>CM060693.1:167884301-169084301 GCA_030686995.1 Artemisia argyi | reverse complement strand
CCCCCTTCCCTCTTTTCCAGCAAACGAACGAGACAAAAACCTACACATCCTCCTAACAAATCCAGCATATCCCACATCATCCAAGCTTCTTGTTTCCCCCAACATTCCTGCTCCAGCCACCCAATTGTCCTCCAAAGATCCTATAAGATATTTAATCGCCAAGCTAGCACATCACAACTCTGTGTTGGCGCCAAATTCCAATCACTGGCTGTGATCATTCAAAAGATATCCAACGGCTGGGATTTATTCCAGAAGCACATATATTGTCTCTCACAAAAGGACAAGCAGAAGTGAAGACCCCCTCTTAAGTTTTAGTATAATAGGAGCATATGTAAGCCTTTGAAGGCATGTTCTTTTCTGTTTTCATATGCTTTAATTTACTTTAGTCTCTTAATGTAATCAATTTTCAAGTTTAATGCAAGTTTTTCAAATTTCAATTCCAAGTGTTGTTCAATTTTTCAGTCATAATATAAATTTGAAGTTTTAATAAAAATAACTTGCTTATGATCGGTTGTTGTTTAAAAGTATTTTCGTAAGTTCTTATTTACTCGAAGAAGTAAAGAAGA
Organism: Artemisia argyi; assembly: GCA_030686995.1. NCBI lineage: Eukaryota > Viridiplantae > Streptophyta > Magnoliopsida > Asterales > Asteraceae > Artemisia > Artemisia argyi. The sequence continues at coordinate 169,083,735 of CM060693.1, read as the reverse complement.
AAAGAAGGAGAAGTCATAGCTTGATGAATCAGGAAATGGTTTAGGGCTTATGGGAAGCATTAGGATGGGTAGAAATTGATATTGCACCTGTTTACTTCAGGATTTAAGGTTTCACATTCTTGCTTTCTAATTTTCATAATTTTTAGTGTAACCTTGCATAATCAGTTCTTGTTAGTTGTAGTGATTGTAATATGTTGCTTTCAGCTTATTTGTGTTTACCTCATACTAGTATGAGCTTGTTTTTTTTAGTTTCATGGTTTAGCTTTTCGAATTGCTTCATAAATCTTTCATAACAGTTCTAATAGTAGTGTTTGGATTAACCTCAGAATCTGTTTTAATAATTAAATTAAAAGATAAAAACAGTTTAGATAACTTACCTTAAGATCATATGAGATAGTTATGACATAAAATCTGTAGGTCATTAGTTAAAAGTCAAGATTTCATTTTATAATCTTAGTTTTATATAACTGTTTAGACATCAGTTGGTGTAATAGTTATATTAGGTTTAAAACGTGTTTAGTTTGCTTAATTCAGTCTCATTACAGGTTAATACATCATAATTAGCAATCTAGAATGGGAAATTGGCAAAAAAAGGCATCATACTTGTCACTTTTTGTCATTGTATGTAGCGTCATTTTTTTTATTGTAACACTAACCTTTCTAAATCGTGTCATTGTGTGTATTTTGTGACTTTTTAGCCATGTGAAATGATCATTTTACCCTTCAAAATTTGAAAAAAGTAGGGGTAAAATGGTCACAAAGTACACACAATGGCACGATTTAAAAAGGTTAGTGCTACAATAAAAAAAAAGGACGCTACATACAATGACAAAAAGTGGCAAGTATGATGCCTTTTTTTTTTTTGCCAATTTCCCATCTAGAATCATTTAAATTTCGTTTTAGTCAACTTTTGCAATAGCTAAAAAGTCAAAAATTTTCATATCAAGTAAAAATAGAGCAAGGCACCCGATATTTTGTAGGCTTTAATCTTGATTGGAAATGAATAAATTTTGTTGTTTAATGTTCATTGGTGGCCTGTGCACTTGAATCAACAGGAAAATTTAATTTTCAAGTTCGTTTGCTTAATGAAAATCGATCACAAAGTGACCCATTTTGTCCCATGTCTGCCCTGCAGCCAGTAATTTGCTTCCTGACCCGTTTTTTCTCAATTCCATAGCTTGCTCATTCCTTGACTTTACTGTTTGAAATTTGGTGTTTTGGATAGCCCATATTCCTGTCTTGTTATATTTACTCTTTGTTTTCATTTAGTAGCTAGTTAGCTTGACTATTTTAGTCTCCTAGTAGCCCCATAAGCAACCAATTTCTGCTAGTATTCCTCAGCGCTTGTTGAGCCCATTTTCACAAGTCTTTATCTGCTGCTACATGTTGCTGCTACTGAACTTGTTTGATTATGCTTTAGCTTATGATATAGCTTGTGTAATTGTTGTCTCAAGCTTACATGTGGTAGTTTTAGCTTGTGTTTCACTTATGTTAGCTTAAAGTTACAGTGATATTTGCAAATTTCATTAATATCACTTTAGCATAAGCATTGAACCTGTTGGTTTTGGTTATCAGAACTTAGTTGTAGTATTAATCTAAAAAGTTTAGATTTATTAGAATAGTTTTAGTATTATTTAAAATTTAATTAGTCTTAAAAAGCTTTTAATTAATAATAATTAGAACTTATATCAAATAATAAATTTTCTTTTGTCATCTAGTACGTAGGAAATTTAGTTTTATGCTCGTAGCCCTAGTATTGCTTAGATTTCACTTTTTATCTTTCGCATGTACGTTATTTTCAATACTAGTCTTTAGTTTTAAATTTGATTTAGCTTTTATTGCTCTTCGTTATAATTCTACAACACCAAATAATCAAAATCTTATCCTCACAAGCATTTTAATCTCGAACTATACACGATATCCTCGATTCACGCCTCGTTGGGACACGACCCGGGCGATCACTTGCCCAGTATCACATATATACATAGTATTCACGGGTTTTGCACGTCGGTCTTTTCACAAATGTCGACTAATCAATTTCCTCACGCATGCTTTGTATGTATTCATTTGATACCTGTTCTACAGCCCTGTCAAATTGGCGCTGCTGCCGGGGAGGTTGTGTTGCGACAATATCGTTAAGGTTTTAACGATTAGTGACTTGTAGATCTTTCGTCAAGAAGTTTTCGCTTTCATAAAACATAAAACCCAAAAATATTTTCCTTCTCAATTTGTTTTTACAAAATGTTTATCAAAAATCCCAAAAATATTCTCCTTTACCCTCTTACATTTTTTATTCTTTATCACTACCCCTCTGTAAACCTTTGATTCTTTTCTATGTCTTATCCACACCATTTTGGTTGTCAACGGTGTGGTGGTCCTCATAATGGAGGGAATTGTCCCGGCTGTAGCATGGTAGAGTCAGGAGATGAGTCTGTCTATAACCAAGCTCCCTATCCTTACCATGACACAACTGATTTATTCCATTAGCCCCCACATCATGAGGTACAGACATATGCGTGTGAATTTTGTGGAGCTCCTCATCAAGGATTTGAGTGCCAAACCGGAAACACGTTTGTCTATGAACAGTTTTCTGGTGACACTCAGGACTTTGGAAATGACCAATACCCATATTATTCACCAAATCTGCCACAACAATCATTTTGTTGTGATTACTGTGGAGGTCCACACTTCAGCTCAGATTGTCAAACGGGGGATCCATTTCCTTGTGACAATTTTGACACATCGTATTATGACCAACCTCAACAGTACCAAATGAATCAAGCAATTCTTCCCGAAATCCAAACCGCATTGGAAATACTTGATGAGCTTAAAGGTTTAGTTATAGACCTTGCCCAAAGAGACACTCATAAAAAATCCATGGAAGAATTGTTAGCTGAAGAGCAAGCCGCTAAAATAAATTCCCAAATAGCCTTTGAAAAATCTGTTAGGGAATCAATTGAAAAAGAAAAACAGCCAAATCTAGCTCTCATTTCCATTTCATTCCTGATGACAGTGATGATGAAGATACCCTTGATATTCTTCAATTTTACAAAGATTCATCAAGTTCATCAGCTGCTATCACACCCAAAGATCCCACTAACTCTCTAAGTATGGGGGATGAGCATCTTAGTACTATTCATGCAAAGGAATCGGACGAATTCATAAAGTCTAGTGCTGAGAACCTTGTCCCAATCCCAAAAGATTCACAGGAAATTTCTGATCATATGTGTGATCTTCTTTCCCCTCTTGAGTGTCAAAAAGATCAATTTGAGACTTTCTCCGATTGTAGCGAAGATTGTGCATCTTATGGAGACATCGAGTATGTTGAGGCATCAGTTCCACATTCTAATGTTGATCATCTTCTTGAGGAGTTCACCGATGAACTCACTCACATCAATTCACTTCCAACGGGAAGTGACGATGATCTCTTTGACTTTGAAGCCGATCTAGGAGAAATTGAAAGTCTCTTATACCATGATCCGTCACTCACTTCTTATCCCAACAGTCCAGAAGAGAATGTTGATCACCTTGTTCCCAAAACATTCAATACGACTTTCACCAACCCTCTATTTGAATTGGAATATGAATTCACTGTGATTTCTTGCAATCCAATCTTTGATGAGGAGAGTGATGAGTCCATAATGGAACAAGAGTTCACAAAATTACATCATGTGAATGATTCTCTTCATGAGGAGTTCCACGGTGAACTCACTCATATCATGACTCCTCCGGAGTATGATAGCACGGGGAGAGATGCACTCAATCATGAGAATTTACAAATTCCCAACCTCCCGCTCGGGATGTTTTCAAAACCAAAGAGCTTAACCTTTGAAATCCAAAATCAGGCAACTGAGCCTGATCTTGAGGAAGAAGATCTTGTCATGATCTATGTTACATTGACACGGGTATGGGTATCCGATATTGGTACGGATTCGAGTGTCGGATACGTCATCCAAAAATATTTAGGACACGGGGACACCGTCCTAACTTTGGACTCGGGTACGGATACGGCAATAATTTTTCCTAAAAAAATATACATATAGATAATTCGTGCAACAAATTTTAACATATTCAATAAAACTTATTACATAAACCAATTAAAATTTAAAACTTAATATCCCAAATGTATGACAAGTACAGTCATACAAAACAATATAGATATAAAAAGATTTAAAAGAGTATTTCATTGCTATATCCAAGAAACTCTAGTTACTACTTCCCAAACAAAGCATTAATTTTGACATTTTTTCCAAGTAAAATTACTAGTTTACTACTTCCCAAACAAAAGCATTAATTTTGACATTTTTTAAAGAGTATTTCATTTGCTATATCCAAGAAAGTCCAAGAAAGTTGACTAAAACATTTCATCTTCTTTATCTTCTTCACATATTTCACAGGTTACCATTGATACCACTTTTATCTTCTTCACATAGTTCACAAGCTCCGCCTGTAAATATCCCTGATCTCCGGCCGGATTTGTTTTTCTGGTTTTATACCTTCTTTATCTTCTTCACAAGGCTCCACCTGTAAATATCACAGATCCGATCGACATGACCTGAAAAAAGATGAAGTTGAGATGAAGTTGTCGTACCCAAGCGCAAAGTGGCGTGTCCGGACCGGATTTCATACCCGGATCCGTGTCGCGTCGTACCGACCCTGGTATGACGGCCAATCAGCCGTGTCCGGGTAACATAGGTCATGATTGTTATCAAGATCTTTCTTCCATTCTTCACCTACCAGGTGACTTCTCCTGTTCTTCACTCTTTCGGGAATGAAGACATTATCTTTGACCCCGGCATCACCGCTTATAGTTTATACTATTTAAAGATGGGTATATCTCATCGGTGTGGAACTTTCACGTACTTCAATGTTTATCCAAACATCTTGAATGAAAGTCTGATGGAGATTGTCTCTTCCACATGATGCTTCCCCAAGAACCAATGAATTCGGGGTCGAGTCAAGCTAGTGACTCGGTAAACAAAAACATTAGCACAACATGGGTTTTCACCCATATTTCTGTCTTCTTTCTTATTTCTAACACTAAGTGCGGGGGAGTTTCTTATTAGCACAACATGGATCTTGTTTGGGATTGTTGGGTGTGCAAATCCAATCCTATGTAGATGAAAAAATGATCTCAAAGTTAATGTATAAGTTTGGTTTTAGAATGGAACTCGAGTTGAACTTATATGTTGGGCTTGGTGAGATTATGTGTTGTAGCTATCTCAACAGGGTTGATCTTAGTTTCTAGAGTTTTTGTATAGTGAAACCGATTGTTTTTTAAGTTGGATCATTTGTGGAGTAGCTGCGAAACTAAACTATTTCGATTATTAAGAGATGATTTTTGGAAGGAAATCAATAAATAATCTATTCATGTTAGACTATAATTTATATTATGAATTATGTTTAAGGAGAATTGCCAATAAAAGTAACTAACTATCCTAAATGGACAAGGTGGTATGAGTAATTTTCTAGCTTGTCATAAGGAGTGAAACTGTGAGAGCTTATATACCTTTTTTTCTGTTTAAGGAAATTGCCAATACGGGTAATTAATGTAATGTTATGTGATTCTGATTATTTAATTCACAGTAATTACTTTCAAGACACATATCTAAACACTCCTTAAAACTCATAAGTAAACAATAGCTTTATGGTTTTTTGAGAATTTACCTATGTTTGAATTAACCTTTTACTATAATATTCAGGTCTCCCTAGATGCTGCAAAAGTTATTAATGTAACTCCAAGATACGCCCGATTACGAGCAGGAGTAAATGGCTCACCTAAAGGGCAGGTTATTGGGTGGCAAAATATCGAACTTATTAGTGATCGGCCATTAGAAACAATGTTGAGTGAATTTAAACAGTTGAAAGAAGAGTATCCCGATAGAATTCTTATACATAATTCATAATGTTGAGTGAATTAACACAATAATGAGTGTTATGGGCGTTAATTTGAAGACATTACATCCTGAACCTTGTGTTGAGGGGTCAGTATTTAACTATATATATGGCAACTAGTATTTTTCATGGTTTTAAAAGTGACAATTTTAACCTGATTACATATGGCTTGAGCCATGTTATGTTTTATAGTATTTCACAAGTCAAAGTGGGTATGGGACAGTTCCAAGCGGGTCAAAAGTTGTACCAAGTGTATATTGTATACTTTTGGGTAATCAATGTTTTGGGTCGACCCATACCAAAACTTACCAGTTTGCCACCTGAACCCTTACCCAGAAACTAAATACTTGTAACTGTTGAAATAGTATTTTCAACCATATTTGACAGACGTAATTATTTATATATAAAATAATGTTTTTTTTACTAAAGGTGTTTTGGGTCAACCTAGCCCCACCCGTACTTGATTGCTTGTTTTTACCGAGAAGCTCTTGATCCATTTTTACGTGTATGGTGCCTCATCAGATATTCGACTCCGGGAGGCTATTCCTCGAAAGCTGTCCATCCAATCGCTCTTGCAAAAGTAATGAGTATTGCACAAATGATGAAGAAGGAATTTCCAAACCAAGACTTGTCTCTTTCTGGAATTGGAGGTGTTGAAACCGGTGGTGATGCTGCTGAGTTCATTCTTCTTGGTGCAAATACCGTTCAGGTTTGTTTAATCTGTTTTACCAAAATAATATATTGATCATTTTCAGTGAAGCTATACTATGATTTGCATTATACGTACTTGTGGCCCCCTTGTTTATAATGGGTCAAACTTGTTAAACTTACTATTTAGCGAATAGAAGAAACAGGTCGGGGGTTTAAGAGGTCACACAATGCATATTCAAAAGTTTTTACAACCTTCGCTGCTATTACTTTATCCAAATAAAACTTGACCATTGTTTCTCTTATAGTTTTTGTAGTAAATAAATAGACCATTAATGTTTAGTCGACCCGATCTGTTTTGCTGACATGGCTGGTAAAATGCTAAAAGGGGTAGGTTAGGTAACGGGCCAAAACGGGTAAATTTTGGTAAAACTTATTGTTCAAAACTTGTGATTGCAAAAGTTAAATTTCAATGAAATACAACTACATTAAATAAAACTACGTAGTAGATTGTATGCGTTACAATTACACAACACTTTCTACCCATTTAACCTTTATTTATTTATTTTTTATTATTATTTTTTTTATAAACCCCTTTGACCCGTTCAGATAACTCAGTTCGTGTATTGATTTGTGATTGTAGGTATGCACGGGTGTGATGATGTATGGATATGATCTAGTATCTAAACTTTGTGATGAGCTCAAAGACTTCATGAGAACTCACAACTTTGCAACCATAGAAGAATTTAGAGGGTATGCATTCGGAAACCCCAAATTCTTTTATTATAAAGTCATAAACCAAAAACAAGTTATTTTCTTTTCTTAACTACTGTAAATGGTTTTACGCAGAGCATCACTTCAATACTTCACTACACACACGGAGCTCGTGAGAATACAACAAGAAGCGATTAAGGAACGAAGGGCGATCAAGAAAGGACTTGCAAATGATAAAGATTGGACTGGTGATGGTTTCGTGAAAGAAAGCGAAAGTATGGTGTCTAACTGATGATCAAACTATTTAAATATTTACCAAAATAAAGTTGTTTCTTTTTTACTTCGAAAAATTTAACTTTGGTATTGAACGGTCTTGCAATGTCTTCTTTATGGACAAATTTCATGTAAAGTTGAACAAATAACTGTTGCAAATAAAGTGTTTGTGTTCATAAGGGTTAAAAGCTTATCTATTTATGTTGTTTTAGTAACTTGCACATTATTTCTTTCATTTCCTGTTAATCTGTTACTACCTCGGTTCCAAATTAAATGTTCATTTGACGCATTCATTCACCTTAACGTAGTAAAATGATAACGTAAAATTCCTTTTAGCAACTTGTTCGATAAATTTAACCAAAATATGAATGCCAACTGAACATTACAACAAAACAGGTTAGACATCTGCTCCATAAAGTGTTTGGTAGAAACTAGAAATTCTGTATTGTCGTTTATGACTTTTAGCAACTCTTGAATGCATATCTTTCAACTAAAACCGTCGTAGCTTTTTTGTTCTTTCTTAAAAATGACAATAAATTAAAAACAATCACCCGATAGAAAATATGAAAACGGGATGAAACCCACCATGACCTTAACAACCAACATAAAACCCGTCGAAAACCTAACCAAACACTTCGGGCTTGTTTGTTTAATTTTTTCATTAAGTCATGTTAATTAACAGATAACTTAATGCAGACAACCTCAGTTTTATATCTTAATATTTTAAGTCATCTTTTTCTATTAAGTCACAAGCAAACAATTTTGATATGACTTAATTAATTCAATTTTTTTCATACTAAGTCAATTAAGTCAAAATCAAACACCCACTTCCTAGTATAAAATCGTACAGAGTGATGGCACAACAAGATGCCCAGAAAAGTTATTCCATCACAAGCTGCGAAAACCATGACACTTACCGACCCACAACCTTAACAAAATTGACCTTCCCACCATCACCTGAAACTCAACCACGACACTGACAATCAAACTCCACAACGACACCACTAATCTAAAAGGACCCTTCAACTACGACCCACCGATCTAAACCAAAAAACCACAAACCTGAACCAAGAAACATTTCATTACAGCCACCGGAATAATATACGACCACAAGAACAACATTCGAGAACCACAACCAACATGAGCCGAAGTTATATTAGTATAAACTTACAGAAAACCATCTTGAAGCATTAAAAAGGATTTATAAATCTCGTCAATGATTCATTATCATGTTACAAGAGGGGCACAAAGACACCACTTTCTAGTTCCATTACCTTAACGATGAGTCATTATGAATTCTAAGTGATGTTTTACTAAGAAAAAGAGCTAGCCAAACACTCCATATACAGTATATATTAGACACGAAACATTACTATTGAGAATAATTTCGTTAAGTAAAAAAATTTGGTCCGGTAGTTGGCATGGGCCTTTCTGCAGTTACATTTTTAGCTAGAATAAAAATAATGTATGCGACAATGGATTCAAGTGATTAGCTGAAAGACAGTCCATTATGGGATCGGGAAAATAAAGCATGGGATTATTTGGTATGGCAGAATATCAACAAAAAAAAAAGGCTATAACTACAATAACAGACCGTATGCACTTATTATGTTATATTGTATCAGAAGTATCTAAACACAACTAAGAACAATATATGAACTAAGGATCCTGGATATTTGAGATTGGCGTTAACTAATTATTGCTATCCATGTTTATATGCAGCCCATCAACCAAAAAACTGTGGTGACTAAGTAGAATTTCCTAAGTTCCTATGATACTTTTTTTTTAACGGCAAAAATTGCATTAAAAAGCTACTAGTAAGGCACTAGAAGCTGAAGAGTACAAATACAATCTAGAAATAACCCTAAGTACACATTCTAGATTCCTCTCGAGGCTTTAACTGCGAGGTCTGCAAAAAGGATGAAAAAACTCTTGCCAATTACAGATAACCGAGACAAGAGAAAAATCCCCACTCACGGAGGCCGAGCCACCGGTTTTCACTCCGCGGTGTTTTTGATGCAGTCCCATACAAGCCCCGAGGAAAAGTTACAGCAAGTAAAGACAAATTAACAAATGATCCATACGGTCTTTATTTGTTCGAGACTCCAGCAACGAGAAGCAATTCACAGCACCAACCAACAAGTACTCGCAAACAACCTGCACACGATTGGCTCGCCCACATTGTTAGTAGTTGTTATCTTCGTCAAGATTTTCCATTATTTCTTTGCTGAGGTCATCTTCAGTCCACTCCATTGGTTGATCCGGAAAACTTTGTAAGGTGGCCTGGGGCTGTTCAGTATCTTGGTAGCTGTTGTAAGGTTGTTGAAGAACATTTGCTGAAGATTGGAAGCTCATATTATCTTCATTAAGATTTTCAATTATTTCTTTGTTGAGGTCATCTTCAGTCCACTCCATTGGTTGATCCGGAAAACTTTGTAAGGTGGCCTGGGGCTGTTCAGCATCTTGGTAGCTGTTGTAAGCTTGTTGAAGAACATTTGCTGAAGATTGGAAGCTCATATTATCTTCATTAAGATAATCAATTATTTCTTTGAGGTCATCGTCAGTCAACTCCATGGGTTGATCCAGAAAACTTTGTAAGGTGGATTGGGGCTTCTTAGGATCTTGGTAGCTATTGTAAGCTTGTTGAAGAACATTTGTTGAAGCCATTGAATTCAGAACTGTTGAATAAGTGCAAGAAGTGTCACTCGAAAATCGAATATCGTTGATTAAAGTGGACATTGTTTGATTGTGATGATACTCACCATATGAAGGTTGGACTTGTTCCATAATAATACCTTGAGAAGGATCTTGAAATGTTGATTGTATCAGATTCGAACCGCTAAGCGTATCCATTGCTTGAATGGCTAATTGTTGATCTGAATCACACATAAACTGCGCAGGAGCCACCATTGGTAGATTAGCTCTAGAGTAATAATTGCTTTCTTGTATTCCATTTGTTTGGTTGCTTTCTTGGTTCACGGATAATCTTCTTCGCCCGGGTGAAGGTTCATCTTGAAGCTGGTTTTGCTTTTCCATTAGCTCTTCCGGATTCATCATGTTTTCAACTTGATCTGCCCCGTTGCCGTTATCATTTTGATTCTCATCCGTATTGTAAAGCTCAGCTAGCACCCAATCACTCAACTACATGAAAAGAGAGGACTTAGTTATAAAAAGCACATTGTATTGCTAAGTGTAATTTGTCTATGTTGTGGGAGAGCCACCAATGCTAAAGCCTAACAAGACAATAGAGGTGAAAGAAATAAAGCTGTATAAAAAAGCTCAAGTATAACGACGTAAAAAAGCTTGAGTATATACCTTCATCTTTTCATCTATTCTGCTTCCAACTGGGATATTGGGATTATTGTTGATATACTCATGCATTAGCCATGGCGTCTTGCGACTGTATTCGTCAAAATAAGCTAGACTTCTTCTTCTTCCAACAACTTCTCCAGTCACATCATCACAAATTTTTCTAGCCATAGTACTCGCCTTCCAAAAACCAAAGTTCTTGATTCTTCTATTTGGGCGGGTTCCATTTGGGTATTTTCGGTCCCTTGGAGTTAGAAAGTACCATTTGTCTTCACAATGCCTATGGTTTGCTGTTATCAACACACGTAAACGAAAAAACACTCAACATTTGAAAAGAAAAACTAAACAAGAAACCATCAACTAAGATAATTAACATTATATATAACATTTTAAATAATATCAATGATATCGATAGAAATACATACCGGCAAGGTTATCGGGAGTATCTCCATAAAAATCAGCAGTCCAATACCGACATTTGGGGTGTTGCTCTCCAGTTTCAATCTTTGGTTGTAAGTAGTAAACTATGATCTCTGAGGCGGTTGGACAAAAACGATAACCAGGTTTTAAGGAATCGGCATAATCATTAACAACTTCCCGTGCTTCTTCTTCAGTGAAGCCAAGATCATCTTCATTCGACTCAACGGATTGATTATCTTGGTATGTGCTTTGAACTTCTTGTTGAAAGACATGTGTTGAAGCACTCACTTGATAACTGCTTCCTTGGTGATGCATTAATATTCTTTGTCTGCGTGAAAGGTCGTCAAAGTGTTGATTACTTGCACTGAGAACTTCTTTTTTGCCATCTTTCTTCTTCAGCTTGTAGATCTCGCATAACACCCAATGAGTCAACTACATGAACATAACAAAAGTTGGTAAGAAATCAATCACATACATCAAATATCAGTCACTACACCAACATAACAAAAGAATACTATATACCTTCATCTTATCTTCTATGCTTCCAACTGGAATATTAGGATCCATAGTAGTATACTCATGCATCAACCATTGCGACTTCTTGTCACTTGGCGACTTCTTGTCACTTGCATCATAATAAGCTAAACTTCTTTTCTTTCCAACTTCTAGCCCACTCGCAACATCACGAACCGTAGAATCTTTCTGAGTTGTCTTCCAGTATCCAAAATCCTTTGTTTGTCTATTCGGTCTATCCCCATTAGGGGCCGTTCGCGTTCTTGGTGTAAAGAAATACCACTTATTTTCAAAAGGCCAATATACTTCTGTTATCAAGAAGTACACAATAGTTAGTTAACAACAAATTAAATAATGATAAATCCAAACAAACAAATAAAAAACCATCATGTTATATAAATGATCGACTCATGCTACATACATATAATATATTAAATCGTATAAATGATTACATGTACAATGCATGTACTAACCTGCAAGTTGGTCGGGGTGGAAATCGTAAAAATTGACCTCATATAAACGGCATTCAGTGTGCTTCTTTCCTGTTTCGATCTTTGGTATTAAGTAGTTAACTATAATCTCCGAGTCGGTTGGACAAAATCGATATCCAAGTGGCAGAGTTGAGAGGTAATCAGGCTCTACCTCCTCTTCATTGTTGTATGAAACTTTAAGCAGGTTTTGGTTTATAGCCATTGATCGAACTGAAAAAGTTTATGAAAGCAAAAGTTGGTTTATGTTCGATTTTGAAGAAAAATATAAAGGGATACGTAATTGGTGATATATAGTTTTGAGATGATACGCCGGTTAGGAATATGTCATTCTTAAACGTGCATGCAATATAATTACGATGTACCATGCATATCTGTTTCTAGTATTATAAATAAAATTATGTTAAAGATAATTATTAAAAAAGTTTAATCTTATTATATTGTTAGTTGCATCTTATCTACATTTTTTTGTATTTATCTTCTACTTACAAAACAAATTTATAAATTAAATCATAATAATTAAAATATTATTTCATCCGTCCCAAAATATAAGTCCAGTTTGACTTTTTTATTCGAACTTTGACCTTAAATATTTTTATTGTATTATATAATACTTGATGCAAAATATATAAATTGACAGTGTTTGAAAAGTATTTTCATTTGGTATAATTTTCATCAAATGATATATAATATAAAAAAAAATATATATTTAAGGTCAAAGTTCGATTGAAAAAGTCAAATTAGACTTATATTTTGGGACGGAGGTAGTACCTAATAAGAATATATATATATATATATATATATATATATATATATATATATATATATATATATATATATATATATATATATATATATATATATTAAATATGAAAGTTTTTATTATATAAAAAATCCCAATTCCTGAAATAGGCTAAGCATCTTGAAAAAAGAAAAATGTTCGAGCCATAAATACGACTTTATGTAACTGATTTTAGCAATTCCTATTAACGATAGACTAAAATTATCATTCATTAATTAGTGCATGTCAGGTAATTAAACTAAGACGCGCAAAAGAGTTACACAAAAACACACGTCGATAAATAATTTTTCCAAGATTGAAAGCTGCAAATATTATACATATATCGCATATAATATGATAAACATGCATGCACAAGCTAAGTAATTCAAACACAAAAACTTCTCGTCAAGAACACAAAAACTTTAGCTACAGACAAATCGTAATATCCTAAACGCATGCACGTCATTCACATATACAATACTAAACTTGTTTTCATGTTCTGATCATGATATATCTTTTCCTAAACGCATGCACGTCATTCACATATATGGGTAAGCTTAATTAAGCTACAAACAAACATCTTATATCATACATAAACATGCATGCATGCACAAGTTAAACAAAAACAAAGTAACTTGTCGTCAAGAACAAAAAAATACCTTTGAGAAAAGAATACGTACTAGGTAAAACGAAATTGGTAAATTGGTGTTTTCTTTTGTGTTGAGTAAATGTATCAAAAAAGTAAAGTTGATAGCGGCGATGCATGGTTATTTTTATATGAGGAAAAAAAAAGTCGGTCACTAAAATTTGCATAAGAAACTTGCATATACCACCCTCGTATTTATGAACTATATATTTCACGGTTTACTATAGACTAGTACGTTAAAATTTATTCTATAGAATTTTGGCTTGAAGAAACCAATCATCCTTGAAAATTAATGTTTGTAATTGGTGTGACAACTGGCAAAATAGGGAGCCGTTTTTAAAACCCGCATTACATTAAAAACTATAATTTTGGAATCTTTGAAAAGTTGATTGTGATGAGATATTTTATGAACGTTGGAATGTGATTTTGATCGTACGTTATTTATGGGATTCGATTATTTATTTATGGTTTGGTTTGGTTCATTCGTGATGATTTATTTTGAGATCATTATTTTGGCACTACATTGACTCCGGCACTAGGTCAACCTAACAATTTTAATTATTTTTAATATTGGTTCGGACATTTATATTTTTGGAACGTATCGCGAGGTTTTGATTATTTTGGAACGAGTTAAGTTTGAGGAAGTTGATTGGTTATTTAAAGTTTCGGGTTTTGATCCGTTTATTTTACACCGGGTTACCTCACCCACCTTAATAATAATACTATTATTATTAATATAAAAATTAGTTTTTTTTTTTTTTTTTTTTTTTTTTTTTTTTTTTTTTTTTTTAGAGTAATACAAAAATCGTCCATGTGGTTTTGGCCTCACACAACACCCTCACCAATTTCAGTCTCTCTCTCTCAATATACTTCATCCCCATCCTCTAACCCTAGCCGCCCCCTTCATCCGGCTGCCACCACCACACCGCCGCTCAACCACCATCAACACCACCACCAATCAACTCCCCATCACATTTCCTTCTTGATCTACTATTACACGCGCCCTAACTCTCACCATTTCACCTCGTTTTATCATAAAAATCATCATCATCCTTATTGTTTTTGAGGTTTCTTCACGTTTTGGTCTTGGAATCGAAGGTGAGACGAGTTTTCAACTCGTGTTTTGGTGAAAATGTGACCAAGGGTCACGAATTTTTTTTTTTTTTTTTTTCGGATCTATGGTTAAACACATGAAACTCAAGTGGGTTTTGATAAAACATGATCTAAATCGAGTTTGGTATCCGGGTTGTTGTTTATCTTGATGGGTCGAAGTGAACCCGAGAGCTTGTACTCTCGGTTTGTACATTTTTTCGGATTTGGTCATTGATATGTGATGATTCTTGATCTTGGTGCTCGATTTGAGATGTTTGGTTATTATTTTTGATGTTTGGTTATACTTGGTTGTTTTTGGTTGACCCTTGTGGTCGTTTGGATATTTGGCCGACACCCCAAAGGGGCTGTTTGGGTCGATTTGGCTCGAGCTAGAGCAAGCCGAGACCTAATGGTCTCGGGTGGGACTCACGTTCATTGTTTCGGGTGTAATATTGACCCGGGTTGACTTGGTAAATCAACCCGTAAGTGATTATGTTTTTGGTTGTTATTTATACTTGTCGTGTTATTGTTGTTGTCGTGGTTGTTATATTTTGACCATGGACTACTTATTTGAGCTTGAAGTGGTATATTTGGATTTATGAGATATGTTGGAGATGTGTTGTCGAGTGTGGAATTGGGGACCGATTATGAGACGGTCATTAGATGACGGAGATAGGTTAGTTGGGTGCCGTAGTCAGACCCTCATGTTGTAGCATGTGGATATGGGATTGATTTGGACAGAGTTGATTTATTTATTTTGACTTGATTATTATGTTGGACTTGGACTATGAGCCGAGAGTGATGACTCGGACATGTGACCAAATTCTATGACTCGATAAATATTTAAAAGTCAAACATTAAAAACCATACTCGTAACAATATTATTGATAATATAATCGTTTATATACGTATATAGACATGATAAACGTACATATATATATATATATATATATATATATATATATATATATATATATATATATATATATATATATATATATATATGCGTATATTAGTAATAAAACGATCACGAGTAAACGTTATAATAATATAACGATAGTTATTATACTATGCAAATAGTGCAATAAATGTCGACGTATTATTATAGATAATAACTATAAATAACGGCGAAAACTAATAAGTCGGGTGAATAATAATTAAAAACATGATTTTTTTTTTATAAATTTAGAAAACTTATCGAGTTATACGAGTTGTGGTTACTTAAAGTCCAAGTGGGTTTTATATTGTGACTTTTGTGTTGTCACGGATATATGACGATTAATATAAACATTTTCTATAACAAGTGACTTATTTAATCGACGGATTAGATCGAGTTATTTGGCAATATAAAATGAGTATATTAATGGGCATTGTATCCCACGACGCCCATAGGATGTGGTATATGTTTTAGGGTAATAAATTACTATGTATCTCGTGGAATTTGGCCGATTCGATGATATATATAGGGAATTTATTGGACTACGATATATACCAAATAGAATTCTTTGTGCTATGTGCTTTAGGTTGGGTATAATTTTGGAACGATATATTACGTAAATAAATATGGGAGATTACCAAATCGACGGATTTGATAAGCTTCGATGATTTATTTAAATAATATATTGGGCTAATATTAGACCTATAGATGGCTTATTATTTCATTCGTTGTGGCTTTTTGGTTTGAGTTGTGTCGACCCTTCACCCATATGGATACCAAACGTCGAATTTCAAATTAATATATGAAGTTAATTCGAGAAATGGATATTTTTGGAAAGTAAAATGGAATACGTTCGGGAATGGGAATATTTGATTTTTGAGGAAATGATTTCTGAACGAGTTGATATTGTTAGGAAGTGCCGAGTCTGTAGTTGCCGTTACGTGAGTTGCTTGAGTTGCTTACGTCTTTCTTGTATCGATTTCTCTTGAGGATTTTCTGGACTTGAGGTGAGTCATAGCCCCACTTTTTACTCTTGAACTATGTTTTCAATACTTGGGGTGAGAAACGTGCAAATGTTTTACGTGGACTATTATCGCTTTGTTTATTTAAAACTTGCTATGCTTATAGAACTAGGTAGGATTAAGCGAGGCCTAGTCCCGAACTAGGTAAGCTATTGATTTGGTTATAGAGCGAGGCCTAGTCCCGAACTAGGTAAGCTATTGATTTGGTTATAGAGCGAGGCCTAGTCCCGAACTAGGTAAGCTATTGTTTGGTTGTTGAGCGAGGTCTGTAGTTGCCGTTACGTGAGTTGCTTACGTCTTTCTTCTATCGATTTCTCTTGAGGATTTTCTGGACTTGAGGTGAGTCATAGCCCCACTTTTTACTCTTGAACTATGTTTTCAATACTTGGGGTGAGAAACGTGCAAATGTTTTACGTGGACTATTATCGCTTTGTTTATTTAAAACTTGCTATGCTTATAGAACTAGGTAGGATTAAGCGAGGCCTAGTCCCGAACTAGGTAAGCTATTGATTTGGTTATAGAGCGAGGCCTAGTCCCGAACTAGGTAAGCTATTGATTTGGTTATAGAGCGAGGCCTAGTCCCGAACTAGGTAAGCTATTGTTTGGTTGTTGAGCGAGGCCTAGTCCTGAACTAGGTAAGCTATTGGATTGATTATAGAGCGAGGCCTAGACTTGAGCTAGGTAAGCTATTGATTGGATTGATTTGGGCTATAGCGTGCACCTATAGGGTTGATTTGATTTGGTTGGATTATTTTGGTTGGATTATTTGGTTGGATGATTGAGGCCTGGTCTAACTAGCAAGCGTTTTGCGTATATGTCCACTATATTGAATTATGAATTTAAACCTATGATCTCACCAGCGAAAGCTGACTTTTAGCACGTTTTCTCAGGTAATTAAGTGATGCTCTATGGATGCTTGGGATTGGAGGCTTGGTAATGGCACCGGTTATGGATCTATTTTTCCAAACTCTGATAACTATTGTGGACCTATGTTTATTTCTTTTGGGCCTTACTTTGGATAATTATTGGGATAAATGTAAACTTTAAAACCCGGTTTGGTTGCGTTTTTCTTATGTTTACTTTATCTCGTTCTTTCATGACTTTGAATGGATATCAATCCCCGTAGCACCCCGAAAGCTTGTTGAGTCTTCCGGTGTATCAAATTTTGGGGGTGTTACAGATTGGTATCAGAGCCAAGGTTATAGAGAACTAGGTAAATAGATACCTAAACTATAACCGATTTTATAGAAAACGATCCTCGGCCATTGCCCGCCAGCCCGCTGGTGAGTGCTTATTCACTCACTGTTTTATGACAAAAAACCGACCCAAATAGACTATTTTTCTAACTAAAATGCCAAAGAAATATGTGTTTTATGTTTGTGAACGTGCAGGTACGAATATTACGCAAAATGGCGAAAAACAAACGGAAATCAACAAAAACGGGCACGAGAGTGGAACGTGTGCAGATTAGTCGAGAAAAGTTAATTCAGAGCCTTAAAAGACCTCAGAGATTAGAGATTTGTCAGTTGTGATCCTTGGATAAAGTTTCATGATATGACAACTTTAGTCCTCCAAGTTTTAACAATTGTCAATTTTAGCCCTTTAAAGAAAGTTTTGAAGTTTGAAGTCAAATTTGGTCCTCCATTAATTGAAGAATGACAATAAATACTCTTGGGAGAAATTTTGAAGGAATTACAAATTTAGTCCCTGGAGATTTCAGAATTGCAAAATGGGTCCTTGTCATTTTATCCCTTAACCTAAACTAAAATACACAACCGGATCCAATATTAAAACAAGCCTACTCCCAAATTATACCACCCAGCCCAACACACCACAAGCCCACCTCCATTTTACCCAATCCATTACCAAACCCAGGTCAACCCTTTTTTAAACCCGGACAAATAAATAAACACACACCGTATCCTTTCCCTCATATTTTTCCCCCAATTTACCCCAATCCCAGAAAGGAACAGTAAATATGAACCCTAGACCCCCAATCCCACAATTTACCACAATTAAGGGTATATTCGTACAATCAAGGGTATTTTAGAGCGTGTCAGAGTGTGGCAGAGCGTGTCAGAATGATAGAAAGCACAATCGGGACAGATGGCAGGCTACAATTGGAGGAGGCGCGTCATCAGATGCAATCCAAGGGTGGAAATGAAAGGATCAATAATTAAGAGGCAATCTAAGGGTTCTGGATGGACATCAACAAGCACAGGTCACATGGATTGCCAACATGGCAATCCGAGACCCCTACTCTCACTTTTATCTATAAATAGGACCTCTTTTAGCTTATTGAGTGTAGATTTTTAGCATAGTGTTACTCTGTAAAATTTTATTCAGTCATTGTAATCTAGTTTAGTGAATGTAATACTTCTTTTGAGTTTGAATAAAAGTTCTTATTTCCTTTAATCTCAGCTTAATATTCATTTTATTGTTGCTTATTCTGTTTTAATCTCTTCTTATTCAGCTTATATTCAAGTAAAACTTAGCTAAAATCAATATTCTCATCTTATTTTTTATAAATCATTTACAGAAAAAAAAAATAAAAAAATAAAAAGATAAGAAAACTTAAAAAATACAAAAATAAGTTTTCCATTTGTTTTTATAAATTCTTAAACAAGCTGTTTAGTTTTAATTCAATTAAATCAATTTTCATAAGTTTTCCTTGTATACCTATTCTGATTTATCAAATAAAGAGTAGATCAGAGTATTCAAGTCTGTTTGATTCTGAGTTGCTGAGGTGGTTGATAAGCTGAGACAGACAATAGAGAACTCAGCCTATCTTAAAGATAGGCTTGCTTAGTGAACTCCCTCTGTTTAGCTGAGGGAGAGTTGTTTGGAAACTTCTGTTTCAACCTTCTCTATTTGAAGTATTTGTTTTAGATTGATAGCTGCATAAGTGTTACTGTTTCATTGATTTAGTATAGATGTTATTGTAGATTATATTGATTCATGAGTGGTGATTAAACTCAGATCTTTGTAACTTTGACTGATTTGAATTGAGTAACTGATTTTAGTTTATGCTAGTATAGTTTAGACATTAGTTGAGTTCTGTTTCATTAAAATCTAGTGTAGAATAGTTACTAGACTGAGTATTGTGATTGATTGATATTGATATTTGCAGTTTGATCTTAGATCTAGTGTAATTTGAGCATCTATCATTAGTGTGGATCTTTGTTGATTTATGATTGTTGTTAGATAGCTTAGTAGATCTGAGTTTAGTCTAGTAATTGCATTGAGTCACTGTTTCATTGTAGTATTGTTGCTAAGTGTGTCTTAGTTGAGATCTGTGCACTACTTGATTTCTGAATTTGTGAAGCTTGTTGCATGATTTGTGATTGATCATATCTCATATAGCTGATATCTTAGTTGTTGCATAGCTGATTGAATCCTGTTGTTAGTTGCTGTTATATAGTTGTTATTGAAGGTTTTCGAAGTGAAACTGTTTGATTATAGGTTTTGTGTACTCTATTAGTCTGAATTGTAGTCTTGATTTCATAATAAGAGAGTGTTTGGGTTAAAACTGTTCTGTTACTAGCTTGAGTTTGTAGGTTGGATATAATTGTAGAATTGGTTCACCTATATCAATAGAAGTGTAAAAACTATATAAAAACAGTAGAATAATTAGGATAAAGTCAAATTAGTTTTTAGATAGCTTAATTGATAGCATTAGTTGAAATTAGTTGACTAAATTGAAGTAGTAGCTGCAACTTAAAGTCATTTTAGTTCAAATTAGTGCAATATTAGTTTAGATTAACATTTAGAAGTAGATTTGGTCATTCAAAAATTAGTTTTAATCAAAGTTGTATGCATTTTGAAAAGTCAGTATAGGAAATTCTGACTCAGTTTTTGAATTCTTAATGGCTGCTGAATTTGGATTAAACTAGGGAAGTAATTAGTAGTTTCTCATAGGGTAATTAGTAGTTTCTTAATCTCAGTATAGCAGTTATGCATTTGCCCCCATAAAATCTGAGTTTAGAGCTTATTTTGATAGCTTATTCGACCTGTCTAGTTGTCTTAGTGAGACAGAGGTCTGTTATTGATTTTAGGCCTGCTAGTGAATATCTTAGCTTGAGATTATGATTGGTAATAGTTTTTGAACATAATTTGAGTAGCTTAAGAATTATGTTCCATCTCTTTACTTTTGGGATTGTGTTTGCTTTATCTACTTATACAAGTTCTTAATATTTGAGCTTATTACTTCATAATTGAGCTTCTGTGAGTTTAATTGATATCAATTTGTTCTAGTCTTGCATTATTGAGCATATTACATCATTCTGAGCTCTAATTTTCAGTTTCAAAAAGTTTGGATCACAAGCGCTTATAAATAAGCACTTGAGATAAGCAGTTCTCCTTAAATAAGCAGTTCCACTTTTTATTTTTACTTCAAATTTTTATTTTGAGTTCTTTTTATTATTTTAGAATTTCTGGAATTTTTCCAGATTTTTCTAAGGCTTTCTACTATTTTTCTTATTTTATTTTGGTTTTATTCAATTTTTAAATCATTTTTAAATACCAAAAATTCATAAAAAGTCATAAAAAGGTCTGAAAAATACAAAAAGATTTTTAGAAATTCTTTTATAATATTTTAGAATTTTCAGATTTGAATTTTTATTTTTCCACCTTATTTTTCTATTTTTCTCCATTTTTAATTCATTTTTAAGTCAAAAATTCAATTTTAATTCATAGAAAATAAATAAAAACTCAAAAAAATATTTTTCTTTTTCTTAAAATTCTTTTAATTAGTTTAAGATTTTTAGAAAATATTTCCAAGTTCGTAGGATCATTTTTTCGTTATACGTTATGTTTTAAATTTTGCGGTTGCGTTACCGTTTTTACGTTTTTCATTTCGGTGCATTATTAGCTTGTACTTTCTGCATTTTTCATATTTATTTGTGATTACGTGAACTATTTGATTGCTATTATTCACTTTCTCACTTTTCAATTCACGATTTCACGAATCGATATTCTCGATTCCATTCGCCTTCGTTGGGAAAACGACTCGGGTGATCCGTATTTTACGCGGATCACTTCGATACTATACTATATTATATATAATTGGTTTTCACACGAATCACCCGCCAAGCCGAAGCATCATTATTATTATTGAGGTATATTGGGATGATTATTAGATATGGGATTCTTGAGATGATTTGAGGTTTATTGATTTAGTGATATGATGGCGTTTTGAGGAATTATATGCGTTTTGGGGAATTATATGTGTTTTGAGGAATTATATGGCTTAATTGTTTTACGAATGATTTTAGTAATGTGGTATTTAAATCTTTCTTTGACTATATATGATTGGGAATTATATGACGATTTTTGATATGGTATTTTGAGTTCGCGGTTTAGTTGTTTTGAAACACTTACACCTACCCTACGCCGTTGTCACAGACTATGGCCTCCCATACGCCCGATGTTGTTGAGGATATTCTTACTGCACCGGTATTTCCAGCACAGTTTACCATGGCTCCTGATGACCCTTACCAGGTTGCCATGCATTCAGCTACTGTGTCACCGACAGCTTCTACTTCCGCACCGCCTGCTGCATCTACGCAGGGACCCTCATCTTCTCTAGGGCTCCCTGGTACATCGAGGCAGCTTACTCTTCATCAGGCTTTGGCTCGTGTGGCTCCACGTTTTGCCCACCGAGCTACGGCACGTATGTCGGTACGCCCTACATCACCACCTTTACAGTTGGATGCTCACTCTCTCCTGTCAGAGGCACCACCTGCATCATCGCGTCATCGTCCTAGATCACCTACCCCTTCACCACATGGTTTCACATGTTAGGAGACGACGATTGATGATGTACTCTTCCGATGAGGAGGAGGAGGAGTACGAGGGTGAGGATGAGGCTGATTGATGAGGCGAAAAATGAACCACTTTTAGGGGGTCATTTAAGCCCGGAATTGAATTTATTTGATCAAATATTGCCCTAAATTGTTCCTTTTGTGATTTTAGGTACTTTGGGAGTGAAATCTAGAAAAGGAAGCAATTCGGACGTTTTTGGAGCATAAAAGTGAAGAAAACGCCAAAGTCTTAATTTTCCTTGCTGGGAACAGTAGGTGACGGCGTCAAGAGTAACATCCTGACGGTGTCAAGAGCAAATTTCCATGACGATTCGGTACAGATTTGACGGCTTCACGAAGTAGGGCGTCAAGAGTAAAATTCATGACGGCCTGGAAATGCACAATACATGACGGCGTCAAAAGTAGATCATGGCAGTTCGAGAAGAGTTTTGGCGGCGAGGTGACGGCGTCACAAGTTTGGTCTTGACGCCGTTAGATCCTATTTCCTATATATAGTTTTCTAATTTTCACACATTAAAGGAGAAGTTTTGGAGAAACCCTAAGTACGAACTTGGTGCGAATTTTACAGGTTTTTCAAGGGTTCTAAGCCCTTGATACCTTTCATGTGTAATTGAGATAAGTGTTCTTTTAATTCAATCAATATGTCTATGTGTTGGTTGTCTATATCTTGTTCTTGTCTTAATTTCATCATGCTAGGCTAGATCTATCTTGTGTTTGCTTGGATCTAATGAAACCTAGATGTTAATTATGTGTTGATTACTAGTTTATAATTGTCTTGGATGAATGACTTATATGTTAGGCTTAAGAAAACTGTCAGATCTCCAATTGGTAACATGCTTGAACGTCTTAAGAAACATGAACCGATGTGCACTAGGTCTTTATTGGTTGTATTTAATGCATGAGCCACTGTTTATAATCCCTATGGTTGTGATGGGCATGGTATAGGAGGAGATAAGAGCTCATAGAATTGGGGAGTTAAGTGCGCCACCCCATGAATGGTATTAAGGAATACAATCCGTCATCCATGCAACTATAACAAGTAATTAACGTGTAAAAGATGTCTAGGGAGTAGTGAAATCTAAGTAAACACATTTTCTCCACTTATTGCTCACAACCTTAGTATAATTTAGTTTATTTTCATTTCTAGTATTTTATTTTGATTGCATCTTTAGTATTGGGTTAGTTGATTAGCAACTAATTCCGCCCAAATCCTTCAAACCCGAGATTTTTACTTGCTTTCTAAAAAATATAAAAATACAAAAATAATCATCCCTAACGTTTAGAACTAGTATTTAGGTTTTCTAATCCTAGCGACACTATTCCTAGCTGAACGATCAATCCCCTGGTACTTGTCACTATACTATACTACAACGATCAGGTACACTGCCTGGTGGGGATTGTAAGCTTCTCAAGATACCTTGAGAGGTAAAGCCTGGTGCGATTCCCACGTATCAAGTTTTTTGGCGCGCAACCCGGGGAATAGTTATTGTCTAGGTTAGAATTTCTTTTTATTAGGTCTACTTGCTAGATTCCTTTCTAGTAAGATTTTATTTTTATTTTTAGGTTTTCTTTAGTCTATCTTTTTCTTTGTGCCTTTGTTAGTAAATTAAATTCATTGACTATTCCGTTGACCATTATGGAAAACGCGAATCCACCCCTTTCCCCTAGAGAAGTGGCTTTGTTGCGTGAACAAATTGAGAGTGAGATTAGGGAACTTAGGGAGCTTAATAGTTTGATCAAGGTTGAGCTCGAACATGCATTTAGTGACCTAGCGACCGCCCTGTATTCAAATGAGGACCTAGGGCCTAATGACTTTGTGAATGTTATTGAGGGACTTGAAGAGGGGGAAATAGATCCGAAGCTTAATGACTATTTTAATCTATACCCCACTAAGGAGGAGATTGCATATTATAATAATCTTATTGATAACCCGCGATCTCCTTTCACTATAATTGAACCTAAGATCAAGAGAGGCGATCCTAAGAATGCTAAGATACCATGTATGATTGGGTATAGGCACATTAGCAATGCTTACATTGACTTTAAATCTCCAATCAACATTATGTCCTCAACTGTTTATAATGATATAGTGAAAACAAGACTTGAACCTAGAAAAGAGCCCAAATATCCTGGTGGAGTTTGTAACATTGTCGGGAGAGTCAAAGGTCTCCATGTCTTTGTTGGTAATTTCAATTTTGTCACCGACTTTATGATTGTGGAAGATCTTGCTAATGTTATTGATTGTCGGTTATCAAATTTTGTGTTTGGCAAACCGTTTGTTGAGGAGTCTAAGTTGGAATATGATGAGATAGAAGGAACGATCCGATTTGCAAGTAACACCGATAGTATCACTTATAGGATGCCTAATAGGATGAAAGAATTTCGCTTTATATCCCGTTTTGATAAGGACAACGTTGGTGCTTTTGAGGATACCAATGAGGAGGATAAGAAAAAGGGCATGGATTATGTATGGGAAAAAATGAGTTTTTATTACAAAGATTGCTTGGCCCTTGGACCAAGGTATAAAGTCGATAAAGAATTTGCCCAAATTATTATGGGGGCGGTTGAGAAAAAGGTGATTGGTTTCTACAAAGAATATCTACAATCAGAGAGTGGAACCAATGATGAGATCACGTAGTAACCCATGACCTTGAGTCTAGCTACAAGACTCGTAAATAAAGAAAAGCGCTTCTTGGGAGGCAACCCATGCTTTGTGTGTTTTTATTTGTTTGTTTGTTTGTTTGTTTGTTTGTTTGTTATTTGCTTCCGATGCATGCTTTATTTTTATTGTTGGTAGATCATGTTTCTAAACTAAATAGTGGAAATACTTTACTTTGTTGTTTTGGCCTAGTCTTAACTCCACCTAAAAGTATTTTTGCAAAAGATAAGTGTAAGGGGAAACCCCAAATATGTTTTTAAGAAACAAACCGATCATGATTCTCCACAATATTAAATGAACATGTATATTCGTATTTGTTAGAGTCAAATGCTTGTATTGAGTCATAATGAAGTTTTGCAGGATTTTCCAGGAAGTAGGACCAAGTTTTTCCAGAAATTTTCTGGAAACTTAACATAAGAATTTCTGCAGGTCACTTCTGACGGCGTCAAGAGTTAACTCTTGACGGCGTCAAGTGTAAAAATCTGGAAATTTTACCAGTTTTGTTTTTCTAACGGAGTCTTATGGTTTTTGTGAATTATTAAGTTTTATAATCTCCAGGAAATCTGCAAACTTCATTCCACAAGCATTATATATTATCTTGTTTTCTAGGACTTAGTAACTTATATAGGATGCCGCCGATTTTACGCGAGGTTGTCTTGTCTATTTTCTCAGGTTTCACAGGTTATGTATGACAAGAAGATGATTTATATTCTGGAAGGGAAGCTTTGATTGTTCATTTTCTTGGAGGAAGATTTAACCTGGCCACCTTATTATCCATACCGAGCGAATCAGGGGAGTATTTGATTTCATTCTTTTTACTTTTTAACTTTTACATTCTTTACTTGAACATTGGGGACAATGTTCATCCTAAGTGTAAGGGGAGGGTAAAATGATGATACCTTACATATGCACTTTCGCTTGAGTTTGTTTTGTCTAATGGTAGATGTGTAATAAAACTATGAGAAATACTTGTTAGTGCAATTTTAGCGCCAAATTTAAAATTTTTTACAACATTTAGGAGTGAAACTTTAGCCATAGCAAGCGTCTCATGGATAGGAGATTGTATGACTAGCACATAACCGTTTATTCAGAAAAATTTTCCACCCAAATATGTGAGGTTCGCCTTTAGACTTGATAGGAAAAGCATTCATTATTAGTGCTTATGAGTGTACCGGTAGCATTTAGATTCTAGAACTTGCGTTAGTGATGCATCCCGAGATCGCTAGTGAGACTACATTCGTGTGGTAGGATTTATTACATGATAAGAGGTATTAGGATCACCCTTTTGTTAAACCCGTATTATAATTACTTGACCATTTAAGTCATATTACTTGGCTAGTTAAGTCAACTAATTTTTCCCACACCCTTAGCGTTGTACTCATTTTTAGTACACGAAACCCCTAGTACACCCCTCCGAGCCTATCTTTTCGTTTCTAACTTTAAGCATTTTACTTAAAGGAAGAATTTGTTACACCCCACTTAAATGTACACCCAAATCGCCTTAGCCTTCCGTGTATGCGCTCATTTTTAGTGCATTATTGTTGTTTGTTAAACCCAAAGTTAACTATCTAATTGATTACATGGTTGCTAAGTCGAGTCATATCCTTGTACATATTGTTTTGGGACGATTGGGACTCATGGGTAAAGTACTTATTTATGGAGTAATGGGGAAGAACATCATTTATTACCCCCATATGTACGTTAATCTCAAAAGTGCTCCAAGTGTTTTGATTTTCTTAATTCGAGTCATTAGATTAGTTTAATGTAAAGTGTGTAAAGATTCAAGTGTAAGGGGAATATTCATTCCCTATGATGTATTATTTTGGATGGTAGGGTAAGAGTGTATGCAAAAAAAAAAAAAAAAAAAAAAAAAAAAAAAAAAAAAAAAAAAATCGAAATAATCAAGAAAAAGAAAAAAAAAATAGAAAAAAGAAAAGAGAAAAAACATATGGACTACCATCCCTTTTTATTCTATGTTCATTTTATGTTTTTGTTATTTTTCATTTATTAGCTTAAGTCGAGTCTAGTCTTGGCTTAGCAACGCCATATTGTACATGTAATTAACCAAGATTGTTAACTCGCCACCAGTAAAAACTTCCTTTATCCAACAAAACCGTGTATTTCATATCCCTACACCTAACGTTACAACCCTTTAAAAGACCTCTTTGATAGTTTATCCTAGGTGCTTACGCCATGTGGTGGAGGTTTGATCCTTTCCCAAGCCTATGGTAATCTATTTTGCTATGACAGGTAGTGAGAGATATTTTCCGTTTCCATATTGTAATTTATACTTTATTACACCCGAGAGATGTGAGTATCTAAACACTATTTGTGAGGTGCTTGTGTATGACCTCTGTGCTTGTCTATTGGTCTTTAGTGGAACGATTGTTTGTTGTAATTACTTTTATATTAGTGTTAAATGACCCCTAACTTGTATTTTGAGTAGAATAAAAGCGCATTTGCTTGGGGACAAGCAAATCTCAAGTGTAAGGGTATATGATGAGGTGAAAAATGAACCACTTTTAGGGGGTCATTTAAGCCCGGAATTGAATTTATTTGATCAAATATTACCCTAAATCGTTCCTTTTGTGGTTTTAGGTACTTTGGGAGTGAAATCTGGAAAAGGAAGCAATTCGGACGTTTTTGGAGCATAAAAGTGAAGAAAACGCCAAAGTCTTAATTTTCCTTGCTGGGAACAGTAGGTGACGGCGTCAAGAGTAACATCCTGACGGCGTCAAGAGCAAATTTCCATGACTATCCAGTACAGATTTGACGGCGTCACGAAGTAGGGCGTCAAGAGTAAAATTCATGACGGCCTGGAAATGCACAATACATGACGGCGTCAAAAGTAGATCAAGGCAGTCTGAGAAGAGTTTTGGCGGCGAGGTGACGGCGTCACAAGTTTGGTCTTGACGCCGTCAGACCCTATTTCCTATATATAGTTTTCTAATTTTCACACATTAAAGGAGAAGTTTTAGAGAAAACCTAAGTATGAACTTGGTGCGAATTTTACAGGTTTTTCAAGGGTTCTAAGCCCTTGATACCTTTCATGTGTAATTGAGATAAGTGTTCTTTTAATTCAATCAACATGTCTATGTGTTGGTTGTCTATATCTTGTTCTTGTCTTAATTCCATCATGCTAGGCTAGATCTATCTTGTGTTTGCTTGGATCTAATGAAACCTAGATGTTAATTATGTGTTAATTACTTGTTTATAATTGTCTTGGATGAATGATTTATATGTTAGGCTTAAGAAAACTG
This sequence comes from Artemisia argyi, assembly GCA_030686995.1. NCBI lineage: Eukaryota > Viridiplantae > Streptophyta > Magnoliopsida > Asterales > Asteraceae > Artemisia > Artemisia argyi. The sequence continues at coordinate 169,055,256 of CM060693.1, read as the reverse complement.
GCAGATCTCCAATTGGTAACATGCTTGAATGTCTTAAGAAACATGAACCAATGTGCACTAGGTCTTTATTGGTTGTATTTAATGCATGAGCCACTGTTTATAATCCCTATGGTTGTGCTGGGCATGGTATAGGAGGAGATAATAGCTCATAGAATTGGGGAGTTAAGTGCGCCACCCCATGAATGGTATTAAGGAATACAATCCGTCATCCATGCAACTATAACAAGTAATTAACGTGTAAAAGATGTCTAGGGAGTAGTGAAATCTAAGTAAACACATTTTCTCCACTTATTGCTCACAACCTTAGTATAATTTTGTTTGTTTTCATTTATAGTATTTTATTTTGATTGCATCTTTAGTATTGGGTTAGTTGACTAGCAACTAATTCCGCCCAAATCCTTCAAACCCGAGATTTTTACTTGCTTTCTAAAAAATATAAAAATACAAAAATAATCATCCCTCACCTTTAGAACTAGTATTTAGGTTTTCTAATCCTAGCGACACTATTCCTAGCTGAACGATCAATCCCCCGGTACTTGTCACTATATTGTACTTCAACGATCAAGTACACTGCCTGGTGGGGGTTGTAAGCTTCTCAAGATCCCTTGAGAGGTAAAGCCTGGTGCGATTCCCACGTATCACTGATGACCCTCAGGAGGCTGAGCAGGGTGATGATGATGACCCTGAGGAGGAGGATGACCCTCAGGAGGAGGAGATGCCTAATGATGATGATCTGTTAGTGCCGCCAGCTCAGGCTGAGGAGCCTGATTCACCTATACATCCGATTGAGCCTGTTTTACCTGATCATCCATTTTTGTTTGAGTTGCCACCTGGTAGTCCCGTTGAGTCGGATGCACCTTCTGAGGTTTCTGCTGAGCATGCAGAGTTAGGTGAGACTGGTAGGATGTGGGCTCAGATTACTGCACAGGGCGAGAGGATCTCGCGGTTATCTGATCGACTTGAGAGGGTTATTGGAGAGTTTATAGCGGATCTGAGAGTTGATATGACTGTGGTTGTGGGCAGGACGACTGAGATGAGGAGAGTTTTGATGGAGGTTCACGAGCAGATTGATAGTTTACAGCGAGGTTTTATTACAGCTCGAGAGGCCGACCGCAAGTTATGGCAAACGAATGCCGAGCTGGAGAAGGAGGTGGCTGACCTCAAGAGAGACAGCGACACCCATGGTGTGGAGTTGGGATCACTATAGAGAGAGCTCGATGGCTTGAGGTAGGAGTTGAGGAACCTCCGCCAGCAGCGTGGCTAGATGTTTGAGCTATGTTATCTTGTTGCTTTCTTAACCGAGGAGTGTTCGGTTAGAAAAGCTGGTTATCCTATTTTGATGTATTTTCGTTGATTATTCGTCTCGTTTGGAACGATTATTATCTTTTGTGTTTTTCAGTAGTTGGAACGATGTTGGATCCTTATTGTATGGTTGATGGTTATTATTATATGGTATTGTGTGGTTTTTGGATATTGTGGAAATTGAGTCCCTATTCGCCTTATTGATGTTTTACGGTGTATTGTTGATATTCTTTCCATGACTTGGCTTCGTTGATTTAATTCTTGTTGAGCATATGATAAGTTCTATCGGAGACTCACGAACTTGTATGATGTTTCAGATCAATGGCCCCACGACGAAACCCTGTTAGAGCTACCAGAACTGGTCCTGCAACGACTACCCCTGGTCGTCGAGGACGCCGTCCTACTCGAAATGTTGAGACCCCTACTCCTGATAACCTAGACACTACCAACCGCAACAACAGGAATCAAAATGTTGATGTTCAAGGAGACAATGATCATGTTCCACTTAATGTACCTACTGTGGATCAAGCAATGATCAATCAACTTGTGGAGCAACGAGTTGCTGAGCTACTAGCTGAGTCAAATCATTCCAACAATTCTGCTGGAACATTCCCACCTGTTCGTGCTAATGGATGTAACTACAAGGAGTTTAAAATTTGTGGACCCATTGAGTTTGGTGGAACTGAAGGAGTGGTATACTTGGTCAGGTGGATAGAGAAGACTGAGTCAGTGTTTAATGTCAGTGGTTGTGCGGAGAATGCAAAGGTAAAGTTTGCTTCTTTTACTTTCAAGGATGAAGCTTTAACTTGGTGGAACAATTACCGTAACTCGGTTGGGAGTGATGTGGCTTATGCTATGACTTGGGAGCAATTTAAGTTTTTTCTGATTCAGACTTACTGCCCAAGGAATGAGATTAAGAAGCTGGAGATTGAGTTCTGGAACCATAAGGTGAAAGGTACCGATATGGCAACTTACAACCGCCGTTATCGAGAGTTAGCCTTACTTTGTCCCGATATGGTTAGGACTGAGACTCAAAGGATTGAGAGGTATACCGATGGGTTGCCGGTAGCTACAAGAAACGATGTGATTTCTGCTAAGCCTGCAAACATTCATGAAGCTATCACTATTGCTCAACAATTAATGGACTCGTTGGCATTGGAAGAAGCTGAGAAATACAAGAATGGAAAGTGGAAGAGGGATAATCACTCTAAGGGTAATGATCATCGAAACAAGCAACAAACAACTACTAGAGCTTATGCTATGGGAGATGGAGACAAGAAGAACTACAATGGAGATGCGCCCAAGTGTAACCGATGTTACAAGCATCATTCTGGATGATGTACGGTGATGTGCAAGAATTGCTCTAAGATGGGACACATAGCTAAGGATTGTAGAGCTCGACCACTTGCTATGGTTCAAGCTACTCCTGAAACTATGAGTAAGGCAAATGTTACTTGCTATGGATGTGGAAAAAAGGGACATTATAGGAATGAGTGTAGGGAATCGTGGAACCGAGGAAATCAAGGATCGGGTGGTAATGGGTACAATAATGGAAACCGTGGAGCTGGAGGAAACCGTGGACGACAAGATAATCGGGACCAACGTGTGGAAGCTGGAGCTACTCATGGAAGAGTGTATGCACTTGGGAACGAGAGAGGAGAAGATCCGAACGTTGTTACTGGTACGTTCCTTCTCAATAATCGTTATGCTTCCATACTATTTGATACTGGTGCCGATAAGAGTTTTGTGTCCACTAAGTTTGCACCCTTGCTAGAGAAACCCCCGATGGCCTTAGGAATTGGTTATGATGTAGAGTTTGCTAATGGGAACATATAGAGGATTAGGACTATCATTCGCGGTTGCACGTTAAACTTTCTGAATCGTCCTTTCAACATAGACCTTCTACCCGCCACGTTAGGAAGTTTTGATGTCATTATTGGTATGGATTGGTTGTCGAAGTATTGTGCTCATATACTTTGCGATGAGAAGATCGTGCGTGTGCCTTACGGCAAGGAGATTCTGAACATACCAGGAGATAGAAAGGATCTGAGAGGCCCATCTAGATTAACGGTCATATCTTGCACTAAATTGTCGAAGCTAATGGAAAAAGGATGTTGCCTTTTCTTAGCTCAAATTTCTGAGAAATGAGGGAAGGAGAAGAAGGAAAGGTGCATTGGAGATGTGTCTATAGTTCGTGATTTTTCGGATGTGTTTCCCGATGATTTACCGGGAATTCCGCCTACTAGACAAGTAGAGTTTCAGATTGAGTTGATACCTGGTGCTGCACCTGTAGCACGAGCGACTTACCGTCTTGCACCTACTGAATTGGAAGAGTTGTCGAAACAATTAGCGGAGTTAGCCGAAAAGGGATTTATAAGACCAAGTTCTTCGCCTTGGGGAGCCCCGGTCTTATTTGTGAAGAAGAAGGATGGATCGTTTCGCATGTGTATTGATTATCGAGAGTTGAACAAGTTAACGGTGAAGAATAGATACCCGTTACCGAGGATCGACGATTTGTTTGATCAACTTCAAGGATCGAGTGTGTATTCGAAGATCGATTTGAGATCGGGATATCATCAGCTTCGAGTTCGCGAGGAAGATATTCCGAAAACGGCTTTCAGAACCCGTTACGGGCATTACGAGTTTCAGGTGATGCCGTTTGGGTTGATCAACGCACCGGCGGTATTCATGGACCTCATGAATCGGGTGTGTAAGCCTTACTTAGATAAGTTTGTGATTATGTTCATCGATGACATTCTAATTTATTCGAAGAGCGAGAAGGAGCATGAGGAGCATCTAAGACTCATCTTAGAATTGCTCAGGAAAGAGAAACTGTATGCTAAGTTTTCTAAATGTGAATTTTGGATTCCGACGGTACAATTTCTGGGTCATGTGATTGATAGACAAGGAGTTCATGTAGATCCTGCTAAGATTGAAGCGATTAAAGATTGGGCTGCACCTACGACCCCAACAGAAGTTCGTCAATTTTTGGGATTAGCCGGTTATTACCGAAGATTCATTGAGGGGTTTTCGAAGATAGCAAAACCGTTGACCAAATTGACACAAAAGAGTGTTAAGTACGAATGGGGAGATAAGGAAGAGGAAGCATTTCAGTTACTTAAGGAGATGTTGTGTAGTGCTCCTATCTTAGCGTTACCTGAAGGTAACGAGGACTTCGTCGTCTATTGTGACGCTTCTCATAAAGGTTTAGGAGCTGTGTTAATGCAACGAGAGAAAGTGATAGCTTGTGCTTCCTGACAGCTCAAGAAGCACGAGAAGAACTACACCACCCATGATTTGGAGTTAGGTGCTGTGGTTTTTGCTTTAAGGATATGGAGACATTACTTGTATGGAACCAAGTGTGTAGTGTTTACTGACCACAAAAGTCTGCAACACATTTTGAACCAAAAAGAGCTTAACATGAGACAGCGACGTTGGATTGAGGTGCTAAGCGATTATGATTGTGAAATTCGCTACCATCCTGGTAAAGCAAACGTCATTGCTGATGCTCTTAGTCGAAAGGAGAGAATTCCACCGTTACGAGTTAGGTCATTAGGAATGACTATCGTATCGCCATTACCGTCTCAAATATTGGAAGCTCAAAAGGAAGCGTTGAAAGCAGAGAATCGACTTGCTAAGAACATATTTGGGATGGCAAAAAATGAGAAGGGATTTGTTAAGCGTTCTGATGGAGTATTATGTTTTGGAGAACGAAGTTGGGTACCATTGTATGGAGGAATTCGAGAGTTGATTATGCATGAGTCGCATAAGTCAAGATACTCTATTTATCCTGGGTCTGACAAGATGTACCAGGATTTGAAAATTTTATATTGGTGGCCAAATATGAAGGCAGATATAGCGTTGTATGTTAGTAAGTGTTTGACTTGCTCTAAGGTTAAGGCAGAGCATCAAAGACCGTCAGGATTATTGACGCAGCCAGAACTCCCAGTTTGGAAATGGGAGTGGATCACGATGGACTTTATTACCAAATTACCAAAGACAGCTAGCGGTTGTGACGCTATCTGGGTAATTGTGGATCGATTGACTATGTCTGCTCATTTCCTGGTGATTAGTGAAGATGATAGTGTTGACAAACTTGTGAGGTTGTATGTGAAGGAGATCGTTTCTCGTCATGGAGTTCCGATATCGATTATTTCTGATTGCGACAACCGTTTTACGTTAGCGTTGTGGTGATCACTTCAAACGGCTTTGGGTACGAGACTTGATATGAGTACTGCATATCACCCCCAAACCGATGGTCAAAGTGAGAGAACTATTCAGACTTTGGAGGATATGCTTCGTGCATGCATAATAGACTTTGGTAAAGGCTGGGAGAAATATCTACCCCTTGCGGAGTTCTCCTACAACAATAGCTACCACACAAGTCTTAAAGTTGCACCATTTGAAGCTTTGTATGGTCATAAATGTCGTTCACCTATTGGTTGGGCAGAAGTTGGAGATAGCCAACTCACAGGCCCTGAGCTTATTTTGGAAACTACTAAGAAAATAATGCAAATTCGAGATCGATTGCAAGCAGCTAGGGATAGGCAGAAAAGTTACGCCGATCAGAGACGTAAACCCCTAGAATTCCAGGTTGGAGACAAAGTGATGCTGAAAGTCTCGCCTTGGAAGGGTGTGATACGTTTTGGGAAACGTGGGAAACTTAATCCCCGCTACATTGGACCATTTCTTATTTTGGAAAGAATTGGGCCCGTGGCTTATCGATTGGAATTACCACCGGAATTGAGTAAAGTTCATGATGTGTTTCATGTTAACAATTTGAAGAAGTGTCTTTCGGAGGAAACGCCAGTTATACCAATTAAGGATATTCGTGTGGATGAGAGTTTGAATTTTGTGGAAGAGCCGATTGAGATACTGGATAGAGAGATTAAACGACTTAAGAGAAGTCGTATTCCATTCATCAAGGTTCGTTGGAATTCGCGGCATGGACCGGAATTCACGTGGGAACGTGAGGATGAGTTTCGAAGGAGATATCCGAAGCTTTTGACTTCGTAGATGGTTTGTTCCGAGAGAAACCCGGGACGGGTTCCTTCTGAGGCTGGGAGGATGTGACAACTGGCAAAATAGGGAGCCGTTTTTAAAACCCGCATTACATTAAAAACTATAATTTTGGAATCTTTGAAAAGTTGATTGTGATGAGATATTTTATGAACGTTGGAATGTGATTTTGATCGTACGTTATTTATGGGATTCGATTATTTATTTATGGTTTGGTTTGGTTCATTCGTGATGATTTATTTTGAGATCATTATTTTGGCACTACATTGACTCCGGCACTAGGTCAACCTAACAATTTTAATTATTTTTAATATTGGTTCGGACATTTATATTTTTGAAACGTATCGCGAGGTTTTGATTATTTTGGAACGAGTTCGGTTTGAGGAAGTTGATTGGTTATTTAAAGTTTCGGGTTTTGGTCCGTGTATTTTACACCGGGTTACCTCACCCACCTTAATAATAATACTATTATTATTAATATAAAAATTAGTTTTTTTTTTTTTTTTTTTTGAGAGTAATACAAAAATCGTCCATGTGGTTTTGGCCTCACACAACAAACACACAACACCCTCACCAATTTCACACACTCTCTCTCAATATACTTCATCCCCATCCCCTAACCTTAGCCGCCCCCTTCATCCGACTGCCACCACCACACCGCCGCTCCACCACCATCAACACCACCACCAATCAACTCCCCATCACATTTCCTTCTTGATCTACTATTACACGCGCCCTAAATCTCACCATTTCACCTCGTTTTATCACAAAAATCATCATCATCCTTATTGTTTTTGAGGTTTCTTCACGTTTTGGTCTTGGAATCGAATGTGAGACGAGTTTTCAACTCGTGTTTTGGTGAAAATGTGACCAAGGGTCACGGATTTTTTTTTCTCGGATCTATGGTTAAACACATGAAACTCAAGTGGGTTTTGATAAAACATGATCTAAATCGAGTTTGGTATCCGGGTTGTTGTTTATCTTGATGGGTCGAAGTGAACCCGAGAGCTTGTACTCTCGGTTTGTACATTTTTTCGGATTTGGCCATTGATATGTGATGATTCTTGATCTTGGTGCTCGATTTAGGATGTTTGGTTATTATTTTTGATGTTTGGTTATACTTGGTTGTTTTTGGTTGACCCTTGTGGTCGTTTGGATATTTGGCCGACACCCCAAAGGGGCTGTTTGGGTCGATTTGGCTCGAGCTAGAGCAAGCCGAGACCTAATGGTCTCGGGTGGGACTCACGTTCATTGTTTCGGGTGTAATATTGACCCGGGTTGGTAAATCAACCCGTAAGTGATTATGTTTTCGGTTGTTATTTATACTTGTCGTGTTATTGTTGTTGTCGTGGTTGTTATATTTTGACCATGGACTACTTATTTGAGCTTGAAGTGGTATATTTGGATTTATGAGATATGTTGGAGATGTGTTGTCGAGTGTGGAATTGGGGACCGATTGTGAGACGGTCATTAGATGACGGAGATAGGTTAGTTGGGTGCCGTAGTCGGACCATCATGTTGTAGCACGTGGATATGGGATTGATTTGGACGGAGTTGATTTATTTATTTTGACTTGATTATTATGTTGGACTTGGACTATGAGCCGAGAGTGATGACTCGGACATGTGACCAAATTCTATGACTCGATAAATATTTAAAAGTCAAACATTAAAAACCATACTCGTAATAATATTATTGATAATATAATCGTTTATATACGTATATAGACGTGATAAACGTACATATATATATATATATATATATATATATATATATATATATATATATATATATATATATATATATATATATATATATATATATATATATATATATATAAATGCGTATATTAGTAATAAAACGATCACGAGTAAACGTTATAATAATATAACGATAGTTATTATACTATGCAAATAGTGCAATAAATGTCAACGTATTATTATAGATAATAACTATAAATAACGGCGAAAACTAATAAGTCGGGTGAATAATAATTAAAAACATGATTTTTTTTATAAATTTAGAAAACTTATCGAGTTATACGAGTTGTGGTTACTTAAAGTCTAAGTGGGCTTTATATTGTGACTTTTGTGTTGTCACGGATATATGACGATTAATATAAACATTTTCTATAACAAGTGACTTATTTAATCGACGGATTAGATCGAGTTATTTGGCGATATAAAATGAGTATATTAATGGGCATTGTATCCCACGACGCCCATAGGATGTGGTATATGTTTTAGGGTAATAAATTACTATGTATCTCGTGGAATTTGGCCGATTCGACGATATATATAGGGAATTTATTGGACTACGATATATACCAAATAAAATTCTTTGTGCTATGTGCTTTAGGTTGGGTATAATTTTGGAACGATATATTACGTAAATAAATATGGGAGATTACCAAATCGACGGATTTGATAAGCTTCGATGATTTATTTAAATAATATATTGGGCTAATATTAGACCTATAGATGGCTTATTATTTCATTCGTTGTGGCTTTTTGGTTTGAGTTGTGTCGACCCTTCACCCATATGGATACCAAACGTCGAATTTCAAATTAATATATGAAGTTACTTCGAGAAATGGATATTTTTGGAAAGTAAAATGGAATACGTTCGGGAATGGGAATATTTGATTTTTGAGGAAATGATTTCTGAACGAGTTGATATTGTTAGGAAGTGCCGAGTCTGTAGTTGCCGTTACGTGAGTTGCTTGAGTTGCTTACGTCTTTCTTGTATCGATTTCTCTTGAGGATTTTCTGGACTTGAGGTGAGTCATAGCCCCACTTTTTACTCTTGAACTATGTTTTCAATACTTGGGGTGAGAAACGTGCAAATGTTTTACGTGGACTATTATCGCTTTGTTTATTTAAAACTTGCTATGCTTATAAAACTAGGTAGGATTAAGCGAGGCCTAGTCCCGAACTAGGTAAGCTATTGATTTGGTTATAGAGCGAGGCCTAGTCCCGAACTAGGTAAGCTATTGATTTGGTTATAGAGCGAGGCCTAGTCCCGAACTAGGTAAGCTATTGATTGGTTGTTGAGCGAGGCTTAGTCCCTTAATGCATTGAGCATTTTCATGTAGTAGTGAGAGCAATTTTTGTGCAACAACAAAAAATTTATAATTAAATGCATATAGGTTAGTAAAGGCATCCTTAATGCATTGAGCATTTTCAGGTTCAATACACTGCATGTCACTGCCACATCAACATCTCATTTTTCATACAAAACACCTACAATGCATTGAACCTTACACCCTACAATAGATTTCCACGTCACCATCTCATTTTAATATTTATTATATATATGAAATATACGATAACTCATTATTTTTCACACAGATGACACTGGTTTAATATATCCTAGGAAAATGACTTTTATATAAAATAATTTACATTAGAATATATACATTGAATTTATAAAATACTTAATTGCTATTTTATAAAAAGACGGATCTCTTACTATTTAGTTTATCAATTTAGTTTAACAAAAAAAAAAAAAAAAAAAAAGAAAAAAAAAAAAAACCCCTACTATTTTACACTTCAGTTAAGTTATTTGATAAATTTGGTAGCCTTTCTTGTTAACCGGCTGTATAGTTTGTAGTTTCTTTTACAAACCCAAATACACATTTCTTCTCAATTTGCATGTTCCCTTTCAAAAATAAAAAGTATGAGATGAGCAGCCCACTATTATCGTTAAGACACGGTTCAAGCAGAGAAGAACTTAATTTACACGCACTAGCCCCACAATGGTATTGAATAGTGACTTCGTGGAAACAATTTCATTGAACGGTGCCAAATCACCGCATTGCGATGCCCTAACATAATTAACGTAAGTCTTGAAACCAACAAATTTAATAGATTATAAAGTATTGGACAAAGAACAAAGAAAATGACAACACATATATAAGTGGCTAGTGAATTCAAAGGCATTTATGGTAGTGGTGGTGGTGGTGGCAGTAGGTGGCGGTGGTAAATGGTGGTGATGATTAGTAGGTGGTGGTGGTGATGGTGATGGTGATGGTGGGTGGTGGTTGTGGTAAGTGGTGGTGATGGTGGGTTGTGGTGGTGGCGGTGGCAGTGGGTGGTGATGGTGGTGGTTGTGTTGGGTGGTGGTGGTTATGTATTTGGGACTAACTGAGGATATATATTAAGGACCAACGGGGCAATTGTTTATGTATTTGAGACTAACTGAGGTTATGTATTGGGGACCAACGGTGCAATTGTTTAATGTATTGGGGACTAAAGGTTAATTTTCATGTCAAGTGGTTAGCTATATTGGTTAAAATTTTAAAAATAGAATAGTCATAGTAGACCTTTTGAAAGTATATTATTCATACTAGTTGGATACACGCGCACTGCGGCGGCGATAAATATAGTTATATTATATAGTAAACGAATTGATAGCCCAACTTTTCCCGCAATTCCTTACCCGCTTAATGAATTCGTTTCACAACACTCCAAATGTATATGTTTGTTGTATTTATTTGCTTGGGTTTCCCGTTGCTTTCCCGTGACATTATTATTCTCGCATATAGAAAGACCCTCGCAATCTCTTGCCCGTCAAACACACCTCCCAAAAGTATATGATTTTGTCGAATCAATATTGTATTGATTGAAATAAAGGTTAAAGTGGTAAAATTAGATTATAGAAAATATAAATAGATAAAAAGATATTTCAATTTAAAAACAAATGTGAATTTTAAGTTGGGAAGTGACATATGTCATCTCATGATTGGAGCTCCTTATCTTAATCATGAAACTCCTTATCTTAATTTTTGGTTAGGAGTTAGGCTTTGAGTTAATTGAGAAGTGACACATGTTACCTCATAATTGTAGCTCCTTATCGTAATTTTTGGTTATAAGTTAGGTTTGGAATTAGATGCGTAGTACATATTAGCACAAATTGAAAAGTAGATTAGTTATTTTTGACTTTTACCGTTATTTTTTTCTCCTTTTGAAGTTCTCTAATAAAACAAAAGCTTTTAGCCCATACCTCCGAACAAAGCTTTTTTTATGTATTTTTCCTAAATAAAAGGCTAGTAGCTCTAAGAGCTCAGGGAATGATAACGCGAAAGTGGTGTTATGGTCTATGTGGACAAAAAATACGGTGTTATGGCGTTAACAATAATTCCACCCCTTTTGCGTTGGATCTGCGTTTTGATTTGCGTTTCCATATTAACTTGCGTTGTGGCCAAGGACAAAAATGCAAAACATGGTGTTATTGCCAAATTATTACTCCCCCACACATGTTATTTGGTGTTATGGCCAAGTTGTGGCTTGCGTTGGTTTTGTATATATTTATATTTTTTTAAAGTGTGTCTCAAAAGTGGTGTTATTTGGTGTTATGATTATCTGGTATTTTTTGGTGTTATGTTATTTGTTGTTTAAATGATGTGACGCTAACGTGACGGGGGTGTTTGTGTTATAACATGTTACGATTCCTTAAGCTCTAAAGGTATTAAAAAGCTTGCTACCAAACATGACCTAAACCCTTGACCTGTGACAAAAACCCACCCATCACCATGACCTGATACCACAAACTCGAAACTGAACAATGCCTAATAAAACCACGACCACAACATGTCTAACTTACAACCCAAACATGTGTGACCCAAATCAATTGCCAAAAATCATACTGATGACGTATAGCCTATAGTTGGGCCACGAGCCCAAACTATAGACATCACTAAGCTCAAACCCACCACGAGTGGGCTATCATGACAAATGACTTGGGCCATCAATACCTACGGCTTGGGCTCACGAAACCCAAAGCCCAACCAATACGCATAATTAAGGGATAAGGATCTTCTATTCACGGGATAGATATCCTTACCCCGGATAAGCACCACGAGTGCGAAGAGTAAGGAGCAAGATACCTACACGGTCTCTGCGTCCTATATATAGAATTACATATTCTCATTGAAAGGTACGATCTACACAATCCCTAACTCTTCTACAAACCCTAAAACCGATTACTTGCTCTCACGCCAGAGTCTAATCGTGGGAGACAATCCCACGATAAGCCTAACGGTGTCGTTTACTTTCTTAGTGCGCAGGTTTCACAAGCACTAAAGTTCTAATTGGTACGAGAGCAGGAGTTCAAACAAGGTAAGCCCAACTTTTGTATCAACAAGTAGTGGCGCCATCCGTGGGACCCTACACTAAGAACTCAAGACCAGAATGCCAAAAAACAAGAACTCAGGTCAGCGAACTCCGCAGCCGGAAAAAACACGTGATGATTCACATAGGAAGAAGCATCAAGACTCAACTCCTAAGCCGACCTCTGGAACAACCAGTGCGCCCGGTCACTGTGAGTCAAACGTAACTCCAATCCTAACCACAGTAGAATTGCCTTTGGGAACAACCCGAACTACTACCGTGGTCTCAAGCGCCGAGGACATTCAGCGCACCCTCTTTACCACTCCCCACCAGATGGCATCCATAGTGGACAACACTGTGCCACCGGGAGCTCCTAATAGAGAGAGGGAATCCCATGCGGAAATAGACATCCTTGCAGTAGAAGAGGATGCACCTGGACTGGCATTAAACGATTTCGTGTCCCAACATTATGAGACTTTAACTCGTCTCATGCAAGAGGAGGCAAGGAAAAGGTCAAGCCACAACTCACAAAATCGGCTAAACTTTACCCAAGAAAAATCTCCACCGCGCCACCCTGAGCGCAGAAACAGTGAAAGGCGCACCAACGTCCATGATAGACTTGGTACAGCATCCAACTCACAATACTCGGAGGATTACGAAGATAACGCGAGGCGCACCAGTGTTCATGCTAGGCTGGGTAGCCGCAGGATACAAGATAGGCTTGGACGACAACATTCACCAAGCGTAAGCACCTCAAGGTCAGGAAGCAGAAGAATCCAAGATAGGTTGGGGAAACACGACTCCCCAAGTACAAGTCCTTCAAATTCGGACTCCGAATACAAACAGCGTAAGCGCAATAGGAGAAACAACTCCCCCTCAAGCAGCTCCTCAGACAACGAGGACAGAGAGACGGGACATTGGAAATCTAAGAACCGACGCCGGTACGACGAGGATGAGGATATTTCCTTCCCTTGGCATCGCCAAAAGGTTGATGCGTTTACGCGATGCATAATTGACTTCTCAGATGACAAGAGAAGACGCATGCCCACCAATGTTAAAACATACGATGGCACGGGTGATCCTGATGATCATCTAAAAATTTTCGAGTCAGCAGCTGCCATCGAAAACTGGCCACAACCTGTGTGGTGCCATATGTTCAACTCTACCTTGGTAGGGAATGCGCGAACATGGTTCAGCAAGCTTCCACGACGAAGCATAAATGTGTTTGAAGAGCTGCGGAAAGCATTCCGCCTAAATTTCACGCAACGAAAGAAGTGCGCAAAGAACCCTGTAGAACTAGCTAGAGTGAAACAGCGCCAAGGGGAATCCACAAGCGCTTACATGGAGCGCTTCAAGGATGAATGCATGTAAGTCAAGGCATGCCCCGAGGTACTAAAAATCTCAGGGTTCATGAACGGGATCAATAACCCAGAGCTGATACGGAAGTTAAATGACAAAGTACCCCAAAGCTTTGATGAGCTAACAAAGCGCACCAGATCCTTCGTTCAAGGGGAAGCGGCAGCGGCAGACAGCAAAAAAGGTTACTCAACTTTTAAACCACAAGAACAGTCAAGGAGACAATCCAATGACCAAAGTGGCGACCGCAACAGGAATTGCCGCAATAGAAGGGATTACGACAAGTATGTCCCACTCACAAAAACCCCTAAGGAAATATTCGCGACAGAGGGAGCAAATTTTCCAAAACCCCCACCAATGTTAACCCTAGAAGAAAAGCGCGTCGGAGGAGGATACTGCGAATACCATGGACAGAAGGGTCACACCCCTAACGAGTGCGTCCAACTATGCCAGCTAATCGATAAATTAGTGAGAGAAGGAAAGATGGACCACCTCGTTAAAAACATCAAAGAAGGGAAAGATAGACAAAGGAATGGGGCCAAAAAGGAGATACCAAAAAATAAAGCTGATACAATATACATGATACAATCATGGCAGCGAAACACGAAGCAAAAAGTCAGCCAAAGGTTTTCCAAAGGAAACCATATCTCTTTCCCCACCCTCACTGCGGATAACGCAGTGATCGAACCACTCACCATCAAGATACAAGCGGGAGGTCACGAAATCCACCGCATGGATGTCGATGGAGGAGCATCTGCGGACATTATGTATGAACACTGCTTCAGAAGGCTAAAACCCGAGATACAAAACCAGTTATTTCCGGCCACGACGTCGTTGACTGGATTCACAGGTGAAAAAATTTGGCCCATGGGGCAGTTACGCATACTTGTAGTCATTGGTAATGAGTACCATTCTATAACAGCTTGGATGAACTTCATGGTGATCAGGTCTCCCTCATCATACAATGGCATTATTGGGAGACCAGGGATATCCGCTATGCGCGCGGTCCCATCCACCGCACATGGGATGCTCAAGTTCCCAGTGGAAGGAGGGATTGTCACCCTCTACAACACTACTGCATCCCCAAAAGAATGCAACATAGTGACAGATGAAGTTCCACGCGCTCCGGAAAAGCACACGAACAAGGTGACAAACCTGAAAGTTGCAATTAACCCAGACTATCCTGACCAAGAGATATCCATCGGGGGATCACTGTCCGACAAGGGCAAAGCAGTTGTGTGCGCATTATTACAAAGGAACCTAAACATCTTCGCATGGGAACCCAAACACATGACTGGAGTGCCAAGAGCCATTACTGAACACAAGCTCGAAATCCGACAAGGATATCCTCCAATATGCCAGAAGAAACGTGGACAAGCTCCAGAACGCGCAAAAGCTATCTTAGAGGAAGTACACAAGCTCGTGGATGCAGGGATCATGCGAGAGGTCTATTACCACGATTGGCTTTCCAACCCAGTGATGGTAAAGAAAAGCGATGGTAGCTGGAGAATGTGCGTGGACTTCACAGATCTCAACAAAGCATGTCCACAAGACTGCTACCCACTACCAGAAATCGATTGGAAAGTAGAATCCCTGTGCGGGTATCCCTTTAAATGCTTCCTAGACGCGTACAAAGGATACCACCAAATCCAAATGGCCAAGGAAGACGAAGAAAAAATAGCTTTTCACACGAGTCAAGGGGTGTATTGCTACACAAAAATGCCCTTTGGTTTAAAGAATGCAGGAGCCACATACCAACGGTTAGTGGACAACGCATTCGAGAAGCAGGTAGGACGCAATTTGGAAGTCTATGTCGATGACCTAGTCATAAAAAGCCATACTGAAGAGGAATTGGTGCGTGACATAGAAGAAACGTTTAAAACATTGGGAAAAATAAACATGAAATTGAACCCTAAGAAGTGCACTTTTGGAGCAACAGAAGGCATGTTTCTTGGATACCTGATAGAACCCGATGGTATTAAACCTTGTCGAGAAAAGACAAGAGCGGTCATCGAACTACCCTCACCACGCACACTAAAAGAAGTCCAGTCACTAAACGGAAAATTAGCCGGGCTGAACCGATTCTTGTCCAAATCAGCGGATAAATCACTTCCTCTCTTTAAAACACTCACGAAGTGCACAAAGAAGCGAGATTTCCGATGGACTCCAGAAGCGGAGGGAGCCTTCCAACAGCTGAAACAAAACCTAGCAGAGCTACCAAAGCTTGTCGCACCCCGACAAGGGGAAGAATTGATCATGTATCTCTCAGCGACCCATGGAACAGTCAGCGCGGTACTACTGACAGACAGAAACTCTGTTCAAACACCTATATACTTTGTAAGCAAAGCCCTCAAGAAGACAGAGACTAACTACACCGCTATGGAGAAACTGGTCCTAGCTCTAGTATTCGCAGCTAAAAGGCTGCGCAGGTACTTCCAAGCGCATCCGATAGCTGTAATCACGGACCAACCCATCAAGCAGGTTATCTCTAAACCTGATGCATCAGGGCGGCTTCAAAAGTGGAGTGTGTTATTGAGCGAACATAATATCTCCTATCGGCCGCGCACCGCGATCAAAGGACAGATACTGGCTTATTTCATTATCGAGAAACCAGATGATGATACTCCATCACCAAAGATTGAAGTACCATTACACAAACCATGGGTTCTATTTACAGATGGATCCTCATGCGCAGAAGGATCAGGCGCAGGTCTTATCCTTACCAGCCCAGATGGAATAGAACATACTTACGCCCTACGCTTTGAATTCATAGCCACAAACAATGAGGCAGAGTATGAAGCACTACTGGCTGGACTACGCATAGCAAATCAAATGGGCGTACGCAACCTAGAAGCTAATATGGATTCACGACTAGTAGCAAACCATGTGTTAGGCGAGTATGTGGCTCAAGAAGAACACATGATCCAATACCTCGATAAAGCCAAAACCTTGATCAAGAATTTTGACAAGTTTTCCATCAAACAAATCCCACGAGGAGAAAACAAAAAAGCAGATGCGCTTAGCAAAATCGCATCCACAAGCTTTGCACACCTGTCAAAACAGGTATTGGTGGAAACATTGAAAAACAAATCCATCTCTGAGATGGAAGTATCCACAGTGATAGAGGAAGAAAATCCCACATGGATGACACCCATCTTGGATTTTATTAGTAAGGGAACGCTCCCCCATGAACAAAAGGACGCTCAACGGATACGGCGCACAGCGCAGAGGTTCGAACTTCGAGATGGTATCCTATATTGGCGTTCATTCTTACAACCATGGCTCAGGTGCATCGGACCTCTTCAGGCAGATTACGTACTTCGGGAGATTCACGCTGGATCTTGCAGCATGCACTAAGGACCACGGTCTGTTGTAGCGCGCGCCTTGCGATCCGGATACTATTGGCCTACCATGAACCGCGACGCGCGAGACGTGATTAGAAGATGCAACAACTGCCAAGTTCATAGACCCATTCCGCGTCGGCCACAACATGAGCTAACACCCATCACCTCACCATGGCCATTCCACAAATGGGGAATCGACATTGCTGGACCCTTCCCTGTCGCGGCAGGAGGACTCAAATTCCTCATTGTCGCCATTGACTACTTCACCAAATGGATCGAGGCAAAAGCAGTGGCAAGTATCACAGGCAACCAGGTAAAACGATTCGTTTGGGATAACATTGTATGCCGCTTCGGCCTACCTGGAGAAATTATTTCGGACAACGGAAAACAATTCTGTGATAACCCATTCAAAGATTGGTGCGCACAGTTAAACATCACACAGCACTTCGCGTCAGTCAAACATCCGCAAACAAATGGATTAGTAGAACGCGCGAATCGTAGCCTGGGTGAAGGAATTAAGGCGCGCTTGGACAGACATAAAGGAAGATGGGTGGACGAATTATCGCATGTTTTGTGGGCACACCGCACAGAAATCAAAGTCAGCAACGGCGATACACCTTTTTCTCTTGTCTACGGGACAGAAGCTGTTATACCAGCAGAAATTGGGATGCCAACAATCCGTACATCGGAAGTTAACATCGCAACAAACGACGATGAATGACGAATTGACTTAGATCTGTTGGAAGAACGACGCGAAAGGGCGGCTATCCGCGAAGCAAAAGCTAAATCAAAGATGAAGAAGTATTATGATGCACGAGTCAGAAACACTTCTTTCAAACCAGGGGACTTTGTATACCGCGCCAACGATGCCAGCCACGCGGAAGACACGGGCAAGCTCGGACCCAAATGGGAGGGGCCTTACGAGGTCACAGAGGCATTAGGCGACGGTGCGTACAGAGTGCGCGACATGAAAGGCCATGAGCTACCGCGCACCTGGAACATTTGCAATCTCAAGAGATGCTACCTTTAGGCCACGAGCCACACACTGACACATCCGCACTTTAGTAAGAGCTAAATAAATGTTGGTGTATTTATTTTTTCTTTCTTTTTTCTTAGGAAATTGTCATTTTTTGCACTTGCAACAATCAATAAAACGTTGTGGTTTCTAGCTAACTCCACAACAGTTTAACGTTATTGTTTACATCCTTCATTTATGTTTCAATTCTGTTTATATTATTGCCTACATGGCGTGCATGCACATATTAAGACCACACGAGGGCAGACAGAATGAGTAAACCTACTAAAGTACTCGTTGAGTAAGAGGGTTGCAAACCCATCAACATCGGATCACGTATCCCTGTTAGACACCTTACTACCAAGACGTTGGAGTAAGTTAATAAGTACACCCCACGATGGATGCACTTTATCGTACACGGTGCACGTTTAACAAAACAAGGACTCAAAACAATTGACTCCTAAATTCGTACACTAACTTCATACACGCTTATGAATTTAGTACGCATCTCACAATGAATGCGCAACAACAAGTTGAAAATGAACTAATAAACCAAGACACTTGGTCACCAAAAAGTATAAACGTAGTACGCTACACATTTACTCACACGTTTGCTAAGGTTATAGACTGCAAACGTTTCATAAGTTACGGGCTTAATGCACAAATTCTGGGCTTAAATACAAGACATTATTTGCACGTTGTTACTTTAGATAAGTCTTTCACATGATAAAGACAAGAAAAAATCTAAGTACAAAACAACATATGTGCACAAAAGAGTCCAACAAATTTATTTACTAAAAACTACGAGTTTTTTTTACAAAGCTATAACTACGAGTTATGCACATCTATACACTATGGACGCGCTTGGGGGAAGACTCTGGCACGGCTGAGCTTCCCGCCTCCTGAACCTTCTTCAACAACAGCGCATCTTTTTGTGACACTGTCGCCACACTAACGGCAACACCATCCGACCTAGGAAGGTGTGCAGCACCTACACCGCAGAGGGTGGCCTTACCCTTAAGACCTTTCTTCTTGGCCGCTCTCTCCACGTGACGCTCCAAAACTTCCTTCAGTGGCAGCTCTGTCTCAAGCGCAAAAGGGTTTAGGATGTCACGCGGGCGCGCGAACACTGGCACCTGCAGCTGGGACTCATCAGGCTTCAAGAAGAAATCAGCCTCGGTCTCTGCATTCTCGGCTACATGCCTCCCAAGTGTTAATTCCCGCATAATCACTCGAATGGGATAATCTTGGTCGCGCTCCAGCTGCGCAATGTGGGGAAGCTCAAAGAGCCTCATCTTTTCCATCGCCTGCACAAGCTCGTCGTAAGCATCAGCTTTATACTCAGGAACCTCAGAGGGAGAGACCTTGAGCAGTTGTGCCTCCGCCAACTCTTCAACGGCCTGCGCCTTGCCACGAGCAACGGCGCACTCCACCACCCTTCCAAAGGCGCTCAAAACCTCTGGAGACTCCAATGTCCCCACGGCAGCCAAGCGCAAGCCATGGCTGATCAACCACCTGCGAAAAACACGACAAAGGCATTAGAAAAGAAACACAAACTATAAAAGAATTAAAGAAATGTACAACAAGTACCTGCGCTCCGCAATGGTCGACAGCAGATGAGGATACAGTTCCTCATCATACTCTATACTCAGCCTGCGCAGCTTTTCTTCCTGCGCCTCAACAGATTCTTGGACTTTCTTACCAAACTGCGCAAGCTGACCGCAGAGCTCGTTCTTCTTCTCCTCCAGGTATTTTACACCCCAGGCAAGGTCAGCCTTATGTTGCTGCGACTCCCCACGTTCGCGCTGCAGCTCTGCAAAAGCTACCAGCTTCTCCTCAGTCGCCTTCTTGGCACGCTCATCAGCAGCTAACACCTCTGCCTGAACCTGAGCCAACTGCGCCTTAAGCTGCGCAATATGCTCATCCCTCTGAGCCAGGCTGTATCCCTCAACCACGGTCCGCGCCTTCAGCTGAGTGACCAACTCAGCCTGGCGAGCAGCGATCCCAGTCAGCTCCTCCACCAACTCCTGCGCAGACATCTGCGCTGCAGCCTTCAGTGGCTCCTCTACATCAGCAGCCTTCAGAGGCTCCTCTACATCAGCAATCTTTGGCGATGCGGCATGATCATCAAAAGCTGCACCACCTTCAGCAGCATGGTCCCTACGAGATAAAGAAGATGAAATTAGCACGCAGCTATATATATAAAAAAAATGGGAAAGATACAGTCGTAAACACTTACACAAGAGGTGGAGATTCGGCCTGATTCCTCTGGGCGCTGGTGGCAGACATCTCATCAGGCGCATCCGACTCATCTTCCCCAATCAAGCGATGCCTCCTTTTGGAGGTACCCACATAACCACCAGAAGACGCTCCCTTGCGCTTCTTCTTGCGGACCTCCGCGGATTCCACAATCTCCACGCTGTTAGACGCCTCCACATGCGTCTCTTCCCTCACATGAGAACTCTCCTCAACAGGAGGAACAACCTACACTAGCGCGACAAGCACAGCAGTAGGAGGAGAGTCTGACTGCGCAACAGGCCCAAATACAGTCAGATGTCCCGCAGTAGCCTGCAATATGGGCTGCTCACCCTCCCTCAAGGGTCACACTCCTATCGTCACGTGCTTAGGCTCTTTCAGCTTCACAACGGAGAACAAATCCACTTCTGCGACAGACAGAAGAAAAAACAACAAAAGAACAAAGTTAGTTATTCAAAGGATAATAAGCAAAACACTTACATTATAGACGCAGTAAAAGGATGAGCACCCACCCTGGCTGTCCTCATCAAGAAAGGTTGGAACCTCGTTCGCACCATCAAAATAATTTTGGCTCAGCCCCATGTACAACAAAAACTCCTCAGGATAGGAGTTAATGGGAATACGGTTACTATCAATTGTATCCGCATCCGCGAGGCTGTACGAACCAGGGATAGGACGCTCATCCCTCGGCAGTGTCCCTTGGGCATAGAACCCAAAGCGCGACGGGAAAACCACATCGTCCACCCAGAAAAAATATTCCCTCCAACGCCTTAATGAATCTACCTTAACGGTATAGCATTGAAGGTTCCCTGAGCGTTTGGCAAATGAGACCCATCCGTTCGCCCATGTAGAATGGTAAAACGCACGGAATAAGTCAACAGTCGGGTTAATGGCGAGCAACCGACAATTAATCTCGAAATTAGATATCTTCGCCGCACCTATACAGTGCAGCTGCGATATATGGAGCTGATAATAATTGAGCACGTTGCTCAAAAACACGGAAATGGGTATGCGATAGTTTGCATAGTCAAAGAAGCGCGTATATAAGCCTATCTTCCCATCGGGGAAATCGGCTATACACGCGCCGACATCTGGGGCCTCTGGATGGACGTCGAGAGGAATGAAGTAGTCAGAAGCAAACTGACGTACGTCATCCTCATCCATCAGGGAGCGAAATTCATCTAACTGAGCAACAACCATTTTCAGTGGATGACAAGGCCTACTAGAATTGCGCACACGCAGTTACCTAAATTGAATAGTGGATCAAAGAAAGAAAAAGCTTTGATAGTTGGCGAAAATGGTGGAAATATCTTACTATGTGTTTTACGGTGAAAAGGGGACGGTGACTTTATACAAGTACCCAAAACCCTAAAAAGGGATGCCACGTGGATCCCACTCACGGATCGTGTGGCTAGGAAATGAGCAAGTACAACACTTTTTTCCATTTACCTAGGTACACGTGGATACTTCCCCCGTTTTTTGAGGCACACTTTGTGATATTTGGGACTAGGTTCATTGTTCCCATCATTTGGGCGGGAAATATTTCATTAGTTCCCGCCACGCTTGCCGCTCGTTCCTTTAGTCTAGTATCCGCGGCTACGTGCCGCGCACACTAGACTGGGGGGACATGATGACGTATAGCCTATAGTTGGGCCACGAGCCCAAACTATAGACATCACTAAGCCCAAACCCACCACGAGTGGGCTATCATGACAAATGACTTGGGCCATCAATACCTACGGCTTGGGCTCACGAAACCCAAAGCCCAACCAATACGCATAATTAAGGGATAAGGATCTTCTATTCACGGGATAGATATCCTTACCCCGGATAAGCACCACGAGTGCGAAGAGTAAGGAGCAAGATACCTACACGGTCTCTGCGTCCTATATATAGAATTACATATTCTCATTAAAAGGTACGATCTACACAATCCCTAACTCTTCTACAAACCCTAAAACCGATTACTTACTCTCACGCCGGAGTCTAATCGTGGGAGACAATCCCACGATAAGCCTAACGGTGTCGTTTGCTTTCTTAGTGCGCAGGTTTCACAAGCACTAAAGTTCTAATTGGTACGAAAGCAGGAGTTCAAACAAGGTAAGCCCAACTTTTGTATCAACACATACCAAATTATCATAATCAACTGAAACCACAATCATTAGCCACAAAAGATAACCATGACCGGACGAACGTGCCCAATATCCCAAAGCTAAGACCACCTCTACTTGACACCAATGCATAACATTTATCAAAATGTTTTTACTATTCTACAATATTTAATGGACAGTGATAAAAGATATTTGTTTAATAGACGATTAAAGTTCAAGTTGAATGAATTTGTTATTTATATAGAGATGCTTTTTTTTCCCCTTATATCTCGGTTAATAGAAGACTAAATTTCAAGTTCAATGAATTTGTTATTTATATAAAGATGATTTGTTCATTTCCTTTTTTTTTTTTTTTTACTATCTCGGTTCCAAGTTAAATGTGCACCTTCTATATTAAACGAATACACAGACAAAGCGACGTTGTTTAACGGTAAATAATTATACTTGCAAACTTGTGATTTTGGTTTGACCATTGCAGATTCAATTTTCAGTCATTGTGATAAAAAAAAAAAGGGAGGGGGAAAATTCTCGAAATACCCAATTGCCATAGTGCACAACATTACTTCCGATACCTTAATTGTTGGTGATCCCAATAAACCGAGTTGCCCTATACGATTGGGCAACTCAAACCCTCAAGTGATAAGTGTGACTTTACTGATTCCAAAATGGTGAGTCATAGGGCAACTGATGTACTTTTTGGGCAACCTATCTATTTTTGGACAATCATGTCGGACACGCGGAGATTTATGATTGGGTAGTACAAGTTGCCGAGGGAAACCGGTCTATTTTAGGATCGCCAACAATTAAGGCCTCGGAAATTATGTGTTAAAAACAAAAAATATAAAAGTTAAAAAATATAAGAGTTTTGACGATTAAACAATATTTAAACACACTTTGCTATATTATATTTTAGTAATCGTATAACTAACATTGTCAACTACTGAAACTGATATGAAATTTTCTTTTAAGCATTGATTCGCATATCTAGTTGATATGGCTAAATATATGTCTAATCTTATGTGCGAGTATTATATTAGTAACAGAAAACTCGTTTTGCCACAAACCGATACATCATTAACTTGTTGATTTAGGCATAAATTTAATCATATTTTTAAACTTCGTAATCATTATCTTTTTCGTTTATTATTTTGTTTAAAGCTCGGCACGCAGATAACAAAAATAAACATTGTAATTATTATTTTGATTTACATGTATCACTATTGACTGATGATGTAACCAAAAGGTCCCTTTTCTGCGCAAGATTTAACAAACTTTACGTAAACGTCTCAAGTTTTCAAAATAAAGATTAGGATTCGATATCAATAATCCCTCTTTTTTCTCATTTCTCACCCTTTATACTTCAAACTCAAACACGTACAAACCTTAAAAAACCCTAAAAGACTAGGAACCAAACTTTGTTTATTCACCAAAAAAAAAAAAAAAAAAAAAAAAAAAAAAAAAAAAAAAAAATGTCTCTTTCAGATCTCATTAACCTCGATGTCTCTAGTTGCACTGATAAAATCATTGCAGAATACATATGGTTAGATCTTTCTACTCCTTTTGTTGAATTTATTTAGATGGTTTGTTCAAAAATATCGAGAGCTTGCATGTTACACTTGTTATTTTTCTACTTTGGTAGAAGCTGTTTTACATGATTGGTATCAAGAAATCTTATGTTATTTTCAAGAAAATATAGTGTCTATTACTCTATTATATTGTACAACAAATATAAATTTGTTAGTATAATGCATCAGTTACTTATGTTTAGCAGAAATGCAAACTGTAACGTAGGTATGTTGTACAAGAAAACTTATAAAGTTTTTAAGATTGAATAACGAACACAACCGGATATAATAGAATCTCTGAAAGGCGTGTAAACACTTTCAGATCGAATCAATTCGGTGGTTCTCCCGAATTATTCAATCGGATACAATCCAGAGATTGAGAACGTTTTGTATGGTTTTTTGTTTGAAATCTTAAGAACCAGAGAAAAGAATTGACCAAAAAAAAAAAATGTATATGTATCAAAAACGGGATTAGGGCCATCATAACCGCCTTTTTGGCAGGTTTCAAAGTTGCCAAATTTTGCCGCCCCTGGAACCCCGTTCCTAGGGGCGTTGCCCCCGGACCCGTCCTTTAGGGGCTTCGCCCCTAACATCATAATAAATTCACATAGGTGTGCACTCCGCACGTCCAAGCCTAAATGATGTTTTATTATGACGAAATTGGTCAAACAAGTTAATCCAATTACACTAAAATATCCAACATAGACTTGAATATTTCAGGTTAAACTGCCTAAGATCATCGTAGCCCTGGTCGTTTTGGCCAAAATTATCACTTATATTAACAGGATTGCTAGTCATTTATTTATCAGTATAATTGCCTCTCAAAAAACTAAATAAAACTTGAATGGTGGTATTAAATGTATGTTTACATTGGTTATTAACTTGTGATCAATGGACAGGATTGGTGGATCTGGTATGGACCTAAGAAGCAAAGCCAGGGTAAAATTTCTGTTATTTTACATAGCTTTATAAATTGTCTTATTCTACCTAAATGGCTAAATCACCATGAATGTGTTTATGTGATCATTTGAATTTTATGTATTTGTTTGCTTTTAGACCCTTCCTGGACCTGTTTCTGATCCTTCAGAGCTTCCAAAGTGGAACTACGATGGATCAAGCACCAATCAAGCCCCCGGTGACGATAGTGAAGTCATCATATAGTTCGTTTCTTCTGTCTCATGTCTCATTTTAAGTACAACATATATAAAGTACGCAGACTAACATAACCTTTTTTGTTACCCCTAGTCCTCAAGCAATATTTAAGGATCCTTTCAGAAGAGGCAACAACATCCTTGTAAGTCCATTATTTATGATATCGGGATGTTTATTTAAGCGTTTAAACATTGTTTATATGATCATAATAAAATGTAGGTGATGTGTGATTCATACACACCACAAGGAGCTCCAATCCCAACTAATAAGCGTCACCATGCTGCAAAAATATTTAGCCAACCTGATGTTGTTGTGGAAGAACCTTGGTAAGTTGGTATATATCTACAAATACATATTGCGTGCTTGTTTAGGAATATACTCCTTACACCTCTGACCATATGTAACGAGAACAGGTATGGCATAGAGCAGGAGTATACTTTGCTACAAAAAGATATCAAGTGGCCACTTGGGTGGCCAACTGGAGGGTACCCTGGACCTCAGGTATATGTTTTGTCCTTATTTTCATTAAGTAAAATACATACATATGTTAACAAAAAGTCTTGAACGTTATGTGACAGGGACCATATTATTGTGGTACCGGTGCTGATAAGGCTTTTGGTCGTGATATTGTTGATGCACACTACAAGGCTTGTCTTTATGCTGGTATCAATATTAGTGGTACCAATGGTGAAGTTATGCCGGGTCAGGTATTATTCATTTGATCAATTTGTTAGTTACTGTACATACATTTGCATTTTTACATTATACGGTATAATCAATGTACGACTGTACGAGTATTTTTTTAATCTGTCGATCTGAATTATGTTCTTTTACTTGCGACTAGTGGGAGTTTCAAGTTGGTCCGTCTGTTGGGATATCTGCTGGTGACCAAGTGTGGGTGGCTCGCTACATATTAGAGGTATCTATGCTACCTAATGAAGCAAAACACGAGTTTTATATATTTTATCTTATGTTTTATGTATTATGATCTTCTTTTTCGTATTTGTAGAGGATAACTGAGATGGCTGGAGTGATTCTTTCTTTCGACCCAAAACCAGTTCCTGGTGATTGGAATGGAGCGGGTGCTCACACAAACTATAGGTCCATACATATAATCAAGTTGTATATATAATGACCCATTTTGATATCTTTAGTGTGTGATAGAATGTTGAAACTGAACTTATGATTGTTTTTAATGTAGTACAAAATCAATGAGAGCCAATGGAGGATATGAGGTGATAAAGAAGGCAATTGGAAAGCTCGAGAAAAAGCACATAGAACATATCGCTGCTTATGGAGAAGGCAATGAGCGTAGGCTAACCGGCAAACATGAGACTGCCGATATCAAGAACTTTAAATGGGTAATACTCAGATACTTTTTAGTATATATTATTGGAAATTAGTAATGCTTTTTAGTATATATATGATTCAAATATATATGATTCAAATGGTTTGACACTGATAGGGTGTGGCCAATCGTGGAGCCTCGGTTAGGGTTGGAAGAGAGACCGAGAGAGAAAAGAAGGGTTATTTCGAGGACCGAAGGCCATCATCAAATATGGATCCTTACGTCGTGACTTCCATGATTGCCGAAACAACCATAATATGGAAGCCTTGAGTCTTTTGAATCATTTTTTGGTAGACGTTTTAGCATCTTTGTAAATATTTGATGTTTTAGCACTTTACTTGCTTAGGATGTTCGTAGACTGAATGGAATTTTTTAAAGGTTTTTGCTGTTTTGGATCAGAATATTGCACCTTAAAGATTAGATAGAACGGTACCCACGCAATGCGGCGGCGGGTACCGTGTGATTATATTTTGCGTTATTTGGTTACATGTTTAGTTCTCTTCATGCTTTATAAGTAGAGATATTAGAGATGGTTAAGTTAAATAATTTTAGTTTGAACAACCAACCGCTTCCTAACAAACTTCCTAACTTCATAACAAATTAATTTTGAAATTTTTCCATAATAAGCAAGAAAAAGTCTGAATTTTAAGTCTTTCTAATTATAGAATAGTCTCAAATGTATTATAATGTTGTGTGTGTGTATATATATATATATATATATATATATATATATATATATATATATATATATATATATATATATATATATATATATATATATATATACTAGACGAGTACCCGTGCATAGCAACGGGATTTTATAGCGGCATTAAATTATAATGATATTTTGGTTAAGTGGTTTGTGTAACGTTTTGTGTAACCAAAATATCACTATAACTATCTGCCGCTATAAAATTCCGTTTCTATGTACGGCTACTCATCTAGTATTTAAAAGTTTATTTTTATATACGTGTGTATTCATTCTTAAGTTGACAAAACAATTTTATATTTTTACAAGGTTTTGAAACCTGGGTCGACCCGCCCGGGTTAACCGGTTCGACCGGTTCCGGTCGAAAAAACGGGTCAAAACAACCTGGGTTTCTAAAACCGGGTTAACCGATGTGACCCGCCAGGTTTTGAGTGACCCGGGTCAACCCGGTTCTCGAAACTCGGCCGGGTTTCATTTTTTCAAAAATTTTTAATAAAAACTCGGGTTGACCCGGTGGTCGAACCGGTTGACCCGGCGGTCGAACCGATTGACCCGGTCAAAAAAATAAAATAATAATAAATTGAAAACCGGGTTGACCCGGCGACTCGACCGGGTCGTTTTTGAACCCGGTTTTCAAAACATTGCATTTTTATGTTTTCATTTATTAATTATTCATTTAACTTTTCATGTTTTTAAGTTGACAAAAAAAATTAATGTGTAATGTAAGTTTCCATAATTTCATTTAAGTTTTGATTAAGTTTTAAATGAGAGGTATTAAAGAGTGTTAAATGCATTAATTAAGGGTAATTTAGGCAAAACATTAATTTAAGTTTTTCACTTTTCACTTTTTGACTATTTACTCTTTATAAATAGTATATAGATAAGTAGTATAGAGTATAGATATAGATAGATGAGTACCCGTGCATTGCAACGAAATGTTATAGTGGGAGATAGTTATTATGACATTCTGATAATACAAAACGTTACACAAAACACTTAACATAAATATTAAATTTGGAATTAGGCTCATTGTGAGTTGACCAATGTGAGTAATAATGTAATAGTTGACCAACGTGAGTAACACTGTAATATCATGGAGACTGCGAATAACTTAACTGGCCCAAAGTGTCCCGTATACAATTATTATTACAACCTTAAATTTTTAAGTAGTACTTAACTCAAATCACCAGATATAGTTTTGTTTATATGAAATTGTTTTAAATCTTTAATGGCTATTATACTGAATTTTGGATCCATCATCGAGGTATGTTAGATCTGCAGGTATATGTGTTGAGTAAAATAAAAATTCTATGCAAACCAATTTTGTTAAGTAAAATATCATTATTGTTTGTTAATTTATAATATTTACTTCCTGGAGCAAAGTATATGTTTTCGTTCTTATTTTCAACTCAATTATGTAAGCAATGAAGTGATATAATATGTACAAATTATCGCTAGCTTAAGACCAAAAACTAACGCAATATGTTATTATCATACATGTCCTTGCACTTCTTGTAAATATTATTAAAAATCATGACAATAACACTCTTACGTAACAAAAAAATATTATTACGGATGGAATTTCATAAATAGAACTATAACAACATTACATATGAAAGGCCCATAAAGCATAAATATTAAATACGTATAATGAATAATTATCAAATCATATCATGAATAAAAGCAAACACAAATGGAGATAGCGATGCAACAACGGCAAAGACATAAGTAGTGGTAGCATTAGAGGCCTAGGCTAGTGCTTGAGCAGGTAGAGCAGAGACGATGAAGGTCGTGACAGCCATCATCATCACAAGCATCACGACAAAAAGGTTGAACATCTTCATTGCTTCCATTGATGAAAATTATGGTTTGAAGGTTGTGACTTTTATAGATATATTTTGCATGCAAATTTGGAAGTTATTCTATTGTATGCGTAAATTAAAAGTTCCAATACATTCCTGCAATAAATAAAATTCATGCCAGCCATTATGTCAATAAATTGCAATACACGAATTTAATTTTATAATTGCATTGACTTTTCAATAGTGAATACATACCAAATCGCATATTGAATACATACCAAAATCGCAAGGGTATAATTGCATTGACCAAAAATTAAGTTTTCACATTTTCACTTTGACTAAAAACACATTATAAGTAGCTAAGATATATATATATATATATATATATATATATATATATATATATATATATATATATATATATATATATATATATATATATATATATACTACCTATAAAGCAAAAATGGTCAAAAGGTGAATGTGAAAAGTCAAGAAAGTGAAAAGTGAAATGTTGAAAAACGTATATAAGGAAATATTGAAATGCATTTAATACTCTTATTAAAATATCCCATTACTTAAAAGTACAATGATTTATTCATATTGTACAACCAATTAAAACAATTAATACAAATCACAAACTGGGTTGACCCGGGACGCTTCAAACCCGACGGGTTGAACCGGTTTAATTTGACCCGTTTTCGACCTAACCTAGCATGTTGACCCGGTTTAACTCGACCAAATTTTCGACCGGAACGGTTCAACCAGTTGAACCACCCGGGTCGAACCGGGTTTCAAAACATTATTTTTAATTCCCAAATCTTCAAACTTTTATTATTTTTCATTTATAACCAATTAAAACAATTAATACAAATCACAAACCGGGTTGACCCGGGACGCTTCAAACCCGACGGGTTGAACCGGTTTAATTTGACCCGTTTTCGACCTAACCTAGCATGTTGACCCGGTTTAAATCGACCAAATTTTCGACCGGAACGGTTCAACCGGTTGAACCACCCGGGTCGAACCGGGTTTCAAAACATTATTTTTAATTCCCAAATCTTCAAACTTTTATTACTTTTCATTTATAACCAATTAATACAAATCACAAACCAGGTTGACCCGGGACACTTCAAACTTGCCGGGTTGAACCGGTTTAATTTGACCCATTTTCGACCCAACCTAGCAAGTTGACCCGGTTTAAATCGACCAATTTTTCGACCGGAACGGTTTAACCGGTTGAACCACTCGGGTGGAACCGGGTTTCAAAACATTATGTTAATTCCCAAATCTTCAAACTTTTATTATTTTTCATTTACAACCTAGAAATTTTTTTTATCAATAAATTATCTGTCGATATAAAATCCCGTTGCTATGCACGAGTACTCGTCTAGTATATATATATATCTACGAACAATTGCTAGTTTGCATTGTTAATATTGATCAATCGTTGAAACGAGAAACAGAATCGTTAAATTATGGAATGACCTAGATCCATATTCATATTTAACACAATATTCGAAAACAAAGGGATAATAAATGATTAAATCATTTAACTGAGACTTTACGAAACTACACTAATGTATTTTTGAAAATATTGACGTGTTGGTAGATGCTTTCCAATGTTGGTATATTTATTTAAGACATGTCGAGTTGTTGGGATTTGTCCATATCATAAATAAATATACAGATGAAAATACATGAGCCTATTGGGGGCACACGTATCTTATAAAAGCTTAAGTAGCCTTATAAATGTAAAGGGGTCATAATAAATGTCTCAAGAATTGATTCTATTATATAAAGCCTTCAACATTGATTCCAAGCAACTCAAACATCTCAATTAGTATGTGTACATTGATTTCAAACATCTCAATTAATAGTGGTTAGTCTTTTTACATTCCCATCCATGAGTTACAAATATTTTATCAACTATATAATGTGTCAAAAACCACAACTTCCTCCACACCGCGTGCACATTGGGTTACAACTTATTATGGTGGTAAAGTAAGCATCATATCGTCTTACTTATTTAGCATATTGATTTATATTGTTTTATGTAAATTTCACATGTGTTTTGTGTATGTAATAATGTAGGACATAATGTTGATGCTTAGGAGGTTTGGTAGTAACATCATCTTCTCTAATGGTTTAAGATGTCCTACACATCGTTGTCTTATCAATTAAGTGGAACATGCACGAACATTTTCAATTTGATCGAAAATGCAATATATTGATTCATTGTATTTAAGTTACTAACGATCAATTATATCTAATTGTTTTTTGCAGCGCGTGAAGAAGCATTAAAGAAAGAGATTGAGAAGTCACAAAATTTGTATCAAGAACAAAACATGTAAAAGGCCAATGAATAACAACGACAACGGCAACAACAACAACAAGAAGAAGAACAATGCCACGGCCGCTAGTGGAATGAATACTTAACATTCGTATTAATAGTACATTACAAATTAAACATGCAATATTTTACTTCATGTAATACCGATAAATGGGCTAATACTTTGATTTGTTAGCAAGTAAGTTTATTAAAAATAATGTGACGAGCATTCAATTTTTAGTCAATAATTATTACTACACTTTGTTGGTGCATTTTAATATTTTTGCTCTTAATGTAGTTTTTAATATATATATATATATATATATATATATATATATATATATATATATATATATATATATAACAACGACAACGGCAACAACAACAACAACAAGAAGAACAATGCCACGGCCGCTAGTGGAATGAATACTTAACATTCGTATTAATAGTACATTACAAATTAAACATGCAATATTTTACTTCATGTAATACCGATAAATGGGCTAATACTATTGATTTGTTAGCAAGTAAGTTTATTAAAAATAATGTGACGAGCATTCAATTTTTAGTCAATAATTATTACTACACTTTGTTGGTGCATTTTAATATTTTTGCTCTTAATGTAGTTTTTAATATATATATATATATATATATATATATATATATATATATATATATATATATATATATATATATATATATATATTGTGGAATGTCACTTTCTTAATTAAACATCTTGGAATATTGCGTGCCTTTGATATTTGATATGACTGTGTAAATTATGTCGATGTTACATATTGAAAATGGAAGTATATAATAAAAACATCTTTACACTATCATCTTAACAATGAGAATCTTCTAAATCGAAGAAGTATATAAAGGAGAAGAAAATTGTGTTAAGTTAAATGTCGGGTCTATTGATTGATTGGAGCGGGTTTATGATTCGGACTTAGGTCATTGGATCTGATTTTTTATTATACGAGATATAATTTATACTCTTTAATACACTAATTACTTTAATGTTTTATGTTTTTATAGTTTTGTTAAAACGAAAATTTGTTTTATAGTTCGCTTTTAATAATTTCATTTATTTGAACAACGAAGTCCGTCTTTCACAAAAAATGAGAGTTTCAAACATGAACCGAAAATGAGTCCCGAACACTACGAAAAAACAATTAGATCCAACATGTGTGCATTGCATGGGTTCTAAGGCAGTCCAAACCTGTGTGCATCGCACGGGTATGCATATAAAAGGTCTCCAACATTAATATCATCGCTTCATATTTAAAATAATTTATATAACTTATACATATTAAAAAATTACATGTGAAGAGACTTTTTTTAATATAACATTATATTGAAAAAAGTCTCTTCACATAAACTCTTTTAATGTCAATAAACTATTGTTGTATATTTGGGCCTCACCATCATACTAACAACCCGATAATTTACACAATCATTTTCGCACGGGTCCTGAGGCAGCCCAAGTTGTTTATGACGAAAATTAGTGGCAAACATAGTTTTTGACTCGACCCTAATTAAAACTGACAGAAATAAAGGCACCAATATTTTTCATGCAATGTTAAGAAAAGTTGTGGTAACATCACAACGTAGGAATTTATTGACCAACAAAAGTTGTGGTAACATCATAACTTAGGAACTTATTGTCAATAAACTATTTTAAATGTGTGTCATGCTTAGAAAAGGTGTGATACCATCATAATTTAAATATATAATGATGAAAATAAGTGTCGAAGCTTACATGTCAATAAACTATTTTAAATGTGTGTCATGCTTAGAAAAGGTATGATACAATCACAACTTAGATATATAATGACAAAAATAAGTGCCGAAGATTACATATTAGTTTTATATCAAAATATAGGGATGTTACAATTTTGAGAATAAATACAAAATCTAAACTTTATAAATAACTACTAATATGTCATAAAAAGTTTAAATATAATGTTACAATCTTGAGAATAAATACAAAATATAAACTTTATAAATAACTACTAATATGTTATAAAAAGTTTCAATATAAAATTTACTGATCAACTAAGGCCATACTTACAAAAGCCTTATAACGAAAAAAATTACTGCACATTACACTATGACCAATTAGATCATAAAAAAATGTATAAGTTAGCTTTAGTTTTATATCAAAATATAGGGATGTTACAATTTTGAGAATGAATACAAAATCTAAACTTTATAAATAACTATTAATATGTCATAAGAAGTTTAAATATAATGTTACAATCTTGAGAATAAATACAAAATATAAACTTTATAAATAACTACTAATATGTCATAAAAAGTTTAAATATAAAATTTACCGATCAACTAAGGCCATACTTACAAAAGTCTAAAAACGAAAAAAAATACTGCACATTACACTATGACCAATTAGATAGAGCCCGTGTGCAACGCATGGGTCTGAATTACTCGTATACTTAGAGAACGTTTTACTTTAATGCAATAGATGTATTAATTATATTAAGTAATGTGTATAAAATTATTTAATTGTCGTTGATTAAATAGTTAGACGCTTTAATTAATAATAGTATTTATTTATTATCATGTGACGTAGTAAATAAAGCTTAACCTGAACAATATGTCAATGCCATAAAAATTGGATGGGCCTGTTGAAACTAGAGAAATAAAAGAGGAGGTGAAAGCAAAACTTGTTCACCAAATTTTGTTCATCTACTATCTATATAAAACAAGGTTTTCTAAACTCATCTTCTCCCCAAAATTCTTCTAAATTCGTCACGTGACATTTTCCTCTATCCAACTGTTGTCCTTCATTTACATTACAAACAATTCAATGAAGCAAAATTTGGGCGGAAATTCATCAAACTCATTCATTTGTTACACAAACACACACACACACACACACACACACATAGTTTCTCTCATAATCCCCCTTTTCAACCCAAAACGCCTCCCCATTATTCTCCACCAAATCAATCGAGTAATCAAATCCATGGAAAATAAATCTGAAAAAACACAAATCCTAATCAAAAGACACACAATCAAACTAAACCCTTGAGAATACACCTCCCCAAAAACCGGATATGGGATAAACTAACAACACGCCTGCACCAATTTTTAGAGGAATCAAAAGAGTGTTTCATCATCAAAGATTGAGCACATGCCTATCAATGAATCAATTTTTTTTATGATCGGCTAATAAATAAACGAGTGTGTATAACAATCGATTGTGTCAGTTACATGTTTTTAAGTTAACCCTGATGATACTTTGTTTTCCTGTATTATGCAACATCAGCAATTTTCTGGCTAGACAATCAAAAACATCAATTTCCGGCAACATTGGTGATGGTAACCTTAATATTTATGAATTACAGGTTAGCTATCTTATTTCATAAATGATTATTTCAATTACACGTGTTTTTATTTTAACCCTGTTGTCCATCATGTTAATTTTATTGATTTACAGATGCTACATTTTTAGATGAGTTATATTATGTGCTTTGCTATTTTATCATTGTATAGTAACTGAATGTTTTTTGTTGTTTAATATTTTTGTTTTTAATGTTCATGTTTATATTTTGTTATGAATAATTTCATCCAGTAATTTAAAAATAATCATTTAAAAACTTTACTTCAATTGCAATCAATTAACCATATATAATTTTAAATTAAATGTTTACGTTCAAAATGATTCAAAAAATAGACTTATCCATAAATTTTGTAACAAAAAATGCGAAAGTTTTTGTAAGTTACCTAAATTACAGCTATGATTTAATTTTAAAAAACTGAAATATCATTTCCTTAATTATAGTATAATTTTAACCAAATTTGAATATACTATAAACTCTAATCACATCTAACGAGTGATCACGTTTATGATTTTTTTTAAAATAGCAGATGTAATATGAAATTTGGAATATCCTAAGCTAACTATAGAGCAATCGAAATATAGGTACTAGCCACTATGCACAAACAAGATCAGATTTAATGCTAGCTATATACAAATGGAATGCCAACAGATAATGGATATGTGGTTCCTACTGTTAGTTTGACGGATGATAAATTAATATATCATGACCGGACTCGAACTCGAGACTTCGGGATTGCACACTTTACGTATGAGTTTCAATTAATTAATAATTATTGTTTTAGTGACGAATAATTATTAAATTCACGAAATGAGCATTTAATGGTACCTAACGACCGTTGGACGAAACATGAAGGACTTGATTTGAAAAGAGTGAAAGTTCGGTTCGGGTTGGGCTTTGTGACCCATGGCCGGCCACCCTCTCCTTAGGGTTAGGGGTTGGCTTTTGCTCCAAGTTTCTTGAATGCTATATAATGAGACCTCCTCTCATTCATTCATTCATCCATTGGTTCACTTGCAAACCAAATCTCCTTCTCTTTCTCCTCTTGAGTTAAAAATCGAACTACACCCTTATAGGGTTCCTACTAGATTTCTAAGCTCAAAACCATTCTTGTTTAGTTGATCAACTACACCCTTCTAGGGTTCCTACGCGATCTTCTAAACATTGTGTTTGGATTGCTTGTGAATTAAGAACCTAGCTTTTCTTATTGAAACGCTACTAATACGTGTGTTCAAGAACGAAGTGTTGGCATACTTTTGCTAACAAGGTGATTTGCCCTATTCGACTAACCCTAGTCGATCCACCATTAAACCCAATTAGGGTTTATAGTTCTTGTTCCATTGGTTTCTTGTTCTTGCTAGAAATCACAAAGAGGTACGCATCCATTTATATTCGGTTAATTTATTATTTGTATTTGATCTATTCCGCTGCGTACTCTTTGATGCTTATATGTTTATAGTTTATTATTATTCATATATTCCAACAGTGGCATCAAGAGCCGTTAATACATTATAATGAATTACCGAAACACATAAAAATTGAATCGTTTGATTAATCACATACTTGGTGTTCTTATGTTTTTATATTTTTCATAAACCCTAGATTTTATTTTTTTTTTAATTTTTCGAAATTTATTTTTTTTATAAATGTCGATTTTTTTTTATTTAAAAAAGGAAATTAGGGTTTGTTGAATTATGTGATAAAAACTTGTAGAAACCCTAGGTTGCATGTAATTTATGTGTGTATAAATAGATATTGGTGATATGCCGTTTGGTTGCGTTCCTTGATTGACATGATTATTTGTTATAATATGTGCAATATGGGCGTCCATGACAAACCATGCATGTGTTGTCTTGGATTATGATGATTTGGTTTTAAGATTTCATGCTTATTATGCGATTCTATTATAATTAATAAATTGTTTAGTAAATATTATGAATAAAGATTACTAAAATTTGATTAATTATAATATTAGGGAAGACCCTATTAATCGTGTATTAAATCAATAGTGTGTTTTAATATTGATTTTAATTTGCATGACCATTATTGTTGTTGTTTGTTTATTTTATTTTATTACTTTTGTTTTATATGTTTTTAACATGATAGTAACAAAGGGTAATTTCAATAAATAAAATATTAAACGGACTTAATAATGGTGAAATCTTGTTTTGAGCTTACTTAATAAATCTTGGACTTTTGGTTGATTGATCGCGACTGTATTAAGTGGTTGAAAGGTGGAACTAATTATGACAAACTATTAAAGTGGGTATAAGGATGGCTACGCATTAAATTGCGGCCTTAGTGAGCCTCCATTCTGGCTTACCGCTCGCCTGTGAGTCATATTTTAGTCTTTACCTAACATCCATGATAACTACGAAGCACTTAAGGCAAAGTTGTAAGTTTCTCAACGCCTCAATCAAAAGTTTGGAGATTTAAGCTCGTAAAGAAACTAATGAGTAAAAGTTTTTTTACATGAAACATATGCTACAAGATGAATGCATGACATCTTTGTACATATATTTGATTACACACATCAAATTTACTACTCTTAAATTTAAGTTATATGCCATCCAATGAAACGGAAACACCTAAAATTGGATCTACGTCAGGGCGTAACCTGGCTAGATTGCAATAGAGGGGCAAATTACATGATTTCATCACTAGCAGATCAACTGGTGTGGTGTCATTATGTAAGTTTGTTGTTTCTTAAATTGGTTAACTTAATTGAGTTGATAGTGGGAACTGATCACTCAAGGCATAAGAAGATGGGGATAAAACATGCTTACATTGCAACTGCGGTTGGCAATTAATGTAAATCCCATCGATTCTAGGAATTGCAATTGAATATTGGCAATTGGGACACGTCTCGTACCTTATTGAATAACGTCATCACTAGCAGATCAACTGATGTGATGAACTTATGTCAATTTGGATCCTAGTTTTTCAATGTAAAATTAAAATGGTTATATGTTTATGAACCATGGGTATTTAATTTTCTTGAAAATTTAATTATCGAAAATACTAAAATTGAATTTTGTAATTCTTTTTAACGTATTAATGCAACATTAAAGCCGTAAACGTGGTTTGGTCTTAAATTGGTAAATTGATATAATTCTGCTTTCAAACATAATGTTTGATTAAGAAAATTTTACCGAAATGAAAGAAAGTCTATTTTCCATGAGAGAAGAATAAGACTCAATCCTATTCCTTTTCATGATTGAGAAAGGTATGATAGGAACATAAGAATAAGACTCAATCCTAAGTCTATTTTCCATGAGAAAAGAATAAGACTCAATCCTATTCCTTTTCATGATTGAGAAAGGTATGATAGGAACATTAGAATTGTCTACATTCTAATATATAACTCATAGCAATCTTTAATATTTAAGGATATAGCACATCTTATTTTCCATAGAAATTTCATTACTCTTATTTGGTGAATGAATTCTTCTATAACAAACAAGGCATTTGGTTAAATGGAAAATATGAGTTATTAGAACCTGGACAGATTACCGCAAAATTGGTAAAAGGCAAAGCTAGTATTTTATCTAGTTGTTGTGCTTTAAAGGTGCTACATACCATTATGGGGATGGTAGGCCTATTAAGGAAGAAGCTGCATGCTCAAATTCTTCAAGTTAATATCATTGATGGATAATCCATCATAAACATAGTAGAATATACATTTTAGAACCTGAGTAATTATTACGTATGGGTTTTTCTAAATGTGTAGGAAAGTAAAAACAAGCAAATTGTTTTCACTTGTTATGAAACACGTACAATGTTGTCAAATCCAGTGGGAGCTTTGTGTTGTTTACTGAATATAGAGTTATTGTTATGTTCTCTAATTCAGTGGGAGCTACAAGACTTAATTTCTGTGTAGTAGCCCAAATTATCTTCAAGATAATTACTTTCAAATTGTAGACACTCATGTTCTTAGGATAGCCATTTGCGTTTCCTGATAAGACAAAGTAGTCCTACATCTACTTATGACACAAATCATATTGAATCACATAAACAAACGTTTGTTGTGTTGTTTATATACTACATGATATTGTTCAATGCACAAGTGGGAGAATTGTTTATTGTGTGAAAAGGAACAATACATAGAAATATGATTATAGGATTCTCTTAATTGCAAGGTAAGAGATCAATGTTCTAATAGGACTTATACATTTAATGTGTAAGATTATCTTATGTAGAACATGTGTCATGATTATAAGACTACTTTTATCTCTTATGATATTCAAATTAAAAGAAACACTTGAATTTACAATTTACGTCAGGGTGTAACCTGCCTAGATTGCAATAGAAAGGTAAACTACATGATTTCATTACTAGCAGATCAACTGATGTAATGGAATTATGTGAGTTTGTAGTTTCTTAAATTGGATAATTCATAAAATGACATAAGCAAATGAAGTAGTAAATTAACTTGAAATTACTATTGAAACCAAGTGGTGGTGTTCACAAATACTTTAGTTATTTATGTTTATATCTTCTTATAAACATGAAGTCTTTTAACTATTACAAGACTTATAATAAAGTAAGACGTTAAACTTGTTATGTTTCAAACAAGAAATCATTGAGTTGATCAATGATGTACAACGTAAAGTGGGAATATAACAGTTTATGTCTTCTTAAGACATGAACATGAAGTAACTTGTTCAAAAGGTACTTATGTTATATAGCATGCAATTGGCTTGGAAATTCTATTGTACCATTAAGTTGACTTAGTTGGTAAATAGGTAAGCCAAAGGGAATAAGTTTATCTTACATATTGTTAGTTTGTCTCACAATATTAATTCTAATGAAACATCACAAGTTGGTGGTGTGTTCAGTTAGGAAAAATCAAACTCTTGTTATATTGTTTGATTAAAAGATAAATATGACTTCTTTTCTTCCAAAAGTTATCAAGGTTAGAAAATTGAGTATGGATTGAAAATATACTCAATAAGACTCCAACCTAGAAGATTAAATAAGACATTATGGAATGTGATAAATCACATTAAAGTCTTAAAATGAAGTTCTGATTTTGTTAATAAGTAGTTTTAACAAACAAGAGTCAGGAACTGTAAAATATTTTTGTAATATCCCAAATGAGAACGATTTAGTGTTGCTCATCTTGCTAAAGTATTTATAAAATACAAAAGTCAAGTGGGAGTTTTGTTTAGATCTTGAAAGATCAAAATTACAAAATATATAATCTTCTAAAACCACACTAGTAAAAATCATGATGAGGTTTGAAATGTAAAGGTTAAATCTCAACATGATGAAACTCTCATTCATAGATCCGTAGGGATGTCTCAGATATTTAATTAATATGCTGAGAATTATGAATTACAGGATCAAAGTAAGCCTGTTAATCATAATGATGCATTTACTAATTATGGTAAATTGCTCATACTATGAATGTTAAGATGCTATCCATAAAGATAAATCAACTTTGAAAACTTGGTTTATCTTAATGAAGATGAGTTTCTGCAAGAGAAGAAAAACCCTAGAGGTTTAAATCTTTGCATAAAGAATCATATGGACAAAATTGTATACATATTTTAATGTATGTCTTATGACAAGATTATTAATCATACTTAAGTAATTAACTATGATTGAATGCTCTTTCCTAAGCACATTAAAATACAAAGATGGTAGTTGTCATATTCATTTTTATGAATATGAAATTTGACAATGGATTATAAAACCTCTTTCTTATATAATTACTTAAGCGAGGACGATGAGTAATTAAGAGTTTTATGAATTCATTTAATCTTTGAAAGTATACAAAATGCAAGAATCCAAGTATAGATAGATGCATGCATCAAGGAGATAAATCTTATGTTTAAATATTAAATCTATGTTTTGATTTATAATTTAAAATAAGATAACTCCTAAGTAATTCTGAAAGCTAGTGGGAGTATTATGTTTACTTACTTAAATCATATATGTTGTATAACATATAGGAAGTAACATTCTATATAAGTTAAGTGTTGAGTCATAACTTGGAATGAAACTTTACTTGAAAGATTTAATAAGTAAAACATACAACCTTGAATATATGTTTATTGATGTAAACATGTGCGGTAAATGAATCTAATAGAACATGATATATCATTTAGAAAGTTTAAATGGATATGTAGTACATGAATAAAATTTAAGTTAGACACAAAAAATTTTCATGTACATCATGTTGTTGTTATATCATGCTTTGATAAAAGATGATTTGACAACATTGATATCTAATGAAAGATATTAGATAAGTTGTGTAATGAATATTCTAAAGGAATATATTTGGATATAGAATCACATCCTCAGCCTGGAACAATTTCTAGATTCTATAAATGAACAATTTGTAAAATTGTCATAGCCAACAAACTTGAAAGTTTGGAAGGAATAAAACATTACACATTGAAGTTTACGAAAAAGAGCATATTGTTGTTTGCATACAATGATGCTAATATAAATTGAGATGACACTCAATACTAATCATGGAAGGATTTCATCCTTGTTAATAGCCATGTGTACTAGTTATGCTTAACGAAAAGCATAGTTGCATTATACGTTAAAGAATAAGAATACTTTAAACTTTAAAAGGTTTGGAAGTTTAATTATCATAAATTGTATGTTGAGGATGTCATACACATTTTATGATGTATTATGTGGTTATATCAAATTATTTGAATGCACATATACAAGAATTTCGTTATTGAAATAAGTATTCTCAAAATTCCGATAGATCAAAGTTAGTTGAATAATGCCTTGTCAACAAGTATGATTACTTGAGGCATAATTGTCAACAAGTATGATTGGTATTACTTGAGACAAAATTCATTAACGAGAATTTTCATGCATTGATCTATTTAGTATTTGGATAAGGGATGTTAAGCAATTATTATTTAATAATGAATTAAAGTACTGAGTACGTTTGTTTTCATTAATAATAGATTGTATCCCATATTTGCATGTTTAATCCATGAATAACTTATGTTATGTTATTCTAAATAGTCCGTTGTCAATTAATGATATGGGAGTATCATTGAACTAAGACAAATGTGAGATTTGGTATAATATATATAAATTATATTGGTGCGTAGACATGCCAAATTCACATGATATTCAATGATTGAAAAATTGAATATAGGACAAAATCCCAATGCATGATTGTACTTATGGATGTTGTCATTAGAGTAAATCATGAATATTTATCCTTAGACTTGAGATACCAGGTAACTACTGTGGATGTAGCTCATTTTCTGTGAGATAATCTAACGCTATCCGTAACTGGTAGTTATAAGGATTATTTTCAGAGGTGATGCGAAGTTCATAGGTTATGCTTGTAGTCAATACAGGATTTGGTTCCTTCAAATTTGTTTTGAAGTATAATACAGTTTGGCCGCTCGTAGGATTAACAAGATGTTTGCATGGCCATGCCCAAGGTCTATCTGGAATACGTTCAGAAGAGTTGGTAATCTTGCTTAATCATAAATAACGAGAAACACTAGTTAATTATGGAATGACTTCAATCCATATCCATATTAACATAGTATTAGAATCAAAAGGATAAGTATGATGATGAATCATCAAAGGTGGTTTTTTTCAGGAAACCATACTCGAGATCGTTCTGGGGACATTGGCGTGTTATGCTAGACTAACCATTGTCATTGTTACATTAATCTATATCCGAGTGGGAGCTGTTAGTTTGACGGATGATAAATTAATATATCATGACCGGACTCGAACTCGAGACTTCGGGATTGCACACTTTACGTATGAGTTTCAATTAATTAATAATTATTGTTTTAGTGACGAATAATTATTAAATTCACGAAATGAGCATTTAATGGTACCTAACGACCGTTGGACGAAACATGAAGGACTTGATTTGAAAAGAGTGAAAGTTCGGTTCGGGTTGGGCTTTGTGACCCATGGCCGGCCACCCTCTCCTTAGGGTTAGGGGTTGGCTTTTGCTCCAAGTTTCTTGAATGCTATATAATGAGACCTCCTCTCATTCATTCATTCATCCCTTGGTTCACTTGCAAACCAAATCTCCTTCTCTTTCTCCTCTTGAGTTAAAAATCGAACTACACCCTTATAGGGTTCCTACTAGATTTCTAAGCTCAAAACCATTCTTGTTTAGTTGATCAACTACACCCTTCTAGGGTTCCTACGCGATCTTCTAAACATTGTGTTTGGATTGCTTGTGAATTAAGAACCTAGCTTTTCTTATTGAAACGCTACTAATACGTGTGTTCAAGAACGAAGTGTTGGCATACTTTTGCTAACAAGGTGATTTGCCCTATTCGACTAACCCTAGTCGATCCACCATTAAACCCAATTAGGGTTTATAGTTCTTGTTCCATTGGTTTCTTGTTCTTGCTAGAAATCACAAAGAGGTACGCATCCATTTATATTCGGTTAATTTATTATTTGTATTTGATCTATTCCGCTGCGTACTCTTTGATGCTTATATGTTTATAGTTTATTATTATTCATATATTCCAACACCTACTTGTGTAACTGGAAAATGCAATGAATGTCGGTCCATTTCTGTAGGTATTTAGCGCTTCCATCCTAGACACACAAACAATAGCGCTTCACATTTACGTAAATTTTGTTTTTCATATTTCGGGTAATTAGCGACACTGGCTAGACTTATTTCAGCATCGATAACACATGCTTTTTCACTATGTGCGGCTATATCAGTTGGTGCTAACGTCTCTAGAGGTCACATGAAAACTAATGTGACTTTTGGTATCCTTGTGCCTCTTTCTTTTCGATTACCTCAGACAAGGGCGATTACATAATCTGACATGCTGGGGTGTTGTTCATCAGGTTAGGTCAGGTGAAGTGTGTTCGGTCCGGAAAACCCTTCACAAGGCACGTGCTGTAGTGTCATTCCGAGTGAGATTTTTGGTTCCTTTGAAGGATTTTGATTATAGGTTTAAGTAAATTTGAGTTTTTGTTTGGTCTATAATGTATCATCATTTTTTGCTGTTCTTTTTTCAGGAAAAATCGTGACTTTGATTTCTTGGTTGAAAATGGAGAACGAATGGGGAAAAAGGGTTGCGTTTGTGAATCCCGCGGAACTTCATGAATTCAAGCCTTGTGCATTAACAAGTGCTTGAGGTTTGTGGATGACTTCAAAGGCATAAAATAGAAGGAAATTATAGTAGAAGTATGTAAGAGGTGGGCTGAGATAATGTGAAAAAAGTTATGAGGTTGTATCCATGGGAATAATGTTTGTGGTGTTATGTGGGCTATCTTTTTGTCTTGATGGAATCAGCCTTGCACGGATCCTAAGGTATATGTCTTATTGTTAATATCGGTACTAAATTTCGGTATTATTAATTTCATTGTATGAATCATAGATGGTGCTGAGGCAGAGTTCAAGATGCTTCTTAGAGGTCTCAGCAATGGAACCACAACGAAACTCAAACGAGCATTGAAAGAAGAGGTGAGAGGGACAACTTTTATGTTTAATATGATTAGGATCAACACGTTTAATATACTAGACGAGTACTCGTGCATAGCAACGGGATTTTATAGCGACAGATAGTTTATTGATAAAAAGTT
The DNA here is from genome assembly GCA_030686995.1 of Artemisia argyi. Classification (NCBI taxonomy): domain Eukaryota; kingdom Viridiplantae; phylum Streptophyta; class Magnoliopsida; order Asterales; family Asteraceae; genus Artemisia; species Artemisia argyi. Next base: position 169,010,903 of record CM060693.1, on the reverse strand, counting down.
TATAGGCTATAAACGAAAAATAATAAAAGTTTGAAGATTTGGGAATTTAACATAATGTTTTGAAACCCGGTTTGACCCGGGTGGTTCAACCGGTTGAACCATTTCGATCGAAAAATAGGTCGATTTAAACCAGGTCAAATTGCTAGGTTGGGTCGAAAATGGGGCAAATTAAACTGGGTCAACCCGTACGGGTTTGAAGTGTCCCTGGTCAACCCGGTTTTGTTTTAATTGGTTGTATTTAATTTGATAGATATGTTTTTAATTAGTTGTACAATGTGAATAAATCATTTTACTTTTAAGTAATGGATAATGTTTTGAAACCCGGTTTGAACCGGGTGGTTCAACCGGTTGAACCGTTCCGGTCGAAAAATTGGTCAATTTAAACTGGGTCAACTTGCTAGGTTGGGTCGAAAATGGGTCAAATTAAACCGGGTCAACCCGCCGTGTTTGAAGCGTACCGGGTCAACCCGATTTGTGTTTTAATTGATTGTATTTAATTTAGTATATATGTTTTTAATTGGTTGTACAATGTGAATAAATCATTGTACTTTTAAGTAATGTGGTATTTTTAAATGCATTTCAATATTTCCTTATATACATTTTTCAACATTCCACAATATTGACTATTTCACTTTTCCACTTTTCACCTTTGACCATTTTTACATTATAGATAGTATAGATTAACATTTCATTATATTACTTTAATCTTATAAACATTTCAGGTCACTATTCTCGAGAACGTATGTTGGACAGAACTAGGGCTTTTTGTCTTTGTTTGGACTACATTTCTTGGTTTGTAGATTGCAAAGGTAATTTATAGCAGAACTTCTCACATTATAGTCACCTCAAGTTATTATAAGTTTCTCCTCAAGTTATTATAAGTTTCTCATAGCTTTATTATTCTATAAAGTATAGCTTAAAGAATTGTATACGTCGGTCACAGATTAATACTTTAAATTGTTCAGTATTATATTGGTTCCTCAGCTTATTACAGGCATATATTCACAAACCCAAGCATATATGCATCACAACTTAATGGATAACACACTAAATATTGTGTTAATGATGTTGTAACCCTCAAACTTTGATTCAATCTATAGTTTAATCCCTAAACTTTTCATCGAAATGATTGTTCCTTAGTTTTCAAAAAATTTGTTTAACCAATTAATCTTGAGAAGTGTTAATTATAATGCAAACCTCCTAAATTATTATATTAAAAAAGTCATATTTTCATGCAAAGTAATACTCCATAATTATATAAACTATACTTGATATACTAATCTTTTATAATTTTGTTTGTCAAATTAGGCAAGGAAATCCAACTGGACTCATACCTCGGAATGAGCACCATTGATGGATGAGGTTCTAAGATGAAGAAGGTAAGTTCACATAATAAAAGGTTCAAAACTATTCAAGTAAATGGAGGCTGGACCAGAACATGCAACATATCCAATTTGCCACATTTTTTATTTAGTCTAATATGAACATATAGGAAGCGATCCTTCCTAGTCGAGGACCTATTTGTTAGTAAATTTAGTACACTTGAGGGATCAATTCACACCTGGTAATGGGCTTGGAGGTATGTGTCACAACTCACCATTTCAGGTCATTTCAGGTCATTTCCCGAACTTTGGAAAAACACTATTCATCAAACACTATTCATCAGTTTACTATTCATCGTTTTCGAGGTCAATTTGATATTCTGAGAAACTTTTGGGAAATTTACTATTCATGGAACACTATTCATTGCGGGAAAAGATTTCATCATTCACGTGCATTACACATTTCATCGTAAATTTAGTTTACGGGTATTCAAATTCGCGTAACCGTATTGGGTTAGGTGCGAATTCATTTCATTAGTGTTGAGAACACTGCATACGGACTGGAGATAGTCTGCATATCATCATAACAGCATTTTCATGTTATACCACTCTTAGGATTTTTAAATTACTATATTCAGTATATTTAACGTTTTACGTATTATGATTTCTAAATAAACGTTAACAACCGGTTTATACACGACGAATATATCTAAATATTCCCACAATGGTCCCGACATATTTTTATATCCATTTTAACATCATAAAAGTTATAACATTCAGTTACCCAGTATTTTGGAAATTTATTTTATTTATAACGTAAGCTTATGAATATTACGACGGTTTTCGTGAAAACTAAACAATAATCACCCGATCACTCAGTAAATGTACCCAACATATTTTTAATATGTTTTTATCATTATTATGACTTTATTTCATCCCGGTTAATTTCGTGAACGTTTATTGCTATTAAACCCGGTACCCGATTTTAACGAATAACGCGTAATAACACTTAACGCTACACTATATTTTCTAAGTGATCAAAACCGTTTTGGCTACTCCTTTTCACACCTAAAACCGGCCAAAGACCACCCCTAATACCACAAGTTTTATTTCTTAACCTTATGCTTTAATGAGTACATATTATACATTATAAAGTTGCAAGAAATTACATAAACCATTTTCACATAATCATACATAATCTAAAAGATCAAAAAGCAAAAACCTCATCTTCTTTCCATCAAAACCCACGACTTTTATTGATCTCCATGATCAAGTGATCATTTTCCATAAAGTAAAACACAAAACTTGTTCATTTTACAAGCCTAATCAAGAATCAAGCAACAAAAACACAAGAACATCAAGCATAATCATCCTATAATCATCTCATTTTGTCAAGTAAGTTTTCATCTTTATTTTTTCATGGATCATCCTATTTTTACATGTATTACATAAGTATCATGCTAAAAACCATGTACAAGTAGCTATACCACACTTTATTTTGGCTAAAAACAAACATACAAACCCTAACTTATTTGTTATGAATCCCCTAGCTCTAATAACTTGGTTAGGAGTCCATGGCACCCTAAGAAGGTGTATGGTAAGATTAGATTAGTCATGTGGTGATTACAAGAGGTTTGGTGATGGTAGAAATTGGTTTTTAACCTTGGAAACTTGATTTGGAACCTATTTTAGACATGCTGTCCCGTTTTGTAAAAATCTGGAAAATCAGTAAACACCAAGGAAACTTTGGCAAAATTTTTAGAAAATACTTTCAAAAACGAATCCGTAGGCGAAAGAACGGATTAAAAAGAGTCTATAACGAAGGAGTTATGATTTTTGCAAGATTGTAGACGAAAAGTATTTTTCAGAAAATGTTTGCTGTTGGACGTTTTTTCATTGGACAAAAAGAGACTTTAGACGTAACCCGGAGGAGCCGAGCTTTCCAAAATATATTACTACATACTAAGACGAAACCGTGGATATAAAGAACAAGTAAAACGGACAAGTAACGACAAAGATATACTCGTTTGAATATCGGCTAAAACCCTTTTATAATTGACAGCTTTTAATATAATTTGGCGCAAAAACTATGAAGTGCATTTTTAAGCTAAACATAATGTCAAGTACCGAGCTTTATAACTAACGTAGTATTAGTTATTATGAGTATGTTTTCATCATTTCAAGGATTACAACCCGAGTATTTCAACGCTAACAAGGAAACTTACGTTATATATATATAAGTATATATATTATAACTAGCCATTTATATTTTCTAATAGCAATATTTTCCAAATTCTTGGATTATATATTTTTGGCAATACAAGTGTTTTTCCAAAGAGTAGAGTGGTATAGTAAACATGTGCATGGACATTCATAACATCATTTCATGATCTAAAGTAGATCGTACATCATTCATATTAGGTTGCGGCTAGTATGCGCGCCTTGTTTTTCAGCTCAGTACATGTTCATGGTACCATCATATTGGGTTACGACAGCAAATTGTTCATTGGTGTTCATTTCATTTCATCACAGTTTCATCAGTTGAGGTGAGTTTTCATAGCCCCGTTTTCAATTCAACATTTTTGATTGTTTTCAAATCCCACGGGGGGAATACATTGCATCAATCATTTCAGTACGAGCCCAAGTATTCAAACATGTACATAGCTTAAGTTACCTTGCCATGTGATAAGTCCCCTGTAACATCATGAACCGTTAATTTACCGTTAAGCGAGAGTGAGTGGATAGATCTATCGAGGGTGACGCCTCCATCCGTGGTAGTGATTACCAACAGTAAGCGGATGCATGTCATGTCTTTTACATTTGAATGTTTCGGCAGAACATTCGGGAGGGGCATAGAGTTTCATCAGTCATAGCTTCGGTGTCATGAGCTTAAGGCTATTGTACAATTTTCACGAGATTTTTATCTTGCATTTTTACTTGTGGTGGCCGTACATCAGTACATTTTACAAACCTATGGAATTCACCAACATTCGTGTTGACGTTTTAGCAATGTATTTCAGGTTATTAAGGTAGCTCATGTGACATGCATTTGGACTTTCATGGAGTCGCGGAGTCGACGCGTCTCATCATTATTTCATGCACTTATGTAAACGTTTGATCTAGTATGACTTGTTTTCATAAACTTGCAACACATTTTGGGGACCTCATTTTGTAAACTCTGAATTATTTCAATGATCAAATGCAGTATTTTCCAAACGACACTTTAGGTCGTTCAATGTAACTGTAACTGTGGTGCTATGACAGACACCCCCAGGTATTCCATTCCGCTGCAAGTCAGGTAAATTGGGGGTGTGACAGATTGGCATCAGAGCTAAGGTTATAGCGAACTAGGATGTATCTTGGACCCTAGACTATAACCGCATCATCATAGCATCTCATCATTTCATCATAAGTGCATAATCATGATACATGTTGTTTCATACATACCCTGTGCGAGTTATTTATACTCATATCCGTATATGTATATCATTTTATTGACCTGGTTCACAAGTGACATGCCTTCAGATACTCACCCTGACATCCTTTTATCGGATTCCAACATTGAAGATGCCTTGTCATCTTCCACTACCATTATACCATCAGTTGCACTTACACCACCATTAGTACTATTGATTTGCCATAGGAACAGAGTCTTCCTATCATTCAGCCCGTACATAGAATGCCTTTTGGTAGTGTATTCAGAATTAATCTTAATGGAATTATTAGGATGCTTATTGCAAGGAAGATAGTGTGTTTTCTTTCCATCACTAGTAGGGCACTTACTACTCAGGTACTATCACCACCATCAGTTACTTATTACACTATTGGCCTTCCCACAGGGTGTACTTTAGTTTTACCTTTTGGATGTCGCGAGGTAGCACGAAAGAGGGTAGTATTCCATTCACTAGTACCATCATTGTCATTTCCTTTTTCCATTCCCACTTGCCATGAACTAGATGACATCTAGTAGATAATACCAATAACACGGACTCAACAGAAACATCCGCTGATTCTTCAGGAATTAGGTTGATTTCGTTTTTGACGAATTTGTAGACTATTACTATTCGACAAGATTCACCCACGTATCCAATACACCATTCAAGCTATTTTACTATCATATGGGGAAACCGTTTTACAGAAAAATTTTCTGAAGTGAGCTATTTTATTACCATCCTATACATTGATTTTTCTGTCATTACACCAAGTATTTACTATTGTTACGCGAAGCAATTTTCATGTTACTTGAAAGAAAACATCAGGATACCATTTTAATAACAATGCGTTGAACACCATCTAAAACTTTTGAGAAAAGTTATGATATTTTGACAAAATCCAACATCGCATCATTAGTCCTCAATTATACATAGCCTGATCACCTATGTAAAATTCAGGAAGGATTATGCCATGAAGGAAATAATTACCTTTTCAAAGGATTGTTAATAACAATCTTCATCCAAAAGTTTTGTAAACGAAGGAACTCTTTCATAAACATCCCTTTTGCCGAACTATCCCTGGATACTTACCCTACCTGTCACTCACTTAGCCATTAAGTTGGATATTTTCCCATTGACTTCCCTAGAAGAGACTTTCCATATCAATTACATGCAGGATTCCTTTATACAATAAAAGCAATGAAAGGATTACAGAACTACTAACCAGAACTAGAAGTATATAGAGAGAGAATTCATAACTCAACAACAATCCTCAGATACTGCGAGACCATCCTAATCACCATCTCTGACTTAGTTGTCCAATGTCATTATTCAAGGGTACTAGCTATACTGAGCTACAGGATTGAACTCAATAAATGTCCGCAGGACAACACAATAGGAATAAACCAAGCTTCTAATTGAGACTGTAGAGCATTTCATTTAAACATGGCCTCATCCATACATGAACTTTCCTGCAGTAAGTTTTCACAAAGTACAATTGTTTGAATCAAGAATATCGATGTAGATTTCCTCTAAGGCCTTATGTCACTAGAAATTTCAGATAACCTCACCTTCATACCAAACAAGGGATCAAACCGGAACATATCTCCTCATCTACATGGGAAAACAGAATAGATATTCATCGACACAACATCAAGTGATACCTTCGTCTTGCCAATTACAACGATAAACAATTTCAGGACTTAAGTTAGTCTAAATACCTATGCTTGTAGTTATGCCAGATAACCATCAATAGACATTATCCAACCTCAGGAACTAAGCGTTAGACATCTATGCATTTAAGCGAACATTTCCTATTCTACCATTTTATCCTTTTCAGTGTTTTCACTTTTAAATAAAGTTGATGCGTTTACATAAATCACATACCCTGTGGAAAAATGATTTCTGAAATTCCTATTTTGAACAAGTGCGATCCTTTTTGGTCAAACTTTAGCAACACTATTGTACAATGAGAAATATACATAAACATCAAACTTTGGTAAGCAGTCTTAATCACAACATGTTTGAAAACAGTTCCTATTTCATAACTACTGGATTTTGAATCATCAAGGAAAATATTACTCAGTAAATCATTTGCTCCATTTTTCTAAATTCGTTTATTCAGAAAAGGATTTCAACTAAAACTCACAATCGCGAGACAAATTTCCAGAACCAATTTCTCTACAACATCGCTTATGCATTTAGGATTTGTGACTGGATAATAGAGAATATTTGGTATATGTGGTGAAGGAATTAGGAGGACATCACAAATTGATCACGAACTTCAGTAGAGGAGACCAAACCCAATAGGCAAAGAAAAACATATGTTTTATCATCCGTTGGAACAAAACACAAGGAATCAAATTCTTACCTATATGCTATCCCTTCAGATAACGCCAAGTTCGAAGGACCGAACGTTATGGAATTAGTCACAAAGGTTTATTGTACCCATTTCAATATTTCCTGTTAAGGAAACCGATTCAACTTGGACCTCAGGTATTCATTTCAGGATTTCCTTCAGAAACCCATTTAGATGTGAACATCACCTATCATCCTCAGAACGATGGTCAAAGCGAGAGAACAATTCAAACATAGGAAAGTATGCTCAGAGCATGAGTGATTGACCTTAGAAATGGTTGGACTAATCACTTAACATAAATCAAATTCATCTACAACAATAGTTATCACACCAACAACGGGAAACTGGCAGAAGTTAGATTGGTACATAACACACATCATTTGGATTGGATATCCTGAACAACAAACCAACCAGATTCAGGTAGGAGAACAAACTAAGTTAAAAGCATTGCCTTGGATTGGCATGATACAAATTGGATAACAAGAAAGGTTGAACCTTTAGCATATTGGACTATTTAAGATTCATTTTAGAATCGACCAACTAGCATACAAACTTGAGTTCTGGCAGAATTCAGCAGTATATATTACCAGTGTCACATTTAAAACAGTAAGAAGCGCAAACCATTGATTGATGGGCCAAACTCAGAAAAAGCTCAACTCACTAGTTCAGTAGGCATTCATGAGATAACCAGAATTTCCTACAAGTCAAGAATCAGTTACAAGTTCAATAAGTCGTAAACCATTAAAACTTCAAGTTCTGCAGAGTTATGCAGAAAGTTCTACCTAGGAAAGGCATGTTATCGTTCAGAAAACTTGAAAAGTTACACCAATATACGCTGGACCATTTATATTTTGACAGAGTAGGCCTAGTGGCCGTCAGACTTGAACATTGCCAGAGAACAACAGGATAACACGAACATATTTCACATTTTCAGATCCCCAGAAATGACTTTCAGATGAGTCACTCATGATTCCATTGGAAGGGATCCAACCCAAATGACAATCTCAGACCTTGAAAGAGAACCAACAGAAATCATGGACCGTGTGGTCAAACAGTTGAAACAGAGTCGAATTCCTATCGTTAGAGTTCGCTGGAATTCTCGAATATCATCACCTTTTCATCAATACATTCTCAGAGACCAACATAAACTGAACTTCGGGACGAAGTTCCTTTTAGGGGGGAAGACTGTCACAACTCACCATTTCAGGTCATTTCAGGTCATTTCCCGAACTTTGGAAAAACACTATTCATCAAACACTATTCATCAAAACACTATTCATCAGTTTACTATTCATCGTTTTCGAGGTCAATTTGATATTCTGAGAAACTTTTGGGAAATTTACTATTCATGGAACACTATTCATTGCGGGAAAAGATTTCATCATTCACGTGCATTACACATTTCATCGTAAATTTAGTTTACGGGTATTCAAATTCGCGTAACCGTATTGGGTTAGGTGCGAATTCATTTCATTAGTGTTGAGAACACTGCATACGGACTGGAGATAGTCTGCATATCATCATAACAGCATTTTCATGTTATACCACTCTTAGGATTTTTAAATTACTATATTCAGTATATTTAACGTTTTACGTATTATGATTTCTAAATAAACGTTAACAACCGGTTTATACACGACGAATATATCTAAATATTCCCACAATGGTCCCGACATATTTTTATATCCATTTTAACATCATAAAAGTTATAACATTCAGTTACCCAGTATTTTGGAAATTTATTTTATTTATAACGTAAGCTTATGAATATTACGACGGTTTTCGTGAAAACTAAACAATAATCACCCGATCACTCAGTAAATGTACCCAACATATTTTTAATATGTTTTTATCATTATTATGACTTTATTTCATCCCGGTTAATTTCGTGAACGTTTATTGCTATTAAACCCGGTACCCGATTTTAACGAATAACGCGTAATAACACTTAACGCTACACTATATTTTCTAAGTGATCAAAACCGTTTTGGCTACTCCTTTTCACACCTAAAACCGGCCAAAGACCACCCCTAATACCACAAGTTTTATTTCTTAACCTTATGCTTTAATGAGTACATATTATACATTATAAAGTTGCAAGAAATTACATAAACCATTTTCACATAATCATACATAATCTAAAAGATCAAAAAGCAAAAACCTCATCTTCTTTCCATCAAAACCCACGACTTTTATTGATCTCCATGATCAAGTGATCATTTTCCATAAAGTAAAACACAAAACTTGTTCATTTTACAAGCCTAATCAAGAATCAAGCAACAAAAACACAAGAACATCAAGCATAATCATCCTATAATCATCTCATTTTGTCAAGTAAGTTTTCATCTTTATTTTTTCATGGATCATCCTATTTTTACATGTATTACATAAGTATCATGCTAAAAACCATGTACAAGTAGCTATACCACACTTTATTTTGGCTAAAAACAAACATACAAACCCTAACTTATTTGTTATGAATCCCCTAGCTCTAATAACTTGGTTAGGAGTCCATGGCACCCTAAGAAGGTGTATGGTAAGATTAGATTAGTCATGTGGTGATTACAAGAGGTTTGGTGATGGTAGAAATTGGTTTTTAACCTTGGAAACTTGATTTGGAACCTATTTTAGACATGCTGTCCCGTTTTGTAAAAATCTGGAAAATCAGTAAACACCAAGGAAACTTTGGCAAAATTTTTAGAAAATACTTTCAAAAACGAATCCGTAGGCGAAAGAACGGATTAAAAAGAGTCTATAACGAAGGAGTTATGATTTTTGCAAGATTGTAGACGAAAAGTATTTTTCAGAAAATGTTTGCTGTTGGACGTTTTTTCATTGGACAAAAAGAGACTTTAGACGTAACCCGGAGGAGCCGAGCTTTCCAAAATATATTACTACATACTAAGACGAAACCGTGGATATAAAGAACAAGTAAAACGGACAAGTAACGACAAAGATATACTCGTTTGAATATCGGCTAAAACCCTTTTATAATTGACAGCTTTTAATATAATTTGGCGCAAAAACTACGAAGTGCATTTTTAAGCTAAACATAATGTCAAGTACCGAGCTTTATAACTAACGTAGTATTAGTTATTATGAGTATGTTTTCATCATTTCAAGGATTACAACCCGAGTATTTCAACGCTAACAAGGAAACTTACGTTATATATATATATATAAGTATATATATTATAACTAGCCATTTATATTTTCTAATAGCAATATTTTCCAAATTCTTGGATTATATATTTTTGGCAATACAAGTGTTTTTCCAAAGAGTAGAGTGGTATAGTAAACATGTGCATGGACATTCATAACATCATTTCATGATCTAAAGTAGATCGTACATCATTCATATTAGGTTGCGGCTAGTATGCGCGCCTTGTTTTTCAGCTCAGTACATGTTCATGGTACCATCATATTGGGTTACGACAGCAAATTGTTCATTGGTGTTCATTTCATTTCATCACAGTTTCATCAGTTGAGGTGAGTTTTCATAGCCCCGTTTTCAATTCAACATTTTTGATTGTTTTCAAATCCCACGGGGGGAATACATTGCATCAATCATTTCAGTACGAGCCCAAGTATTCAAACATGTACATAGCTTAAGTTACCTTGCCATGTGATAAGTCCCCTGTAACATCATGAACCGTTAATTTACCGTTAAGCGAGAGTGAGTGGATAGATCTATCGAGGGTGACGCCTCCATCCGTGGTAGTGATTACCAACAGTAAGCGGATGCATGTCATGTCTTTTACATTTGAATGTTTCGGCAGAACATTCGGGAGGGGCATAGAGTTTCATCAGTCATAGCTTCGGTGTCATGAGCTTAAGGCTATTGTACAATTTTCACGAGATTTTTATCTTGCATTTTTACTTGTGGTGGCCGTACATCAGTACATTTTACAAACCTATGGAATTCACCAACATTCGTGTTGACGTTTTAGCAATGTATTTCAGGTTATTAAGGTAGCTCATGTGACATGCATTTGGACTTTCATGGAGTCGCGGAGTCGACGCGTCTCATCATTATTTCATGCACTTATGTAAACGTTTGATCTAGTATGACTTGTTTTCATAAACTTGCAACACATTTTGGGGACCTCATTTTGTAAACTCTGAATTATTTCAATGATCAAATGCAGTATTTTCCAAACGACACTTTAGGTCGTTCAATGTAACTGTAACTGTGGTGCTATGACAGACACCCCCAGGTATTCCATTCCGCTGCAAGTCAGGTAAATTGGGGGTGTGACAGATTGGCATCAGAGCTAAGGTTATAGCGAACTAGGATGTATCTTGGACCCTAGACTATAACCGCATCATCATAGCATCTCATCATTTCATCATAAGTGCATAATCATGATACATGTTGTTTCATACATACCCTGTGCGAGTTATTTATACTCATATCCGTATATGTATATCATTTTATTGACCTGGTTCACAAGTGACATGCCTTCAGATACTCACCCTGACATCCTTTTATCGGATTCCAACATTGAAGATGCCTTGTCATCTTCCACTACCATTATACCATCAGTTGCACTTACACCACCATTAGTACTATTGATTTGCCATAGGAACAGAGTCTTCCTATCATTCAGCCCGTACATAGAATGCCTTTTGGTAGTGTATTCAGAATTAATCTTAATGGAATTATTAGGATGCTTATTGCAAGGAAGATAGTGTGTTTTCTTTCCATCACTAGTAGGGCACTTACTACTCAGGTACTATCACCACCATCAGTTACTTATTACACTATTGGCCTTCCCACAGGGTGTACTTTAGTTTTACCTTTTGGATGTCGCGAGGTAGCACGAAAGAGGGTAGTATTCCATTCACTAGTACCATCATTGTCATTTCCCTTTTCCATTCCCACTTGCCATGAACTAGATGACATCTAGTAGATAATACCAATAACACGGACTCAACAGAAACATCCGCTGATTCTTCAGGAATTAGGTTGATTTCGTTTTTGACGAATTTGTAGACTATTACTATTCGACAAGATTCACCCACGTATCCAATACACCATTCAAGCTATTTTACTATCATATGGGGAAACCGTTTTACAGAAAAATTTTCTGAAGTGAGCTATTTTATTACCATCCTATACATTGATTTTTCTGTCATTACACCAAGTATTTACTATTGTTACGCGAAGCAATTTTCATGTTACTTGAAAGAAAACATCAGGATACCATTTTAATAACAATGCGTTGAATACCATCTAAAACTTTTGAGAAAAGTTATGATATTTTGACAAAATCCAACATCGCATCATTAGTCCTCAATTATACATAGCCTGATCACCTATGTAAAATTCAGGAAGGATTATGCCATGAAGGAAATAATTACCTTTTCAAAGGATTGTTAATAACAATCTTCATCCAAAAGTTTTGTAAACGAAGGAACTCTTTCATAAACATCCCTTTTGCCGAACTATCCCTGGATACTTACCCTACCTGTCACTCACTTAGCCATTAAGTTGGATATTTTCCCATTGACTTCCCTAGAAGAGACTTTCCATATCAATTACATGCAGGATTCCTTTATACAATAAAAGCAATGAAAGGATTACAGAACTACTAACCAGAACTAGAAGTATATAGAGAGAGAATTCATAACTCGACAACAATCCTCAGATACTGCGAGACCATCCTAATCACCATCTCTGACTTAGTTGTCCAATGTCATTATTCAAGGGTACTAGCTATACTGAGCTACAGGATTGAACTCAATAAATGTCCGCAGGACAACACAATAGGAATAAACCAAGCTTCTAATTGAGACTGTAGAGCATTTCATTTAAACATGGCCTCATCCATACATGAACTTTCCTGCAGTAAGTTTTCACAAAGTACAATTGTTTGAATCAAGAATATCGATGTAGATTTCCTCTAAGGCCTTATGTCACTAGAAATTTCAGATAACCTCACCTTCATACCAAACAAGGGATCAAACCGGAACATATCTCCTCATCTACATGGGAAAACAGAATAGATATTCATCGACACAACATCAAGTGATACCTTCGTCTTGCCAATTACAACGATAAACAATTTCAGGACTTAAGTTAGTCTAAATACCTATGCTTGTAGTTATGCCAGATAACCATCAATAGACATTATCCAACCTCAGGAACTAAGCGTTAGACATCTATGCATTTAAGCGAACATTTCCTATTCTACCATTTTATCCTTTTCAGTGTTTTCACTTTTAAATAAAGTTGATGCGTTTACATAAATCACATACCCTGTGGAAAAATGATTTCTGAAATTCCTATTTTGAACAAGTGCGATCCTTTTTGGTCAAACTTTAGCAACACTATTGTACAATGAGAAATATACATAAACATCAAACTTTGGTAAGCAGTCTTAATCACAACATGTTTGAAAACAGTTCCTATTTCATAACTACTGGATTTTGAATCATCAAGGAAAATATTACTCAGTAAATCATTTGCTCCATTTTTCTAAATTCGTTTATTCAGAAAAGGATTTCAACTAAAACTCACAATCGCGAGACAAATTTCCAGAACCAATTTCTCTACAACATCGCTTATGCATTTAGGATTTGTGACTGGATAATAGAGAATATTTGGTATATGTGGTGAAGGAATTAGGAGGACATCACAAATTGATCACGAACTTCAGTAGAGGAGACCAAACCCAATAGGCAAAGAAAAACATATGTTTTATCATCCGTTGGAACAAAACACAAGGAATCAAATTCTTACCTATATGCTATCCCTTCAGATAACGCCAAGTTCGAAGGACCGAACGTTATGGAATTAGTCACAAAGGTTTATTGTACCCATTTCAATATTTCCTGTTAAGGAAACCGATTCAACTTGGACCTCAGGTATTCATTTCAGGATTTCCTTCAGAAACCCATTTAGATGTGAACATCACCTATCATCCTCAGAACGATGGTCAAAGCGAGAGAACAATTCAAACATAGGAAAGTATGCTCAGAGCATGAGTGATTGACCTTAGAAATGGTTGGACTAATCACTTAACATAAATCAAATTCATCTACAACAATAGTTATCACACCAACAACGGGAAACTGGCAGAAGTTAGATTGGTACATAACACACATCATTTGGATTGGATATCCTGAACAACAAACCAACCAGATTCAGGTAGGAGAACAAACTAAGTTAAAAGCATTGCCTTGGATTGGCATGATACAAATTGGATAACAAGAAAGGTTGAACCTTTAGCATATTGGACTATTTAAGATTCATTTTAGAATCGACCAACTAGCATACAAACTTGAGTTCTGGCAGAATTCAGCAGTATATATTACCAGTGTCACATTTAAAACAGTAAGAAGCGCAAACCATTGATTGATGGGCCAAACTCAGAAAAAGCTCAACTCACTAGTTCAGTAGGCATTCATGAGATAACCAGAATTTCCTACAAGTCAAGAATCAGTTACAAGTTCAATAAGTCGTAAACCATTAAAACTTCAAGTTCTGCAGAGTTATGCAGAAAGTTCTACCTAGGAAAGGCATGTTATCGTTCAGAAAACTTGAAAAGTTACACCAATATACGCTGGACCATTTATATTTTGACAGAGTAGGCCTAGTGGCCGTCAGACTTGAACATTGCCAGAGAACAACAGGATAACACGAACATATTTCACATTTTCAGATCCCCAGAAATGACTTTCAGATGAGTCACTCATGATTCCATTGGAAGGGATCCAACCCAAATGACAATCTCAGACCTTGAAAGAGAACCAACAGAAATCATGGACTGTGTGGTCAAACAGTTGAAACAGAGTCGAATTCCTATCGTTAGAGTTCGCTGGAATTCTCGAATATCATCACCTTTTCATCAATACATTCTCAGAGACCAACATAAACTGAACTTCGGGACGAAGTTCCTTTTAGGGGGGAAGACTGTCACAACTCACCATTTCAGGTCATTTCAGGTCATTTCCCGAACTTTGGAAAAACACTATTCATCAAACACTATTCATCAAAACACTATTCATCAGTTTACTATTCATCGTTTTCGAGGTCAATTTGATATTCTGAGAAACTTTTGGGAAATTTACTATTCATGGAACACTATTCATTGCGGGAAAAGATTTCATCATTCACGTGCATTACACATTTCATCGTAAATTTAGTTTACGGGTATTCAAATTCGCGTAACCGTATTGGGTTAGGTGCGAATTCATTTCATTAGTGTTGAGAACACTGCATACGGACTGGAGATAGTCTGCATATCATCATAACAGCATTTTCATGTTATACCACTCTTAGGATTTTTAAATTACTATATTCAGTATATTTAACGTTTTACGTATTATGATTTCTAAATAAACGTTAACAACCGGTTTATACACGACGAATATATCTAAATATTCCCACAATGGTCCCGACATATTTTTATATCCATTTTAACATCATAAAAGTTATAACATTCAGTTACCCAGTATTTTGGAAATTTATTTTATTTATAACGTAAGCTTATGAATATTACGACGGTTTTCGTGAAAACTAAACAATAATCACCCGATCACTCAGTAAATGTACCCAACATATTTTTAATATGTTTTTATCATTATTATGACTTTATTTCATCCCGGTTAATTTCGTGAACGTTTATTGCTATTAAACCCGGTACCCCGATTTTAACGAATAACGCGTAATAACACTTAACGCTACACTATATTTTCTAAGTGATCAAAACCGTTTTGGCTACTCCTTTTCACACCTAAAACCGGCCAAAGACCACCCCTAATACCACAAGTTTTATTTCTTAACCTTATGCTTTAATGAGTACATATTATACATTATAAAGTTGCAAGAAATTACATAAACCATTTTCACATAATCATACATAATCTAAAAGATCAAAAAGCAAAAACCTCATCTTCTTTCCATCAAAACCCACGACTTTTATTGATCTCCATGATCAAGTGATCATTTTCCATAAAGTAAAACACAAAACTTGTTCATTTTACAAGCCTAATCAAGAATCAAGCAACAAAAACACAAGAACATCAAGCATAATCATCCTATAATCATCTCATTTTGTCAAGTAAGTTTTCATCTTTATTTTTTCATGGATCATCCTATTTTTACATGTATTACATAAGTATCATGCTAAAAACCATGTACAAGTAGCTATACCACACTTTATTTTGGCTAAAAACAAACATACAAACCCTAACTTATTTGTTATGAATCCCCTAGCTCTAATAACTTGGTTAGGAGTCCATGGCACCCTAAGAAGGTGTATGGTAAGATTAGATTAGTCATGTGGTGATTACAAGAGGTTTGGTGATGGTAGAAATTGGTTTTTAACCTTGGAAACTTGATTTGGAACCTATTTTAGACATGCTGTCCCGTTTTGTAAAAATCTGGAAAATCAGTAAACACCAAGGAAACTTTGGCAAAATTTTTAGAAAATACTTTCAAAAACGAATCCGTAGGCGAAAGAACGGATTAAAAAGAGTCTATAACGAAGGAGTTATGATTTTTGCAAGATTGTAGACGAAAAGTATTTTTCAGAAAATGTTTGCTGTTGGACGTTTTTTCATTGGACAAAAAGAGACTTTAGACGTAACCCGGAGGAGCCGAGCTTTCCAAAATATATTACTACATACTAAGACGAAACCGTGGATATAAAGAACAAGTAAAACGGACAAGTAACGACAAAGATATACTCGTTTGAATATCGGCTAAAACCCTTTTATAATTGACAGCTTTTAATATAATTTGGCGCAAAAACTACGAAGTGCATTTTTAAGCTAAACATAATGTCAAGTACCGAGCTTTATAACTAACGTAGTATTAGTTATTATGAGTATGTTTTCATCATTTCAAGGATTACAACCCGAGTATTTCAACGCTAACAAGGAAACTTACGTTATATATATATATAAGTATATATATTATAACTAGCCATTTATATTTTCTAATAGCAATATTTTCCAAATTCTTGGATTATATATTTTTGGCAATACAAGTGTTTTTCCAAAGAGTAGAGTGGTATAGTAAACATGTGCATGGACATTCATAACATCATTTCATGATCTAAAGTAGATCGTACATCATTCATATTAGGTTGCGGCTAGTATGCGCGCCTTGTTTTTCAGCTCAGTACATGTTCATGGTACCATCATATTGGGTTACGACAGCAAATTGTTCATTGGTGTTCATTTCATTTCATCACAGTTTCATCAGTTGAGGTGAGTTTTCATAGCCCCGTTTTCAATTCAACATTTTTGATTGTTTTCAAATCCCACGGGGGGAATACATTGCATCAATCATTTCAGTACGAGCCCAAGTATTCAAACATGTACATAGCTTAAGTTACCTTGCCATGTGATAAGTCCCCTGTAACATCATGAACCGTTAATTTACCGTTAAGCGAGAGTGAGTGGATAGATCTATCGAGGGTGACGCCTCCATCCGTGGTAGTGATTACCAACAGTAAGCGGATGCATGTCATGTCTTTTACATTTGAATGTTTCGGCAGAACATTCGGGAGGGGCATAGAGTTTCATCAGTCATAGCTTCGGTGTCATGAGCTTAAGGCTATTGTACAATTTTCACGAGATTTTTATCTTGCATTTTTACTTGTGGTGGCCGTACATCAGTACATTTTACAAACCTATGGAATTCACCAACATTCGTGTTGACGTTTTAGCAATGTATTTCAGGTTATTAAGGTAGCTCATGTGACATGCATTTGGACTTTCATGGAGTCGCGGAGTCGACGCGTCTCATCATTATTTCATGCACTTATGTAAACGTTTGATCTAGTATGACTTGTTTTCATAAACTTGCAACACATTTTGGGGACCTCATTTTGTAAACTCTGAATTATTTCAATGATCAAATGCAGTATTTTCCAAACGACACTTTAGGTCGTTCAATGTAACTGTAACTGTGGTGCTATGACAGACACCCCCAGGTATTCCATTCCGCTGCAAGTCAGGTAAATTGGGGGTGTGGCAGTATGGAGTATACACCCATTTGGTCACTGAATCCCCTGACTCAATAGTGGTTATGTATTGAATCTGCTGATAGCATGATTCTGCTGATTGTTGTTACCACTGCAAGTGTTAACGTTACCACTGCAAGGGTTGTTGTTACCACTGCAAGTGTTAACGTTACCACTGCAAGGGTTATTGTTACCACTGCAAGGGTAACTGTTTCCACTGATAACCACAGATCCTATAATTATGGAAATTATTATGTTATCATTAATGGGCCGTTAATTATACATAATACCATGGGCTAGGGTTTGAGTATTCTCTATTATAAATAGAGATCACATCATTATGCATGAAAGGAAGTTATCATACGATTTACTAAACACAAAACCCTAAACACTATATACGCATCTGGTTCTTGGTTTGTGCCTAAAGCAAGAACATCACTTGGTCTTATCCCATAGAGATATTCGTGTAACCCAGGCATAGGGTCGAATAGTTTCTATTGGAAAGTGATACCACGATTTCAAGTGAATATCCGGTACCTTCATTGATTATCTTAACCCTAATCTGGAACTGTTTTGCAGCTATACAAACAACAATCAATAGAAACTATTAAGTGATAATCAATGGCTGCAGCTATGAGACAAATGGCTGCTAACTTTTCCAAGTTGGAAAAGTTTGAAGGTGTTGATTTCAGAAGATGGCAAAAGAAGATGCACTTCTTGTTGTCAAGTATGAATGTGGTGTATGTTCTCACGACTGAGATTCCAGAAGATCATGGAGATGATGCTACTATGGATCAGATGAGGGCAAGGAGCAAGTGGGAGAATGATGACTACATATGCAGAGGTTTAATTCTCAATGGTATGTCTGGTTCTCTTTTTGATATTTATCAGAATGTTGAAACTTCTCAAGAACTATGGGATTCCTTGGAAGCCAAATATATGGCTGAGGATGCATCAAGTAAGAAGTTCCTTGTAAGTAATTTTAACAATTACAAAATGGTTGATTCTAGACCTGTCATGGAACAATACAATGAACTTCTTAGTATACTTGGTCGATTCACACAACACAAGATGAACATGGATGAGGCTATTTCAGTCTCTTGTATCATCGATAAACTACCTCCTTCTTGGAAAGAATTCAAACATATGCTTAAGCATAAGAAGGAGGAGTTAACTCTTGTTGAGTTGGGCAGTCACTTGCGCATTGAGGATTCACTCAAAGCTCAAGACATTGACAAGCCAAAGAGTAGCACTGCTACTGGTCCATCAGTTGTCAATATGGTGGAGCATAACAACTCTACCAAGTACAATGACAACAAGAGCAAACGTAAGCATCAAGATAACACCAAATCTGATCTTAACAAGAAACCTAAGGTGACTTGTTGGAAGTGTGGGAAACCTGGACACTTCAGGAAAGATTGCAAGGGTGGTAAAATTGGAAACAAATCCAATGGATCAGGCACAAGTGGAGGGAATGGTAACACCAATTCTCTGAAAGGTCAGAATGTGTTTAATAAGTCTACAAGTCAATGAATGATGGTTCTATTCTTCACATGGGAAACGAGTCAACTGCCCTGGTGCATGGAAAAGGATGTGTTGAGTTGAAGTTTAGTTCTGGAAAGAGTGTTTCTTTATTTAATGTTTTACATGTTCCTGATATTAGAAAGAATTTGGTTTCTAGTAGTGTTTTGAATAATTGTGGTTATAAACAGGTTATTGAATCTGATAAGTTTGTTTTATCTAAAAATGGTGTGTTTATTGGTTTTGGTTATTTGTGTAATCAAATGTTCAGACTTAATATTGTTCATGATAATATTGATTCTGCTTTTATATCTACATCAAAACTTTATGATTCAAACCTATGGCATGCAAGACTTGGCCATGTACATTTTAAAAGAATGCAAGATATGTCTAAGGATGGGTTAATTCCAGCCTTTGATGTAAACACTGAAAAGTGTAAAACTTGTATGTTGAACAAGATAACTAAGAAACCTTTTCAAGGAGTAAAACGTGAAACTAAAGTTTTGGAGTTAATTCACAGTGACCTTTGTGATTTACATGCAACTCCCTCTTTGGGGAATAAAAAATACTTTGTAACATTTATTGATGATGCTTCAAGGTTTTGTCATGTTTATTTATTACATTCTAAAAATGAAGCATTAGATAAATTTAAAGTATTTAAAACTGAAGTTGAATTGCAACAAAGTTCCCTGATCAAAAGATTAAGGACTGATAGGGGAGGTGAGTACATGGATACTCTGTATTTTCAGTCTGTTGGTATAATCCATGAAACGACTGCCCCTTATACTCCTCAGCAAAATGGTATTTCTGAAAGGAAAAACAGGGTGCTGAAGGGGATGGTTAATTCCATGTTGTCCTATTCAGGGCTGAGTCAAGGGTTCTGGGGTGAAGCTATGTTAACAGCTTGCTATTTATTAAATAGGGTTCCCAACAAAAGGAACAAAGTTACACCTTATGAACTTTGGACTAAAAAGAAACCTAACCTTAATTATCTTAGGATATGGGGTTGTAGGGCTGTTGTAAGACTCCCTGATCCAAAGCAGAAAACTTTGGGTGAAAGAGGCATTGAATGCATCTTTGTTGGATATGCTGAGCATTCCAAGGCATATAGGTTTTATGTTATAGAACCTAATGAGTCTGTTTCAATTAACTCAATAATTGAATCAAGGGATGCACTATTTGATGAGAATAGATTCTCATCTATCCCTAGACCAAGTCAAAGGATTCCAAATGGAACCAATGACAATGGTGTTTCAGAGGTTCCTGCTGATGAGGTTCCTGCTGATGAGGTTCCTGCTGATGAGGTTCCTGCTGAGGTTGTGGAACAACAACCTGAACCTGAGCTCAGAAGGAGCAATAGGGTGAGGACTCCAAAGTCATTTGGACCTGAGTTTCAATTATACTTAATTGAAGGTACAAGGAGTGAGGTCTCTGATCAATACTCCTATTGCTTCATTGTTGAGGATGATCCCAAAACATTTGAAGAAGCAATGAAGTCCCAGGATGTTGCTTTCTGGAAAGAAGCAATTAATGATGAGATGGACTCTATCATGGGCAATAACACTTATGTGTTGACTAATCTACCACCTGGTTGCAAACCTTTAGGTAGCAAATGGATTTTCAAAAAGAAAATGAAGGTAGATGGAACTGTTGAAAAGTTCAAGGCAAGATTAGTTATTCAAGGCTTTAAACAAAAGTCAGGAATAGACTATTTTGATACTTATGCTCCAGTGGCACGTATCAGTACCATAAGATTGCTAATTGCTTTGGCATTAATTCACAATCTGATTATTCATCAGATGGATGTGAAGACAGCTTTCTTGAATGGTGATTTAGATGAGGAGGTTTACATGAACCAACCTCAGGGCTTCATCATGCCTGGCAATGAAAACAAGGTGTGTAAACTGATTAAGTCTCTTTATGGACTAAAACAGGCACCTAAGCAATGGCATCAAAAGTTTGATGAAGTGGTTTTGTCTAGTGGTTATTTACTTAATCAAGCTGACAAATGTGTATATAGCAAATTTGATGAATCTGGTAAAGGAGTCATCATTTGTCTATATGTTGATGACATGTTGATCTTTGGCACTGACCAAAATCAAGTTGATCTTACAAAAGATTTTTTGTCATCAAAGTTCTCCATGAAGGATATGGGGGAGGCAGATGTTATCCTTGGCATAAGGATTAAACATGAAAGTAACAAAATTTCTATATCTCAGTCTCATTACATTGAGAAGGTGTTAAAGAAATTTAATTACTTTGATTGTACTCCAGTGAGTACTCCTATGGATACAAGTGAGAAGCTAATGCCTAATACTGGCAAAGCTGTATCTCAACTTGAGTATTCTAGGGTGATTGGCTGCTTGATGTATGCCATGACTTGTACAAGACCTGATATTGCTTTTGCTGTGGGTAAACTGAGCAGGTATACTAGTAATCCTAGTGCTCATCATTGGCAAGCAATTCAGAGGGTCTTTAAGTATTTGAAGAGAACTATGGATTATAGTCTCTCATATACTGGTTATCCTTCAGTATTAGAAGGATACACTGATGCAAGTTGGATCAGTAACACTGAAGACAATTCGTCTACTAGTGGCTGGGTATTCCTACTTGGTGGAGGTGCAATTTCTTGGGCATCCAAGAAACAAACTTGCATTACCAGTTCAACCATGGAATCTGAATTTGTGGCTTTAGCTGCTGCTGGCAAAGAAGCTGAATGGTTGAAAAACTTGCTTCTTGAGATTCCATTGTGGTCTAAACCTATAGCACCTATTTCTATCCGTTGTGATAGTGCTGCTACATTGGCAAAGGCTTATAGCCAGATGTACAATGGGAAGTCTAGACACTAAGGTGTTAGGCATAGCATGATTCGTGAGCTTATCATGAATGGGGTGATATCTATAGTGTTTGTTAAATCTCAACAAAACTTAGCTGATCACTTGACGAAGGGTTTGGCTAGAGACTTGGTTTTGAAGTCTGCTAAAGGGATGGGTTTAAGTCCAACTTAGTCACTGAATGCAAGGATACCCAACTCCCTTCTAAGGAAACTTGGAAGCTGAGTTCAATGTGGAAAGCTGATCATTTGGTGGACTGAAGCACATGTATCACAAACATCCCAAGGTTGTGCTTGTTACCTGCTGAAAGGAGGATGAAGTCTTCACTTCTTAATGGTTAATTTTCTTTGAAAAAGTGCTGAGCAGGAGCATGAATTAAAGATGAACCACCTATGTAAATGTTGAAGTTTTGCCGCTTCAGGAAGCTTTGGATTTTTAGCTTTTACAACATTTATGAATTGGATATGGACACATGGCTTGTATAGTGTCAGGAGTATTTTAGTGTTTGAAAACTTGTGTGTATTTATCATCAGGTATTCAAATGGGTTGAAGGGTTCAATTCTTAGAACACCCTGATTCTCGAATATTTGAAAGTATATGTACTAATGTGGAAATTCAATCCTCAGGATATTTTCATTTATGCACTTGTTTTGGTTTGTGTTTGAATTTTCATGCAAAGGTAGTGAACTAAATTTGGGGAGGATTGTTAGTAAATTTAGTACACTTGAGGGATCAATTCACACCTGGTAATGGGCTTGGAGGTATGGAGTATACACCCATTTGGTCACTGAATCCCCTGACTCAATAGTGGTTATGTATTGAATCTGCTGATAGCATGATTCTGCTGATTGTTGTTACCACTGCAAGTGTTAACGTTACCACTGCAAGGGTTGTTGTTACCACTGCAAGTGTTAACGTTACCACTGCAAGGGTTATTGTTACCACTGCAAGGGTAACTGTTTCCACTGATAACCACAGATCCTATAATTATGGAAATTATTATGTTATCATTAATGGGCCGTTAATTATACATAATACCATGGGCTAGGGTTTGAGTATTCTCTATTATAAATAGAGATCACATCATTATGCATGAAAGGAAGTTATCATACGATTTACTAAACACAAAACCCTAAACACTATATACGCATCTGGTTCTTGGTTTGTGCCTAAAGCAAGAACATCACTTGGTCTTATCCCATAGAGATATTCGTGTAACCCAGGCATAGGGTCGAATAGTTTCTATTGGAAAGTGATACCACGATTTCAAGTGAATATCCGGTACCTTCATTGATTATCTTAACCCTAATCTGGAACTGTTTTGCAGCTATACAAACAACACTATTTAGCCTATTATGTGTTGAACTAACTTAATTACCAATCATGAAGGCACTTAAAAACAATATGCGATATTTGACACCTTTGGAAGATAACGTACCCAATGCAACTTTTGTGCTCGCAGCTTGCAAAATTTAAATTTAACTCACACAAGGTTTGCAAGTAAAATATTCATTGTTGTGGTTTACGGGATTAAATAGGGCAATGATTGATCTTAGTAAATCTTTTAGAATTTATTGATCATCATGTCTTTTAAAATATTGTATTGCTAATGCATTTAGGTATATGTATGCCTGACTTGCAGATTGCTCTAAAGTTCCTATAGGATAGAAATAAAAAGGGTGGTCAAGATTTGATCATTTTTGTTGAATTTCTTTGTTTAAGTTGATACTTAATTGAATTTTTATCATGTACTTATAGTTTGGTTAACAATAAGATGGAAACTGCTATGCCTAGACCCGCGCCTGCAATTAAGTTCTCCCATAGCAATAAGACGATGACTGCTATTCCTGGAAGAGTCATCCCGGCTTTTTGCCTATTATGTGGTGTCGACTTCTTGAGTTAGTAAATGCTTATAATGCCAATATCTTGAGAGCAATGTTATTGCATCATGGCTGTAGGTCACATTAGTTTCGTTAAGATACTAACATGTATAAATTGTTATCCAATAAACTGCAACTTCTTTTAATTCATCAGGTGACATTTAGTACTGTAATTTTTTTTCCTTGAGCATGATTAGGCTGCAAATAGTTGGAGGTTTGTATTATATCTTAAAGTTACTAAGATATAGTTTCTTTTTAAGTTGGCTGGAATGGTTGTATAAAATTCGTGTTTTGAACAAAATGAAAAAGATAGAAGATATTGTAAAGGAAATTGAACAAAATAGTCTGGATATAATCGGTCATGATGAGCAAGATGAAGATGAGATTCCGGACCCCCTAAGCTAAAGGTATTGTATCTAATCTTGAAGAGAACTATATAGAGATTAATAAATGGTGTATATATATCAGTGTTGCAAAAAATGGTCTACAAGACCGATTAATCGTCAATTAGGTACTACAAAGCCACCGACCTTGCCGATTTATGTAACTGGGTCAAAAAATAGGTCAACCGTGCTCAACGGCGGTCAATGGTGGTCAAACTTGCCAGAAACCTATAAATCTTGCCGGAAGTACCAAAAACTCACTGTAAACTTATTTTGATCACTTATAGTAACTGTTTAAGTCTATTACAAGTTGTTTTTTAGAAAATGCCTTGCAGAAAATACCTAAAACTCACCGAAAATATACAAAACTTTCCAGAAATAACCATAATTTGTCAGTATTGCCAATCCGATTAATCACTGATTAATCCCGCCTAAACCGATTACAAGCTAAAAGGTGGTCAACTGCCCGACTACCGATTCGCGATTTTTGCAACCTTGATATATATATATATATATATATATATATATATATATATATATATATATATATATATATATATATATATATATATATATATATATATGTGTGTGTGTGTGTGTGTGTGTGTGTGTGTGTGTGTGTGTGTGTGTGTGTGTGTGTACCATAGATTGATTGGTTGATTATTAAAATGTTTGTAGGAGCAAGAGGAACGTATAGGAGTGGAGCAGCTCAAGAATGGGGATTTAAGATTTGTGTTGGGTTGTGCCTGTCGTAAGCGTTTCGAGATGCTGCTAAAGAATAATGGCTATTGTTTTTATAGATTGACATAGTGTTGGTGGGTAGTACATAGAAGAATTGAAGTTGGTGCATGTATATCATATATGCATCTTTGTTGTTTTTTTCTTCAAGGATGCGTTTGAAATTACTTTTGGCTTAATGAACTGTATTGTTTTCCTATTGTAGCCAAAAATACATTTCATATGAAACGTAGATGAACTACATTTTAGTGTTGTAATCGTATTATTTCTAGGCTTATACACACACACGTACCGTAGATATAACATAATGATACTTTATTGTTTATAAAGAAGTTCTTCATTGATTATAGTTTTTTATTATTATTATTATTATTATTATTATTATTATTATTATTATTATTATTATTATTATTATTATTATTATTTTCACAATAAAATATATGTACCTTTTTTATGGTTATTAAAAAACATTACCTTATTTTTCTTTTTGATATTATATTTGTTTAACGTTATAGTATCAAGCATTTTACTACTTTTATTTTTTAATAATTTGGCTGTTTGCATGTTTGCAAGCCATTGTTGTTATTTTTTTAACGTTACTATCAAGTAATTGGAACTGATACTACAATATACTATCCAATTATGCTTTTTGTTTATTTTTCGGTATGCAATATGACGCCGAAATTTTATCTTATATGCAATTAATAACGTACTAAATGAATTATAATCACAAAGTTTGTTGCAATTTACATTGTTAATCTATTATAAAACGATTTGTACTATCTTTCTTTTCTTACAAACAATTTCTTAAAACTAGCCACCCATCGAGCGGGTCTGGAAGCTAGTAATATATATTATCTAATAAATCATTAATAGTTGATGAATAGATTAATAATATATATTACATATTACGTTTTGCTTCTTTCTTGGATGTGCTAGACAACTGAGAAAAGATTCTCCTCTTGTTAGACAGGTTCTATAGAAAAGATAAAAGGTTTCGATCGGTTATTAACTAGAAACAAAACCTTGTGTTTAGTTGTATCTTAACGTTCTTTATAGACGTGTTGTGTATGCAACTATATTGCATGACGTTTTAAATATAGTCTTAAATATAGGATAGACCAACACTTACCGGCAGTGTACCCGGTCACTCTTAGGGGGTTGGCAATGGGTGCGGTAGCATGCGGTGAGGGATGGTTCCCCTGCGGGAACACCGCCGCCGTGGGTGAGGGGTGGCTGCGGTGGCCACTGCAGCGGCAAGCTTTACCGCACAAGAGAGGAAGCAAAAGTTCGACCGTTGGGCACAAAAAGACAAGAAAACAAGTGAGTGAAGGGTGAGGGGTGTGATGCCAACAAAAAGTGAGTGAGTGAAGGGAAAAGTGGTAGGATGATGTGGCATAAGGGGATTGGTTGTTTGTGAGTGAAGGTTGATGGGGTGAGGGGTGCACTGCCAAAGCCCTTAGCTAGTTTGGTAAGTACGAATCATTCACAAGGAGTAGTTAAACTTTATAGCTAACCTAATGGACTTTATACAATTTAAAAGACCGGGGGGGGGGGGGGGGGGGGGGGGGGGGTTGTCAATTTGAGAGTGCATAATTTTAATTAATTAAACTACTAAAAACAATAAAATTAAATTAAACAAATTAACTATGGTTGTGATCAAATTATGAAGAAAGTGTTAACCATAGTAATCCTGCCATATTTTATTGATGGGTGGGGGGGGGGGGGGTTGTCAATTTGAGAGTGCACAATTTTAATTAATTAAACTACTAAAAACAATAAAATTAAATTAAACAAATTAACTATGGTTGTGATCAAATTATGAAGAAAGTGTTAACCATAGTAATCCTGCCATATTTTATTGATCTGTTTATAAGTGCAATGATCTAATTGTTGGATTTTAAGCATAGTATAACAAAATAATATAAACATATGTTCACAAGTAAACGCAAAGGAAGACAAGATCATGTATAGTATAAAGTAATTAACATAAGATAAAGAATCGTGTACCTTTTAGTAATTTAGCAAACGAACAACGAATCTTTAGTACACATGTGTGTAAATCAAACACGTATAGAACTTCCTAAATCATTTTATTTATACAACTATAGTATTAGTGGAAATGGAACAATGTAATTCTTCATGTGATATTTGACAACCTAATTGTTTGTATATAAGAAAGAGAAAATGGGACAAAAAGTGTAGCCCTCACCTGTACAAAAAGCGGAAATGGATCAAACGAACAACGCACGCTTTTGGTGATGTTTGAGCCATTCGACCCTTCCCCTTTTTTAGACATTTGATTGTTTTCACCGTCAGGGATCAAACTTAACATAATTATTTACCCATTCATAAGTTAAAGGGTCGAATTTGCATGTTCAAGAAGTCATATACTTGCCTATGGTGTGAGTGTTCAAGAAAATGCTAGATGTAGAAAGCTTTATCTGTAGCATTGTTTCACACTTTTTATTAAAGAATGTGCACTTTTCTTCCAAGGCTGTTACGTTGTATGTAGAAAGATTTATGTGTTTTCACTGGTATTCATTAAAAAAGATGTGACGTGTGAGGAATTTATTCTGTACTCCAGCAATTATCTTATAGTTACATGGAGGAGGATTTTTCTTGGGTGTTCTTTGAGAAAGAGTACATCAGCAAATATATTGTTTGCGCAACCAAGTGACTATAAAGTGTAGGCTATGGGCACTTTAGATGGGTCCAAATGAACAAAAATTAAATTAATTAAACTACTAAAAACAATAAAATTAAATTAAACAAATTAACTATGGTTGTGATCAAATTATGAAGAAAGTGTTAACCATAGTAATCCTGCCATATTTTATTGATCCGTTTATAAGTGCAATGATCTAATTGTTGGATTTTAAGCATAGTATAACAAAATAATATAAACATATGTTCACAAGTAAACGCAAAGGAAGACAAGATCATGTATAGTATAAAGTAATTAACATAAGATAAAGAATCGTGTACCTTTTAGTAATTTAGCAAACGAACAACGAATCTTTAGTACACGTGTGTGTAAATCAAACACGTATAGAACTTCCTAAATCATTTTATTTATACAACTATAGTATTAGTGGAAATGGAACAATGTAATTCTTCATGTGATATTTGACAACCTAATTGTTTGTATATAAGAAAGAGAAAATGGGACAAAAAGTGTAGCCCTCACCTATACAAAAAGCGGAAATGGATCAAACGAACAACGCACGCTTTTGGTGATGTTTGAGCCATTCAACCCTTCCCCTTTTTTAGACATTTGATTGTTTTCACCGTCAGGGATCAAACTTAACATAATTATTTACCCATTCATAAGTTAAAGGGTCGAATTTGCATGTTCAAGAAGTCATATACTTGCCTATGGTGTGAGTGTTCAAGAAAATGCTAGATGTAGAAAGCTTTATCTGTAGCATTGTTTCACACTTTTTATTAAAGAATGTGCACTTTTCTTCCAAGGCTGTTACGTTGTATGTAGAAAGATTTATGTGTTTTCACTGGTATTCATTAAAAAAGATGTGACGTGTGAGGAATTTATTCTGTACTCCAGCAATTATCTTATAGTTACATGGAGGAGGATTTTTCTTGGGTGTTCTTTGAGAAAGAGTACATCAGCAAATATATTATTTGCGCAACCAAGTGACTATAAAGTGTAGGCTATGGGCACTTTAGATGGGTCCAAATGAACAAAAATGAGTCAACTTTGGTTTTCTTATAAGCTCTTGGGTTTGCGTGAGTGAACTAACAAAGTGGTCTAAAAATCCAAATGAGCTAAAACTAACTAACACTGGGCCAATTTGGCCTTTTTTTTTTTTTTTTTTTTTAGAAAATGACTCGTTTTGACCCGTTATCATGCTCGTACATATTGCAACTTCTGTTAGTCACACTTTGAATTTATTTACGACTTTCAGATACTTTAGTTAAAGATATACATTTTATAGAAAAATCTAACTAACAATAAAATATCTTATATGTAACCAATGTTCACTATACATTTTCAATGCAATTGCACAAACGCATCATAAAGCAATTAAAGCTCAAATGATACCTTGATTGTGATACTGTGGACTATAAGCCTGATGACATCAAATAGGTACAGTTTATTGGCATCATTTATGTATTTCACTTGCTTTATATTATTTTGTATGAGAATCGATACTTAATCGTTTACTTTTGTAATTCTCAGTTATAAACAAGCATTTAGTGAAAGTTAGCTATTTTAGACGTAAAATGGATCAAGATGGCAAAGTCTGCTGAACTGAAGGAAGATACGTCGTACATCAAGACTTAGACGATTATGAAGACCATTGCCTGACTTTGAAGCGTACGCCGCATGTATCTATCCCATGCGTCGTATATGAAACTTTGGTCAACAAACGGAACCAACTATGGAGGAATACATGACTAAGACCCGAGACGACCATGTTTCGGGGATTGATCGACCTAAATACGATGAAGAAGCCAAATACGAGCTAAAGGGGTGACTTCTTATGGAGTTACGTGAAAACACTTTTCATCATGGATTGAACACTGATAACGCGATTTTACATTTTGAAAGAATCTTTTGGATTGTTGAATCATATACACTCATCGCTGTTGACTTTGGACAACCGATGCTTAGAGCCTTCCCATTTGTCTGGAGAAGCAAAAGATTGGCTGGATAATGAACCTTCAGGGCCCATTACTAATTGGATCGAACTTAAAACAAAATTCCTCGAGAGAAGAACGATATAAGAGGGGCCCAGAATTTACCTGCTGGTTGAGCTCTAAATTTTGCAACTCAAAGAAAATAAGTGCGTCTCTCAAAAGCGCACTTTGGACTTACTGGATAATGGGAGATGACGAAAAAGAACTAAATGAAGAAGTCGCCGAACAATTCAGAATCGAAACAAACCTGTTTGAGTACGAATTATTTCATTTTGTATTTCATCACTTGTTTTTGTTAGAAGAAGAGCTTCCAATGGACCAATTATTGCATTTTCTATTTATATGATTAGTATATATGCCGTTCTAAAAATGTCAGAACCAAACTGTAATATAATAAAGAAATCTCGAGATTACTTATGAAGAATATAACTAAAAAAAGGTCAAAAAAGGACCCTTCTCTCGAGTGGATCCGGCAGTCAGGGAGAAGCTACCACTTTAAGAAGTAAATGTTAAGAGATCATCACGTTTCAGCCGCCGTTCGCAGCCTTCCACATGCTTACAATTCTTGACACAACTGGAATATATGTGCAATGATCAATGTACAAAACGTGGTAAATCAATAAAATGGTTATGAAATATAAATGACCCAAAATATATCTTTCAAAAGGAAAACACCAAACTACGGTTGCAGATAAATAATGACATCCTAAGACATATTTGTCGGGCCATTTGGATTAACAACTTCATTATGAGCAACACCTCTTCCGGACCAAAAGTAACCTGATCATTCTCGTGGACATCTTCATGAGCATCATTGTGTATCGAGTCGCAAACATGCATCTGTAGAAAAACAAAGCCATATTACTAATCTATAGAGGTTCAATATGTAAGATATTTAGTTTCTAGAGTTGCTGATCCAATATAATTAAACATTTACATAGCTCATACCATGGGAATAATGAAAATAAAAATGGTGAACTTTGATTTAGAACCACAACCCAACTGAAAAGAAATTGGACCCTCTCAAAGACTCAAACTCTAAATTAATACCAAAAGGGGCGATTTTATACATTGGTTGATACACACTGCATAAAAGAGACACTGCATTTAACACATTCATCAACAATGGCTTCACTTATAGATAATGCATATTAATTTAAAAAGCGGATTTTTATGAAATATTAAAAAGAATGACTCACAAGTCACAGTTATTATTGACAGCTATTATTATTGAATTCAGCGGAATGCATGCTAATTGCTAAATAGTTACGCCTCACTAAACTGACCCACAAAGTAAACATCAGTTGGTCCATCTCATTCTACTTTCTAAGCCCGTCATATGCATCTATGCATTATTGAGCTGAAAAGGTTTATATTATTCAATGTTACTGGAAGTGACCCATAAAACTAGCAAGCTGCAGATGACTAATGGCACATAAATGGTTAATATAATCATGTCATATAAAAGAATATTAGTGTACAAATATAATTAACTCTGATGCGAAAGAAGAAAAGACTTATATGAGGTCAAAGAAATACTTGATCTAAAAGCTGTTGATATGTATAATGGAAAGATTGAAAAGAAAAAAAGATGTGACCACACCATTGGGGTAGAGTTAAAATCTCCACAAATAAAAACAGGGGCATAATCCTAAAGCTTTGATGTTGCTTTCAGCCTATTTAGAAGCATTTCAACCTTTTTGAGATTAAAAAAGATATAAAGTTACTTGAATAACTTTAGATCAAAAAGAGCAATTCTAAAAAACCGCTCTGCTCACAATTCTAAAACATTTCAACAGCAAACTAGATTTCAAGCTAATACCTTGAAGCCAGTGTTGGAAAATTTAGTGCACTTGAGGGATCAATTCGCACCTGGTAATGGGTTTGGAGGTATGCAGTATACACCCATTTGGTCACTGAATCCCCTGACTCAATAGTGGTTATGTTGTGAATCTGCTGCTAGTTGATTCAGCTGCTAGTGTGTTTCCACTGATGTGTTAACGTTACCACTGCAAGGGTTATTGTTTTCACTGCAAGGGTTGTTGTTACCACTGCAAGGGTTATTGTTACCACTGCTAGTGTAAACATTACCACTGCTAGTGATAATGTTTCCACTGATAACCACTGATCCTATAATTATGGAAATTATTATGATATAATTAATGGGCCGTTAATTATACATAATACCATGGGCTAGGGTTTGAGTATTCTCTATTATAAATAGAGATCACATCATTATGCATGAAAGTAAGTTATCATACGATATACTAAACACAAAACCCTAAACACTTCTATACGCATCTGGTTCTTGGTTTGTGCCTAAAGCAAGAACATCACTTGGTCTTATCCCATAGAGATATTCGTGTAACCCAGGCATAGGGTCGAATAGTTTCTATTGGAAAGTGATACCACGATTTCAAGTGAATATCCGGTACCTTCATTGATTATCTTAACCCTAATCTGGAACTGTTTTGCAGCTAAACAACCAACAATCAATAGAAACTATTAGTGATAATCAATGGCCGCTGCTATGAGACAAATGGCTGCTAACTTTTCCAAGTTGGAAAAGTTTGAAGGTGTTGATTTCAGAAGATGGCAAAAGAAGATGCACTTCTTGTTGTCAAGTATGAATGTGGTGTATGTTCTCACGACTGAGATTCCAGAAGATCATGGAGATGATGCTACTATGAATCAGATGAGGGCTAGGAGCAAGTGGGAGAATGATGACTACATATGCAGAGGTTTAATTCTCAATGGTATGTCTGATTCTCTATTTGATATTTATCAGAATGTTGAAACTTCTCAAGAACTATGGGATTCCTTGGAAGCCAAATATATGGCTGAGGATGCATCAAGTAAGAAGTTCCTTGTAAGTAATTTTAACAATTACAAAATGGTTGATTCTAGACCTGTCATGGAACAATACAATGAACTTCTTAGTATACTTGGTCGATTCACACAACACAAGATGAACATGGATGAGGCTATTTCAGTCTCTTGTATCATCGATAAACTACCTCCTTCTTGGAAAGAATTCAAACATATGCTTAAGCATAAGAAGGAGGAGTTAACTCTTGTTGAGTTGGGCAGTCACTTGCGCATTGAGGATTCACTCAAAGCTCAAGACATTGACAAGCCAAAGAGTAGCACTGCTACTGGTCCATCAGTTGTCAATATGGTAGAGCATAACAACTCCACCAAGTACAATGACAACAAGGGCAAGCGTAAGCATCAAGATAACACCAAATCTGATCTTAACAAGAAACCTAAGGTGACTTGTTGGAAGTGTGGGAAACCTGGACACTTCAGGAAAGATTGCAAGGGTGGTAAAGTTGGAAACAAATCCAATGGATCAGGCACAAGTGGAGGGAATGGTAACACCAATTCTCTGAAAGGTCAGAATGTGTTTAATAAGTCTTTTAAGATTTATTATGTTACATATATATCTGATATTTACTTTGTGCAGGATGATGATGTTGCTTGGTGGGTTGACTCTGGAGCTACAATTCATGTGTGTAAAGATAGAAGCTGGTTCAAGACCTACAAGTCAATGAATGATGGTTCTATTCTTCACATGGGAAATGAGTCAACTGCCCTGGTGCATGGAAAAGGATGTGTTGAGTTGAAGTTTAGTTCTGGAAAGATTGTTTCTTTATTTAATGTTTTACATGTTCCTGATATTAGAAAGAATTTGGTTTCTAGTAGTGTTTTAAATAATTGTGGTTATAAACAGGTTATTGAATCTGATAAGTTTGTTTTATCTAAAAATGGTGTGTTTATTGGTTTTGGTTATTTATGTAATCAAATGTTCAGACTTAATATTGTTCATGATAATATTGATTCTGCTTTTATATCTACATCTAAACTTTATGATTCAAACCTTTGGCATGCAAGACTTGGCCATGTACATTTTAAAAGAATGCAAGATATGTCTAAGGATGGGTTAATTCCAGCCTTTGATGTGAACACTGAAAAGTGTAAAACTTGTATGTTGAACAAAATAACTAAGAAACCTTTTCAAGGAGTAAAACGTGAAACTAAAGTTTTGGAGTTAATTCACAGTGATCTTTGTGATTTACATGCTACTCCCTCTTTGGGGAATAAGAAATACTTTGTGACTTTTATTGATGATGCTTCTAGGTTTTGTCATGTTTATTTATTACATTCTAAAGATGAAGCATTAGATAAATTTAAAGTATTTAAAACTGAAGTTGAATTGCAACAAAGTTCCCTGATCAAAAGATTAAGGACTGATAGGGGAGGTGAGTACATGGATACTCTGTATTTTCAGTCTGTTGGTATAATCCATGAAACGACTGCCCCTTATACTCCTCAGCAAAATGGTATTTCTGAAAGGAAAAACAGGGTGCTGAAGGAGATGGTTAATTCCATGTTGTCCTATTCAGGGCTGAGTCAAGGATTCTGGGGTGAAGCTATGTTAACAGCTTGCTATTTATTAAATAGAGTTCCCAACAAAAGGAACAAAGTTACCCCTTATGAACTTTGGACTAAAAAGAAACCTAACCTTAATTATCTTAGGATATGGGGTTGTAGGGCTGTTGTAAGACTCCCTGATCCAAAGCAGAAAACTTTGGGTGAAAGAGGCATTGAATGCATCTTTGTTGGATATGCTGAGCATTCCAAGGCATATAGGTTTTATGTTATAGAACCTAATGAGTCTGTTTCAATTAACTCAATAATTGAATCAAGGGATGCACTATTTGATGAGAACAGATTCTCATCTATCCCTAGACCAAGTCAAAGGATTCTAAATGGAACCAATGACAATGGTGTTTCAGAGGTTCCTGCTGATGAGGTTCCTGCTGATGAGGTTCCTGCTAATGAGGTTCCTGCTGAGGTTGTGGAACAACAACCTGAACCTGAGCTCAGAAGGAGCAATAGGGTGAGGACTCCAAAGTCATTTGGACCTGAGTTTCAATTATACTTAATTGAAGGTACAAGGAGTGAGGTCTCTGACCAATACTCCTATTGCTTCATTGTGGAGGATGATCCCAAAACATTTGAAGAAGCAATGAAGTCCCAGGATGTTGCTTTCTGGAAAGAAGCAATTAATGATGAGATGGACTCCATCATGGGCAATAACACTTATGTGTTGACTGATCTACCACCTGGTTGCAAACCTTTAGGTAGCAAATGGATTTTCAAAAAGAAAATGAAGGTAGATGGAACTGTTGAAAAGTTCAAGGCAAGATTAGTTATTCAAGGCTTTAAACAAAAGTCAGGAATAGACTACTTTGATACTTATGCTCCAGTGGCACGTATCAGTACCATAAGATTGCTAATTGCTTTGGCATCAATTCATAATCTGATTATTCATCAGATGGATGTGAAGACAGCTTTCTTGAATGGTGATTTAGATGAGGAGGTTTACATGAACCAACCTCAGGGCTTCATCATGCCTGGCAATGAAAACAAGGTGTGTAAACTGATTAAGTCTCTTTATGGACTAAAACAGGCACCTAAGCAATGGCATCAAAAGTTTGATGAAGTGGTTTTGTCTAGTGGTTATTTACTTAATCAAGCTGACAAATGTGTATATAGCAAATTTGATGAATCTGGTAAAGGAGTCATCATTTGTCTATATGTTGATGACATGTTGATCTTTGGCACTGACCAAAATCAAGTTGATCTTACAAAAGATTTTTTGTCATCAAAGTTCTCCATGAAGGATATGGGGGAGGCAGATGTTATCCTTGGCATAAGGATTAAACATGAAAGTAACAAAATTTCTATATCTCAGTCTCATTACATTGAGAAGGTGTTAAAGAAATTTAATTACTTTGATTGTACTCCAGTGAGTACTCCTATGGATACAAGTGAGAAGCTAATGCCTAATACTGGCAAAGCTGTATCTCAACTTGAGTATTCTAGGGTGATTGGCTGCTTGATGTATGCCATGACTTGTACAAGACCTGATATTGCTTTTGCTGTGGGTAAACTGAGCAGGTATACTAGTAATCCTAGTGCTCATCATTGGCAAGCAATTCAGAGGGTCTTTAAGTATTTGAAGAGAACTATGGATTATAGTCTCTCATATACTGGTTATCCTTCAGTATTAGAAGGATACACTGATGCAAGTTGGATCAGTAACACTGAAGACAATTCGTCTACTAGTGGCTGGGTATTCCTACTTGGTGGAGGTGCAATTTCTTGGGCATCCAAGAAACAAACTTGCATTACCAGTTCAACCATGGAATCTGAATTTGTGGCTTTAGCTGCTGCTGGCAAAGAAGCTGAATGGTTGAAAAACTTGCTTCTTGAGATTCCATTGTGGTCTAAACCTATAGCACCTATTTCTATCCGTTGTGATAGTGCTGCTACATTGGTAAAAGCTTATAGCCAGATGTACAATGGGAAGTCTAGACACTTAGGTGTTAGACATAGCATGATTCGTGAGCTTATCATGAATGGGGTGGTGTCTATAGTGTTTGTTAAATCTCAACAAAACTTAGCTGATCACTTGACGAAGGGTTTGGCTAGAGACTTGGTTTTGAAGTCTGCTAAAGGGATGGGTTTAAGTCCAACCTAGTCACTGAATGCAAGGATACCCAACTCCCTTCTAAGGAAACTTGGAAGCTGAGTTCAATGTGGAAAGCTGATCATTTAGTGAACTGAAGCACATGTATTACTAACATCCCAAGGTTGTGCTTGTTACCTGCTGAAAGGAGGATGAAGTCTTCACTTCTTAATGGTTAATTTTCTTTGAAAAAGTGCTGAGCAGGAGCATGAATTAAAGATGAACCACCTATGTAAATGTTGAAGTTTTGCCGCTTCAGGAAGCTTTGGACTTTTAGCTTTTACAACATTTATGAATTGGATATGGACACATGGCTTGTATAGTGTCAGGAGTATTTTAGTGTTTGAAAACTTGTGTGTATTTATCATCAGGTATTCAAATGGGTTGAAGGGTTTAATTCTTAGAACACCCTGATTCTCGAATATTTGAAAGTATATGTACTAATGTGGAAATTCAATCCTCAGGATATTTTCATTTATGCACTTGTTTTGGTTTGTGTTTGAATTTTCATGCAAAGGTAGTGAACTAAATTTGGGGAGGATTGTTGGAAAATTTAGTGCACTTGAGGGATCAATTCACACCTGGTAATGGGTTTGGAGGTATGGAGTATACACCCATTTGGTCACTGAATCCCCTGACTCAATAGTGGTTATGTTGTGAATCTGCTGCTAGTTGATTCAGCTGCTAGTGTGTTTCCACTGATGTGTTAACGTTACCACTGCAAGGGTTATTGTTTCCACTGCAAGGGTTGTTGTTACCACTGCAAGGGTTGTTGTTACCACTGCTAGTGTAAACATTACCACTGCTAGTGATAATGTTTCCACTGATAACCACTGATCCTATAATTATGGAAATTATTATGATATAATTAATGGGCCGTTAATTATACATAATACCATGGGCTAGGGTTTGAGTATTCTCTATTATAAATAGAGATCACATCATTATGCATGAAAGTAAGTTATCATACGATATACTAAACACAAAACCCTAAACACTTCTATACGCATCTGGTTCTTGGTTTGTGCCTAAAGCAAGAACATCACTTGGTCTTATCCCATAGAGATATTCGTGTAACCCAGGCATAGGGTCGAATAGTTTCTATTGGAAAATGATACCACGATTTCAAGTGAATATCCGGTACCTTCATTGATTATCTTAACCCTAATCTGGAACTGTTTTGCAGCTAAACAACCAACAGCCAGTGCTACTGATTCATTATAACCTTAACTATACCTATTATTATAGTTCATATCAAATGTATAACATAGAGTTTATGCACAAAATGCTACTAATAGAATACCATATCCAATTTTGAATCGTGTAAGCTCATTCACCTATGTAACAATTACCACAACTAGTAAATAGTCTTGAGCCCAACTTCGTGTGCTACCCAAAAGCCAACAACTATTTATGCGGTAATTTCCCCAATGAATTACCCCAACCAGCCACTGGTGACAGAGACGGAGACAGTGGGGGAGCCAGGGGGTGCTCGGCCCCCTCCAACATGCCCAATCGCTTTGCTATTTACCTTATAAAATTTAAGCCTATGACGCAATTATAGGCAAATGACCCCCCCCCCCCCCCCCCCCCCAACCTTTAGTTAAATTACTTTGCTAGCTTGAGAAAAAAAATTCGGCCCCCCTTATTCCTAATTCGTGGTTCCGTCCCTGACTGGTGAAACCTTTGCAGTAGCCTAAACTTTTAACATGAGGCCATGGATATTGTCCATGTAGCCTAAGCTGTTTGACTCTAATCAACATTCTGCTGGTGTGGCCCAAAATTGTGAAAAGCCCGTAGCTGGAATTGCTGATTGTGATATGCTTGCAACTTTTTAGAGCACCTATGCTCCATCATTAAGAAAACAGCATTAAAGATTCTGTTAAGAAATAAAACAGCTTTTTCTTCACACATGTTTATTCTTGAATAGCCTGATTTTATGTTTTCATTAATACAGTACATAAAATTTGTTTATAGTCAAGGTTTTTAGGTTTAGGTGAATCAGGTTATTTATGAGATTTTGTTAACAAATGAAAAAACTATAATAAAGACAATAAATGGAAGATAGAATTGCAGTCCAAAAGCAATGAATCAACAAAATACCTAGTAGAAAGTTGAAATTCATGAAGTTAATGGCAAGTCAACATTACAGCACATCCTAACTAAAGGTTCAAGAAAACAAACATAATTCCCACCACTTTTGAAATTCATAGTTAGAAGAACCAAACACATATTTCTTCAATTACTTGCTCCTCACTCTTCATCTTCAAGATCAGAATCCTCTGTCGCGTCGTTGTCATCTTCAGGTTTCTTCTTCATCAGAATCACTCACTACATACGACTCTTCTAGTTCGCCCTTTGTGGTCTGGCTGCATCTGGTGCTCATTTTGCTGGTGCTGGCTTTTTTGCTCGGGGATATTCTTCCTGCAAGTGATATTTTTATTAGCTCACATAATCACTTGTCATGTAGTACATTGTAAAAAATAGAAAAGATAAGGTTTCATTTCTCACAGCATCAAGTTTGCATTTAAGAGCATCAAGATCTTTTAGCCACAAAGCCTTGGGACGAGTTTTGTCGAGCTCATGAAGCTCTTTTTCCTTTGTATCAATTTCTTCCTTCAACTCCTTCATCTTCTTAGGTGAGAATGATACAATGGGTGTAGACATCAAGTAATCATATCCTGTTCTGAGTTCCTCCTCTTTGGTAGGTCTCCTTCCAGAAAGGACCGTCCATTCAATTGTTAGTGAAGATTGGAAACCTTTTT
The DNA here is from genome assembly GCA_030686995.1 of Artemisia argyi. Taxonomy (NCBI): domain Eukaryota; kingdom Viridiplantae; phylum Streptophyta; class Magnoliopsida; order Asterales; family Asteraceae; genus Artemisia; species Artemisia argyi. Next base: position 168,971,491 of record CM060693.1, on the reverse strand, counting down.
CCATGAATTCAGCACACCTCTCGTCCTTCTCTCTTAGAGGGAACAGACAAATTTCTCCGTCACGAACTTTACCGATATAATCCATTATGTTTTTCAGTAACTGTATTGCTATCTTGAGCTCGCGAAGCCGAGCACTCTGTTAGCCATGACCACATTTGGTTAGCACAGAGTCTTAAACAAGGAAATGAAATGAAAACACATCCAACTTACCTTCCTCTTTTCATAAAGTTTAAGACGAAAGTGAAAGAAATCCTCAAGAACTGTACACAGAAAGAATATGAACAGTCAGAACAAATTAAAGAGTATAAATCAATCTTTTGTTCATGGATATCGTACTTACTTTGTTCAGGGGTGTCATACTTCTTTAGTTGATGATCTGAACCAAGCAGATGCATGTTAGCTGTGCTTAATGTAGTTGTTAGCTTAAATTTATCCAAGATCCCCTCCTCTTTTGCACTTTTCATTTGTTCATCAGTCATGGTAATTTCAAAACGCACACTATTAATATTACCATGGCGAACCGTGTAAGCCTGCAAAAAGAACACGGGGTTGCCATATAAGAGCTATAGATAATAAAATAAAAATACAATATACGCGTTAACTATTTTAAAACTTGTTAATTCACCTCAATGTCCTTCCCAACAGCTGCCTCCAAATATTCCTCGTAAACCTTAGTCCACGTCCCTACTGGGAGTTCAGTGATAGCGATACCCTTACTATCCCCTTCTGTCATTCCTTTTGTGGTGTATAAAGTATCCTTTGATGGTGTTTCTGTTTTCTCAATCTCTCCTTCCAACCCATTATACCATGGAAGCATAGTCTCCACTTCTTTATTATTCAGTAGCCTTTTTATGTTAGAAATAATGTCTCGTGGATGATAATTTGGAATAAACGAACTACATACAGTCCCTCTTCCTTCACTTCCGTTTACCAGAACCATTGGGATGATTGGATAAAACCTTTTTCAAAAAAAAAAAAAAAAAAAAAAAAAAAGAATCAATATAGCAACCAATTCAAAACAATATCATATACTTATAATAAAAATACACAGATTATAAACTACCATGCAGGCTCAGGGGATTGACCATCGTAGTGGAGAATAGGTTCATCAGCCTCGGGAAAAAGACACCGTGTGATAGGAGAGAGCTGAGTGGAAAGGCATCTACCACTTGGAACATGATCCTTGCCCTGCAAAGGAATAATAGACTTTAGAATATGCAATGTATACAAAACAATAAATGTTTAAATTGTATATCTCACCCACAAACGTGTACCAAATTGCCCATTCGGCTCAAGAAGGTTGATGTTGTTACTACCAACATAATTAAGGGCCATGCCGATAATGGTACCGACTAGACTCCTCTCCTCACCACGATTATAAGGAGAGTGCTCATACACATAAGCAGTGAACTGGTCAAGTTCAGTATTCTGAAAAATGGGCTTCTTGAAAGCATAGAATAGGATCTTTCTTTGGCCAGGTGTCAACCCATCCACCATTGATGGGATTGATCTTTGGAGATCAGCCTCTACATATCGCTTGAAGTCTATGCTGAAGAAGTCGCGGTATCGGATGCGCTTCTCCTTTGAGTCAAGATAAGGACGAGTATTCATCTGTAATGAAATCCGTGTCATGTCTCCCTGATTAGTATGTTGTAGAGATGGCAATTTCAACCCATTCACATGTAAATGGGGTCAAACTGGGGCACACTTAACATTAAACAGAAAGTTGCACAGCATGTGTTTTTGTAATATTTTTGTAATCATAACTAAATGCATCAGCTATTTATTCAGTAATTGAAAGTTGACTCAACGAGTTGTTTGACGAAACCAAACCTGATCTGATCGAAGCCACTCCCTTATCACCTCAATCTTCTTACTGAAGGCAGTCTTGATTTCTCTACCATCAAGGTCATCAATCCAAACAAATTCCTTGACGTGCTGATCAAGATACTCTACTCTTTCTTCACTTTCAAGCCCCTAGCTAGAGAAAATGAAAAATAATTAAAAATTGCAAAAACAACAATGTATGTATAGTTGCTATTCAAAATTTATATAAACAAACCTGCAAGCACTTTATTTTGTATTCTGTTCCTTTGTTTCCCAAATTTCTAAACCACTTCTGAAACTCGGGCATTGTATAGAACAATGACACTTCATTAGTATCCTTAGAGGTCGCATCAAAAAGGGGTGTTATGAACACACTCATAAAGCTTTTGACTTTTATTAGTAAAGATGGCCAGAAGTAGTGAAGGAAGTTGATCAATAGCCCTATGAAGAGTAAACTATCATGATCCTACAAAACACATGTAAGTAGTTCTATAAGCATAAAAAAATGGCAGATACTTGATATTGTCAACGCACACACAGTGATTGGTACACACCTGATTAGCCATAATAATCAAGCGTCCATATCTCAATCCCTTAACATTTTCATAACTTTTACCAACTTGGAGGCCAAGAATGTCCTTAATTTTTTGAATTTCAGCGTTTTCAAGCAATTGTTCAGGACTTGCATCCCTCACATGGAGCAAATTACCTTTCAAATGATACACACCATATTTATCTCCAGACACCTGCAAACAATAATAAACAAACATGATTGTTTATTTGTGAATACAATGACTATCAAAAAAAAAAGCTTACAGCAAATTTTTTGGCTGGATGTCCTTGTGTCAGAATTAATGTGCAGGATTCGGGAGAACCTACTAAGGTAGCATCTTTCAATTTAGGAATATCAAGTTTTCCTACAAACAGATCTGCAACTGCAAAAACATGAACAAGACAATAACATAAGTTCTCAAACCCACTAATTTCAGAAATAAATAAATAAATAAGTATGGTTATTCCTTAGCTTGTTTCACGTCGTCATGTATAAACTTACAACGATCACCAAATTTACATGCACAATTATAGTAAGCTTTTATATTAATTAGAAAAAAAAATAGTAGAAGTACCTTTGTGATCGGATGTTGAAGGTGGGGGTGTAAAAGGATTTGGTGGAACGGCCATAGGTGCCGATTTGTTTTAGTTAGGGTTTAGGAAGGAGAAAGAGGGTTGAAATTTTTGTTAGACATGCATAGTGGTGTATTTATCTTCTTCCACAAAGGGTAACCCAGCCTCCTGCAAACAATAATAAACATGATTGTTTATGTGAATACACGTATCAAAGACTATCAAAGAATAGCTTACAACAAAAAGTGTGGCTGAATCTCCTTCTGTCAGAATTAATGTGCAGGATTCGGAAAAAGTTAAAAAGTAAAAGTAAAGTAACTCCCAATACAGTCTTCCACGGGTTATGGGTCCCAATACCGTCTTCCACGGTGTATGGGGGAGGTTGAGACGTAGACAACCATACCCCTACCTAAGGTAGAGAGGCTGCTTCCGGTTCTACCTATGGTAGAAAAGGACCTCCGGCCTTTTTGTAGGGAGTGAGGATCGAACCCTTGACCTCTTGGTTAAGAGACAAGGGGATTCGGAAAAAGTTGAATTAGCTAATTTAGGTTGCGTTTAGTTTGTGAAAAATATTCTATTTTTTTAGAAAAATTTTCATGTGAAAATAAAAAAATTGAAAATCCGGTTCTCATTTTTAAAATTTTAACTAAGAAATTGAAAAGCTCATTCTGTCATTCTCAATTTTTTTTTCTTTCTCATTTTTTTCCTCCACTCCAAAAATAACACATATACCATTCTACCCCTAATCTTTCGTGTCATCCACCGCCCACCATCGCCGCCACAGTCGCAATTTGAGGTAATCTTCTTATCATTTTTTTAAAAAGGAAAATATAACTACAACTAAACGGGTTTTTAAAATTCTCAACTCTTCTCTAAAGAAGAAAAATCATTCACTTCTCAAGAAATTTAGAAATGGAAAAGCGGAAAATTTTTCTACAACTAAACGTCACGTTAGTATCTTTCAATTTAGGAATGTTAAGACGCAATGGTGGAGTTAACTACATAAATGGTCCTTGTTGTTTTCCAAAAGGGGAGAGAGGGTGAACTTTTTGTGGGATTAATCCAGGGCTTAGAGTTAACAACATAATGGTCCTTCTGGTTTGTTGGGTGTTACGAATTCAGTCCATTTTTCATTTTCGTCTCGGATTTAGTTACTATGGTTTTGACCAATTACGGATTTAGTCCATTTTGCTCAATTTTGTTCGTTATTGTTGTTAAGTAAGATGAAATGACCAATGTGCCCTCACATTTATCAATTTAAATATTTTTAATTAATAATGGACTTTGGGCACTATCCAACTTTGGCCCCTAATCTTGCACATATTTCATTTTCAGTCATTGGCCTTTTTCCTTTTATAATTCATGTACAAACATATTTGAATGTGTTTAAACTTTAATTAATTTAAACACTTTCGGCCTCTTATCGTACTTCTTCATATTATCTTCAGTCCATGAAATAATTAAACTTAATATTCTTTTGCCACTTTCAATACTTTGCGCCCACGTTATAAATTATGGCGTAAATTAGCCACTGAGTTACGCCATAATTCTTCGTCCGTTTAAACTTATCCACTCCATAAATTTCTCTACGGCGTAACCAAATTACCAAGTTATGCCGTAGCCTTCATAATTATTAATTACGGCATAACCTCAAGGATAGATTACGCCGTAATCTCTTCAATCTCATCAATCCCATTATGTGTCTTAACTACGCCATAATCTCTTGTCATGGTTACGGTGTAACCTTCGTAATACTTAGAAAATTAGCCTTTATAATGTGTTACGGCGGAGTCCACGTACCAATTACCCAGTAACGTGTAGTTAGAAAATTTTCAGCACTTTTTTGGCCTATTCTCGCATCTTTTTCGCTCCAACACCTCATTTATCCTGGAATGTAAATATTAAAAACATATGAATGAATTAAGTATCATCTTAATACAAATGAGGAAATAATCACGTGAATTGGAGTATTAATTAATTTTTCACCGGGGATAACCCATTACCCAAAAAAAAGTATTAAGTATAGTTTACTAATTTTTAAATACATTCTTAATGTATTAAGTAGAACAATATCTATGATGTATCATCTGTTGACCGTTAGCCAATGGTTATATTTTAAACATGGAATTGTTTTTGACTGATATCAGGATTAGACAACGACCTTAATGATATATGTCTTTTGCATATATTTCATATAATCTACCAATTGTGTAACTTATTTTATGGATATTGGATTTATATGTATATAATACCAGAGAATGATATATTATACATTGGTTGTCTATGACCACATGCCAAAAACTATAAGATGAAGCTATTTTTTTAGTTTAAAATGACAAAGCTAATTGTTATATGATACACAAGTTTATCTTTGTCATTTTAAACTAATCAATTAGCTTCATTTTATAGCTTATGTCGTGTGGTCATTGACAACCATTGTATAGTACATCATTCTATAGGATATTATATGTATAACTCCAATATCCTAAAACACCTTACAAAATTGGTAGATTATATGCAATATATGGAAAAGACATATATCACCAAGGTCGTTGTCTAATCATGATATCAGTCAAAAGTATTTCCATGTTTAACCTCATTGTAAGTGATGCATACTTGATGGGTAGGATGTCGTTTTTCTATTATAGATGTTGAGGATCATAATTTTATATCTGAATGCAAAACCCAAAGTAAGATACTTGCAGAAAGTATTGCTCAGGCCCAGAAAGTCTCTAAAGAAGGTAACAAGATCTCTTCCAATTCCACATATCAGTATGCTTTCAATTTTTTTGGCAAGTAGTATTCATACGAAACACTAGTTACCATCATTTCTTAACTATAAAATTTTTGAACTAGGTTAGTTGTTAATGATATCAAATAAATACATTTTATTGGCATTGATGCAGGTTTTACTGACCAGATCTTATATTTATAAAGTCTCGTTTACCTAAGGTCAACCTTATTTGCACTAACGGGTAGTGAATCCGATCGTGTGTAGATCAGTAACTGGTAAAACCGATGTCATCCCAAGAGCTATGTGGTGCGGATTTTATCTAAGTCTAGGTGTCACGTTTTTAAGCTGGTTTTAAAGGTGATTGATTAATTAAACTAAAAAGCAGAAATGAAATCAAACTGAAATTAAATTGAAGTTGTGAACAGTAGGAGAGAAGAGTACTAGCCTAGCTAATCATCATAAATCGTTTATGATTATGTTTTCTATTAAACTATTCTAACACTTCAAGTGGGGAGGACATGTATCACTAGGTTCATATGGTTAAGTTCCCTAGCCTATCTCCCTAGAATCCTGTCGGGAACCAAAGGCACTACCCTCTTTCATAAGCCGACGTACGGTAGACTAGTTTGAGCCACTAAGTACTACTACATGCTAGATTTATCCTCGTATGGCCCGGCCTCTCGGATCTTAGGTCATACTCGAATTACTTAAGTTTATCAAACCCAGAAAGTGGTCCTATGGTCAATTTGCACACAAGGTAGTTTGGCTAGTTGTCATCCCAACCATTTTCCTTGCAACCCAACTACGCTAGGGTCTTTTGGTCAATTTGTCTAGCATACAAGGTATAACCGGTTCATCAAAACTACAGAAACTAAAGGATCTACGGTAAACTAAGCATGCACACACTAGAAGCATTATGAAAAGTACGAAAACATAACCAAAACAATAAAGGAATCATAACTAGGCTAGCACTAGAGGTGCTTAGTCGATCATATTAATAAAAACACTCAAATCAATGTTTAAAGTATACATGAATTCGAAATGTGAATTAAAGAATGAAAAGCTAAAACTTATGATGTTATGATTGTGATCTCGCCCTTGGAATAGCTCTGTATGCTGTTGTAGAATGCCTCTCTAAATGATCCCTTCGTTCTCTGACTTGTGTGTTGAGATAAGTTGTGTAAATGTAGAGATTAGGGCTGGTATTTATAGGCCTGACATGGCTACGGCGTAACCCTAAGAGTTGGTTTTTCTGTAGCTAGTGTAATCGTGAAATGATCTTATCCTTTAATGTTGGCTACGACGTAGTTGTGATGTTGGTTACGCCGTAGCTCCTTAGGGTTTCCACTTACGTCGTAATCTTGAAGTGTGGTTACGCTGTAATCTTGAAGTTTAGTTACGCCGTAATCTCGACAAAATATTGGATCACGTACTGTTTCTTAACTACACCTTAAGTCCATGAGTGGTTACGACGTAGCCTTCATAGCTCTGAATTCATCTAAGTCTTTAATTGATTATGGCGTAACCCCGTATGTTGGTTACACCGTAACTCTTGATAAGCGTTGACTAGTCAATATAAATTTGAATTCCTGGCTACGGCGTAGTTGAGAGTGTGAGCTATGTTGGAGTTAACTTCAGCATACTAAGATTAGTAATATCTTCAAGTACTTTCCAATTTCCACGTCTCTTTAGCTCCTATGCTCGTTTGTAACCTAGAAATGAAATATAGAGAAATCAAAGTATATATCCATAAAACAAACTCAAATAACGAGCATATTAGGAGGAAATTGACACTTAAATATCAGGTTTATTTGATGTCATCAAACATCATTTATCCTATGTTATTTGCTTGTTTTATACTATTTTATATGAGAATTGATACTTAATCACTTACTTTTTTAATTCTTAGTTATAAACAAGCATTTGGTGAAAGTTAGCTATTTTAGACGTAAATTGGAGTAAAATGGATCAAGTTGGAAAAGTATACTAAACTGAAGGAAGATACGCCGTATCATTCTACACAGATACGCCATACATAAAGTCTTAGACGAATATGAAGACCATTGCCTGACTTTGAAGCATACGCCGTATGAAATTATCCCATATGTCGTATATAAAACCTTGGTCAACGAAGAAGATTTGACTTGTTTTACTCCAGATACGCCGCATGACATTCCAGATATGCGGCGTATCAATCTCAAGACTTCACCTAGATAATCCAAGATACTGAAGAAAATGCGCCGCATCAAGACTGAAGGTATGCCGTATCTTATGGCGATGTACGAATATTCTTGAATATTATAATCTTGGACCCCACAAAAAGTTACCTAGATGCGTCGTATCAACTTAGTTGATACGCCGTATTGACCCTACTGAGGGAAAGTATAAATACCTTATTCAACAGCTACATTCGTGTGACACAAAAACGCTATGGAGAAAAATACAGATGAATTGGCAGCACAAGACACAACCTAAAGGAAGAATTCAGAGCAGTAAGAAGGTCCTGCTAGTACTTTAATTCATAGGAAAACTCGTTTACTTGTATTAACATTCTGTTAATGGTTGAGTTAGCGTCTTTTTCACTATTTGATCGGACTTGATTGTTTCCAGCTGCTATAAAGAGTATTTGATGTTTATTTCGTTTCTTTATGCATGTGCTTTGATTACATATTATGATTTATCGCGCCTTGTCAACGTAGGCTCGTGCAATTACTTCATTAACATCATTTGCATAGTTAATGTAAGCCTGTAAAATGGATAAATAATACATAAACCTAGTAATCATTAAGTGTTTACACGCCTGTAACTAAGACTCCACTGAGAGAGAATAGATTTTAGCACTCATCTTATAGAGCTAAGAAATTAAACGTGTGACAAGTTTTCCTACTATCGGCTTGATCTCTTATTTGTGTCTGTTTTCTATCTGTGTACATGTTTGCCATTCGCTTATTCACTTCTTCTTTTTTATTTACTATATGCTTAATCTACACAATCGTGCCAGTCTCTCAGGCTGAAAACCCCCTTGCGTTAGATTAGGTTATTATAACTAACTTAGGGTTAAAATATTGTTAGATATCTAGGTGTTAACATTTCACTCTTAGTGTTCGACACTCTACTTACCAAATAGCTACATTGATCGAGTACACTGCTCGTTAGTGTGTGTTATAGGATAAGTCAGCTAAATATAAATTTAAAACTTGATAATATAATCTATTCTACAACGATATACGCAATCATCAAGTTTTTGGCGCCTCTGTTGGGGAGTGAATTGCTTAATACTTGAATATTTGTTAGTATTTTAATTTAGTTTTAACTTAATTAGTTTTTGATTATTAGTTTTTAATTTTCTAGCTTTGTTGTGTATTTGTATTATTTACATTCATTGTAATTTTTCTGCATGTTTTCTATTTTAATGATTGTTTGTTTTCTGTAATTTTTGTTTGATTTTCGTCTTTTCTGTTTTTCTGCATTATTACTATCTGCTATATTTTGCTAAACTAAACGATATAGCGCATCTAATTCCTTAAATAAGGCGTATTGCGCTTTTATTTTTTGTACAGCGTATCAAATAAAAAATTTGAGTACGACGCATCTATTTTCATAGATACGCGTATTATGTTTTTAATCAGAATTTCTAGAATCCTAAACGCCATGCGCCGCATGAGTTTTTCTCATACGACGTATCTATTACATATTAAAAACATATTCAAATTCTTTAAATTAACGAGACACGGCGTATCGATTTTTGTCGATACGATGCATTAATATCAAAATAGCTTGTATTTTGAGACGAAATGAACGTACTTCATATCCGCGTCTGCGTATACGGTGTATTTATTTTTAGGGATAATTAGTAAAATAGCCCAGTTGCCCTGCGTCTATAGGCATATTTAGCCCGTTTTTGAAAAATTCCCGTTTTAGCCCGGGTTGCCCTGGGCAACAATCGCATAGCCAACTACAGAGTGCCACGTCGGGGCAACCTTTTTGTTTTTTGGGCAACTTGAGGACACTTGTCATCATGCGGTTGGCTATACGATAGTTGTCCAGGGCAACCTGGGCTAAAATGGGAATTTTTCAAAAACGGGCTAAAAATGCCTAGACCGCAGGGCAACGGGCCATTTTGTTAATTTTCTCTTATTTTTAAATATAAGCGTGGTTGAAAGTTGATACGTACGGCTCATTGATCTCCATCAATATGGCATATAAGTTTTCTATGATAAAAGTCTAAAAATTTTTAACAAAGATAACATACGGTGTACCCAGTTTTCTAGATACGGCATATCGTCTGCAGATATTAGCAACTTTTTTTTTGTATTCCGTTTTCGTTGTTAGTTTTCTATTTTTATACTTTTTCAAACATGTCCTACTGATGGTTTATCTTGATTTCAGGCAGTGCATGACTAGGAGTTCTATCGAAGACCTCGCTGAACCCTTTAGTGAACCTAAAAAATCCTTTCATTCGCTTAGAAAATTTTTCAAGACCACAAGCCATGATTTCTCGAGTTCGTTAGACCTCGATTACTTTTCTGATCAAGAAGTTCATTTTGAAGAAGAAGCCACAGAAATAATGACGGAACCAACTATGGAGGAGTACATGACTAAGACCCGTGTTGATTATGGATCGAGTGTTGTTAGGCCTAAGTTCGATAAAGAGGCTAAATTTGAATTGAAGGTCAATTTCTCAAGGAGTTGTGTGAAAATACCTTCAGTGGTTCACGAGGATGCTAATGAGCACATGGAGAGGATCCTTGAGATGGCAGATTTATTCACAACTAAGGATGTGACTATTGACCAACTAATGCTTCGTGTTTTCCCTATTTCACTTATAGGAGCTGCAAACAGGTGGCTAAAGAATGAACTAGCCGGTTCAATTACTAAGTGGGAAGACTTGAAGAAGAAGTTTTTAAAGAAGTATTGCCCACCTGCTCGCACTGCTAAGAAGATGGAGGCTATCAATAATTTCAAACAGGAGCTCGATGAAACTCTTTATCAGGCTTAGGAGCTATTTAAAGATCTATTATTGAAATGTCCTCAACATTATTTAACTACTGTGCAGGAGGTTATATTATTTTATCGGGGTTTGGATGTGCCTACTCGACAGATTTTGAATTTTAAGGGAGTTGTACTTCAGATTAGTGCGGTTAATGCTAGGAAGGCCATCCAAGAAATGGCTGGTCATTCTCAAAAATGGCATGATGGTACCTCTACTAGAACTAAAAGCAGCAATACTTCTAATGGATACGCTGCTTCAGGCTCGGCTGAATAAACTTAGTAGAGATCTCAAAAAGGTGGATGAGAAGTATATGCTGCTCAAGTGGGTTGTGAATTATGCAATGGACCTCATTACACTAAAGATTGTCCATCAAAGAAAGAAGGAGAGACACTTGAAGAAGCATATTACACTCAATTCGGCCAACCATTTCAACCATCAGGAAGGTATAGAGCAGCTGCTCCAGGATACTACCAAAGGGACAATGGGAATCCATCATATCAAGAAAGAAGACAGACTTTGGAATTGTCCATGAAGAAAATGATGGCTGATGCGGCCAAAAGACATGAAGAAATGCTGCTTTGATCAAAGAAATTCGTTCCTACCGATGCTTCTACTAGAAATCAAGGTGCTTCAATCAAGGCATTGGAATTAGAAATCGGGAAGATAAGCAAGGTGCTTCAAGAAAGGGGATCTGGAAGTTTACCAAGCTCAACCGAAACCAATTCAAGAGATCATGTCAAGGTAATCACTACCACTAAAGAAATTGCACCTAATGTACCTTTTCCTGGACGATTGTTGGATGCTGCTTACATTAAAAAGCCCAAATTCCGCTTTAACTCTTCAATCAGTTTAAGAAGATTTCTCAAAGAGAAGTCAAGGACTGAAGAAGAGATCAAGGCTACTATGAAAGAAGAATACTCTGTAAATGATCACAACGCCTTGCCTCATAAGGAGAAAGATCTAGCGAGTTTTACTTTACCTTGTCATATTAATGATTTATGTTTTGATAAAGCTTTAGCTGACTTAGGAGCTAGTGTTAGTGTTATGCCTTACAAAACCTTCATCACTTTAGGTTTAGGTAAATTAGCACCCACTAAGTTAATCGTTGAATTGGCTGATAAGACTGTGTAACGTCCTGAGGTATAGCGGAAAATGTGCTAGTTAGGATTGATAAATTTGTCTTTCCCGTAGACTTTGTTGTTTTAGATATGGCTGAGGATATCAAAATTCCATTGATCCTTGGAAGACCATTCTTGTCTACTGCTCATGCTAAAATTGGCATCTTTAAAAGAAAAATATCTTTAAGAGTGGCGGATGACAAATTAGGTTTTAAAAGTGATAATCCTATTAAAAGCATTATTAGGAGTGTTTATGTGCTAGGATTAAGAGAGAGAATGGAACGCGATCTTGAAGATAGACTTATGGGGGAAACTTTAATCCAAAATAAATCGGTTGACCCAAATCATGAAGACTTCGAAGAATTGATTGATCTTAATGAACCAATTGAGCTTCGAAAAAATGTTGTTGAAGATTTTGAGGATGAGATACATGATTATGTAGTTATCAACAAATCTAATAAACATGTTAGGGGAATTTGGAGTACCAATGAAACATGTGTTGAACTACCACCCCACTTAGAATATTTGTGCCTTTGTAATAATGGACATTTCCCATTTATTGTTTTATCATCACTACCCGTGAGGAATAGAACTTTGCTTTTACAGATCTTGGAAAAAAAATAATGTGAAGATTAAACATGGCCAATATGTGATTGAGGTCACTGGATTAAGAATGAGGGAGCGTGATGTTTCCGACGCATAGAGAGACACCAAGTAGGAGCTGAAGATGAGTCTAACTTGAAGACTCTGGAATAAAGAAAAGTGCTCACCGAGAGACAATCTGGATTTATCGTTACTGTTTTTTGTTATCGAGTCTGTCAGACCTAGACATCGATACGGCGCATCCCCTAAAAATGATACGGTGTATCGAGTGCACATGACATATCTATCCATTATTTTTTCTGCATTTTAAAAACATACTGTCAGTTAATTCAATGTGGCACATCTATGTTTAAGGATGCGTCGTATCAGATTTTCTGACTCATATTTATTCCAGGCACAATACGGCGTATCCCTTACCATGGATGTGCGTATCGACTGACCTGATGAAATTTCTAGTTTTTTATTTTTAGGTTTATTTTCTTCTAACTATCGATTAACATTATTTGCACTAGCTGTGATTTTCTAATTAACACAGGTTGTTTAAGAAAAAGTGGTGGTTTACAAACGTTCTAAATTTTCTAGGTGTTGTGAGCCATTCATGGAGGCTTGAACACCATTACACACCGAAAATAAAAAGTTGCTCACAAACGTATAATCGAGGATCATACCGAACAAATCTCAGGGGAATTTTTCATTCTAATTCTTTCTATTTCTTGTTTTTACTTTCAATTTTAAACAACGAGGACGTTGTTTATCTTAAGTAGGGGGATGGAGAATTAGAACGTCACTTGTCCTTATTTTTCAAAAATATGCATTAATATGTGCTTAATATGCTTAAATAAAATTTTCTTGCATGTTTTTGTTAAGTCTAAGTTGCATGACCGTACACATAACCCTTATTTCCATATTGTGAGAATTAAGCCTTATCCATTTCCAATATTTTACCCAAATTCCACAAAAATATGAGTGTGTTGGTGACTTGTCGTAAAATTTAGAACTTGGCTTGTATACTATTCGAGACCACCATAATGGGTATTATTGATATAATTGGAGTGATTTGCCTAAATTGGTAAATTTCTAGGATAACACCCAAATAGCCTTTATGTGTTATGTGATATTAACTAACTCCAGTGGTAAGTTAACCCCTGTATATAAACCCATTTATTATTACTCTCATTTTTAGAGTAAGATACCTTTAGAAAAACCCTCAGAGCCATTCCTTTTGTTTCGTACACCTATGTTAAAATGTTTTGTTACAACCTTACACCTTAGCATACCCTGTAGATTTAAGTCCATGGTTAGTTGCTTTTGGTAAAAAGTATGTATTTCCCGCATTTCCTGTGTTCGTGTGCATAAATTATTTATTAGATTTTCACATTGGTAACTATTGGGTCATTTTAATATTTAATACAGGTAGAGTAAAAGTGACATTCAATGTCTTTGATCATGAAGAAATTATTACAAGTCCAAGCACTTGATATGCAGTATTTGGAGATGGTCATAACATCGGAACCAAAAGATGCCTAGTCGAGCTATGTCCGACTGAAACTTGGGCCATTACCTTCCAATTTCCAGAGCTTGTAGATTGGAATACATGTAGGCTCTCACATGTTACAGAAACTATGTTAGAAATTGCAGTTGAGAAATTAAGTAGCTCTTTAGCTAGACAAGTAGCTCTTGTGGAAGCCTGCCTGTTCCATAAGAGTTTTTTCCACAAGAGTTGCTTGTCTAGCTAAAGAGCTACTTAATTTCTCAACTGCAATTTCCAATACAGTTTCTAAAACATATGAGATCCTACATGTATTCCAATCTACGGGTTGTGGAAACTGGAAGGAAATGGCCAAGGGTTCAGCCGGATATAGCTCGACCATGTATCCTTTGGTTCCGATATTACGACCATCTCCAAATACTGCAAACCAAGTGATTACGCCTGCAATAATTACCTCATGATCGAAGACATTGATTGTCACTTTTACTCTACCTATATCAAATATAAAAATGACCCAATTAATTACCAAGGTAAAAATCTAATAAATACTACTAACCTAGTTCATAGTTAAAAAAATGTTAAAAAAAGTGTTTCGTATCAATACTGCTTGCCATAAAAATTGAATGTATACTGATATGTGGGATCAGAAGAGCTTTTGTTACCATCTTTAGAGACTTTCTAGGTCTTGGCAGTTCTTTCTGCAAGTATCTTACTTTGAGTTCTGTATTTCGATCTAAAGTTATGACCCTCAACATCTATAATAGAAAACAACACCCTACCTATCAAGCAATATCACTTACAATGAGGTTAAACTGAAAATAGTTTCCTCATAATCGAAAATAAGGAGACCAAGTCAAAAGAGAATGATGATGAAGGCTAAAGAGTGATTCAATAATGATGACTACAAAACTTAAAAATATCTATGGAAGTATGGTCTTAGGCAAACGACTCAAAGCATATATAATGTTCTAAATTTTGACCGTTAGCCAATGGTCACATTATAAGCTTGAAATTTTACTTTTGAATATTGATATTTAGCTTAAAAGGATTTGAAATGACAAAATGATATAGCCGTTAGACAAATAAAATTATCTTTTAGAGATTGTCAAGTATTAAGTATAACTTCTTTCACCGGGCATAAAACCTTTCCCCAAAAAAAGTATTAAGTATAATTTACCATTTTTAAATACTTTCTTAATGTTTTAAGTAGAACAATATCTGTTGGACCCTTTTATTTAGTTAAGGTTAGCTACAAAGTTAATCTAACCAAGTTCCATGGTATAGCGAAGTGTTGATTAATTATAAAAGTAAATAAACGTAAAAGATAAGACACAAAGTTTTTCAACGATTAATTCTTTATTAGAAATTAATCAAAAGAATTATACCCAAGTGTTTGCGGAACAACACTTGGGATTGAAATGACAAGTATGGTGTACTCCTCACTAAACCCAAACTAAGTTTGAGTGACAACTAAGATCCCGCTGAGCTAACTCAGGGATTGTGTTGTTCTTTGGAGAGAGTAAAGATTTGGTTTGTGAATGTCTAAGCATTAAGTGCACAAACGTAATCTTTACCTCTCTCGCTTATTCTCTATTTATACAGAAGTACTTTCTAACACTCACCTAATGGATAAAGACTATAAGACAATATTACATCATCCTACATTGGACAGAATACATAGGTATTTTGTCCCTGTTACAATTGGCTATAAGTAGTAAAGGACAAGGATGCTTTCTGATCTTCAGTGTTGACACAGGTCTTGGTATTATACTCATTCAGGGAAAGTTGACCTTTGCATGATAAGGACCATCCCTTATCCATTCAAACTTATCCCGCCTAATCCCGCCTTTACTTCAATCTTCTTATCTTTAGTCTTTGTTCACTTAGTGATCTTAGTTGATGAGGAGTCATGGAACTCAGTGAGTTATTGTCATCCCTCACTGAGTCTGTCATCCTCTTCTTTGGCTCAGGTATCATTCACTGAGAACCGCCTCACTGAATGGTGAACCTTTCTTCATATATTCGCCCTGAGCATCTTGAGGATGACTCACTGAACAGCTATGCATTCAGTGACTTGTTTGGTGTTCTCGGTTATGAAACACTTAGGATATTTTATGTGCAATTCCTAGATTAAGGAGTTTGAGTTTTAACAGACCCAACAATATCTATGAAGTATCATTTGTTGACCATTAGCCAATGGTTATATTTTTAACATGGAAGTATTTTAGACTAATATCATGATTAGACAACGACCTTGGTGATATATGTCTTTTGCATATATTTCATATAATCTATCGATTGTGTAACTTATTTTATGGATATTGGAGTTAGATGTATATAATACCAGAGAATGATGTGTTATACATTAGTTGTCTATGACCACACACCAAAAACTATAAGATGAAGTTATTTTAATAGTTTAAAATGACAAAGCTAATCGTTATATGTTACACAAGTTTATCTTTGTCATTTTAACGTAATCATTTAGCTTCATTTTATAGCTTATGACGTGTGGTCATTGACAACCATTGTATAGTACATCATTCTCTAGGATATTATGTAACTCTTATATCCTAAAACACCTTACAAAATTGGTAGATTATATGCAATATATGGAAAAGACATACATCACCAAGGTCGTTGTCTAATCATGATTTCAGTCAAAAGTATTTCCATGTTTAAAATATGATCGTTGGCTAAAGGTTAAAAAATGAAATATAGTTGTTATTGTTCTACTTAAAACAGTAAGTGTGCATTTAATAATTGGAAATTATACCTAATACCTCAAAATCTGCAAAAGATACTTCTATTTGTCTAACGGCTATATCATTTTGTCATTTCAAATCCTTTTAAGCTTAATATTAATACTCAAACATTTTTTTCCAAGCTTATATATGATTGGTGACTAACGGTCAAAATTTAGAACATTGTATATGTTTTGAGTCATTTGCCTACGGTGATACACACATAGTATTTTAAGTTTTGTTGCCAACGTTATTGTATCACTCTTTAGCCTTCGCTATCATTCTCTTTCGACTTTGTCTCCTTAATCTCGATACATACATAGATATTTTAAGTTTTGTACTCATCGTTATTGTATCACTCTTTAACCTTAGCTAATATTCTCTTTCAACTTGGTATCCTTAATCTCGATTATGAGGAAACTACCTCATTGTAAGTGAAACATAGTTGATGGGTAGGATGTTGTTTTTTATTATAGATGTTGAGGATCATAATTTTATATCTGATTGCAAAACCCAAAGTAAGATACTTGTAGAAAAGTATTGCCCAGGCCTAAAAAGTCTATAAAGAAGGTAACAAGATCTCTTCCAATTCCACATATCAATATGCATTCAATTTTTTTTGCAAGTAGTATTCATACGAAACACTAGTTACCAACATTTCTTGAACTAGAAACTTTTTTGAACTACGTTAGTTGTATTTATTAGATTTTCACATTGGTAATTAATTGGGTCGTTTTAATATTTAAGACAGGTAGAGTAAAAGTGACATTCAATGTCTTCGATGACACCCAAAGTGAGTCCCTCGTATGATTTTTTGGATGACTCGTCCATTGTCATTTCAAACATTATTAAACTGTCACCTTCCACCAATAATCCTCTACCACATACCCATGTCCTCAGTGACCCTCTGTTGTCACTAACCCACCTTCACCGATCCAAGAACCTACTCCCCACTCCCCTCTCCCTAATATCACAGAACCAACTGTTCCCACGCATGAGGATACTACCATTCACCAATCTGTACTTAGCCCCATTACCCTACCCTCCGCCCTCGTTTCCGTTTCCAAAGTTCCATCAACTACACCTGTTAACCCGAACCCAAACCCGGTTTTGGTTCACCCTATGGTCACACGGTTTCGTGTCGGGACTAACGTCCCACTCAGTATTTTACTTATCATGTGTCTCTGATCTCCCCATTACCTAAATCATATAACGTTGTGTTTAATGATTCTAATTGACAAAATGCTATGTGTGATGAATATGATGCTCTTATTAAAAACAAAACTTGGATTCTTGTGCCTCAACAGGCGGATACCAATATCGTTCGATGTATGTGGTTGTTTCGTCACAAGTATTTGGTGGATGGTACTCTTAGTCGTTACAAGGCTCGTCTTGTGGCGAATGGTAGTACATAGATAAGGGGTGTTGATGTTGATGAGACCTTTAGCCCGGTTGTTAAACTTGGCATTATTCAGATGGTTCTTAGTTTGGCTACTTCTAGACATTGTCCAGTTCATCAGCTTGATGTCAAGAATGCCATTCTACATGATGATTTGACTGAGACTGTTTACATGCATCAGCCTCCTAGTTTTCAGGATCCTGCACATCCTTATTATGGTTGTTTACAGAGATCCCTTTATGGTCTCAAGCAGAATCATCGGGCTTGGTTTCAACATTTTGCTCATTTATTCTTCGGGTTGGATTTACTCATAGTCGTTGTGACACATCATTATTTATCTATCGACAGGGGACTGATACTGCTTATTTATTACTATATGTTGATGATATTATTCTGACAGCTTCTTTTGAGAGTTTGTTACGGCGGGTTATTGTTTCTTTGCATAAGGAGTTTTCTATGACGAATTTGGGATCTCTTAATTATTTCCTAGGAATCTCTGTTACACGTGATTCTTCAGGGATGTTTTTGTCTCAGCGCAAGTATGCTATAGAGATACTTGAGCGGGCTCATATGGTTGGATGTAACCCTAGTCGGACTCCCATTGATATTGACTCTAAACTAGGGATGATGGTGATTTTATCGGAGTCTTGCAGGTTTGGTGTAGTATCTTACCTTTACTAGACCTGATATTTCATATGTTGTGCAGCAAGTACGTCTCTATATTCATGATCCTCAAAAGCCTCATTTTCGGCTCTTAAGCGAATTTTGAGGTATGTTCGGGGTACTTTAGACTATGCCCTCTTCTACTACTTCCTTGGTTGCATACTCGGATGCGGATTGGGCTGGTTGTCCTACTACTCGGAGATCCACTTCTGGCTATTGTGTTTTTCTTGTCAATAACTTGCTCTCATGGTCCTCAAAGCGTCAACCAACGCTTTCTCATTCTAGTGCCGAGGCTGAGTATCGTGGTGTTGCTAATGCAACTGCTGAGACTTGTTGGTTACGGAATATACTTCATGAGTTTCATACTCCTTTGTCCTCTGCTACCCTTGTTTATTGTGACAATATCAATGTTGTCTATTTGTCTTCTAATCTGGTCCTGCATTAACGTACGAAGCACATAGAGATTGATATTCACTTTGTTCGGGATTTAGGCTACTGGTCAAGTTAGAGTTCTGCATGTTCCCTCACATTATTAGTATGCGGATATTTTCACCAAATGCTTACCTTCCGCTTTATTTGAGGAGTTTAGTACAGTTTAAGTGTCTGTTGTCCTCCCGCACAAACTGCGGGGGAGTGTTAGTCGTATCATTAGAGGAGCCATGTATTATGTGTATGGGCTAAGCCCGATTAGTATTTGTAAGGGTACAACACTATTTATGTACGATGTTATTCATTATGAGAGATATACAATTATACTTATCCCTAAAACACTTACAATACTCTAATACATTTCATATACTATTGGAAGTTAGTTATGCTTTTAACGGTAGCATAAAAGAACATATGCACTTTTTTCTTATATGTATATATGATTAGAACGATTTCACAATGATAGGGTGTGGCCAATCGTGGAGCCTCGGTTAGGGTCGAAAGAGAGACTGAGAGAGAAAAGAAGGGTTATTTCGAGGACCGAATGCCATCATCAAATATGGATCCTTACGTCGTGACTTCCATGATTGCCGAAACAACCATCGTATGGAAGCCTTGAGTCTTTTGAATCAGTTTTTGTTAGACGTTCGGTTTTAGCATCTTTGTAGATATTTGATGTTTTAACACTTTACTTGCTTATGGTTAGACTGGACGTATTTTTTTTTAAAGGTTTTTTTCTGTTTAGATCATAATATTGCGACTTATAGATTAGATTTTTTTTCTCTAGTAACAATTTCTAAAATAAAAATAATAATTAAAGTTTATAGAATGTTAAGTCCACAGCTTTAATATGGGTCACAAGAAGGGGGAAAAAATCCATCAGATTTGGAGAATTATACACGTTTTTACCTTTAATTAAAGTAAAATTTAGAGTTACGTAAAGTTTATATCCAAATACATATAAGACACGGATGAGAAGTAATAGAAGATTAGTGAATGGTAAAATGATAATTAACTCGAAAGTTCAAAGAAAATTCAGATAAATAAATATCTACTTTCGAATACCATTGTCAAAACTTGCCTCATTTTCATATGTATTTAAACCCATATCAAAACAAAAAAATGCAACTAAGAAACTAGGGATGTTCATGGGTCGGGTAATAAACCGAAAACCGAATCGAAAAAAAACCGAACCGAACATATAACCGAACCGAACCGAATTAAAAATTTGGTTTTCGGTTTGGATATGAATTTGACTATCTGAACCGAAAATCGAATTTATATATATATATATATATATATATATATATATATATATATATATATATTATTTTATATACAAAAATATCTATTAAAATTTTATACTAATATAAAAAACACTTTTTATGCTTAAAATATTTTTTTTTTTTTGCCAAAAATATATATAATTAAATTTAAAAAAAATGTAAATAGTGTAATTCAAGTACAAATTTCGGTTTTCGGTTTTGACCCATAACCGAACCGAACTTCGGTTCGGTTATAGATATTTTCGGTTCGGTTCGGTTTTCGGTTATGACCCAAAAAAAATTTTTAACCGAATAAACCGATTAACCGAGAACCGAACCGACGAACACCCCTAACAAAGAGCATCTATACTATCTAAAGATTGAATGGCTTAATTTAATGTGCAAGAGTAATTATGTACAAAAGTTTATACGGTACAATATGTTTTGCATGAGGAATTGTGCACAAAAGTTTGTATGGTACAACATATTTCATGCCATCTTTAAATCTCAAAGAATACAAACCAAAAATGTCATGAATGTATAAATTAAACACACCAATTAGTTGTTAGTCTTTTTACCTTCCCGTCTGTGAGTTACAAATATTTTATCAACTATATGATGTGTCAAAAATCACACACAACAAACCACAACTTCATCTAACCCATATCACCTTCAACAACTTCAATCTATACCCTAAATGAATGACGTTCATCAAAAAGGTGAAGTTCATGCTTCTTTTAGTTTAATAAATAAATGTGGGGGTATTCAAGTTCATACAACTGTTATATATTTTGTCATCTAACCAATGAACTAGATCTAATCAAATATATATCATAAGAAAAAGATGTATAACAAATTAAAGTTCGTAAGCTAACATGATTAACGGTATTTAAGTTACTAACGATCAACTATATTTAATTGTTTTTTGCAGCGCATCAAAAAGCATAAAAAAAGAGATCGAGAAGTCACGGAAATTGTATCAAGAAAAAAACATGCAAAAGGCTAATGAACAACAACGACAAAAACGACAACAACAAAAACAACGCCACGGCCACCGGTATCAATATAGATGAATACTTAACATTTATGTTAATAGTACGTAACAAATTAAACATTCTATATTTACTTCATGTAATACCGATAAACGGGCTAATACTATTGATTCGCCAAACCAACATTAATATGGGATTTATTGGACCGGTCTAGAGGCAGTGTGGCCTTAAATGTTGTGAGACAAGCAAGTAAGTTTATTGAAAATAATATGACGAGCATTCAATTTTTTGTCAATAATTATTACTGTACTTTGTTGGTGCATTTTAATATTTTTGCTCTTAATGTAGTTACGGAATTGCATGTATAATATCAAAACTTAGGGTGAGTTACTAATGAATGCTCTAAAAACTTTCAAATTGTTGGTGCAAATATTACTGTTAATACAAATATCGCCTAAAAACGTTATTTATATTTTACGATCTTTGCTAAGTTTTGTTAATGACAAAGTATGAACTTTAGCTATAAGTAAATCATCACTTTAAGTGTTTAAGTCTTGTTTAACTAAGATTTACATTTCCTTTTAAACAAAACATTGTTTTTATTTCTTAAATTAGAAAGTGTCTTGTCACATCACATTTATTTCTTAAATAGTAATGCCACATCACATTTAGGGCAAGCTTTGTCAATATACATTTATGGTAAGAAAGAGTGTTTGACTAACCATATGTTTGCTTGCAAGACTTGTGTTTGACTAGGTGTAATGAGATGTGACCTTGTTTGGTTTGGAAGATTTATTGCAAAACCAACTGCAGCCCTGACGGAACCCTGGGGGTACGCGGGCGGAACCCATCTGAGGGTTCCGCCTGATCCGCCAGACCTGCAGAATGGTTTGCTATAAATACCAAACCATTTGTTAGTTTTGGGTTACCCCTTTAGGACATATTTTCACATACTCTCTCAACTAACTCAGTAACTTTTGACTTGTGTGATTCTCTTATGTAGCAAGGGACTTCACAAGATCATTCAAGAAGTTACAAGCTTCAACTCTAAAGTTGCAAGACTTGTTAGCTTGATCATGTATAAGCTTTGGTAGTTTATACTTCATTTGTGTCATGTATGTAGAAGTGATTGGTTAGTATTTTAGGCCTCAAAATACGTAGTATGTCGGGAGTTGTTGTACCCTTGTAAAAGAACTCACGGGAGTGGTTGTACCTTTGGTAAAGAACTCGACATCTAGCTTAGTGTCGGTAAAAGTGTAAGCGACGATGGGAGTGGTTGTACCCATGTAAAAGAACTCGACATCTAGCTTAGTGTCGGTAAAAGTGTAAGCGACATTGTAAAGGTTTCTCCGCCGTTGAAAGGAGCTTGTTGATTAGTGCTTATAACTCTCGAGTTGGAAACGCGGGGCGTGGATGTAGGGCAAGGAAAAAGAGTCCTTGTAGCCGAACCACGATAAACAATCGTGTTGTGGTTTGATCGTTTCTTTCTTTATCTTTGCTTATTACATGTTGTCTTTTAGGTAGAATAGCTAGTCACACATAAAGCTTTTCAAAGAATTAAACAAGTAAAGTTGTGTTTATATCTTCAAACAAATGTAAAGCTTTTCCAAGAACTAAACAAGCAAAGTTAGGATCATCACAAGTAAAGCTTTTCAAAGTATGAAATAAGTAAAGTTAGAATTGTTATTTACATGAGAAGCTTTTCAAAGAATCAAACATATAACGTTGTGTTTATATCTTTAAGCAAACGTAAAGTTTTTAAAAGGATATTCAAGCTAAAAAGGATTTAAAAAGCGGTAAACTATTCAACCCCCCTTCTAGTTTTCCACAATTGGCATCAGGAGCTACGTTACTCAAGATCTTTAAAATAGAATGTATTTTAAAACTTGGATCGATCCATGGATTTTGTAAATCTCAAAGAAGGGCAACCTATTCAAAACCCATCGCTACATGAAAAAGAAAACTTACTTGAATGGAAAAGTAATTTTGAAAACTGTGTGAAATCAATTGATCAAGATCTTTGGCATATTATTTCTTTTGGTGATTTCAAACCAAAGAAAACAAGTTTTTGAAAACCAAGATAACTATCTTAAACTTGATAAAAATACTAAAGCTAAAACAATGATTTATAAAGCTTTAGTACCGAATATGAAAGAATGTATTTTT
Organism: Artemisia argyi; assembly: GCA_030686995.1. Classification (NCBI taxonomy): domain Eukaryota; kingdom Viridiplantae; phylum Streptophyta; class Magnoliopsida; order Asterales; family Asteraceae; genus Artemisia; species Artemisia argyi. Next base: position 168,947,944 of record CM060693.1, on the reverse strand, counting down.
GTCAAACGGCTAATGATATTTGGAAAAATATGTTAAACTTTCATCAAGAAATGTGTCAAGTCAAAAATGATCAATTTGATCTCTCATATGAATTAGAAGTCTTAGAAATATTAATAGATAGACATTTAGTTGAGATTAATACATGTACTACTAGTTTAAATGTTTTAAATGAAGGTGTAAGTGATTACTCATGTCGAGCTCTTAGTGGACTTGCTTATGATTCATGGAATAACACGGATGAAGATGAAGCCAACCATCCGGTTTGTGATTCTCAACTAGATAAAACATCAAGCAAGGTACATTTTAAAACCAAACACTTTTGCTTTGACAAATTTATCCTAGAGTTTTCTAAACTAGAAAATGAGTCTAAATGTTTATGCAACATGGACCTAAAAACTATCTTCAAGAATAAGTCTTCAAAATCTTTTAAGAATATCTTTGAAAAGGAAATCTTGTTAGAAGATAAAATGTCTAGAATTGAGAGTAATGTTGAAATTGATCTAGAATGTAAATTGTGTCTAGATTACAAACATAAGATTAAAAAGCAAAATGAGAAAGGAAAGATATTAGTTAAATTTGATGAAAGCTCAAAATCTCTTGAAAGATTGTTGAGGAGTCAAAGGTTGTTTAAATATAAAACCGGATTATGATTTAACTCAAAAGCGCCATCAACTAGTAAAACAAAACAAGTAAAATTTGTCAAACCTAGAAGAGAGATTTAGAGATAATTCAATCTCTAATAGAAACTCATGATAAAAGGATTAAGATTATCATGCTCTATGCTTTTATATGTTTATCTAACCTTCTTGGATACATGAGTAATTGAGTTTCAAAGCGTGTCGTCAAACCAAGATTTTACGCGTAATGTTTATCCTCTTAATAGCATCTCTATGCAATTTAAAAGGTATGCATTACTTCAACTTGACTTTGATTGTCTCTTGTTTCTAGCATTATGTGTTGAAATATGTGTTATTAGTATACTCTAATGTGTTTACCTGCTATTAGTAATAACTAAGATTAGATTCTATGCAACAAGGAATTTCGTCATTAGTATTAGTAGGAGATATAAGGTGTTTTGGTTCTTTAACCATCAAGAGATAAACACGAGAAACTCTTGAGTGAGTCTCACTCAACTCTTGCTTACAAGTGAGCTAACTAAGAATTTCCTAAGTGTTAAAATGTCTAACACTTTTGTGATGCTTGCAAAACAAACCTTTGTTAAACAACATTCTCAAACACCATACTTTGAGTCTTAAATTGAGTCTTTCTTCAATCACTCATTTATGATAATCTCACATAAAACACACAAGGTGAAATAAATTACATTAGCATACATTAGGATGTGTGGAAGAAAATGAGTTTTCAACATCTAGGATTTACACATCAAATGTGACACTTAGTCTCATGATGTTGCACCTCTTGGACTTTTTCAAAAAAAAATAGAGTTCATAGTGTCTTAAGTAAGAAAACCCAAAGAGTCGAGGAGTCGTTGAATATAACATTTAACGAGTGATCTCTTCCTTCTAAGATATCATCTTTGGTAGATGATGACTTAGTCGAAAGTCCAATGATGGCAAGACAAGTATGTTGTATAAAACATTAAGAATATAAGTACAAAATAACATCTTCTCACCTTTAGTCAAACATTGAATCAAGCAAAATTGACATAAGTTATAAAACTTGATTTATAGGTCATAGTTGTGTCTAAACAAATTCAACAATAACAGTTTTTGGAATTTAGAGTAAAACAACTAGTGAAACATGATAGATTTTTTGAAGTAATCAAGTGTTTATAGTGTCAATATTTGAAAGTCTTTTTGATAATAAAAGCAAGCTCCAAAAGCAAGGGATTTTAACTCAAAGACATTCCTAGTTACTTTCTTGTTCTCAATTGTTAAGTTATTGATGACTTATCAAGAATGAGATTAGTAAATCCGTAGGTAAAACTAAACGTAGAGAAATGTTCGAAAGACTACTTGTTCTCATAACAATTAGATTCAACATTATGTTTAGCATTTGTCTATGTGCTCGTTTTAAAGAATATCCTTAAACAACTCTTTAGTTGAGCTTGTTTGGATACATCATTAGGTACTACATAACTAGGATTATGGTATTCCAAAAGAACGGGAATAGAAACCATAGTGTATGCCAAATGGAATTATGTCGGTAATAAGTTGATAAGAAAAGCACAAGTGGTACTTGCACTTTTATACTTACTTACCCAATGATTCTCCAAAACACGTAAGGTTCTCAAATTAGTTTCGGATGGAGAAGCACATCAACAAGCTCCACTTGAACAAGCAAATTCGTGTCAACAACGGAATTCTTTTATCAACAGTGTTATCCCTTCAACAAAGGAATCATCGTCTTCAGCGACAATTCAATCCATTATGGTCTTAATAGACATATTGTGATCCATCATCATCGCCTTGGTAAGATTGTTCATTGAGGAACGTATTTACTAAGAAAGTCTTCTACGTTAACCATTCTATCAACGTTTTCACAAAACCTCTTGAATGTGAAGCATTCATCATTTCTAGGCTTAGTAAAAGACTCATAAGACCTAAAACCTTAGTTTTGAACATTAGGATAAAACCACAAAAATCAAGACAATCCCTTTTGAATTTTTCCCTGCAGCTCCCACGGTACCCTCAGACCATACGGGCAGAACCCTCTTTTTGGTTCCGCCTGGTCCGCCAAAGCCACAGAATGTTTTATTTTTAATTTCAAAACCAAAAACCCTCTTAACTTAATCATTCACTTTCAAATAGCCATCACCCTCTCAAAAACACATAAGCATACGAATTTTAGGGCTTTCAATCAAATCTCTTCGAATCCAACTAACTTTGTAAGTGTTCTAATCACAATTGCATTTTTGATTCAAGTATAACATTCTTGTTGACATTCATTAACTAGAATCTTAGGGTTTATGCATAAAATTTCTTGATTCATGAAAAACTTGGTGGCTAGCCAATCATGTCTTCCATTAGTTAAGAATTGTATCCTTTTGTTGTTACTTTGATTTTCCAAACACACCAAGTGCATTGTCTTTCAAAAATTGCAATTCAAGACTAGAACATGATTCATAACCACATTGTTAAAACAAATGAAAAACATCATTAAAACATCACTTGCATATTATCTCTTGAATGCTAAAGGGGATACATAACTAATATGTATTTTCGAGTACATTCAATCGAAGACACATTAAATTAGGAGAGTGTTGGGTATCTTTTGTTTTTATAACAAAACTTGCATAACAAAACAATTTGGGAATCAAAATGAGTCAAGATAACCAAGTCTCCACATTGTTTGCATATAGGAACACATTAGAACATCCACATTGTTAAAAGTCATTAACATATAATTTTGTGTTTTCTAGGAATCAACATGCCTCACGCAAATAAATTCGATCACAAGGAAACCCTTAAGTACATGCCCAAACACCATAGGACCAAAGGTCTCAACCAAGTTCAAGTAGAAACCTTTAAGGCATTAGAAAAACGCTATGTTCACGAAGGTAGAACAATTGATCCATCCTTTCTAGAAGGAACATCTATTCGCCAAAACTTTGTCGCAATCAACTTTGATTGTCTCCTTGATATCGATGAGCCAATTTGTCCTAGGTTCATCTTAGAATTCTATGCAACCGTAAACCTTTCCACAAATGATTTTGGTAAGTTATCATTAAACTTCACAACCAATCATATACCAAATTTCATAGATTTGAAAGACTTAGCTATCATTTTTGGTGTCCCAAATACGGGTACTTGTCTCTACACGGATAAGTGGCCCATTTCAAGCCTTGACTCGATTGAGCGTTTTCATCCATACGACACCCCTCTAGCGAGTAAGGAAACAATTAAGGAACATCTCTTCGTTAGAACCTCTACTACTAGGAAGAATCGTTCGGGGAATATTGTGGATAAGGATCCTTTTGGTATGGAGGTCAATGAGCTTAAACCACAATTTAAGAAGTGGGAAGAAATCCTTAGAGCTAACGTCATAAGTACCATAGGAAATAGAGATCATGTCAACACATGCCTTTGCTACATGCTCTATAGCATCTCTACCGGTCAACCCTTTAACTTAGCCTACTACCTAGCCAAAAGAATGGCCGACATACCCTTAGTTGGAACAACCGCTCTTCCTTATGGAATGCTTCTTACTCGCCTCTTTAGAGCAATCTCACCCATTCCTCCTAACGATAATGGAATGCGCCTTGACTATTCTCTCGTACCACACATCTTCGTTCCTCTAAGTGATAAACGAGTTTTCAAAGGTAAGGGCAAACGTACTCGCTCACCTACACCATCATCAACATCATCCGACATGAGCGAGGACGATAAACTTCCTAACTCTAAGTTACCTCCTTTAGAATACCTTCAAGTACTCCCCGTCATTGACAATGCATCCGAAGAGTTCAAGCAAACCAAAGGAATGTTCAAGTGCTTTGGAAGGTACCTAAGCAAGCTCAATAAGAAGATAGACCGGTTGTGAGAAGATTAAGGAGTGTTTGGCTTATAAATGTTTTAGAACCTTTTATGTGTTAAACTACGTGATTTGTATTGTTTTTCACTTTCATGGTTTATTACGTTTGTCGGATTATGTTTGTATGAGCTTTTATGCATAATGACAATGTTTGAGGTGTTTATCAATTTTTTATGCTTATGGCAATTCTTACTAAGTATAGTGAAATCCTCGACCTCAAGGTCAAAGTCCTATGATATGTGTGTTTACGTGTCTAATTTTTGCATTGCCTAACCAGAAATGCATTATCTTTTTGATTTTAGGAATTTTTGAAAATTTTGAAAATCGTCTCGCGGGTCAAAATCGCGGACTGCCAAATTTTTCAGCCCTGGCGGATCTGGCGGTACCCAAAATTGGGTTCTGCCAGTGTATTTTCTGGGAAACCCAGAATTGGCCCAACGGACCAGACGGTACCCTCAAATGGGTTCCGCCTGTGTATTGTGAGGGTTCCGCCAGTCACCTGCAGAAAATTTTTGTCATTTTTCTTGAGTCTAAAACTTGTAATGTGTCAAACCATTATCCTAAATGAGAAACATCTTCCATTAACTCCAATCACCATATTAGAACAACTCTCACTCACTAAAACAATTAGGAAGCCACTTCCCTCCAAAAATTCAAATTCAAACATAACTAACCCAAGGAACCCTTTTAAAGGATCCTTCAAACCATTGAAACATTTTCAACCAAATCACATCCCATGATCACAAAGCATTGAGTGCATATGTTGGTCTTTCACTCCACCTTATTCCATTGGATTGACATGCAATGATTTGACATGTTTATGAAAACTTTGTAAATCATTTGAAACCTCAATCTTTAAGTGGTAGAACATCAAATCCAAACACCCATTTCAACATCTCCTCCACCCTATAAATTTGAAAGTTTTGCAACAATTCAAATCACACCATCACCATCAAAACTTCTTCTCTCAAAACATCAAAACCACACCTTTGAAATGACTAAATCCAACACATCATCCGAGTCATCAAAATCCTTCTAAAAATCCACTAGGATTAGTGTTAAACCTTGTTGCTTCAACAAAACTGTCAAGTCAAGCTCATCTTCTTCAAGTGATGCTTCGCTTAACATTTCTTCACATATCCAAGATTTCCTTAACCTCACTACTTCAACACCATCCTCAACACATTGCAATACCAATGTAATCACCTTTCAAGATTTGCTTAATCTTGATACTCCAACACCCTCTCCAACACATTGCTACACAAACATAGCCACCATTCCTTCACCTACTAGACCTTCAAGTGATTCAACATCACCTTCTCAACAAGCTCAACCAACTAAAACTTCATCACCTCAATCACCAACAATTTCACCAATGGAACTTTTCCATACACCTCCAACATCACCACTACCCTATTTGGAAACATTAGAAGACCTATCACCCTAATCATCAAGTCCACCATCCTTATCACTCTTTGACACTATTGCTCAAATGGAAACCCAACAACAATCTAGTGAGCAACTAGATGATGAACCCCATCAACCCTCATTGGTAGAATGGTTGGCTTACCGTTATGCTAGACCATCCATTTTTCCAAATGATCAAGGTCATACCCACTCACAATCATTTGTGTTTCACCCAATTTACAAAGACCTTCATGGCAATCCTTCCGGCGAACCAAGCTTCCGCTATTTTGTTCAAAACCATCAACCACAACAACAACCAAAACATTAACAATCATCACCACAAGAACCTTCCCAACAATTTGAATTTCTACTTTCTTCTTATAAGAAAATAGAAGCATCCATATGGGAAAACCTCCAAACCTTAATGATGAGATTAACACTCATTTAAACCACCTTCATGCCTTCAAACGTATGGTTGACTCTCAAATCAACCATATTACGGTTTTACAAACAACGCTACAATCAACTAATGAAGGATGCAAAAACACCTCTCAACCATCCACCTTTGCTCCTTCAAGTTCAAACCATCCACCACCAACAAATCAAACCACTATTCCACCAAACTTTCCTCGCCATGATTGCAATCATTGCGAAAGAACCGCTCACATTAATGAAGGGTGTCGAAGGGAAATTCGTGAGCTATCCGAAGAAATGAGGTTTACACTAAACCACATTTTTGATCATCTACAATCCTTGTCTCAGACATCTCAACCCTAGAGTCTCCAAAATGAAACAAAACCGTTTCTTTTGGAAAATGTTTCCCATTTAAACCAACAAACCAAAACCCGTGTCACCTTCTCAACCTTCAAATTAAAGCCCGCTACAACCCTCAACACACATTTTCATCCTTAAAACAACCATAGCCTTGTTTTTGGAAAATGTTTCTCATTAAGGAAAATGATGATTTCCTTGTAGCTTTTCATGTTCTTAGTTTCTTTTTGTTTTTCTTTATTTTTAGAAGTAGGATGGTGTCATCCAAATTTCTTGTCTTTGATTTTTTTAAGAGTCAAAATTTTACATGAAATGAATTTCATTCTACTACAAGGTTTGCATTGTTTGTTGAGTATTTAGTGAACTATACCTTGCTATGTAGCATACATATATCTTGTGGTTTAGAAACTAACATTTCCTTTTGTAGGATCATTATCCATGTTTTCCTTCCTTGATACTCCATTTAGGGGAGTAATATTCAAGGGGGAGCATGAGTGTTGCATTATTCTATTTCACAACTCTTAGTTGTGTTCTAAACATGAAATGCTTTCATGACTTATCTTGTGCGGTAACTAACCTTTTTCTTGTAGGTTCAACATCCATGTCTCCTCTCTTGGCACTCCATTTAGGGGGAGTATTATCCAAGGGGGAGCAAGTGCATACTTCCGCTTCGCTACTCTTCTTTTTGTTTCGACAAAAGGGGGAGAATTTATATATAAACTTTTTTCAAAAAAAAATTTTTGCATATCACATCATCTTAGCAAAAACAAGTTTTTATACTAACTTTATAAGACTTAACACTAAAACTAGTGACTTACTTATAAATAAAGTTTATATTTTGTCATCAACAAAAAGGGGGAGATTGTTAATACAAATATCGCCTAAAAACGTTATTTATATTTTACGATCTTTGCTAAGTTTTGTTAATGACAAAGTATGAACTTTAGCTATGAGTAAATCATCACTTTAAGTGTTTAAGTCTTGTTTAACTAAGGTTTACATTTCCTTTTAAACAAAACATTATTTTTATTTCTTAAATTAGAAAGTGTCTTGTCACATCACATTTATTTCTTAAAATAGTAATGTCACATCACATTTAGGGCAAGCTTTGTCAATATACATTTATGGTAAGAAATAGTGTTTGACTAACCATATGTTTGCTTGCAAGACTTGTGTTTGACTAGGTGTAATGAGATGTGACCTTGTTTGGTTTGGAAGATTTATTTCAAAACCAACTGCAGCCCTGACGGAACCCTGGGGGTACACGGGCGGAACCCATCTGAGGGTTCCGCCTAATCCGCCAGACCTGTAGAATGGTTTGCTATAAATACCAAACCATTTGTTAGTTTTGGGTTACCCCTTTAGGACATATTTTCACATACTCTCTCAACTAACTCAGTAACATTTGACTTGTGTGATTCTCTTATGTAGCAAGGGACTTCACAAAATCATTCAAGAAGTTACAAGCTTCAACTCTAAAGTTGCAAGTCTTGTTAGCTTGATCATGTATAAGCTTTGGTAGTTTATACTTCATTTGTGTCATGTATGTAGAAGTGATTGGTTAGTATTTTAGGCCTCAAAATACGTAGTGTGTCGGGAAGGAGCTTGTTGATTAGTGCTTATAACTCTCGAGTTGGAAACTCGGGGCGTGGATGTAGGGCAAGGAAAAAGAGTCCTTGTAGCCGAACCACGATAAACAATCGTGTTGTGATTTGATCGTTTCTTTCTTTATCTTTTCTTATTACATGTTGTCTTCTAGGTAGAATAGCTAGTCACACATAAAGCTTTTCAAAGAATTAAACAAGTAAAGTTGTGTTTATATCTTCAAACAAATGTAAAGCTTTTCCAATAACTAAACAAGCAAAGTTAGGATCATCACAAGTAAAGCTTTTCAAAGTATGAAACAAGTAAAGTTAGAATTGTTATTTACATGAGAAGCTTTTCAAAGAATCAAACATATAACGTTGTGTTTATATCTTTAAGCAAACGTAAAGTTTTTAAAAGGATATTCAAGTTAAAAAGGATTTAAAAAGCAGTAAACTATTCAACCCCTTCTATTTTTTCACAATTACATTAATAGTGTTGTTTATACATTGCGTGTATGAGCTTTAGAGGGTTTTGAAAGCTCAAGTAGCCACTTATTGAATGTGTTATTTAGTTTTTTCAAGTTGTGATATCGGATTAACCGACCTTGAATCCGTTTATTTGCCTAATGAGTGATAATTTACTACTCCAAAAATTGGCCGAATCCGATGTGGTAGAAGTTTCGGCGCGGCCGAACCACCGCCATGACACCCTAATGCCCCATCGAAGACACTTTCGCCCAATACACAGAGAGAATAAAGACAAAAAATTACCTTTTGTATATTTTTTTTTAACATAACGACTTGATCATTCCATGGTCGTGTCTTGGTTTGCAAATGACGAGTGCATGTTTTACAAGTTTGGGACGCAAAAATGAAATCATATTGGGTTACTTGCAACCAAGGTTATAAATAGCGTGAGGCGTGGCGTGGCGGCATGGTCAAGCCTCAAGCCTTAGCGTGAGGCGTGACGGCATGGCGTTTTTAAGGCGTGAATTAAGGCGGCAAAAAGTATTTATAGATTTATAGATTTATATTATATTTCATTAGTATATCATATTTCATATACATCGAGTTTACAAAAAGTGTTACACATAAGCAATAAAGTTAAGAAACTCTCTTTACATTTGTAATCTTCTTCAAATACTAGTAAACCCCTAAACGTCAAATACCAGTAAACCTCAAATACGATACCCAAATTCCAATTACTAGTAAATCTCCTAAACGTATCAAATACTAGTACACCTTATCGCGCCTCATCTCATGCCAAGCCTTAAGACGACGCCTTAGTCTATTTCGTGGCGTGGAGGTGACGTCTCGCGCCTTTGCGGCGCTAAGGCGCGCCTTTTAGAACACTGCTTGCAACTAAGAAGCTTGGTTTGCATGCTCGAACAATTAGTTGTGTAGCATGCTTAAATTTGCATGATATAGCATGTCTCATACGTACATGTGTTTAGAATCTTGCATAATTTGTGAATGAGTAAAATGTGAATAGTTGTTGCATGATATAACTTCTTACATGTTTGAACGGTAACAAGATGATATATACATATCATGTAACAAGATGAATAAACTTGGAATTTTGGTTTTTAATATCAACAAGCTTTTGCTAATACGTACATAGTACATCTGTCAAACATGACAGTGCCAAGCTTTGAAATCTTTACTTTTTAATATCAATTGGTCGTCTATTAAACTGAGATAAAATGATTCAAAATGATTTGTGATATTTAAAAAATATAGTTAGTATGGAATTTATAACCAATAACAGTAAAATGAATATCAAACATATGTACACAGTACACGTAGCTATTTTTTAGGTCGTTACAAATTCGATACTTTTTAGAAAAATGTTGTAATAATGCATTAATTAAAAAATAATTTATGTAAACTTACTCATATTAAAATATAGCAGGGTACCCGCGCGTTGCAGCGGCGGTTACCCTGAAATTAAATTTTCCGGTGAATCATGTATTTTAGTTTATTATGTTCTTTTTGACAATAAATTTACGGATATCAAGAATTTCGTTTAGGCTGTGCCCGTTTGGGCTCGAGCCTGTTTGGCTCACACCCGTTCGGGCTCAAGCCCATTTAGCCCATTGCCCGTTTAGACCTGAATATTTGTATAATGTGTTTTATTATTTGTATTAATGATATTTAATGTAGGAATTGTGCTTAATTTGATTGTACAATATGCTTGACAATTTGTATTTGTGATGTAAGGGGTGTTTTAATAATTGATTAATTGTATTTATTGACCAATTAATTAATTAAATACATTAAATATCATTAATGTTGTGTTTTTTTTAATATGTGCATTAAAGCGGTGTACACTATGCTATTTGTCTTGTAAGTCGAAAAATTATATGCATTAAAGTGGTGTACATGCATCTTTCCTATTAAAGAAATGTTTTTGGTCTTAAACATTTTAAGACTTCTAAATATAGATGTCCTAAATACATTATAAGGTAGTATAAATTACATATAAAAAGCCTCATTTAAATATAACATATTTCAAAAAAAAAAACCTCTTCACATCTTTTAAAGTGAAGTAACTATTTTAAATAGTTGAAACATAATTAGTACCAACCATTTAGCAATGAAAACTTAGGGTCCGTTTGGTTTATAGGTGGGTTTTGAATAGGATTTGGATTTGGTTTAAGATTTAAATTTGGTGTAGGTTTAAGAGAGAGAAATTATATTTGTTTTATTAATTTAATAATAAGATTTGATTTTAAAATATTATTTAAAAATAAAAGAAGGTATATGTGTGTGAGAGACAGAGTGATATGTTGTAATAAAAGTAGTATGTGAGAGAGAAAACCCACTATCTCTCTCTACTTTTACTTTTGATGAGTCATCTCCACTATTTAAATGTCAAACCCATAAAACAAACAACAATTTTCCCAATCAATACCAAATCCAAATCCAAAACCCACCAACCAAACGGGCCCTTAGATACAATCGGTGCATCGCACGGGTTGAAAATAGCCTCGTTTCTAATATAAAGTTGAAAAATACTAGAAAAAGATTTAAAATTTATTGCATTGAAATAGAAGGTTGAAAACGAGTTATTGTAACAGAGGTTCTTAACATCAATTGTTTTCGTTTTCGTAAGATCGAGAATCGAGATCATAAGATCCTACTATAATGTCATTTTCTTAATAGTCTTTGTAATATTTTTCAAATCCACAAATTGTTATATATCATAAACACAAAATTGTATAAATGTTTTATGAAAATGTTGTCATAAATTATAAATATGAAATATTTAAGATGATTAACATGTTGTTTTTTAAATTATGTAAAAAACAATCTATAAATTTGTAGTTTTTTAGTTGGTGGTTTGAGAAAAATAAGATGTGATCGGATTAGATCTTAAGATTTTATGGTTAAAATCGAGATCTTATAAGATCTTAACTTCGCTAAAATCCTACGTAGGATCAGAATCGAGATCTTTAACAAGATTGTAACATAACAATAATCATTCAATCAACATTTAAAGGTTAAGGAGAAAAAGAAAATTAGTTCAAGATATAAAAATAATAATAATAATAATTTCCCGTAAATTTTAAAGCAAGGCATGAAATGTACCTAACTGCAATTGAGAGAAAGCATGGCAAGAATTTGGCCATCACTAATCACTTTAATAAAAGAAATTATTTTTATAATTTGATAAAGATTGTTGGAAGAGTTTTGACTTACTGTAATAATTTGCGTATTGTATTTGATTATTAGACACTTATATCAAACCAGTGCCTCATGAATTCTTGTAGCCCTTTACATTGTACAATTTGAATTGCATCTAATTTTTTTTTTTTTTTTTTTTTTTTTTTTTTTTTTTTTTTTTTTTAATGTCCTCTCAATCATGTTGACAACAAAAATAATGTGTTTTTTAATGATCGAACGAATGCAAAAATAAGAGAACAAGAGGTCCAGGAATTCAAATGTTGGCTAGTATCGGGTTTCTAGTTTCAATTAGTTATTACTCTTTCTTATCATCAGAATTGTAAATAACAGTCAAATATATAATCATATGCATTATAAAAGCACATTTCACTTTTTTAACAGTTTTTTTTTTTTTTTTTTTTTTTTTTTTTGTCATATATATTAGTTATAATGCCCGTGCACGCGCGAATTTTTTTAAATTTTTTGAATCATGTATTTTTATTTATTAAAAAATAAATAATTTAATCTTTGTCGGGTTTTTTAAAAATTTTTGAATCATATATTTTTGTTTATTAAAAAACAAATAATTTAATCTTTGTTTTGTTTGATTTATGATGTTTAATTACAGTTTTTTATTCTTACAGATAATTATTTAAAAATTTTAATCCTATTATTAATTGCATCTTATCTATATTTTTTGTATTTATCTTCTACTTGTGTCATGGATAAATATAAAATATTACCTAATAAAAAAATAATTTTTTTTAGATAAAATTATTACTAAATAAGATATGAATCCATTTTTTTAAAATAAAAAATTCCCAATAGGGTTTTGTTTTATTATATAAAAGATTCTTCCAATTCATTGCTAATAAGTCGTTTTATAATAGTAATCAAGTTTTAGTTTTGTTCTAATTTAGTCATTCTAACTTTTTTCTTTATCATAAAAATCACTCAAATTTTCAATAGGTGTTTTATTATTTGAGTGACCAAAAATGAACATTTTTCAAACTTGATTATTATTTTATGACTTATATTTTCTTTAGCGTGTGCATAAGTTGGTTAGCGGTCATGGACGGAGCTTGAGCAATGTTACTGAAGAGGCCAAAATGTAGTCATAATAATTTTGAGAAGGGCAAACCTATAATTATTTTACATTTATATTAAAGTATTAGAAATAATATACACAAAAAAAAAAAAAAAAAAAAAAAAAAAAAAAAAAAAAAACACCTTAGCGGTCCTAGATTTTAGAGGGCCACAACCCCTAGTAAGCTCCGTCTATGTTAGTGGTACAACCAAATAATAGACATATGAATATTTTAAACATAACATTTTCACAAAAATAGAACAATATTCAAACTTGGATAGTTTTATGGTTAATGTAAAGTTTTAGTGACTTAATAGAAAAGTCGTAAAACTTTCTTACTATTAGTCAACATTTACCTTAGTAAACTCAATACTCCCGAGTTCATTTTTCGCCATTTCGAACACAAACAAATCAAAAAATTCATAGGATTAAAGTGTAAGGGGGTGTCTGTTTAAGCTTATACGTAGGCTTATTAGCTTTGATTTCGAATTATATTTCATAGGCTCCAATTTTCTAGCCACATAGAAGCTTATATATTAAAAGAAAAATGCTAGACTCACATAAGAAATCCACACAAAAAATTCACGCGCTGATGTGTCATCGGATGAAAGGTGGATCTTCGGGCAGTTTCTCTCTCTCTTCTTTATGATTAGACTAATCATCCAGTGACACTTCAGCGGGTAAATTTTTTGTGTGGAATTCGTATAGGGGTTTAGCATTTCTCATATTAAAATAAGCCGGAAAACTAGATGTTATGAAAACCAAAGTCAAAGGACTAACCAGCAAAAACACAAAAAGGTGAATATACCCAAAACCTTAATCCGATAAACCCTGGTCGTGTGACAAAAACATGTTTATAACAACAATGGCTTCAAACCCTTTAATGTTTCTTGGGACCCACATGATGAAACTACCCACTTTCAATAGAGTTAGTGTGGCCAAAATGAAGCAACAAGATGGTGTTTTGAAAAACGGGTATGGAACATTTTCATCATCTAATGGTAGTAAGATTTTGTTTAGGGAATTGGGGTTTTTGAGAAATGGGTTGGGTGGTTTGGGTGGTCGTCGTGTGTTAAGGGTTGGGTCTAGTTCTGGTGGTGGTGGTGGTGGTGGTAGTTTTGGTGGTGGTGGTGGTGGTGGTAGTTTTGGTGGTGGTGGTGGTGATGGTGGTGGTGGTGGAGGTGGAGGTGGCAAATGGTCTTTTGTTTCATGGTATGTGATTTTTGTTTTGGAATTTGTGTTAATTACATTGTCCGTCCCAAAATAAGTGTTCACTTTAACAGTGTCGTATTGTCATACATGTTTAGGAAAGTACAAAAATATTCCACAATTAACCCTTGAAATTTCTTCTTTTTTAATTTAGAAATGTTTTTATTGGTTGTGATTCGGAACCGGACACTTATTTTGAGACGAACGGAATGTCTTATTATTATTTTGTGAATTTCAAGAATGAATTAAGGTTTGATGCTAATGGGGCGAATGGTGTTGTTTAGTGGTGTATTTGGCAGATAAGTTTATAGTAGGAGTTAACTAGAGCATAAGTATTTCAAATATAAGTTTAGTTTTGTTGACAGAGTTAACTAGAGCTTTTTAAAAGAAATAAGCTCATAAACATAACTTGCTTCATGTGAATTTTTAAATAAGCTCGAGCTAGTTTTGCTAAACACACAATTATAATCGGGAATACCAACTGTAACAACTGAAGGTGATGTACATAGAGTTTGGACGTGTTTATGTCGTGTTTGAAGTTTTGATAATCAGATAATTAGTTGTTTGAGTGGTTGGAAAGTTTTGATTATTATTGGATTTACATCGAAAATGACTTTCAAATAATCTGATAAAAAGAACCAATTTTGCCATACCCAAACACTGATCAACGCCATGTCAAACACCCCTAAGTAACTGAAAATCTTGCTCTGCTATGAAAATTCAATTATTTTTGGATAACTGAAATAGTTGGTTATGCAGTTCTTGTTTGGTCTAACTCTATGGTTTTATTCGATGACTATTTTTCTTTTATAATTATCACGTGATGGTTACGGACTTACATTCTTTATTCTGTGTTCAGTTGTTTTCTAAAGCTGATTTCATGAATCACCTACTTTAAATTTGTACCAATGTAGGTATTTAGCTCTTCTTGAGGCACATCCTGTATGGACAAAAGCGATAACATCAGCGCTTTTGACTTTTGTTGGAGACTTGATATGTCAGGTAACTGTTTCTTCACTTTCTTGCTTCGAGTCAATACTCATTGTTAAATATAAAAATCAGACCTCTTCACTCATTTACCAACAGTCTATTGTATATTTCTATGTGCTAAAACGTTAATATTCATATGCCTCAGATTGTTATAGACAAGAAACCATCTCCGGATTTCAAGCGAGTATCTATTTTCACGTTTTTGGGGATGGCGTTGGTTGGGCCAACATTGCACTTCTGGTAATGACAACAGAATCTTGTACTGTTAATTTTGTTCATTTAACTTTAGATAGTCTCATAATGCTATATTTATGTATATTTCACACATAGGTACTTATACTTGAGTAAATTGGTGACTATGACGGGAGCTTCAGGTGCTCTTTTGCGACTCGTTATTGATCAGGTGACTCTTTAGCAAGATCATTTTGGTATGAAGTTTATAATTAGATAGCAAGAGCTCTATTGATACTCGTTTATTTGCAGTTTATATTTGCTCCTGTTTTTATTGGAGTTTTCTTATCAACATTGGTGACATTAGAAGGGAATCCGTCCCAGGTTTTACCAAAGCTTAAGCAGGTGTGTGGTTTTTCTCGTTTTTGGTAATATGTATCATAACATTCGTTTGTTGACCATATGAAGTAGAGGTTTTGACCCATTTGACTTATGAAGGGGTGTGTATATCTCAAACGGGTCAACTGTAAAAAGAAAATATAACTGAAAGGAAAATGGATTGGAATTCGGTGGAAGAATATATTTAAGCCATACAACCTCCCTAATCTTTCATATCCTAAGACTTGGATTATTTTCTACTAATAATCTCTTGTGATCATTTCATACATAAATAATCTATAATAGAAAGAAGAAGAAGAAGAAAAAAAAAAAAAAAAAAAAGGTGTTTGCATGGTCAACCCCGCCTGTCTCTACCTGTCGTGCCCATTGTCGCACTCTTTTAATATGAAGCTGTACTAAAACCAGTTGTTGTTTCTTGTAGGAGTGGCTATCATCTGTTATAGCAAATTGGCAGCTATGGATACCTTTCCAATTTCTTAACTTCCGATTTGTTCCTCAACAATTCCAGGTTTGAGCTGCCCCATACTTTTCACTGTGATAAAAAAAAGTTATATTAATGCACACCTTGGTGTTTTTACTAATGTTACTTCTTGTATGTTATTATTTTACAGGTCCTTGCATCTAACGTTATTGCATTAGTGTGGAATGTTATCCTATCGTATAAAGCTCACAAAGTAGTCGCAAAATAGGTATGTGGCATCTCTTTATTTTATCTTTTCCGCTTGTTTGTTCCTGCAAAAGAATAAAAATCTAACCTTGGGATTTTGTATCAGTAAATAGCTATATGGGTATTTGAAATTGAATACTTGTTTTACCTAAAAGCTAATGAAAGATTAGACTATCCAAATAGTCTTACAGGAGTGTTTTACTATCATTCATATATTGAAAAAGTATTTGAAAAAAATATATCGTTTTAGAAAGAACAGATGAATACAGTTAATCAGTTATAGAAAATTTTGTTCATTTACTCTTAAATTTGATATGATTCTTTCATGTGCAACATGTGTTTTGTAGCATGTCTGGTTTTTGACGTGTTTCGGACATGCAGGTTTAGCTGAAACGATATGTAGATTCCACATCCTGGCAGGAATGTCGTATGTGCTCACCCAGTGGCATGCATTTGCACCAACCATCTTTTAAATGTATCAAATCCTCGTATGGCATTTAGGGAGTTTAAAATGAGGGAATTTTGTCTGCGTGCAGAACATTGAGGTTTTTAAGCATTGCTTTTGCCTAATTAATCTCTATATATTCGTAAGCACAACATCTTCAACTGATTTTTTTTTTTTTTTTTTTTTTTTTTTTTTTTTTTTTTTTTTTTTTGCATCAGCTTATCAATTAGTTGTGACGTTTATTTGTTCTATCTGCGGATATATAAGTGCCCATGTTTTTTTATTCCTAGATGCAATAAGTCCAATGTTGCATATATTTGTTTGGTTCATGGATGGTAGTTTGACTACTATCTGAATCTGATTTGCTGAAGTATCAATAGACAGAAACGTTTTCTAGCACTGGTACCATTGTTGGCATTGCGACTTAAATCTAACAAAATGCAAAGAATCGTCACCTATCATTTATCTGCAACATAGGCACATATAATGGAAGACGTGTGCTTGTTAGCATTGTTAATCATTAATAGAGAAGAAATCAAGTAAATCCAGCGCGAGGTTGTTGCAAGAGGTTTTTAAACTCTGAAAGAAGCTTCTCGCCTTTGCAGGTATTTGTTAATACTAATAATCGAAAATAAATGAACATAACGCACACACGAAACGGAATAGAATCTGTTAATATTCAGCTCTATTTCAAGAACTAAAACAGAAAGATTTCTCTAGTTTTGCAAATTCCGGTATGGATGTCAGCAAAAGTATGTCAAGATGTCAGAAATTCCTACTAATGGTACATATAAAGTATAAACATAACATAAAAATCAAATGGCCAATTATAAGTTTTCATTTCATGTGATCAATCATTGAAATACCATTAATGTCAACAACAAAAAACTACTAATAAGATATATACTCATCAAAAATTTAAGCTATTAAAATTGCATAAAACCCAAATTCAAAATGACATTACAGCTTGTTCCACAAAAAAGAAAATGATACCATGTTTTCAAATTTAAAACTAAGTCTCACATTTGGTGTTGATTTTCAACTCAAACTGCACAATTTTCTTCTATCAAGCACTTTTAAATGACTTAACTATCAAAAACAAAACCTTTTTTTCCCTACTCACTCCCACAGTCCCACTGACCTTTTCAAGACTTTCCAATCCTACTCATAATAAAATTCTTGAAGTTGTTGACTGGCATTGGAGATGGAGACCTAGACTTTGACTTATCCATGCATGGCCCACATGCCACCTCACTAGGACCAACTCTCTTGTTGAACCCAACTCTTTGCTTTGGTGCACTTTGGGACCTAACTTTGGCCCTAAAAGACTCGGTGTTAGCCATGTAGCCTGGGTGGCTCGTGAAAGAATCATCCCTAGTTACTTGTTTGTAGATAGACTCGTAATCATTAGGCCTACTATAGTATGCGAAACGAGGGGTGTTGTGGCTTGTGGAGATGTGAGACTCGAACTCATGACGGGTTGATATATTAGGAAGCGAATAACGATGTGAGTGGGTTAAGAATGGAGAAGGGGTGCGCGCTTTTAAGTCCGCAGCCAAGGCCCATGTGTTGTTCCTTGTTAACTTTGATTTTGGCATTTGTGGGGTTACTTCACCAAAGTTGAGTCTTGCATCATTAGGAATTTGAAAAGAAGATGACATCCTTCTACTCCTTGACTCACTTACCCTCCTCTGCAAATTCAAAATAATATCTTCATACATTATCTATTCAAAAATGTACTTCCAAGGTCACACTATACATATGAATGGTTTACTTTGACTTGCTTGTTATGTGAAGTGTCAACCAAAATCCATAAGATTGTTTTCAAAATTTTATAAATAAAACGGCCAAATTATTGGTATCTCCTACAGCAGTAACTCGACCAAAAGTGGCCTGGTTAGCCAACTACGCGATTTGTACTGAATTTTGTACTTTTCAACTTAGATTAGCCACTGTACTTACTAATCTTTAACACAAAAGTTGATATATACAATTTTTTCAGACCAAAATGACCAATAAGAATCCTAATTATGGTTTGTTTTGTTTTGATCAATTCACTGTATTTCGGCTAATTCATGCATACCACAAGTTCATAAACAAAATACAAAATATTAACACAAACTAAACTAAGAAAAATTGAACAGTCGAGTACTTACAATTGATCTTCTTGAGTGATATTTATCGTC
Organism: Artemisia argyi; assembly: GCA_030686995.1. Classification (NCBI taxonomy): domain Eukaryota; kingdom Viridiplantae; phylum Streptophyta; class Magnoliopsida; order Asterales; family Asteraceae; genus Artemisia; species Artemisia argyi. Next base: position 168,928,869 of record CM060693.1, on the reverse strand, counting down.
TTGAAGACGAGATCTTTGTGAACATGCCCTAGATCGCACTTTCAACATAGCCTCCATTCCTTGCAAAGTCTCGGTTGCTCCTTTCCTCACTAGATAACCTCTTATGGATGCTTGAAGCTTCACCAAAGATTTCAATGCCTTCAACGCTTTCCTTGCCTATTAAATCCAAATCGGTCAATCAAAAAACGAAACTAAAATTAGTACTTTGTATATAACCATGTTACTATGTTAGTACCACCTTTCTTAATAAAACAGTACATATATTAATGTTACTAACCAAATATCCACGATACATAGTTTGAATTGTTATAGCTGCGGATACAATCAGATTCTCATTAGTAAACTCCATGTATCTAACGGCAGTCTCGGCAGCAACAAAGGCAACATCAGCCACATAAGACGTAGCAACAGCAACATCAATTGCACGTCGATTTAGCTCTCGGCCATAACCCGGTCTGATCAAGGGAGTGTCATCCGGAGAACTAGCAGGGTAAATGCATGACGGAAAATTGGTTTTTCTTTCACCGGAGTTTGATTGTTTTCTTTCTTTTTTAAGACCAAACAATGCTTTAAACCATTTAATGGTTTTGCCCATTTTGGTTAAAGAAAAAACACACACAATAAAAAAGGAAAGAGATGGTGTATATAATAATAATTCAAACAAAGGTAACTGCTAACAAAATTTAAATATTTCTAAAAAGAGGGAAAAGTCCACAAACACATATATACACATACAACACGTGTCATGTGTACAAAGATTGAGAATGAGAGATGATGGTGAAGGAATATGTGTATATCATGGGCGGAGCTTATTGAGGACCGGGAAGGGTCCCAACCCCCTGGGCCTAAGCCCGTTAGTGTATATTTATTTGCGATTTCATGTGTTAAAAATAGCTTCTTTTTTTTTTTTTTTATCTCGGCCCTCCCATCTAATGTTTTTCGGGAAAAAGTTTGTTTCAGCCTTCCCACAAAAAATTTTCTAGCTCCGCCATTGGACGGGCACATATATTTAGGTATCTGTATGACGCGGAATGCATGACTTTCATTTGTTTGCTTATCTCGCCTCTGCAGACATTTGTTAATACTAATAATCAACATGCAACTCAAAAAATAAATGAACAAAACGCGCACACGAAACGGAATAGAATCTGTTAATATTCAGCTCTATTTCAAGAACTATAACAGAAAGATTTCTCTAGTTTTGCAAATTCCGGTATGGATGTCAGCAAAAGTATGTCAATGCTAACGCACGCAAACATGCATGACAACATTGGCTGCAACCAAGTGACCCATTTATAGACAAACAATTTTAGACCCAAAATTAGGCATATCATTTAACATCTGAAATCTGAATCATCTTGCTAGTTGGTCCCAATCATGGGTAAAACTAAAAAGTAGAACAGCTAAAATCTCACATTTCGTAGAACCACTCAATTAATGGTCTACTTTCGCAAAGTGGGATGAATAAAATCCGGTAGAACAAGAAACTGTCTACATGACCCGATTAATGCTTTTGAGTCTTAGTCAAGGGACATTATTCTAGACGAATTGATAAGGCCTGGAATTGTCGTTTTAAATGAAAGGTCAAAGCATAGAAAAATTACAATACAGTCTACTACCAGAATATCAACAACACGATGATGAATATGATTAATTATGTAACACATTAAACAAGCAATAGAACTTGTAAACAAAAATACTAAGTACTGAAAATGCAGTTTCTTTTTTTCCGTCATCAATTCACATAATCAGCACCAAAATGTCTGTCTTTCTTCTTTCCCCCAACAGAAGTAACCTCCTCACAAAAAGTATGGTACTCCTGTCCTTGGACCTCTCATCTGATTATTTTCTTCGGTTTCTGTGAAGAACTTTACCTCTCTCTCCTGTAAAAAGGTTACAATCAGTTAGTCAAACAAATGAGGAACAAAATAGACTGCAAATGTCATGACAAACTGTCAGCGAACACATCTTGGTTGTGAATGCGTTCAGGAAGTCGATATTTTGACCGACCCATTTAGGTTATGTCTTATTTCTGGCGAGTCGAGAGGGTTAAGTTAGATGATTTAACTTAACAAGTGTAAGGGTGTCTTCAAAATGCATAAAAACCTTTAATGTTTGTTCTATACAAAAACTAGATTTTTTTATTGTAATAATATAGTTTTTATGGTCATATTTAACACAATAAATATAAGACAAATGAATTATATAAGTTTTTTCAAATTGGTTCCACTTCGACCTGCACAAATACTTTGACCTGAACCTATTATTTACTAGCTAAGCTTTTAAATGATACGTTGAATAACATTGGAATTCAGGGTAGGCAACTGGGAATACCATATTCTCGCTGAAGCTCAATATTGAAGCAACGTTGCCACAGCGGTAGCAGTAATTTGGTGCAGACCATACCTGCATGAATAAGAGTGGGAAAATTGGAAATGAGTGGCAATTACTGGTGTCAATTTTGACACATTTATTTGGGTATTGTATCTCTAACAGGGGTCATATAAATAAAATCGATGACGGAATGTGTAAATGAAACAGGTTATATAAGAATTGTCAAAGTTTTTTTAATGCATACAACCTCGTATATTGTTTTATCCAAAGATTAAGATTACCAATCCAATAATACTGTTTTATTAATTAAAATTAATGCTCCGACTATTAACACAGTAATTATAACCTCTGGTTGAAATGGAAGTGGGAGACCAAATGTAGAAAATGATGCTTACAGTTACGAGTCCTTTATCTTGAAACATGTACTTTAAACCTTCCTGAACAAGTTGGTGAGCCCGGCAGACTAAATCAAGCTTATTGATGTGGTTGAACTGAAAAATAAGGCGTGTAAAAAGTCACTAACCAGCTTATGAAAGAATACAAAGTACAGTTTCAATAATGTACATATTATTTCATTGCAAAACAGCCATTGTGATTGTAAACGCAAATTGCAGTTCCTGATTTCTTGTGTTTTTCAGCCAGACAATATCAATTGATCGTACTTTGTCACCTTTTGGTCAAAAGAAATTAAAATCCAAACCTCAGTGACTGTTATTTTTCACAAAGTATAATGGTCTTTTTGTACCTGGGTGACAAATACAATCCACGAAAAATTCAGAAGTGGTAACAACTATGAGTATTTTACTTATATACCTCAGACGTAACTCTGGATCCAAAAAGCCATCCTGCTCCACGAGGACTGACTGCCCATGTTTCAATGTCTTCAGGATCACTCCACATCAGGTCACAAAATGGCCCTTCATGGGGGATCTCACAGTTCCGTTCGATAACCCTAATCTGAAAAGTGGGGTTATAAACAAAAGAAGAAAAACAATAATGATAACGCAAGGGTAAAAAAGCTTGGATTGAGGGTAATTTGCAGCCACTGCATGAAGATGAACATACACCATTATAATATAAAATTGTAGCATAGCAAGTCCAACCTGGTCAATAGTCCTAATATCTGGTGAGAGACCACCATGGACGCATAATACCTGTGAAACCAGAGACGGAGTTTTAAAATAACAAATCTTGAATGTGTATAGCTGTGAAGGCACTCATACATTTTCAGAATGATATGGTGTAATAATATAATCACTCACAAAAGGGTGATTTTGAGCTGTGAAGGCACTCATACATTTTCAGAATGATATGGTGTAATAATATAATCACTCACAAAAGGGTGATTTTGAGTTGTGTTATATCTCAATGATCAAACAGAAAAAATATCACGTAAATTCTCTTTATGCACACAGAACTCACTTGTTTGATTCAATGCCTTATACTATATGGTAATAGTCGTAATCATAACTGAACTATCATATGTATTGACTTTCTTTAAAAATAGAGAAAAGGGTGTTGTAACTTGCAAGGCAAACCGACTCAGCCCATTTCACACTATACTAATGATAGCCTGTTTTGACCTATAACACAGCCAGCTCGACCTCACATATTGCAACCTCTAATAGTAACTATCCACAGCCATGATAAGATGCTACAGCGTTGACTAAATGAAACCTCAAGTTTATCAGGGAGGTGTGGAAAAGAGACCCATATTTATGCACTGATAAATTAAGCGCTCACAACAAGATGATTGATAGATATGCATTAAAAAACACAATGAAAATTGTGCACATAATAATAGAGAAGTCGGGGCATACAGTTCCGTCTATTATTGCTGACAAAGTTAGATAATCGAAAACATCTGTGCAATATCTCCAGGCATTAGCATTTCCATACTTCCTCTGACATTCATCATAGAATCCGTAGACCTGCAGACACCATCAAACACAGAATATACTTGTAAGTTAAGATCAGCTTTCCAATAAATTAACAGAGATTAGATAATTGAATGAACTGTTTCTATCATTTTTTGGAAACTTAGGCACACAGCTTTCTTCGCTCAAAGTTCTTGAAGTACAGCGTTTTGCTTTAAATTCAATTTAACAGACTTCTGATAGCTCATATAACATTTTAATTCATTTGCGTCATGAGTTACATGTGCATAATTAAAAATAAAAATTTAATGCTAGAGGAGGCGACTTGTTGAAGCAAAAGCTAGGTTTTCAATAACAGTGTACTTGCTATTTTCTTTTTATAATTGATTATTTTAACAAACAAAACTCTTTACTACAACTTTCAAAGACATGAAAAGATCTCTTATTCATATTGACAATATAATATTGTCGACATATATGCTAGACAAACTAATAACTTCTATTAAAGATGACAAATGAAACTGCTTATATAAACCCATGCAAAATTTTGTAAAATAAGCATAAAATATCCTTATTCACAGGCATAAACCATACATACACATATAATACGCTTCCAATGCAAGACATTTTAAACAAACAAAAAAGCAAAACTTGGTTGCATGTTACCTGTGTTAATTGTCTGCTTTCGTGGTTACCACGTAGAAGAGTAATGTTTGCTGGGTATCTGCAAGCACAGTTACAAAGACATGACATAGGCAACAAAGAAAAGCACCATGATCGTTTATTCCCACAAATAACTGTTAACATAAACTGGATCATCAACTTTTTACTTGGTTATTTTAAAATTTTTGCAATTCAGTTCTTGACCAAAAGTTGATTAGTTAAATACATACACATCATTTACATCTCCAAGTAAAGATGTAAGAAGTCTTAACGATGATCGATTCACTACTTAAACCACTATGATCAGGAAAGCAGGAGTTATCATAACTATTTTCAAGGTCGAAAAATAACTTTTAAGGTTTGATAGTGAGTTATATTAAGCCAGTCAGAATATTTTGTTCAATGCAGTTTCATCCCTAACCTTAAAATTTTAACACCGCTAATATTAGGAGGCCTCAACACCCAAACAGTTACTTGCAAAACTAATGGCCCGCCGGTAGCACATTATTACAGCATTATAAAGGTATTAATAGATATAAACCTACACGTGTAACAGAATAAACTGCAAGACATTTATCACATATATGTAAGTGTGTGCATATTATCCATGCTATGTAAAAAGATGAAAGCCATCGTAAACAATATTAATTACCTTGCTTTTAGAAGTAAAAGTATTGTAAAAACTTCCAAACTGTTGTAACCACGGTCAACAAAATCCCCCTGCCAAGAAACACAAGGAGCTTCTAGATTACATATACCATTGAATGATTCTTCTAAACTAGAAAATGAACAAAAAATGTGTAGAATTATTTATATAGCAAAATTTTACCATGAAAATGTAATTTGTGTCAGGTACATGACCTCCAGTCTGAAAGAGCTTCATAAGATCATGGAATTGGCCATGAATATCACCACAAACAGTAACCGGACTATTGACTGGCTGAACATTTGACTCCTCGATCAAGATATCCTTTACCTGAAAGTAAAATAATTTTGAGCTACTGCTAGTAGTGCAGAACATAAATACTCACTCCATTTCACTTAAGCCATCACCCTTTTCTTTTTCTTAACACTTCTATAATAGATAAAATACATATAAACCCTTTCTCGCAAGGAGGCGGAAATATAATTCAGTTTGGTAAGGGTTCTAATACTATTTTGTTCAAGCAACAGACTGGTCTTACGTCATATTTTCAATAATTTCGAGAAAATGATTATGAACATTTTTAAAACCGTAAACTTTCACGTAAATCAAAGCCTTAAGGTTAGAGCTTAGTTCAGGTACTGTCATGTGTGAATTTTTCTTTATATTTATTCGACTCTATTCTCTACAGGCAATCACCGCCACCTCCAAGGTCTGTTCTCAGAGGCTCGGCCTTCCAAGTGAGTTCAGGACTCTGTTTGAACCTCACTTGGATCCCAACAAGCATCCAAACCACATCTCACAAGTCATCATAAACGACTTCATTAGACCTTTTCTAGCTTTAAACCAGCTGACTGCAGCTTATCCCTGGCTTTGCATGTTGTCCTGAACTCATTATCCTTCCTGTAATGCTTCCCAGTAAAAACAAGACCCTAAGAGTCGCCCCTCCACCCAATCATTGCCTCCAAAAAGTCTACTTTATGGCTCTAACTTCAACAGATACCATCCAACTTAACTCCCTCTAGTCATTACTCTAAAAATTTCAATAGCCTCAAGTCCTTATATCATGATTAAAAAGCTTGTGGTTTGTTCCCATGGTTCTTTTGAAGTTCTATAGCTATGTAAACTAACAAAAATTACAATTTCCTTAATTACAAGTACCATTTTGCAGATCTCAAAACTTCAAAGCTCATCCCACAACTATGATGTTTAAAAGGTATCTACAGTTAAAGAACTCCAAGCACCATCTTCCCATACTTAGAGTTCAGAATATTCATAGTGGTTTTACAACTTAATATTTTAGGTTTCATAAAAGCTCAAGAGCCATTTACAGATCGCATAAATGGGAGCTGTGTTGCCAATTAAGAGCTGTAGCTGGTTCAATTTCAACACTCAATCTGCTCACATTACCAACGTCGTCTTGTAGCCTTGGTAGAGTTTTGACATTTTTCCCAGGCATTTAACATCCGCCAGCAGAGTCTTTAATAAAAAGGTTGCAAGGTTTTGTTCCTATAGGAGGAGGTTGATGGGGCCTGAGGGGATTCATATATACATGTGTTGTTTGTTTATCTGCAAGTTTCTACCTCTTTTCTTGTGCTTTCCTATATCGATATTGAATCAATGTCTAGATAGGTTAGGCGGTCAAGTCACCTTCTCACAGAAATAGGGGTTAAACTTAAACGGATGATTTCAAATAACAGTTCATTCAGATACAAAAGCCTGATTTGTTTCAACTTTCAACGCAGAAAACATGTGCCAAACAAAGCTTTAGTACTATACTAGTTTGAGACAGCTACTTTTCTAAGACGAGTCGAATTGCTTATTGATACAATTGCTTTGGGAAAACTAGGGGAAGTCCCTCCACAAGTTACCTAACCTAACTAGCACAAGCAGAGTGTCCGAGAATAGTTGATGATACCCAAATCTGTTACAGTCTAGCAGTCCTAACTCCTAACTATCAAAGCAGATGAAAACTGGTTTCGCTGCTTAAATGGTCCTGAGTTGGAACACTACTAAGGCTTGACCTCCGCCACAACAAGTTATACATAACTCTAAACTAATCTGTTAGTAGCAAATTGCAAAAATAGTGGCTGCATACCATTCCCCGGGCATTATATCTATACTACTATAGAATGCATTTGGGACTATTCTATAATTAGAAAGGCTTAATATTCAGAGTTTTACTTGCTTATTATGGAAGGATTTCAAAATTAATTGGTTAGGAAGCAGGTTGGTTGTTGAAACTAAAATTATTTGGCTTAACCATCTCTACATATAAAGCATAAAAACAACTAAATGTGTAACCGAATAACGCAAAATATAGTCACAGGTACCCGCCGCCGCATTGCATGGGTACCGTTCTAGTAGATAACTAAAAGTCACGTCCCCTTTGCCGTAAGAAAACAACAACCACGGCTACGCGTCTAGGCACATAACTAAACACATTTTAACAACGTGAACCTAACGGGTTTTATATTATACTAATTATTAACATGTCAACACTCGCGCGGAAATAAGTAACAACAAATCTTAAACTAAATACCAAAATTAGGGCTTTCTAATTCACTAACCCTAATTCATAAAAATTAACCAAATTAAGATAAAAAAAAGATGTGAAATTGAAGGGGGGGGGGGGGGGGGGGGTTACGTATTCGCATAAGAGCTGCAATTCGTCTTCGGACAAGTGCTGTCCTTCTTTCACCTTTGTTATCCACAGATCTAAATCCATTATATCTTCTTGTTTCTGTGTGTGTGTGTGTTTGTGTGTGTGTGAAATTAGGGTTACGATCTGGGGGAGGGGGGGTAATCGGCGTCGGAGAAAGGGAGACGACGGCCGACGATTTGAAGTGAGATGATATGTGTAACAAGAAGAAATGGTGGTGTAGATGTACTTTTTTTTTATATATATATTGATTTTATTTATTTCTTTATATATATATTTTTTTTGTTGAACATCTTTTTTTTACTAACATGAGGCGAGCTATATTAAATACTAGTAACAAACTTTTGTTATGATTTATCAATCACCATTCATTTAAAAAGAATCAATTATTGAGATTAAAAGTATTTTAATATTTCATCTATTTTTTATAATTTAAATATCTCTTAAATCGTTAATCGTTAAGCGAAAATAATTACACCATCGCGACGATCATTTAATTATTTTTCTATAGACGAGCACTTTGATATACTTTCGACAAAAAAAAATTATTTTTTTCTCGTTTTTTTTTCGTGGCCAAAAAAATCACTTGTGATATGTAATATCACATATGTGTGATATTACATATCACATATAATTTTTTCGGCCACGAAAAAAAAATAAAAAATAAAAAATAAATAAAAAATTGTCGAAAATATATCAAAGTGCCTATCTATAAAAAAGATAATTAAATGTTCGTCATAACGGTATATTTTTTTTTTCACTTAACGATTAAAAGTTTGTAAGGATGCCAGCTGTTTCATCCTTAGTTGCTAGAAAGAAAACCCAAGTGAACCTGCTATAATCATCAGTTACAATAAGACAATATTTCTTGTGAAGAATACTAAATAAGTCCATATGAAGAATATACAATGGGTGAGTAATAGAGTTAAGGGTCTTGGGCTTACAAGAAGCTCTGTGTTGCTTACCCTTAAGACATGCAACACAAGTTTGGTCATTTTCAAATTTTTTCTGAGGCAACCTCTTACCAAACCATCTTTCACAATTTTATTAATGGTTTTAAAGTTAATGTGACCAAGCCTTCTATGCTAAAGCACACACTCTTCCAATGTGACTTTTACAAGCAAACAAGTAAGATTCTCTTTAGGAACAATGTTCTTCATATCAACACCGTATAGATTGCCCTTTCTAGGAATTTTAAGTAACGCTTTATTTTCATCAGGTAAGTTAAAATCAGGAGTGAGGACAAAACATTCATTATGAGTAAAAATAACTTTGTTCTTCTTATCACACACTAAAGAGATTATACTTAAGTTCTTTTAAAAAACACACATCTTCAAAGTCCAAATTTCTAGTTTTAATAGTACCTTTACCAGAAATTTTACCACCAACACCTCCTCCAAAGCTAACATAGCCACCATCAAGAGATGTAAAATCTGAAAGATATGACTTGTTGTCTGTCATGTGCCTTGAACATCCACTATCTGAGTATCTTTGATCACCTTCTTTAGCATTTGAATGTTCCTGCACATGAAATAAAGGAATTAGTTCCTTTTGGGGACCCAAGCCATCACTGACTTGGATCTGCCTCGTGCATCAACATAATTAATTATATCCAATACTATTGATGCACCATTAGGTTGGATAGGTCTCCATACTCAACGTGTTGAGGCCTTAACAGCATTGCCCTCATTTACCCTTTTGTGTTTACAACCTAGCAGTTGAAACTTTTGGCCTAACAGTACAAACTGCTGGCACAGTTGTTTTAACTTTTGGCACCCATTTTTTATTGTAAACCACCCTTTTCTCATAAAGGACCTTTTTCTTGTTTGTGTTGTTTTAACAAAAGTTGTTATGGGTTTTACATTTGAAACAGGTTGTTTTGGGTAAACTGTCTTATTTTGTTTAGCAGTACTATAAGTTGGTCTAGCAGTAGAAAGTGTGTTGTTGCCAGATTTCATCATAACTGCTTTTGGGACCATTTTGTTGTTATCATTAGGATGATTATATCTTTGAAAATTTTTTTCATTCACCCTTGTTTTCCCATGTACCACCCTTCTTCCCTAATGGTAACCACAATTAGCATACAAATGATCAAAACTACCACAAATGTAACATGCTTTATTGTACATCACAAACTCATTACCAAGCTGTTAAGATTTTAAATTGTTCCAATTCCTCTTGTTACCCCTAGGACTTGGTGACCTATTTGTAGACTTGTACATCTTAACATACTTAACTAGTGACCTAGATTGATTAACTTGTTTTCTATGTGTAACAGTTTCAACTTTACCAGCTTCTTTAACCACCTTTGGAACAATGGTTTCCTTTTTACTTTCCTCTTCAGACACAACTTCATTAGCTAGAGAAGAATCACTAGCACTGTCAAACACTTCATTCTCTAGTTTAACATCTTCTACACTAGCACTTTTAACAAATTTAGGACCATATTCTAATGTAGGGTCTTGAAATTCTTCTAACCCTATGTGTGCTAAGTCTATGCCTGAAGGTGAAGGAACACCTCTGTAAGGTGGAGGTACTGACTTATAACATACACCTGACTTAGCTTTGTTAACTACTTGAGCTTCCCAAATTTTGTTAATTCCCTCAGATTGATAAGCTAATGTTTCTACAGTTATCTGAACATTATCATTAAACTTTTTAAGTTTCTCTAGCTCTTCTTTAAGCATACTATTCTCTACATTTTTATACTCCAAATCTCTCTTAAGCACAGCTATGTCATCACTAAATTTAGATTCATTTCCCTATAGTGTACTAATTGTGCTTCTAAGACAGATAAACCTCTTTTATGATTAGATAGATTATAGTATGTATCATCTAACTCTATCCTTTGCTTATCAAATTTTGTTTTATGAGATTCATATGCTTTAATAGCAGAACAAGATTTAGCACAACTAATTATAGAATCTACCTATGAATCAGAGAAGGCCATCAATGCAACCTCAGTTGTTACCATTGCTGTTTCTGTTGGTGTTCCTTCTTCATAAGCCATAAAACTCCAATCATAACTAACACCATCAATAGCCAGCATAGCCTTTGGTTCTTCTATAGTGACTTCCTTCTTCTTGTCTTACTTGTACCATGTCGTCCTGTTGTCTTGTCTCCTTGGCTTTCTAAATTCTCTAGAAAAATGTCCCAACTTGTGACAGTTGAAACATTATACTTTCTTCTTGTCAAACCCAGCAGTTTCATTACCATTGATGGTAATTTGCTTCCCAGTTCTCTGCCAGAACTTCTTAGCCCTCATGCTAAGTAGTGCAACCTACCATTTAATATCCATCTCCTCCAAGTCATCATCATCAACTTGCTCCAGATCTTCATGAGTGAGAGGAGAACCACTTGTTCTAGACAAGAAAGCATAAAATGTTGGATCTCCAAGTCCAGCAACATTCTTTTGAGAACTAGCAATAGAAACTCCAAAACTAGCAGTAGAAACATCGTCATCATCATCATCCTCCTCTGAATTGCTAATGATGGGAGATGACAGAAGTTCATTGCTGTTATGAGGAAAGTTCTCAAAGCTTTGTTTTAGCAATGTATTCTGAGTCTTTTTGGTAGCTTCATTGCCACCAAACCATTCACAAATCTCTTGAAAAAGAGTTTTAGCATATTTGTATTTACTGAAGGACAACATCTGTTCACCAGGAAGGGTCATGAGCAACAAGTTTCTTGCCTTTTTATCATTTCTTTTATTCAACCTTTCTTCAGCAGTAACAGGACCACTGTTCAAAGTGCGAACAGCCTTTCCTTCAACTGTACTTTCACTATAACTTGGTGATTGACGCTAAACCACCAACTTATATTGACCAAGGAATGGTCAATAAAGTCAAATAGCCTAGATCAATGCTTCGGGTAATATAAGGTATCACAGGTCGTTAAGTCCCGTTGAAGTGTGAATTGTAACTTTAGCGTATTCGTGATCGGGTGATTATTCACAGGAAAGGGTTGTAATATGAATTATTAGGAAATTATTAACAAATATAGCTTAGGAAAGCTACGTGATTAATTACGGGAATTGAGATTACAACGATTTGAGCTAAAATCTAAAAACGTACGTTTTGATTAAAAACGTACACAGACGAACAAAATGAAAAATACAACTGACGGACTGGAAAGGTTAAAAGTGTAAAATTATTATTTTTACAATCCTATTAATTAAAGAAAATTTTAAGAAAGTTAAAAACTATTTTTACACTATTTAATTATTTATTAATAATTAATTACTAATTATCTATTTATTACTAATTAAATTAATTAGAATTATTAAAAATACTAAAAAGGCTTAGAAAATTAAGAAAATTTTTATAAATCTAATTAACCATCATAGGAATCCTAAAAAATTCTAAAAAGTTTATTTTTTGTATTTTTAAACTAAATAACTAATTATTAATTTAATTACTTATTAATTTCTAATTAAAATAATTATATTATAAAAAATAGAAAATGAGTAATATAAATTCTAGAAAACTTTGTAAAAATGTTTTAACTTAAATAAAAGCTAGAAAAATTATAAAAACTAGGTTATACTTTATAAAATATAATTATGCTATTTAATTACTTAATATTAATTAAAACTAAATTAAACTAAAATTAATTATAAAAACCACTAAAAGACAAAATAAAAATCTGGAAAAATTTGAAAAATTGCTTTAACCTAAAAGAGAATTTCTAAAAATATCAAAATGATATATTGCTTATAAATAAGCTAGAAAGAAAATTAAAATGATAAATCCTATTAAATAGAAGTTATCACTAAAATTAAAGTTGTTTTTTTTTTTTGGTTTTTTCTTTTTCCAAACTGAATATACACTAAAAACAAAGACTTTTAATAAAAACACTTTTCACACAATCCAGAAATAAGCACTTTGAGTGCTTAATTGTCCACTCAGTTGACTTTTGTTGACTGAGGATGGAATTAAGCTCAAATGAAGAGTGTGGGGTCCACAATGATAACTTTTGGTTTCTCTGAGTTAGTTGAACTAGAATAAGCAAGAATTAACCAAATAAATTGCTTCAATAAGCTACAAATCACCAATAAGCAGTTTGCTTATTCAGTTTCTGAGGCAGATTGGGGACAAGGTTTGGGTGCAAAATTAAGTGGGGTCCACTGGTCTTAAGGTCAAATAAGTGGTCAACCTTTACTCCCTGGTAGGAGGGGGGTTAAATGATGCCAAGTTGGAAGTGTGGGACCCACTGGGTCAATCACAAAACACCACCAAAGTTGGGTGGGTGAACTTAGTCTGTTGAGTATCAATATGCAAACAAACAGATGGGACAAACTAGGGACTGCTTGCAGCCTTAGTATACAAGCTTGAACAAGCTAAATATGAAATGGAACCTTGAGTTGGCTTGCTAGGCTTCCTAACAAACCAAGGTTCACAAGCTGAAACTCAGAAATGAGCTTATGATTGAACTTGTGAAATGACTTAATCACACTGAGTTGTCAGTGTAATGGGTTGCATTGATGGAACATGTAAAGCAAGATAAGCAGATGTAATAAGCCACAAACAGAAAGTAATGAGCATACACAACAACTCACCCAAGAGGGCTATCCAAGTCCACAAAAATTACAAGCTAAAGCTAATTAATGACCAAGGTACAAACTTAGAAAATGGGTTGGTTTTGTAAGGATCTGTGGTGCAGGGGAGGTTCTTCCCCTGCAGCTGACTTTGAAGGACAAAAAAGGGTTCAAGAAAAAATCACAAAAATCCAACAAGTGGATGAATCAAGAGTCCTACTGGTAGATAACAATCACAACAAATTTCAAAACCTAATACAACCCACAAAAATCACAATAAATCAAGCCATTTTTGGTTTTTCTGAGAAGACACACTTTTGACTTTTTACAAACCTTGAGTATTTGACTTTGATGAACTTCAATCACTGCTTTTATGATTAAAAATGTTTTGTTAAGCTATAAGGTGACTAATTTAAGCAAGAACATAAGCTCATAAAAGGATTTGGTGGATTTTTGGATCAAAATATCACCACAGTTAACTGTGGTGATGATTTTTCTTTTGATTTTGACTTTGAGGGTTTTAACTACAAACAACTTGACTCATATGATGTTCTAAGAACCTGAGTGTGGTGTACAAACAACAATTTAGCAATGGGGCTCAATAAATCAGCCAATACAATCAATTCCAAACACCCATAATCAACACATATAGCTATGAAACTTGGTTCAAATCATCACAAACCACACCCTAATGATTACTACTATCTAATAAACGACTATAAAACTAATTTTAGCACAGATAAAACACTAGAAATACTTCTTAAATTAAGATGATAAAAATGAAATATTGAGAGCTTACAAAGCCTTCCAAGCTCAGTTCAAGAACCAAGGAACCACAAACACCAAACCTATGTGGTTTCCACAAACCTCTAACCTACAGCCATCCTATATTAACTGTGCTCCAGCTTTCTTCAACCTTGCAACATTCTTTTTATTTTATTTATTTATTTATTTTTATTTTTTTACATTTTTAACTATTTAATGGAATTTTCATTCTGAGTAAACTAGAAGCATATGAAACCTTTAAAACCTTTCTATCTGAGTTACTAAGGGTTTGTGTTCAACTGAGAATCACTTGTGGCATTTAGACAAATATTTAAAATCCTTGAATAAAGCTTGAAAATTGAAAATGAGATATATACTTTAAAACAGAAATTTCATTGATAAAAAAGGATTACAATACATTAAATAAACTGAAAACAATTAAAACTAAAGAGATTACATACATTGAGGCCTCCTACTACTACTATATATAATACGTATGAAAGATAATCAATCCAAGCTTCCACATGGCTTCCCTTTGAAAACTGAGAGTCCCAAAGTCTTTGTGTTGACCCCTTGACCAAATCCCAGCCATCCAATTGCATTATAATCATTCCTAGCCTTTGATTAGGTTTTCCCGCCAAAAACACATCGGGGTAAAATTAGTGGGTTAGGCGAGGGTGTATTTATTGTGGTGGTGGAGGTTGGTGTGGGTTGGTATTGGCATTAATTGTGGGGGACTAATGGAGGAGGGGGCATGTGTAGGAGACAACCTTTCCCTGGATTTGCGTTAAGTGTTGGGGGGAAGAAGGAGTTGACCGGGTGTTTGACCCGGTTGACTGTTTGACCTGCGTGGCTTTTATAACAAAAAGGGAGTTGGGCCTGGACATGTGGTGGGCTGGGATATTGGGTGGACTGGATTTGGAATTGGGTGGGGTTTTGGTTTTGGGTTTAATATTAACAAAAGAGGGTCCGTTTGGTAACTAATGGTGCACAAGGACCATTTTTGTAATTTTGGAAAAGTTTAGGGACTGAAATGTAATCTCTCCAAAGTAACCATAAGGACCAATGTTGCCAATACCAATAATACAAGGACCAAATTTGCCAATTTTCCATTTTTCAAAATTTCAAAACTTCCCAGTGACCTATTTTGCCATTTTTGGATTTTCAGGGACTAAACTTGTAATTTTGGAAAACTTGTTACCCAAGTGTAATATTTTGTGAGTTTTGACTTTCAAAACCTTGGGTTGACTTTTCCTTTCAAAACAAATGCGTAGGGACTAAAATTGACAAGTTTTGAAACTTGGGGGACTGAAACTGCCAATACTGCAAACTTTGTACGTTTTTTCTTTGTTTTTGCACATTTTGCATTTAAAACACATAAAACACAATCCCTGGGATAATTTAAGTATTTTGATATCTTTTTGATTATTTTTGTGCGTTTTAGCAGTTTAAATATATCAAAAACGATGAGTGTTTGAGCACTCATCGCTTGGCTTGAAGGAATCACCATAGAGAATGATATCCCAAAGAGCATAGTCTTGAACCAAAAAGTATTGTTCAATTCTTAATCTCCACATCTCAAACTCATTTTGTTTGAGCATTGGCAATTTTGCAGCAGTTGTATTCTAAATGTTCTCCATCTCCATTTACTTAGAGTAAGTAAAGAGAGTTTTTCTTAGGATCTTTTAAATCAAAATATCAGAACCTGGCTCTGATATCACTTGATAGGATCTACAACACACTCCTTGTGTTGTTTGATACTTTGAGTGTATGCTAACTAGCACGCAGAATTTACTAGTTAACACTTAGAAGATGTTGTGTAAGTGATGTATGAATGTATGTATGAAACAATGAAAATATGAACATAGTGATTAAACAACTAAATAGCTTCAATATTATTGAGAATAATACGAGTGATCTTTGCTTATCACTAGAGTTACAACCTTGAAGCTTTCACAAAATGATACGTGTAAAGTTATTGTTAAAATAAATAATGTCAAAAACGTTATTTGCATTATTCGGTCTTCATACGTTTTGATAATCACAAAATATAAAAACATGTTACGTAAAGTTACGGTTCATAAGTTTTTAGTTAAGGAAACTCGTTACTTCCACGTATCTACTACAACGTCACTTCAGGTATGAAAAAATTTCATACCGACATTAGTAAAGTGATCAAAGATTTTATTTTCTCCTAAACTTACATTTTTATGTATGACAAAACATTTTTCACAAAAGTATTTTTGTGTTTTTACATAAATGTTTTATTAAGAAAATAAATTCAAATTCAAATGTTATAACAGCTATATTTCCCCCCCAAAATAGGTAAATCTTCACCACGTCAGGACAAAAAGAGGAGCGTCTGTCAGGACGGTACCTTAAATGGACTGACGGTCCCTTAGTGATAAAGGACCGTCACATGTTTGAAGAACCGTCACCTCTTCTCCTGACGTGTATAAATACTGAACTGTTCCTTCCCAGAAAAATAATCCCTCTTAGCACAAAATATTATGTTCTTCCTTTCTCCCTTATTTGATCACTATAACATGTCGGTATGTGTTTATAAATGATTTCCTCTTCCTCTATATCAAAGTGCAAGAGAAGAACTCTCGAAGTAGTGAAGAATCGAGATGTTATAAGAGTCCACACAAACGTAACAAGTGTTACGATTCTATTCTTCCTCCTGTTTTCTCTTTGTAAATATTGTAAATATTTCTGACTTGTGTGTGAGTCGAGGGTGGATGTGTTAGAATGAACTTGGACAAAGGTGAAGGTCCAAGAAGTGTTGTAACTAAAATAGGTCTTGTATTTGTTGTGTATGGTGTGGTGAAGACTAGAACATAATGGAATTCTAGTGTGTAATTTAGGACTTAGTGAAATCGGTGTGTGAAGACTTGAATCGGGAAGGATTCAAGTGGTTGTGTGTGTGAAGACTTGAATCGGGATTCCAGTGGTCGTTAGTGTGAAGGCTTGACTTGGGAAGGATTCAAGTGTTCTTTTGTGTGAAGGCTTGGATTGTGTGTAGATCCAAGTAGGACAAGTGCGCTTGTTCGTGTGGCCACGTGGGCCTTGAAGTAGATTGGTTCTAGCTACGATTAGAACTCGACATTCCGCTTAGTGTCGGGTGTAAGCTTGTGTACGGATTGCTCCGCCTGAAGGAGTGTGTTGATATAGTGATTGAAAACTCTCGAGTGTGGTACTCGGGGAGTGGAGTAGGACGAAGAGTGAGCTTCGTGCCGAACCACTATAAATCTCGAAGTCTCTTTTGGTTGTGCTATTTCTTTTACTCTTTACATTACTTGCATGTTTATATTCATTATTAACTTAAGAGATATCACATAACTAGTAAAATTCAACAAGTTTGTAAAAGAAACTTAACCGGACCTAAAAGAGGCAAAATATTTTTACAAGTAATTAGAAATAGTGAAACTATTCAACCCCCCCCCCCCTTATAGTTTCTACAATTTGTATCAGAGCCAGGTTATCAAGATCTTTATAGTATATTGTACTTTAAAACTTGTATCGATCTATGGTGTCTGAAAGATATCTAGAAGGGTGTTCTTTGAATGAACTACTATTTTTCGAAAATGAAAATTTTATCGAATGGAAAAATGAGTTTGAAAGTTATGCGAGATCAATAAATCATGATCTTTGGCATGCCATTTCAATTGGTGATTTTCAACCAATTAAAATAAATTTCGACAATCAAAATTTCTTAAGAAAATTTTGCAAAAATTTCGAAGCAAAAATATTTATTTATAAAGCTTTGCCAAAAATTAAATATGATAAAATAATTTTATGTCAAACGGCAAATGACATGTGAAAAAGTATTTTAAAATTTCATCAAAGAAATGATCAAGCCGAAGATGATGAAAATAAGTCATTAGAAAAACATTTAGTTGAAGTAGATACATGTACTGCTAGTTCAAATGTTTTTGATGTAGGTAATGTTGTCGACAAAGACCATGTAAACAACCTAGAAAGTGAACTAATCTATGAGCCTTGGAGTGATACCGATGGAGAAGACAACATGTATCTTGAATGTGAAACAAATCAAAAGGTTGATTCTTCAAATAAGGTACATTCTAAAATTGAAGATTTTTTTTATGATTCATTCATTTTAGAGTTTTCAAAAATAGAAAATGAACTTAATAATCTATGCAAAATAAGTAGAAAATCATTTTTAGAAAATGGAACATTGAGATCATACGAAAGTAATCTTGAAAAAGAAGTCATCTTAGGACTAAGGATCAAATGAGAAGAATCCTTAAAATAAGAAGGATGAGAAATGACTATAACTACACATTAGATATGCATTAATTTGAATTAAATGCATTCTTAATCTTTTAGATGCATCACAATATATTTTTTTAGCAAAAAAGTAGATGCATATACATATATTAGATGCATTTGATCAAGTTAGACGAAACCTATGTATTTTTCGTCTTCTGCGGGTCAAATTTGTTGCTAGTATACTTTGCATCGTTTTCACTTCAAAATCACTTTCGAAACTTATTGTGATGCATCTAAATGAGGAAAGATGCATCGAATTCAAGTCGATACATCTTAAATATGAGTTTATAGTTATTTCTTATTCTTCTCATTTTAAGTTTTTTTCTCATTGGATCCTTACCCGTCATCTTAGAAGATAAAATGCCTAGAATTGAAAGTGGTATAGAAATTGATCAAGAATGTAAGATGTGTCAAGATTATAAAATTAAGATTAGGAAAGCTAGTGAAATGGTTAATACACTTGCTAAATTCAAAAAGAGCTTTAAGTCTCTTAAAAATTTACTAAGTAGTCAAAAGACATTTGGGGATAGAACGGGCTTAGGCTATCATTCATGTGAATACTCAACTAGCAACCCAATATAAATAAACTTTGTAAAACCACTTAGACAAATATAAAATTAACTGTTTTGAAAATTAAAAGATGTTAAAAACAATGATCATCACTAGTGATAATTGTCTAAGTAATAGGAATAAAATGTAAAGAAACATTTTTGTTCTTGGTTGACATCCTCACCACTTGCATATAAATGCAATGGATGTCTCAGACTAACCATTTCGGACCCATGAGAAATTGGGTACCATTCCTTGATGCCGAATGCTGAGAACTTGAAGGGAGCATTCTTCTAATGCACTCTTGGTCCTCTTTGGATAGTTATAGCAAGAGGGTTGGTGTTTGCTTGAATGATCATATCAGTGATGGGACCTTCACCCATGGTCTTGGTCATGGTCCACACATACCTCTCATAGTTTCTTATTTTCTTCTCGTTGTTCAGTCTGACCTTTTCATTGTGTTGCTTGATCATTGACGACGCTCGAATTATACATATTTTATATAGCGTTATTTGTTAGTTTCTTAATGGATTATAAGGATTTTCGATACTTAATTGCGTGAAAATACATTTCAGGTCCAATCGACAAAGAACTTCAAGAATCAAGATAAAGTGTGCAAATCCAAGACAATTCCATGTTAAAGCAATATGTCACCTATTGATGCGTGGGAATTGCACCAGGCTTTACCTCTCGAGGGATCTCGAGAAGCTTACAACCCCCACCAGGCAGTGTACCTGATCATTGTAGTATAGTATAGTGACAAGTACCGAGGGATTGATCATTCAACTCAGGAATAGTGTCGCTAGGATTAGAAAGCCTAAAAATTAAGTCTAGAGGTGAGGGATGATTCTTTTTGTATTTTTATAATTTTATAAAAGCAATTAAAATCTCGGGTTTTGGAAGAAGGGGCAGAATTAGTTGCTAATCAACTAACCCAATAACTAAGATGCAATCAAAATAAAATAACACAAATGAAAATAAAGCTAATTAAACTAGTGATGTGAACAATAAATGGGAAAATTGTGTTTACTTAGATTTCATTATGTTAGCCTCGCTATTTTATTAAGATAACGTCACACAAGTGAAATGGACTAGATATGTAGCTAGTAGTAACTTCAGGGACTATTAGTGGTCATTAGGCAAACTTATTATGTAATGAGCCTATAAATACCCCTCATGACTCTCCATGAGGGGTGTGGGAAATTGTGTGTATCATTTACTTTGTCATTAATAAACCATTTTTCTCCACCCTCTCTCTACTTTCTCTCACTAGAAACATGTATCCTTTCACCATGTTTGATCAACCTAGACCTCCCGAACCACATGAATCATACATATTTTCGGTCCTACAATTGGCATCAGAGCCACGGTGTTCTTTTTGATGATTTGTGTGGATTCGAATACTGTTTTGAAGCTGTTTCTGTACCCACTTTTTTCGGATCTGGAATTTTTTTTCCTTATCTTTATTGATAACAGTTTTCTATACATCTATTTGTTGTATTCTTATGATCAAAACAGTCCCTATCCGATTTTACAAACTACTTTTGTGGTCGTTTTGGTTAAGTCATAATAAGCAGTTTTGTATAACTCATATTTTGTGATTGGTTTGTACCATAACCGTGAAAAGTGGTCTTCAAGGTCAGAATACTCATCGGAAAACTCATCAGAATCTGCAAAATGGGTCGCCGGAATCAGATCGGAATTTCTTGTATAAGAAGTTCTCGATATGTACTTGTTTTTTAGAACACATGTGGTTTTCGAGAACACAATACCCTATTTATCGAAAACATGTTCTCGATAAACATGTTCTCAAAAATCACGTTCTCGATAACTAAGTATTCTCGATAAGTGTCAAAGTTTTCGAAATTAAATATTTGAAAAGTTTCGAAAATACAAGATTGAAAAGTTTCGAAAATTCTTCAAATTCAAGATGAAGACACAAGACCACTTGACCATACACAAAATATAATACCAAACTCTTGTGAACCTCAGTTAAACATCATCAGTCCGTAAGTCAAATGAAAAGAAAAGGAAATGCAATAAATGATGAAGACTATCACAGCCTCGACCAACATCATAACCAAACAAAATCCAAACCCAACACTATCCTATTTCCATAGATCTCAACCATGACTCAAACATAATGGTAGAATTATTATTGATCTCAGCTTATTTCTTTTCGTGTGATACAAAAGTATATCAAGACGAGAGGTCAACCACACGAAAGAAACATACCATCATTGATCTAATTCATGAAGCATAGCTTCAATTATACCCGAACTAAAAAGAGAAGATTTATAACAAACATGTTATGATCCATTCTTGGTTCATTCAAAACAATAACACAACAACAAACCTTACCCGAGACCTTTAATTATAGATCTTGAAGCAACAATCTCTTGTGTTCTTGATCCGTTCTACTCCAATAGAAAGAAGGGTGTTTTAGTTTTGTGTTCGTGTGTTTTGATGGTGGTAAGATGATTATAGACAGAGATTAGATAAAGATTTGATTGAAAATGGATGAGTATTATCTGATGGGAGAGAGAGGAGCGTATGTGTGGTAGGCGTTATATTTGTGAAGTGTGAATTAGGGTTATCACAAGATTCAAGTTGTCACAAGTTATACAGTCTTTTGTTTGGATCGTGTTTGATGATGGGCCGAGAATAATGGGCTGCTAATGGAATGGTTTGTCTATATACGAAATTATTTGGGCTGAAAGTATCATTCAATTCGTAAAATGGATATGGACTGTAGCCGAATATAATTGAACTATCAAATGTGTTATACAAAATTTATTTTATTTTTTGGATGCGCATTTTGATAATATTTGATTGATTGAGTGGTATTTTGGTATTATATCTTTCACGGGGATACATTATTCACGGCTAGAATTGCGTTGTTTAACAAAAATGACTACGGGGTTTTTTGTACGGTATTATTGATTTGACTTTGAAGTGGCATTTCAACAAGTGTACTCATTTATCTCAAAGTCTATGGGTGGTTGGATGCATGACTTTCGAAGATACTTGTTTGTGCATTCACGGGAAATGATAGTGATTAAGACTTGGATTATCTAGTTATACCCGCTTTAAGGAGTTACATTGCAGTGCTCACGGGTTATAACTATCACTTTAAGGAGTTACATTGTAGTACTCAGTGTCACACGCAGTTGTGAATAGTTCAAGAGGCGGAGAGTTCATATACTATTTGTTGTCTTAAGTATATGTCTCTATCTATGCTTAAAAGAGTTACGTTGTAGTGCTCAGTATAGGTTCTTAGTCACACCATCGTACAAGATTAAGTCACAAGATGGGATGTTTACTTCATTTTCAAGTTGGTCATATCGGGCTGTCTCCATATGTGGTCATTACTAGAAGCCGGTGAATTACAAGGAGGTTCGATTACAGGTTGATTTGAGAGAAAAGTATTGAGAGTATATTCTTTCGACATATACTCACAAAATTATACTTTCATGGTCTATCTATATTGCATAAGAAGTGTAAAGTACGGGTAATTATGGCATGTACACAAAATAGTATGATGATTTCGATAAATCGCAACCATCAGGAGGGAGAAGAACATGCCAAAAGAAGTAGTGTTTCATCTCTAGTACGTTAGTTGTTCGAGGGAATTGTGCTTACACTGGAACCGAAGAAGTACCAATGATGTGTACATCGGAGCGTATTACCAACCTTCTGTGCAATGTTATGTGAGTTATATTGTCAAGATGCTCCCTGAACGACAACCATGTGCCTACATTTTTTAATCTACTTTATCCGCTGCGTGATGAAAGAGGTTGTCGGTTCAGGAGGGAGCAGGAAAAAGAAAGAAAAGGCTCACTAGTTAGGAGGGATTAATAACCTAACTAGACCATTACAGTTGAAGTTCAGAGCTACAAAGACCTTTGCCGTCAGTACGCCGAGATCATCGGAAGAGAGAACTTCAAGTCTGCCTCAGTATCTAGACTACAGAGACCCTGCACTTCAACAACGTCAACATAGTTTACTATTGTTGTAATTTTACATTGTTAATGTATTTATAGGTCTCATTGTAACCATTCACGTGTGACGATATCTTGGAGGGAGATTGTTAGCCTCGCTATTTTATTAAGATAACGTCACACAAGTGAAATGGACTAGATATGTAGCTAGTAGTAACTTCAGGGACTATTAGTGGTCATTAGGCAAACTTATTATGTAATGAGCCTATAAATACCCCTCATGACTCTCCATGAGGGTGTGGGAAATTGTGTGTATCATTTACTTTGTCATTAATAAACCATTTTTCTCCACCCTCTCTCTACTTTCTCTCACTAGAAACATGTATCCTTTCACCATGTTTGATCAACCTAGACCTCCCGAACCACATGAATCATACATATTTTTGGTCCTACACATTACTCCCTAGATATCTTTTACAGGTTGATAGTTTGCTACAGTTGCGTGAATGGTGGGTTATATTCCTTAATACCAATCGTGGGGTGGCGTACGTACTTCCCCAACTCTATAAGCTCCTACTTCACTCCTATGTCGAGCCTGCAAGAAGCTCTTAGCATGGGATCATTAGAATTCGCTCATGCATTAAATACAACCATAAAAACCTAGTACGCATTGGTTCATGTTTCTTAAGACGTTCAAGCAAGTTACACTATGGAAGTCCGCCAGTTTTCTTAAGCCTAACATCGAAATCATTCATCTGTAACAACTATAAACAAGCAATCAACCCATAATCAACATCTAGGTTTCACTACATCTAAGCAAACACACAAGAGATCTAGCCTAGCATGTTAAAATCAAGACAAGCGTAAGATATATTCAAACAACACATAGACATATTGAATGAATTGAAAGGATACTTATCTTAATTGAACATGAAAGTTCTCAAAGGGTAAAAACCCTTGAAAATACTGATAAAATCGTGCTAGGGTTTCTCCAAGTTATCCCTCTAATTGTCCTCTCTTATGAATGAAAATTAAAAAACTATATATAGATTTTCCAACATGACGGCGTCAAGAAGAGAAATCTGACGCCGTCAACTCGCCGCCCATAATAATATCAGATTGCCTAGATCCAGATCTGACACTGTCAAGAGCAAATTATCTCTTGGCCGTCACGTGTAATGGGACCATGACGGCCTATGGTGATGCCGTCATGCCCTTAGTGTAAAACTCTCTGGACCGTCACGGACTCTATCCACTTCACCTCTTGTTTTACTCTTGACGCCGTCATGTAGAACTTGGTGACGCCGTCAGGTACTGTTCCCAACAAGGAAAATTAAGACTTTACCATTTTCTTCACTTTTATGCTCCAAAAATGTCCAAAATGCTTCCTTTTCAAGAATTCACTCCAAAAGTACCTAAAATCACAAAAGGAACGATTTAGGGCAATATTTGATCAAATAAATTCAATTTCGGGCATAAATGACCCCCTAAAAACGGATCATTTTTCGCCTCATCACCTATCCATGTATAAAGAGCGCCGCTCTTATAGTAGTGTATGATGGTTACGGGGGTGTATGAAGTCCTATGCAAATCTAAGTCAAATAAACAAAGTACGGTGATCTTATAATAAATGTGCGCTGGTCTTCAGTTTAATTAATGACCCTTTGGCGCCAAGAAAACTATTGAAGCCCGCCGGTGTTAATGTCTAAAGTACGTCGGTATCGCGTGTGAAGCCCGCCAATCTTTATCCAAGAGCGGCGTACTTCAGTGCCTGATCAGTCACTCCAAGCCTATAAACAGAGCCTCAATCCGTCTCATTTACACACACCTCTCATCCCAACTACCAATAAAGCTCTGATAACCATTCTCTCTCGAATTACAACAATTGGAGTGATAAAGTGAAATCAAAGTCCTAAAAATGTTGAAATACTCTCTTGATATTATTGTAGTGACCGCTAGTGATGGTAGCTTCTTCATTATACTAATTCAGAAGTATGTTGCTCATTCCAAACGAATTCATCACTGTAAGCATGATTACTAAAGCCATTTTAGGCTAAACTCCTTATGGTTGCTTGCATATGTTAATATAATAAAGTGATTGGTTGTGGTTATGATCTCTTGTTGATTTCTTGTTTATGTTGAGACCTTGATGTGTTCTAAACTCATTATCCATTGTTTATCACTTTTGATTATACTTGTCAATTGGAAAGGGTCGAAAGATTCAATTGGTATTATATAATGTCTATGTATGTTGATCAATTGAATTGAGAGATCGCTTTTGTTAAGTTATAAACAATAGAGCTATGAACATTACAACTAGTACTCGAGCTTGCTAACCACTTGCTTAAGAATTAGTAAACATAAGTCTTGAATCATCATTGTTAACTTATGAAACGTCATTTTGATGAAAACAACTAATCATTGGTTGAACGTGTTCCATCTTTGATATCATCATCATTAACCATCGCTAAGTTATAAAGACTATCCAAGTGATCATATTTGTCCCATACTTGAATTACATCTTAATCTTTGCATAATTACTAAAACGTTTTCTAAATTCATCTAGATTAATTAATTGATATGCAAGAACAATTTTAGTCCCTGTTGAACGACCTGGTCTTTCCAAAACTTTTTACTTAACAACGAGGGTTATACTTTTACCTGTGTGTTTTGAACTAAAAGAATCGGTAGAATTAGTTAAGATAAATTTAAAGCATTCGAGACACATCAATCATATCAGCTTGAAGTTGTAGAAACTGTTCCCCTGATATTTTAATCAGTTTCCTTGATCACTTCCTTTGTTACTTCAGCAATGACAGGCTTACTGGGCATTTCTGCTCTGATTTTGTCATCTTTTTCCATTATAGCAACCACTTCTTCATTTGTTCCCTTGAACACCTTCCCATTATGTAAGATAAATTCAATAAGTACTGGTTCGTCTGGGTCTTGTCAAACTTCCTTTTGTGCTAGCACAAGTCTAGGGGGTGAGTCTCCTGATTCCTTGATCCCCTTCCCTTTGTCAATGGGTTGAGGTTTTAAGGAGGAGGGCTCAGGGATATTAATGGTCATTGTTGTGGCTTCAATGGTGATTGGAGTTGGAGAGCTGTCAGTAGCAGGAACTGATGAAATCACCATAGCAATTGTGGTTCCTGATGATGCTGGTTTTTCAACCATGTAGCTTTGAATAGGTACAACACCAAAAATCACTTGTTCAGGATGAGCTTGGTCTTCAGAATTCTGGTAATCTTTTCTTGTACTCTTGTTTGGATCCAACTGTTGGAAAATTTTTTGTACAGGTGTTGGCTTAGTTGGAGTAATTTTCTCCCCCTTAACAGATGTTGGAGTTTCAGGGAAGGCATCTGTTGATTGAGGAGTAGAATGAATATGACCAGACTGAAGAATTTTTAGGATTTTAGAAACCATGCCCTTAATCTCTAAGGTTTATGTCTTCAGGGTAGAGATATCAGTGCTCATGGTGCTCTGATTCTGAGAGAGTTGGGTAACCCTGGCTGTGTAATAGCTGACAAGCTCATTGTGCTTCTTGGTGAGTTGTTCATATCTTGAGGAGATAGAGGTAAGCTTGAGTTCTTGATCACTGAGACTCTTGGCAACAGCTTCCTGATGAGTCTTGAAAGCTAGGTAGTCTACCTCATTGAATAAGTTAGGGAGGCTACTGAGTGCTGCTGAGGTAGTCTTGTGAGAATCCATGAACTCAGTAAAGTTGGTGATCAGAATTGGATCATCCTTAAACTCTGCTTAAATGTTTGTAAGAGCCTGAAGGATGGAGGCAAAGTGAGTTCCCTGATCAGTACCCATCTTCTCAATGGAGGTCTTCAAGTTAATGACATGTCCGTTAGTGGAGGTGGTGATCTTTTTGAGGTGACCCTGAGACTCTTCAACAGTAGCCCTGAAGTCAGCATAAGAAGTCACTGCTTCATTGTGTTGTTCCCATTGCTCCTTGATGATCTCATTAAAGAGGGCATTATTAGATTTCCTGAGGAATTTGACCAGCTGCCTTTCAGTGAGGGGGAGAACATCATCATACTTCGGCAAGTAATCAGGAATTGCAGCAGTAGAGTCAGAGGAGCCTGATGATTTATGTGATGATGATGATGAGGAATTTGTTTTTGGTGGGAATCTTGTTCTTCAGGAGGAGGAGATGAAGTTTGTTGTTCAGTGTGCTGAGGAGAGTTTTCAAGGTGAAGTTGGTCATCAGTATCCATGTCTTCCCCAGTAGCTAGAACTTCATCATCCTCAAAGTCAACCATTTCCTCTTTTGATTCTTCATAGATGAACATTTGTAAGTCAGCAAGAGTAGGAACTGAGGCAAAAACCTACTCCCCCTCAGAAGAGGGCTTGCCTTTGATGTGGTCAGGTTCTGACCCCTCCAGGAGAACAGAGTGGGTTTTCTCTGCTTGGTCTACGGAGTCAGTTCCCGAGGTATGCGCATCGCCGTGGGGGTGTAGGTTCCATATTAGCGGGTGGTTGCATGCCCCCTGAGTCTTTTTCCCTTGACGTTCCTTTAGGGACTGGTGGGGTTTGAGCCAGTACCATCACTGGGAAATGAGATGTTGAGGTCCCCCTTTCCAACAAGGTTGTGCTGCCCTATCGAAGTTTTAAGGACCATGAATCCCTGAGACTCTGATTGTGATGTATCAAAGCCATAAGCAGGATGTGAGGAGGTATGGGTCCCCATCTTATTAGTGTAACACCCCTAAAATTTCATTTGCTACAGCGAAAGACTAATTTGGGTGTTACGTAGAGGATCACAATTATAATCATAGAAAATGACTCGAATGAGACCTTTTGAAAGTCATTATTATTAAATTCAAATACGAGAGTGTTTCAATGACTAATAGAATTTTTGTTTACACCAATGACTCAAGGTCTAATGCCCACTTCGTGCCTTGAAATGCTCCTTCAATTACCTGAGATAAACATGCTAAAAGTCAACAAAATTGTTGAGTGAATCCATAGGGTTTGTTTTTGATAATCATTTTGAACACAAGACAAGAATTTTCTATCAAGGGCCCAACATATACCACAACATATATGTTGTGCGGATTTGTTTTCTCTTTGAAGGTTAGTATATTTCATAATCCTGATTTCATTAAAATATTATGAGTTGCTTTTTACTTTTCGATCGTTCAAAATCGGTTTTATCTAGCCGGATCTGGTTTATGTGGTTTTGGGTTGGTTTACTATTTTTATTGTTATGTTTTGATGGTTATTATAGGTGAGTTTCAACGGACTATAAACTTTTTACCCCACTTTGAATGTTTGTTTTATTTTGAAATTTGAACACGCAATGCCATATTTTGCCTGCTTTATGTCTTATGGTTTTAGATTTTTCAAGTTATTTAGTTTGAGTACAAGATTTATGAGTTTAAGGCCATTATCGTGAATGCTTTTTTTGGAAAACAAATTAAGAGGCTATGATGGTATAGTATATTATTCAAACGTACAAATATTGCTCGAGTTTGCGCTTATTTCTGGTTTGGCGGCGAAATCATGGGATGGCTAAGTGAGAGATCTTCAACCCAAAGTGTTGCAGCCATGAAAAAAACTATTAATAGATATGAGCATGGTTTCGCTTTATTTGTGAAGTTTGTCATTTTTGTTTTACTGGTTCTATTTGAGAAAAATATATATATATATATATATTGAATTTAAGGTTTAAAAATCTATTAATCTCCCCTTGCCACAAGTTTTTTGTTCTATTTATTGTCTTAATATTTTTGTAGTTTTTGTTCTATTTCAGTTTGATTGTTAATTTTAATTTGTGTGTGATTTTTATTATAAGCTTTAAAAAATATACCGTATGTAAAAGAGGGCACCACATTTGATAAATTTACATGTCAAAGCACAAACTTTATTAAAATGTACACCTATCAATTTTCTAACAAATTTGAAAAGATTTTTTTTTTTTTTTTTTTTGGGTGGCATATCACGTGACATTGTATACTTGTATAGAGTCTCGGACTACAAACTAAAAGAAGCGTTGTAAGTGATAATCAATTGCAAAAGATAAAAGTACAACGAAATGGAAATCAAAATAACAATACCTCATATAGTCGGACTATAAACTAAAAGTTTCCACAGCGATTTCTGGCTTTATTTTGAGTCGAATGGTAATGCTTAAGACACTTATTAAGATAAAAGTAAGTAATATTTAATCCTTAAAATACTCTTTCAAACTCAAATTCTATCAATTCAAACAATGTTGCCTTAATGAAATAGTTGACTATGGTAAAAGGAGGTTTTTTTTTTTTTTTTTTTTTTTTATTATTTTTTTTTTAGTTCCGACACTTATAATTTCTAAAAATTCATCCACAAACTCTATTATATAAGACATCATATTACAACTTCTTTTTTATTATTCTGTTAGTTCATACTTTATAGTTGATGAAAATAAATAATAACGCAACTATAAAAGCTTCCCGCTATAAAATCCCGTTGTTATTCACAAATACTCGTCTAGTAAATATTTACCCACTTGAATTGCTAATTAGCTCAACACCATTGAATCCAACACAAGAACTTAGGTGCCATTTGGTTGAAACTCAAGAATTACTATTGTTATAGATTTGATTGGATAGTGGAATACGAATGAGTATAAAATAATAAAGTATGATTGATAATAAAACTGTTTTGTGTTAATACTATGATTTCATACGCAAATTTTGTAGGTCCACCAATATTTATATATATATTTTTTCATGCATCTGTTCAAAATTTATTTTATATAAAATCGTTTTATGTTGTATGATTATAAAATGTGAGTGAGCTACACTCGTGGACAGAAGAAAGAAAAGGGAATCACTATCATATATACCATCTTTGCCTCCTATGAGTTTTAAGCATTGATTCCAATAAAGTATTCCAATATCTATGTAACAAACAAATGTGCAGTTTGGTTCATGGTGTTTTGTGGGTTTAGGATTTAAAATTAGAAAACATTTGTTTGGTTCAAATTGATGGGCTATGCAACAGTGTTTATACCCTTATTGATAGGTTTTGACAAAAAGTCACCACCTCTCTCTGGCTTTCTGACATGCTTTTTGTTTTTGTTGACTTTTTCGTTTTTAAAAATCTCTCAACCACATATTATTTGTCACTTATGTTTTTTTAGCTTTCAGTATAAAAATAATATATTAACCCAATCAAATTAAACAATATTAATTTTATAATATATATTCTCTCTCTAAATCAAAATTATAATTACAACTTTACGGGCCTGTTTGGTTTGTAGATAGGTTTATGATTAGGATTTTGATTAGGATTAGGATTAAGATTTGGATTAGGATTAGGAGAGATAAATTATATTTATATAATATTTTTTTTGTAAAAGTAATGTTTGTTTTGTGTATCTTAACTACATTATAATGCATTTAGGCAGTTTCTAAAAAGAAAGTCTTAAAAAATTAAGACAAAAAATATTTCTTTAATTGGAAGGATTTCAAACTAACACATACTTATGAATAGGAGTTACATTACATTATGAATTTTAATCTCATTAATTATAGGAGCCACTAATATTTATAAACTTCATTAACTTGCAATAGCTCATTTAATCAATGTAATATAACAACCCAATTAAAAAAAAAAAAAAAAAAAAAAAAAAAAAAAAAAAAAAAACTACTCTGCAATATGATTTAAAAAAAGAAACGTCTATACTATAATTACCTTTTAATGCATATTTCATATACATAAAGCCTAAAAACTAACCCACAAACTAACAATGTTTAATCTCAGCCTCTAAACACACATTACACTATAGTAATAATTTAAATGTTCTACTTTTAAAAAACATATATCTACTAAGTTTTAAAGTATTCAGGACAACGCTAAATAAGGAAAGGTTTAAAATGAAAAATATTTGCTCGCCATAAATATAGTCACCGAATACCCGCCGCCGCATTGCGCGGGTACCCTTCTAGTATATATAATGTATAAATTTAAAAATTTAATATTTTTTTATATAATAAAATGAAATAAGAAAAGACAGTGAATGGTAGATAACAAATTTGGCCCCACAATATTTGAAAAGATAAGCAAATCCCGGTCCCTTAAGTGGGATTTTCACAAACCTTCATTTTTGGTAACCATCCCCAATTGTCAGACCCTCAAATATAAACCAAACAACAAAAAGGGCATATTTGTCATGAGGTTCTTGAAGTTGGGGATTGGGTTAAAAGTAAAAAAAGATGTTTGTTTTGAGAAGATAAGGTGAGATCAATGACAAACAACAAAATCTAAAGAATAAATAAGCATATCCTAGCTTTTCATTTTGTTTTCATCCAACGGTATAGATCAAACAAAAAAAAAATAAAGTAAGGGTAAAATTGACATTTTAGCTCATTTAATATAAAAACCCACTTTCCACTTGTTTATTAAACAACATATCTTGCAAACGGTAAATTTTCAAGCTACGAAAAATACACCATCGCGACGAGAATTAAATCATCTTTCTATAGATATGCACTTTTATATACTTTCGATGATTTTTTTTTTTTTAAATTTTCCTCCAGAAAAATCCCACGTGATTCGTAAAAAAATCCCACGTGATTCGTAAAAAATCACTTGTGATTTGTTAATTTAAAAAAATCACAAGTTATATGTAAAAATGAGTTAATTATTGTTTTTGAGTTTTATACTTTTATGTCATAGCTTTTTAAGGGTATATGTTTTTTATATGATTGTTGAAATAAACTATTGAAATCTCTTTATTAAAAAGTTGTATGTTGTTATACAGAATCTCATGTGATTCTCTCTGATCCCTTGTGATTCATATAGAATCCCATGTATTCCATAAAGATACCTGACGAGTATCTTTTATGTGATTCATACAAAATTCCATGGGATTATGTATGAATCATATGGGTAATCTTTATAGATTACAAGTGATTCATCAAAGAATCTCATGGGATTCTGTATAAATCACATGGGATCCTATATGAATCACAAGGGATCATAGAGAATCACATAGGATTCTGTATAAATCCCATGTGATTTTCATTTTGCCTTATATAAACTGGAAGTACAATATCACTTTGAATATATCTTATTTACTTTGAATATAATGTTTGTTTCTTAAATTCTGTTTGATCACATGAGTAATCTGTATGAATCACATGCGATTAGGGATGAATCACAAAGGATTCGTTAAAGAATCACATGGTATTATATATGGCACCACCCCATGGCACCACACTGTACCTAGCGCTCTTAGAAACAATTGTCGTTTTACTGAAACACTTTAGTGCATTGTACCGAGAGTTAGCATGCAAATATAAAAGTTTAATGTCAAAAGTACCTAGTAATACTAATAATAAAGTGATAAAAGAGTACTTTATAAATAAAATAGTAAAGTACCATGTAGCAATTCGCATTTTCAGGTTAATTTCTATTCCCGAAAATTTCACTATTCATTTTCCGAAATTTAATTTTTATTTCATATTCTCGTGTGATAAATCATTTCCATGGCAAAATAAAAGTTTGACACTCATCAGATCATTTTCGCGAAAGTTATTAAGGAACTACACGTTTTAGGGTAAAACGTCATTCAAAAATCCTACGCACAACGAAACTCGACCGCGTTAATTTTTCCCGCATCAGAAAAATGTTTGATACACTCATGATTTATTTGAGAATTAATCATGACTAAGAAAAATGTGATCAAATAAACCCTTGACCGTGAGAAACAGAAATTTACGTTTTTAAGCGCTTTTACTTTGTCGTAACCTTAGCCTATACCTGCACCGCGTTTCAAAGACGATTTGAGTTTTCACATTTTTTGGAAAAAGTCAAGATATTTTTCCCTCCTCCTTTGACAAAAAAATCATTCCTTGATTTTATAAATCATTCCTTGATTTTTAGGCTTATGGTTTTATGTCTTAAAGACATTAAATACCAACCGACACTAGACTGAGCCCAGTCGAGACATTATAAGTCATTTTAAATTATTATTATCATATTAGAAAAGTAACATTTTACTTTTCTCAATTTTACACAATATTCGTACGTTTTACGTATTACGCGTTTTAGCACCCCAATGGAACCTACCACTCATTTTATATTTTATTATGGAATATATTGACATGTTTAGCCATTCTTTCAAGTTCCACATTTTTACGATACCCGGTTTTACGTTTTGAGGCTTAATCATTTACGGTTAGCATTTCACGGAGTCAAAACTAACTACATAAGTTAGATATTATCATCCAAGGACCACCTCATCCCCCCTAGCATATGTGAACCGCCAATAGGGGGGGAGTCACCCTTTAGGTGGCTTGATCTCATGACTTAAGGCCTTGAGATGATACCATGTGTTAAAACTTGCCATGAAAGCTTTGACTAGTCAAAAGTTCTAACCTCCTCAAAACCATATAAAACCCCCTCCCCCTCCTTTGTTGCTGTCCCATATCACCCTCACCATCACCTCACACTTAGCTAATTTTCTTCCAAGTTTCATGCAAGATTCAAGTTCTACAACAACATAGAAACCCTAGTTTAGTTTTAATTCATCAAAACTACTTCCAAACCCTAGAAACTTTGGTGATTTCTCTTGAGTTTGAATCTACTCAAGTCACCTCAACTTTCATCATCTCTCTTTCAAGAATACAAGTGTAGAAAGATTGCTTAAAGTGAAGTAGGGTGAAGCATAAGTCAATCAAAGTCCGTACCTTACATGTTACTTACCTTTCTTTGTTGAAAGCCAAAAGTTGTAAGCAAACCCTAACATACTTCTTGTTAAATATCATTTTCATGCTATTTGTATTTCATTCCTACTATATTTTGTCTTGTGATTATGTTCATGATGTTTAAAAATGGGTAAAACAAGTATTGGTATATATATGATAACTTATGTTATTTAAACAAGTAAACTAGTAACTTTCTTGGTGAAATCTGACCAAAATGGTATAGTTATGATATTGGACAATTACATATTGTAGTATAGGACTTAAAAAGGAAACCATAGCAATTTGAACCACTTAAAATGAGTATATGAGTAAAAAGTTATGACCATTTGAAGTTACCAAAACTTTGCGGCAAAACTGCCTAAAAACCTTCTGTATCAGAATTAAACACGCAAAAAGAGGCCCTTCTGGTCCATTTCACGAAAAGGTTAAAGCACGAAAGTTGTCCGGAATCACGTTTTCTTCAAAAACTCAGGTGCACGTATCCAGAAAACCAATAACGAATGAGATTTTCTTCAGTTTCTTAACAGCTATTTTATATATCAAAGTTACTATATTATAGTTATGGTTTAATAAGACCAAGAGGTCTAATGACCTAAATTCAAGACCACAACCATGGCTAAAGCCAAGGTTGAGTCTGAAGACCATGGAACAATGACCAAAGGTCACGGCAAGGCCATGACTAAATGACCATATAAACTTACTGTTAGGAATACAAATATTCCTGTAAAAGTCTCGGTCACCTAATGATTGTAATAGCATTAAGGTAGCTCGTAGTTAGTTAGTTTATTAGTTAATTAGTATTAGATTAAGTAACACCGTGGAAGAAGGAACGGGTCTTTACCCACTGTATGCCTGATCCACAGCCCGGGTGTGGGCGTTTTGTAGGTAACTATAAATACCCCTCTCCATGTGGGCGTTTTGTAGGTAACTATAAATACCCCTCTCCACATGTGGAGAGGGTTGGTGCTTTTCTTTCAATCTAACATTTTTCTATTTTCTCTCAACTCTCTCTCTCTCTAGAAATCACCCAACTCCCTTCTCTCTCTAATCTCTTCTACTATTCTTCTTCTTTCATAATTCTATCACAAAACCATGCATGCTATGATTATTGATATTCTACAATTGGTATCAAGAGCCAAGGTTTCATCTTAGGACTTGGTTTTCTTGGTTTTGTGATTGGCTTTGTGGTTTAGGTTGTGGTTCGACTTGTTCTTATTTTTCTCATAAGTTTGTTCTTGTTTGTGGTGTTAAACACTTTCACTACATAAGCTTACCGCGGTCCCTGGATTAGTCATATCATCAATATCATGACTGTTTTGAATGAAATTCGTGGGTTGGTGTTATGCTTTTTCTTATTTGCGATTAGTTTTTTCTCTTTTTAGAGTTTAGTGTTGTTTTGTTTGTTTGGGCTTGCGGTTCTCTACTTGTGAATGGTCCTGAAAGTTGTTTCTTGTCCACTTCGAGTATAAGACAAAAAGGGAAGATAGTGACAGTTTTGGCCTGGTTCTATGGTTGCGGTTAACTCTATTTTTGCGGTTACCTCATTACTTTCTTGCGGTTAACTCCAAAATATTGATAGCGGTTATGTTTTTTTTGAGTTTACCCATCTTTGTTGCGTTTGGTCCATTCTCAATATTGCGGTTAGCTCTTTTTTTTTGAGGTTAACCATCTTTGTGCCTTGCGTTTAACTCTATTGTCGGCAGCTATTATATTGTTAACCAATACCATACCTATGTTTATCCTATTCCCACGGCCATCAACTGTTAATCCAACTTTCTTCTAAAACAAGACTCAAACAATAACAAACATAAGAAACCAAACGAGAATAACAAACATAAGATTCGTCCTAAGACACTCACAAGAGATCTTTTCCTCATTGATTCGTGATGACCCAAGAGTTGTTGAATGATAAAGAACAAACTACAAACGTGCTCAACACATGACCACAAAAGAACAAAAGAACTTATTTACATAACTTGATCTCAGATACGTGCTCATCATTGATCATTGATAATAGGTTATCAAGTTACAAAGTTTACAAGATCCAAAAACAACATGCACTTGTCCTACCTGTGACCCACTGATAAGATCTTGGTAACGTGACCTTGTGTTTGTGGTCTCGTTTGTACAACAAGAAACAAGGATCGTAATATTTTTTTGTGGATTGTGCATATACGAGCTGAGTACAACAAGAAACAAGGGTCGTAATATTTCCTGTGGATTGGACAACTTGTTTTCTTTGATTTGTGCTGCTAAAAGAAAAGTGGAGGCGTGACTGCGTTTGGAAAGTGATTAGGGTCAAAGTGTGATTAGTGCCTTTTATACACGAACTATTAGGGTTGGTATTATTAAGTTGAATGAGCTGATATCACATTCTGAATCAGCAAACGTGGACCACAGTTGTTAACACTCTGAGTTGGGCCAAATACTTGGATTGAATTGTGTTATTGGGTTTTATTTTGAGATGGGCCGAATGTTTGTCTAACGAGCGTGGTCAGCTGAGATGATTTCACAAGGACGAGTTTTTCTTGTGATTGGTGGTAATTGAATACTTGAAGTTATTGTTTGGTCAAATATTTTCGGGTATAATTTTAGATCACGGTCTTGTTTGAGCTTCAAGATTCCGGGATTGAGAATTATTTTGAGTTAAGATATTATCGGGTGCATTGGATATAATTACGGGGTTTTATCGGGTCACGTAACATGAATGTTGTCTGTTATTCACTGTGACCTGTCTAATTCACCACTCAAACTCAATTCAACCAAACCCAACCAATTCTTCAGTGTTTCACGGTTTTGTCTTGATTTTGTAAAATCCCGCAAAAGATTCTATTTTTCGGTTTAAATCATAGACTTGTAAAATCCCGTGCACGTTTACATCATGTCTACCACTTCTAACTCTGTCATTTCTGAGAGAGAACTTCATCAGCCGCAAAAATTGCTCGATAATGAAAAAGATTGTTGCATAGAATGTTTTCAACAACTTCATTCACACCTATCAGTACTTCTTGAGGGAACTGGATTCAAGATGGGATTCGAACGTGCATTTGTAACGCTCTTTGGTCAAGATGTTCAGACTTTCACATGCACAATGATTCTTAACTTAGATCAACTACAACAACAACTTGACAAAGGAGAATTTTCCAAAATGGGATCCATGGCTGCACTTTGTGTGATCAACAAACAACTCCAAGTGTTCTTTGATTCGATGTTCACTCTGGAGTATGACCATTATAGTGAGATGACGAAAAAGTGCTTTGCTGATCACACGGGAATTGAGGTTGACACGTTCAGAGACACACTTGTCCAGCTTGTGGATAAAGTGAAAAGATTCATTAAAGAAAAAGCACAGCATATACCTGCATATGATGACAAGGTGAAGGCATGTAGGGTGCAATCTTGTGATGGTATTGGCGATTCGGGGATATCATCGGATGTTGGGTCAGTTGTCATGATATGCAATGGGTCAATGACTGATAAGCCTGACACTACCAGCAGTTCAGTGACTCTTATCACACATGACATGGATGCAGATTTCAGACCAATAAAAGAACAAGTGTCATGTGCTGAGGTACCCCTAACTGTACATCATAATGTGCTTTTTGATGAACGACTGCATACTGATCAAGTTATGCCCAGTTATGACACATATTTGTTGAAAAAGACTGATAGCAATACCATTTCTGATTTAACAAATATGAATCATAAAGGGGGAGAAAGTGATCAGGATGCTGAACGTGATGATGAGTCAAGTTCTTTGTTTACAGCTGAGTCTTTTAAATCAAATGATATGGTTGATAAAGAAACGTTTAATGAACTTTCAAAGAGATTCTTACAACTTGAAAAACATTGTATTTCACTTGAAATCGCAATGCAACAAAAGGAAGAAAGTTTTCAAACTAACCAACCATGTAAAGATCTGGAACTTCCTGATTTCCGCGAATTCTTTTTGATTAATGATTTGAAAGCTCAGCTAGAAACCAAGAACTTGACAATCAACAACCTGAAAAACCGTATTACTGAGTTATGTGATATGTGTAATGAAGTTAAAGCTAAACATGACTGCAATGTTATTGAATTGGAACATAATGTGGCTAAATTACGTGATGAAAATGAGTCTTTGAAAATTCATTGCAATGAACTGTGTGATTCAATCAAAGAAATGCAAGCTAAGTCGATAGAACAAACAATCTCTTTGACTGCCAAAAATGATGAATTCAAAGCTCAACTTCTAGAAAAGGGTTTCACAATAACAGCATTAAAGAATGAGCTAAGGAAAGCAACAGGGAATAGTGTGAACACTAAGTTTGCAAAACCATCAATCTTGGGGAAACCAGTTTCTCAATCAATTAGAAACCAATCCGTTGTTAGGCAACCGACTGCGTTTAGATCTGAACGACCAAAACTTTCAAAAACACGGTTTGCCTCCCAAGTTGATGCGGAACAAGTTTTGACAAAACCAGTCACTACACATTATTTGCCTAAGTTTATTTCTCCTAGTTCTGCTAAGCCTCAACAAGTAGTTACTCCTACTCCCAGCTCCTCTAGGATTAGTTCAAAAACTGTATTGAAACCTAACATTAAGGTTCAAAACAATTATGATATAAATGACTTGTACAAGAACTATGATCTAGAAAAGGCTAGGAAAAGGGCACTACTTCATAAGGATGGAATTTTAGGTTCTCAACCTTGTATGATCCCTCGTAGGATATTGAGGTACAATGCTAAGGTTCAACCTGTTAAGTCTAGGAATTACAGTAAGTCATCTACAATGCATAAGAAGCAAAACAAACCTAAAACTTCTCCTAGGTGGACACAAACTGCTAAATCTTTGGAGACTAGGAATATCGTCAAGCCTTCCACTATGCATAAGAAGATTAGTAATCCTAGACCTTGCTATAAGTGGATTCCAACTGGTAGAATTTTTAAGGACATTGGACTTAAGTGGATACCTACCGGAAAGGTGCCTACTGATGGCAATGCCATGGTTGACCATGAAACCCCCAAGGGTTTGGATACTGTTGTCACTAACCTATATATGTGCAATCAAGTTTGTGATGTTAGTGCAGGTAGTCCTTACTCAGTTGCAGGTACATCAACCATTCACTATATGAGAAAACTCAAAGTCTGGAGACCTAAAGCAATCATTTCCCCAGCTTCAGGAGTTCTTGAATGTCGATGCTGATGTATGTGCATAATGACGTCTGAATACTTCCGTTCAGGCCTCGCTCCTCATCATTATGACGTTTGAACACTTCAGTTCAAGCCTCGGTCTTCAAAGTCATCATTATGGCGTCTGCAGAAATCACTTCAGGCCCCGTTCATCAAAGAAAAAGAAAAGTGTGCGCTTGAGTACGCTTTATCTTTTGTGGAAGAGAAATGTTCTTGCTTCTGACCATTCTCATCAACAAACCTCATATTTGTTCCACGCTTGTTCAGTCATCAAGTGGATTATCTTCATCAGATGTTATTTGTTATTATTCACTCGATCAAAAATGGCATCTTCAAATGCAATTTTTGAGGGGGAGAAGTGTGGACAGTGGATCAACCTCGTATGCAATTTTTGAGGGGGAGAAGTGTGAATAAAATACATGTTGATTGATGCGTGAAATGAATCTCCTCTCCTCCAACACCTAATGCTCCACTAACGAAGGAAGACTAATTGTGACTACGGAGTTGAGTGGGTATCACATATTTGAGATTGAAGGTTGAATTTCACAGAGACGTGTTCTTAGTTTATCTTGAAGTCAGGGTTGGTTGGATGAATGACTTTCAATGATAACTTGCTCGTGCTTAAGATTTAAGTTGAAGACTTGGTTTATCTAGTTACCAGCAGTCGAGGTGGATGGTTGAAGACCTGGTTAACTATCACTTTAAGGAGTTACGTTGTAGTACTCAGTGTCACACGCCTCTGTCGTTGTGGATAATCGCAAGAGGTGATAATGTCTCATGCTTTGGTTGGGTAGTGAGTACTTAGAGATTTGCTTGGAGCATAAATTCTCTACACCGTTCTTTCAACATTAGTGCAAGCTTAAGACACAATAGCAGGGAATTCTACTTCAATTTCAAGTTTAGTATATCGGTTTTTCTCCATACGTGGTCATTTACTATTAGCCAGTGGATGTGAAAAGAGGTTTACTTAGGGGTTGATCCACAGTAAATTGTTGAAGAGAATTGTTATCGACATCTACTCATGGGGTAGTGATTTGTATGTTGCTTCCAGTTGATATGTTTATGTACACACAGTTATGATGATTCCGAGTGATCGTCATCATCATGGAGGGAGAAATGTGTACATCGGGGCTTTTATCAAAGAACTGGAAACATTCTAAGTGAGTTGAAAATGTCGAATTGTCGTTCCCCAAACAAACCCGTGAAGAAGCTACAGATTATCAGTCGTTGATCCACTTTACGTTATGGATGACATGATAAGAGACTGAAGACATTTTGGGCAGAATTGAGAGATACTTCTTCAACATGCATCAATGATATTTCAAACGGGTCGTCAGTTTGGGAGGGAGCAAGTACACTTATGGGCTTACTAATTGGGAGGGAGGATTAACCCAATTAGTGAGCATTTCTATAGCAGTTGATTCTCACTAGATATATTTTAGCTTATTTGGTTCTTCTCAATATTTCAAGTAGATGTGCTTAAAAGTTGTTGCTGATTCTGATATATCAAAACCAGCAAGGGGGAAGGAGACATGCATCCGAATGCATAACGAGTACACGTGATGAACACAATACTTCTTCTTAATCGAAGTTATCCCGGGAAGACAAATGTCTTATCCGCAGAGAATATCAGTGTACTAACTCGTGGCGTTTGGTGTATTATTCCAACTACATGGGGGAAGTGGTCTTCTGATACTTGTGGTATGTACTACTTCAGCTTTCAGTGGGAAGAAATATGAGAAGAACATTTGAAGTATGAGATGACATTGCTTATCGACGTCTTCATATGAGCTGACATGGTTTATGTTAAAATGCTTCTGGTTAATGCTTCATGTACACAATGGTATGATGATTTCTATGAGATCGCAACCATCAGGGGAGAGATTTGTGTACATCAAGGACGCGCAACAGGTTCACGTGATCGGGCTTAATCATATACTCCGGAGGAGATATCCGCAGAGATGATCAGTGCTTCAACCTGTTACTTTGGTGTCATCGTTCTCTTCTTGTGTTGGATACATGCGTACAATATGGAGTGAGTTGGTATATGTAAGATAACTGGAAAGCAATCGGTGAAATGAAGATGTCGATATATTATTCCCCTGAATAGACGACTACTCCAAACCAGAAAGTAATGTGTACATTGGGGACGTACAACAGGGTCATGTGATCGGGCTTCATCATACATTCCGGGATTGATAACCGCAGAGATGATCCATGGTTCACCCTGTTACTTCGGTGTTATCGTTCTCTTCGGGTTCTCGAGCTTCATACAATGAGACTTTTTGCATCACTTCAACCTCTTGGGGGAAGTGGTCTCATGTAGGTGATTGTCGGTTTGGGGGGAAGCTACCAAAGCTTCACATTGAGGAGGCCAAAACTCAGCAATTTGGTGGTGCCTAGCGATTGACTCAGTAGTAAGATTCTTGTGATTTGTTATCAATTTGTGTTTGGTGAATTGTTGTGACTTAAGTCGTTTCGATTAATCTGATTGTAATTTGACGTTGTGAGTTAATCGTTACAACTTGACTTATTACGATCGGATCTATTGTAACTTGACTTGTCGCGACTTAACACTTAATGCTAGTTGTAACTTATCCAAGATCTCACTCTAAGTCTAACTCACATATTACATCTTTCGGTTTCTTTTGTTGACTTTAGTAAAATCCCGGGAGAGAACCGATCTCTCGGTTTAAGTCTCAAAATTGTAAAATTCCGTTTAAGATTATATCATGGCATCTACGGATTCAAACAATTATTCAGGAGCCTCGAAAGCTTTGGTGGTGAAAGTTTAAGAGATGTTGACTACTGATTTCTACTACAAGCCG
This sequence comes from Artemisia argyi, assembly GCA_030686995.1. Lineage (NCBI taxonomy): Eukaryota > Viridiplantae > Streptophyta > Magnoliopsida > Asterales > Asteraceae > Artemisia > Artemisia argyi. The sequence goes on along the minus strand of CM060693.1, from coordinate 168,886,903 downwards.
AACGTAATCTTCATTTCGGTATTCATGTCAACATCTTCTTAAACTTAAATAGTATCATTTGTACATATATTATACCTAAATGTAAATAGATATATAAAACCAACACCAAAAAAAAAAATAAAAAAAAAATAAAAAATAAAAAATCAGAAAATTAGAAAATACCAAAAATAGTTTTTTAAGGCATGTCTTCTGGCATCGATAACATTTACGGTCCTAGAAATGTCATTCAATAATGACACGGGTCTTTAAATGAAGTTCGAACAGAAGTTCAAAAGGTTTTTCAAAACATGCCTAAATGGCTTGTAGTCATTTCAGGCTACAACCCGGATTTCAAAATATGGCTTGTAGTCATTTCAGGCTACAACCCGGTCTTCAAAAATATGGTTTGCTATTACTTCAGATAGCAACCCGGTTTTCAACATTAAGGAAAACACGTCGCCAAAAAGACGGTTGTTCCTAACAAAGGGTGCCGTTCATCCGGGCGTGAATTACTTTATATTCATGCACCCTCGATCTAATGTACGCTTCAGTGCATTATTTCTTGATAAAGAAGAGAAATCTTCTTTTTATCGCCAAATACTTTCCCTTCTATGATTTTCCCGGAAAGTATTTGTGCAAACCTTGGTGGTACCATGAGATTTTGAATGAAAATCAAATTGAACTCAAAAGTTTGATAAAATTTTCACTCAATCAATGACGTTAATAGTTTATGAAAATATTTATGCTTTAACATCCGTCATTGATTGAGGGGGAGAGTGATTTCTCAAAATTTTATGTATCATCAAAACTCCCCACACTTCGTACATAAAACCTGGCAGAAAAATGATTTGTGATGTGTTATGTGTCAGAATGAGTAAATTTTCAAAGAGTTTTTACAAAAACTTCGAATCTTTTACAAACTCTTCAAATCTGACACATAACAACCTCCCTCACAGTTTGAGGGGGAGCAAGAAAAAGTTCCTTTTTATCAGATAATATTAAAAAATTAACCGCATTTCTCTCCCAAACGTTTTCTAACTTATTTAAATCAATTGAGATCAAAAATCTCGAACGATTTGAAATTTTTGATCGGGGGAGAGAATGTGATTTAAATATGAAATCTGATAATCAAATGTGATCTTTAAGTCTCATAAAAGGCTCCCGCATATGTGCTAAACACTTTCGAATATCGATGCACATATTGAGGGGGAGCAAACGGCGTTTGTGGAAGTTATACCAAAGACCGACCATTTATCTTTATGCATGGAGTAATAAGGTTGGTTAAGGTTAGGTATAAGTTCCCATGATCCACCAGAACCGGAAGGATCTTCCTAGGGACAATCCATAGATAGATTAGAAGTCCTTAGGAATGATTATGAAAAAAGGAGTAAAGTGAGAAAGGGAAGAGTGCGGACTGAGATAGAGCTAGGACTGGAACAAACCCAACAAGGTTCTAGTGATGAAATCTCGGTAAGCACTGAAGGGGTTGAAGAATGAAAAAGAAATATAATGAGAAAGGGTGAAAAGAAATAGCCCTCCAATTATTCAACCTTAGGGCAGAAACCGGGTTCAATACATATGCTACTGGCGGTTACTAAGGTAACGCCGGTATTGAAGACAAGACGTCATGGACCCAGTGACGCACTGCACTAAACTTCCCAACCACTCAAGTTCTCTTAAAAGAGCTTGTTTCAATCTCACGGGGAACCCTGTGCAATGTATCGACCGCTCATTGCGAGCTATGTTGATACCTAAAACAGGAGACGCCTCCCCAGTCTCCAGGAGCGGATCAAAACGCACTATTGAGTCTAGAGCCATGAGATCATCCATAAATCTCGTTAGGACACACTTCCAAATATGCTTATTGTTTCACACAATGTGGAAAATAAGGTAAAATATTTAGAGTCCTACGCATTATCCTTGTGGTATTGCCAGAACATCCGAGTGATATGTAAATATTCACAATGACGATGGAAATCCTTCTAGAGCGAACATCACTCAAGCTCTTGGTAGGTGACATGTGAGATCCATCTTGGATCAATGATCAAGTGACAACTGGAAAGCAACAATGGTGCGATTCAATTTTGAATCAAACTTGTTCCAGGATATGGATTGACGAATACTTTTGCCAAAACCTCTCAATGTGCTCACCAACTTATCTTTCGAGCACATTGATTGTGTAATATCTTTCAAACAAAAGTATTTTTGATGGAAATGTGATTCAAAGTATAAAACTCTCGTCGTGTCTCAAAAATGTTTATCATATGACACGCGAGTGATTTCTATAAATCAATTTCTCATCAATCCGTGAATATCTATTCACCGATTCACTCTATCGTGCTGTCTGCTTTGAGACGTTCCGGTAAGAGAACATGCTAAGTATGAAGATTCCGAAGTGGATTCTTTGGAAAATTCATTACTACAAGCTGGAAATTCCTGTCAAGGAGAGTCTTCTTTAAAAGAGACTCTACCTGATCACAGGTCGGTTCTCACAAAACTGGAGGGTAGTCTGTCCTCGCAGAACGAATGACAAAGCCATATTCGTTCTCTATCTTTAGTGCTAACTGTTTTATTTCAGGGACACATATAAAGATGGCGTTGATGGCTCCAGTTTCCAACTGAATCGGGTCAATCCATACCTCATGCTCACACATCCTCCACACTATCAATGAAGATGAGAGTCTTGTTACAACAAATGTTGAGAGACTACCAACAACGCTTCCTCAACTCTGATGAAAAAGTCTCCTGATCTATAACTCCAATGCAACGTCTCCAGATACAGAAGAGTGTGAGCATGATGGTCCTAAAGTCACTACATCACATGAAGGCGATTCTACAATGGATGAGCTTGGAGATTTACTTTGGCTGATGATCTCAAAGAAGCTCAAAGATCACACATCACAAAGGAACTCTAATCACAAGTTCGCTTGCTTGAAGTACGAAGTGTGCTGAAAAGAGAAGAATCAGATCCTACGAGCTACAAAGACTAAAGAATGCTTAAAGACCAAAGATCTTAACTTCAAAGGTGACCTCGCTTAGGGGGAGATTGTTAGGAATACAAATATTCCTGTAAAAGTCTCGGTCACCTAATGATTGTAATAGCATTAAGGTAGCTCGTAGTTAGTTAGTTTATTAGTTAATTAGTATTAGATTAAGTAACACCGTGGAAGAAGGAACGGGTCTTTACCCACTGTATGCCTGATCCACAGCCCGGGTGTGGGCGTTTGGTAGGTAACTATAAATACCCCTCTCCAAATGTGGAGAGGGTTGGTGCTTTTCTTTCAATCTAACATTTTTCTATTTTCTCTCAACTCTCTCTCTCTCTAGAAATCACCCAACTCCCTTCTCTCTCTAATCTCTTCTACTATTCTTCTTCTTTCATAATTCTATCACAAAACCATGCATGCTATGATTATTGATATTCTACACTTACCTAGGCGAAAACATGAGCTAAAGAGTTAGCGATAACTCAACATGCAATTTGGATCTACTCCATCTAAAGAACCATGATATCTTACAAGTAATTGTCATACAAGATTTAAGAAACTCATTCTAATAACAATCTTCATCAAAAAGTAAACTTTCCTAAGTTTATTCAAATATTGGACATGTAACTTTTCGGATCAAAACTTATATATATATATATATATATATATATATATATATATATATATATATATATATATATATATATATATATATATATATATATATATATATATATATATATATATATGTTTTATCAAATACTACAATAGTAGGGAGCCTCATGTGAGGAGTTCATTAAGTAAGCTGTCGAGATGAGTTGTGGATTTACGAATTAAAGTGTCCTGGCTCCTCGAACGTTTACTACATGACTTCTGAATTATGTCGGCCCGAACGGTAGTAAGCGATATATAAAATATACATGTTTCATAAACCATTTCTTTTCAAAGACTTACACTATACTAAGTACTACATCATGGACTAAATGCAAGACATATATAGGCAAATTCTTCATATTCTTTACTCCAATCCTAAGTTGCAACATTCTATTATAGGTTGCTCGTAGAAACCTTCACGATTCGTTCATCACATTCACTACTTGCTATTTAACTTAAGGTGAGTTCATAGCCCCACTTTCTATTACTTCAATGTTTTACAAACCCTTGGGGGGAATACATGCTATTTTAACCGAACACAATGCTTTCAAATTGTATGCTTGCCTGATTGTTTTATTATTACTAAGTACTATCCTTGCCAATCCTAGGCCCCTTATCATGAACCATTTAATCACTAGTATAAGTGAGCGCGAGTATTGTGAATAGGCCTATTGGGATTGACGAATCCCATTTGTTTGACTAGATGAGTTCAAACAAATGCACTATATTTGAAACCTTAAGTATGACGGCAAAGTACTTACCGGGGCAACAAAACTGCCGATTGATATTGGTACCCGTTAATGTATTGGTTGCATGAGCTTAGTATATAATAATAACTGTTTTGTTTTCCAACCATGAGTATGAGTCTAATTAACTCATACTACCAACATATTGTGTTCAACCATTAAACAAACTCTATGAATATCACTCAACCTTTGTGTTGACCTTTTAAGCATGTATTTCAGCTCCATGATAATCAAGAATGGAGCGGAGGGGCACGGACTAAAATGAAGAAGGCTATAAACTACTTTGTCATTCGATAAAACATCAAAAGACTTTATATTGATGTATTTTGAAACATGGAACCTTTTTGGGACCTAACTATGTAAACTCTGATATATTTGAATAAATTCGAATGATAACTCCTTTTAAAGCGACTCGGTTAGAGATCGTTTTCTATTATTATGACTGTTGTGCCGTCGAGTAACACCCAAGTTGAATTCCCTGCATCATGAATTGGGGGTGTTACAGATTGGTACCAGAGTCAGGGTTATAGAGAAACGGGTCTAATTGAGACCTAAACTATAACTACAATTACAAGCAAAAACATTTTTATAGCCTTCCGCTCTTCGTGCCTTCCATCCTCCAGAAGATTATGGACTTATTATGCATGTTATGCTACATGAACATATTAGTATATTGTTATATACACATTTCCATATTTTGAGCATTTCCCATAAACATTAGATTTATTTTGACATTATAATACTCATTGTAGACATCATGTCTGTACCTCCATCTCTCGATCATATTCCTGCTATGCCCGCTAATTTACGAATTCTTCCTGGACCCAATGATCCTTACTTTGAAGCACTTGACTACGACGACGAGGAAGAACCTTACGAGGATCAAGGTGATGAGTACGAAGAAGATCCGGACGAGGATCTTGAAATGGACATAGACATTGAGGGCATTGACGACATTGAAGAAGTAGAGGAACAAATGGTTGTGCGACCACTATCACCATTAACATCACCACCTCCTATCTCACCAAACTCCTCCGAATCTAATCATACTACTCCAGCTCAAGTTCCAAAGTCCACTTATGAAGTCGGCGGGACATCCACATTTACACCTATATTCGTAAACTCTGTCCAATATGAAATATATTCCTTAAAACAAGCCCTCAACCTAACTCAACTTAAAGTTCAAAGCATGACACACCAAATGAATGACTATATATCCAAGGTTAATTCAGCCAAGATGGATGCCATGAACGCACATCAAGACCTCTATTGGTTTAAACTTGATATGAGCTATGTGAAGAGAGACTTGACTCATGTTGGGGACATAGTCTTGGATCCCTTAACTGGCTTGGAAGACGTCAAGGATAGACTTACATTAGTTAAAAGAGCTCAAGACCAAGATGCGGCACAGATTCACGAACTACGAAACCGCCTAACTACAACAGAAATCCGATTAGACGTTGCTAACTTTGACCGGTATCAACTCAAGAATGAGATATATGGAATGCAATCTCAAATGTGTGCCATACAACAAAGGCTATACCAGAAGGATGTCAAAGAAAACCGCCCCAATGATAGTGTGGATGTGCTAGCAACATACGGAAACAACAATCCGTCCGGACTACAACAACCCTCCAACCGATGTTAGACTAGTGTTATAGTACTAGTTATCTTTTGTACTACTAAACTGATTAGTATCATGTGTTATGCTTTTGTACTACTAAACTGATTAGTATCAGTTAGTAAATTTTACGAAATCCATGTAATAGCTAGCGATAGTAGAAACGTTGTAATTACTATACTGAAAGTATCAGTTAGTAAATTTTGAAGAAGCTTGTAATAGGTTTCGATTTTGTAAATCAATCAACGTTATATGAATAAAACTCTTGTTTTATACTATCATGTGTTATGCTTTTAAATTTCAACATTATTATCCTATCATTCATATCAAAAATTGTGCTCATTTCACAACTCTCTAATTACGACGTATCTTTTGAACAATAGAATCATGGCGCCAAAGAAGAAAACACCACCAGCAATGACTCAAGCTGCTATTTACAAACTAGTTAAAGACAGTGTCAACGCAGCACTCACAACGGAATGAGCAACCATAGCTGCAGAAGCGGCAGCAGCCGCTGAAGCCGCCACAGCTGCTGGTGCTGCAGCAGCCGCTGAAGATGCTACAGCCGCTGAAGCCGCCACCGCTGCGGAAGTTGCTAGAGCTGCAGAAGCTGCCCGAATTGCCAACCTTAACACTAGAGGACCAAGCCTAACTAGCCCTCCAGTGACAAATGTTGCTTCCGTACCTAAGGGTTGCTAATTCATTTCCTATTTGAAATGCGAACCCATAAAGTTTAAGGGTACTGAAGGAGCTGTAGGTTTGACCCGCTGGTTTGAAAAAGCGGAGTCGATATTTTTGGTCAGTAAATATACTGAGAGTGATAAAGTTCAATATGCGACGAGTACACTATTGAATGAGGCATTATCATGGTGGAATTCAATATCTCAACCAATGGGCATTGAAAATGCTTATAAGATTTCTTGGGATAATCTGAAGAAGATGATGATCAAAGAGTACTGCCCCCGCAGTGAAATGCAGAAGGTAGAGGTAGAATTCTGGGATCATTCTGTTAAGGGAAATGACATCATAACTTACAACCGCCGATTCCAAGAATTGAGGATACTGTGTCCAACAATGGTTTCAACAAAAGAGAAATTGTTGGAACGGTATATTTGGGGACTTCCATCAAGTATACAAGGGAATGTAACTTCAACCAATCCCAAGGAACTTGATGAAGCTATGCGGATGTCTCACAGCCTCATGGATCAAGTGGTGCGTACAACAGAAACCCGAAGACAAAACAACACTAACAACACCAACAATACCAATAACACCAACAACTCCAACTACCGTAACAACAATAACAATAGGAACAACAACAACAAGCGACCATGGGATGGTAACCATGGAAGTAACAACAACAACCAAACCCGAAACAACAACCATCATAATCAGCAAAACAAAAGACAAGAAGCCGCGACGGCTTATGTTGCTGCACCAGCTAGAGGTAAATACGTTGGTACTTTACCACATTGTACCAAGTGTAACTACCATCATGCAGGTCCCTGCCCGACCAAGTGTAACAAGTGTCAAAAGCCCGGACATCTTGCCAAGGATTGTAGAGGCAAGGCTGTGGCAACTGGGGCTAACACTCAGCCAATAGTTACATGTTTTGGGTGTGGAGAAAAGGGGCACTTCAAGAACAACTGTCCTCAAAACCAAGGACCACAAGGCGGAGGTGCTCGCGGTAGAGCCTATGTCATGGGAAATGGAGAACCACACCAAGACCCGAACGTGGTTACTCGTATGTTCTTACTCAATAACATTCCTGTTAAAGTCTTATTCGATTCTGGTGCTGATATGAGCTTTATATCTACTAGAATTGCGCCTTTACTTGATATCCCACCAATCACTTTAACCACTAGTTATAGTATTGAACTAGCTACCGGTGACTTAGTAAATACTAATACCGTAATCCCAGACTGTACCCTTAATCTCTTAGACCACCCCTTTAACATCAATCTTATGCCAATCGAACTCGGAAGTTTTGATGTTGTCATTGGCATGGATTGGTTATCTAAACATCAAGCTAACATCATTTGTGGTGAAAGAGTTGTGCACATTCCATGTGACAATGAAACTTTGATCATTCGTGGTGATCAAAGTGGAACTCGAATAAACATCATCTCATGTATCAAAACCATGAAGTACATTGAGAAAGGATGTTATGCTTTCCTAGCCTACGTAACCGAAAAGAAATCCGATGAAAAGCGTCTTGAAGATGTTCCTATCGCCCGTGAGTTTCCTGAAGTCTTTCCGGAAGATTTACCCGGACTACCACCAAATCGTCAAATAGAATTCAGAATTGATTTAATACCAGGAGCGGCGCCAGTTGCCCGCGCACCCTACAGGCTAGCACCATCAGAGATGCAAGAGCTATCAAATCAATTACAAGAACTTTCGGACAAGGGATTTATTCGACCCAGTTCCTCACCTTGGGGAGCTCCAGTTTTATTCGTAAAAAAGAAAGATAGGTCATTACGAATGTGTATTGACTATCGTGAACTAAACAAATTAACCATAAAGAAACGATACCCATTACCAAGAATTGATGATTTATTCGATCAATTACAAGGTTCAACCTATTACTCAAAAATTGATCTACGATCAGGTTACCATCAAGTTAAGGTTCGTGAAGAAGACATAACAAAAACAGCCTTTAGGACACGATACGGTCACCATGAATTCCAAGTGACGCCATTTGGGTTAACTAATGCACCGACAGTATTCATGGATCTCATGAATCGAGTGTGTAAGCCATATTTGGACAAATTCGTGATCGTATTCATAGACGACATTCTCATATATTCCACAAAACGAAGAGGAACACAAAGAACACTTTAGAACAATTTTAGGATTACTCAAGGAAGAGAAATTGTATGCAAAGTTTGCCAAATGTGAATTTTGGATTCAATCAGTACAATTCCTTGGACATGTGATTGACAAGACTGGTTTACATGTCGATCCCGCTAAGATTGAAGCTATCAAAGATTGGCCAACACCTACCACACCTACAGAAATTCGTCAATTTCTGGGTCTAGCCGGGTATTACTGAAGGGTTATTGAAGGATTTTCCTCAATAGCAAAACCTTTGACCAAGCTAACTCAGAAAAATAAGAAATACGTGTGGGGTGAAGATGAAGAAAAAGCTTTCCAAACCCTCAAACAAAAACTTTGTAGTGCTCCTATTCTAGCGTTGCCAGATGGGATCGAAGATTTTGTAGTCTATTGTGATGCATCGTACCAAGGTTTAGGTGCCGTGTTGATACAACGTGATAAGGTCATGGCTTATGCTTCAAGACAACTCAAGGTTCATGAAGAAAATTACACCACTCATGACTTATAGTTAGGAGCTGTAGTCTTTGTACTAAAAATCTGGAGACACTATCTATACGGTACTAGATGTACTGTGTTCACCGATCATAAAAGTCTACAACACATTTTGAACCAAAAAGAACTAAACATGAGACAACGTCGTTGGTTGGAATTACTAAGTGATTATGACTGCGACATTCGCTACCACCCAGGAAAGGCAAACGTAGTAGCCGACGCCCTGAGCCGAAAGGAACGGGTTAAACCACTACGAGTCCGAGCCTTAGTTTTAACCATAAATTCAAACTTTCCTGCTCAAATCCTTTACGCTCAAGCTGAGGCGGTGAAACAAGAAGACATCAAAAAGGAAAAGTTGGATGGCATGATACAGAAGAAATTCGAAACCCGTTCAGACGGAACTCTATGCTTCCAAGGTCGAAGTTGGTTACCACTTTATGGTGGCCTACGAGACTTGATTATACATGAATCTCACAAATCTAAATACTCCATACATCCAGGATCTGATAAGATGTATCATGATCTTAAACTACTCTATTGGTGGCCAAACATGAAGGCCGATATTGCAACATACGTTAGCAAATGTCTTACATGCTCCAAAGTAAAAGCCGAACATCAAAAACTATCTGGTCCATTGCAACAACCAGAGATTCCTATGTGGAAATGGGAAAGAATTACTATGGACTTCATTACCAAGCTCCCAAAGACATCAAGCGGTTATGACTCCATCTGGGTCATAGTTGATCGTCTCACAAAATCCGCACACTTTATACCAGTCAAAGAGACTTACAAAATGGAACAACTAACTCGACTGTACGTCAAAGAAATAGTCTCAAGACATGGTGCACCGATATCCATTATATCCGACCGAGATGGTAGATTTACCTCCAATTTTTGGCAGTCACTCCAGGACGCCTTTGGAACAAATCTAGACATGAGTACAGCGTATCATCCTCAGACCGATGGTCAGAGTGAACGAACCATTTAAACACTTGAAGACATGCTTCGAGCTTGTATAATAGACTTTGGAAAAGGATGGGATACTCATCTACCATTAGTCGAATTTTCCTACAACAACAGCTATCATGCAAGTATTAAAGCAACTCCATTTGAAGCACTTTACGGTCGAAAGTGTCGTTCACCTGCTTGTTGGGTTGAAGTGGGAGAAGTTCAACTTATTGGTCCAGAACTCATTCGAGAAACAATGGATAAGATTGTACAAATCAGAAGTCGACTTCAAACCGCAAGAGATCGACAGAAAAGTTATGCCGACACACGACGCAGACCCCTAGAATTCCAAGTTGGAGATAGGGTTATGCTAAAAGTATCGCCTTGGAAAGGCTTGATACGATTCGGTAAACGAGGAAAACTAAACCCAAGATACATCGGACCATTCAAAATCCTAGCCAGGGTTGGCCCAGTGGCGTACAGACTTGAGCTTCCATCAGAACTCAGTAGTGTACACCCCACTTTTCATGTATCTAATATAAAGAAATGCTTGTCAGATGAATCACTCGTTATTCCACTCGATGAAATTCAACTCAACGACGATCTTCAATTTATCGAGGAACCTGTAGAAATCATGGACCGAGAGGTCAAACAACTCAAGCAAAGCCGAATTCCAATTGTCAAAGTTCGTTGGAACTCACGACGTGGTCCTGAATACACATGGGAACGAGAGGACCAGATACATAAGAAATACCCACACCTTTTTACCAACAAAGCTTCTACTCCCAACGCAAATTGATCTCTGGGACGGAGCTCTCATATGGGGTAGAGACTGTAACAATTCGTATTTTCAGGTTAATTTCTATTCCCAAAAATTTCACTATTCATTTTTACTATTCACTTTTACTATTCATTTTCCGAAATTTAATTTTTATTTCGTATTCTCGTGTGATAAATCATTTCCATGGCAAAATAAAAGTTTGACACTTATCAGATCATTTTCGAGAAAGTTATTAAGGAACTACACGTTTTAGAGTAAAACGTCATTCAAAAATCCTACGCACAACGAAACTCGACCGCGTTAATTTTTCCCGCATCAGAAAAATGTTTGATACACTCATGATTTATTTGAGAATTAATCATGACTAAGAAAAATGTGACCAAATAAACCCTCAACCGTGAGAAACAGAAATTTACGTTTTTAAGCGCTTTTACTTAGCTGTAACCTTTGCCTATACCTGCACCGCGTTTCTAAGACGATTTGAGTTTTCACATTTTTTGGAAAAAGTCAACATATTTTTCCCTCCTCCTTTGACAAAAAAATCATTCATTGATTTTTAGGCTTACGGTTTTATGTCTTAAAGACATTAAATACCAACCGACACTAGACTGAGCCCAGTCTAGACATTATAAGTCATTTTAAATCATTATTATCATATTAGAAAAGTAACATTTTACTTTTCTCAATTTTACATAATTTTCGTACGTTTTACGTATTACGCGTTTTAGACTCGTGTTTCTAGTTTTAGCAGGGTTTTAGCACCCCAATGGAACCTACCACTCATTTTATATTTTATTATGGAGTATATTGACATGTTTAACCATTCTTTCAAGTTCCACATTTTTACGATACCCGATTTTATGTTTTAAGGCTTAATCATTTACGGTTAGCATTTCACGGAGTCAAAACTAACTACATAAGTTAGATATTATCATCCAAGGACCACCTCATCCCCCTAGCATATGTGAACCGCCAATAGGGGGGGGGGAGTCACCCTTTAGGTGGCTTGATCTCATGACTTAAGGCCTTGAGATGATACCATGTGTTAAAACTTGCCATGAAAGCTTTGACTAGTCACAAGTTCTAACCTCCTCAAAGCCATATAAAACCCCCTCCCCCTCCTTTGTTGCCGTCCCATATCACCCTCACCATCACCTCACACTTAGCTAATTTTCTTCCAAGTTTCATGCAAGATTCAAGTGCTACAACAACATAGAAACCCTAGTTTAGTTTTGATTCATCAAAACTACTTCCAAACCCTAGAAACTTTGGTGATTTCTCTTGAGTTTGAATCTACTCAAGTCACCTCAACTTTCATCATCTCTCTTTCAAGAATACAAGTGTAGAAAGATTGCTTAAAGTGAAGTAGGGTGAAGCATAAGTCAATCAAAGTCCTTACCTTACATGTTACTTACCTTTCTTTGTTGAAAGCCAAAAGTTGTAAGCAAACCCTAACATACTTCTTGTTAAATATCATTTTCATGCTATTTGTATTTCATTCCTACTATATTTTGTCTTGTGATTATGTTCATGATGTTTAAAAATGGGTAAAACAAGTATTGGTATATATATGATAACTTATGTTATTTAAACAAGTAAACTAGTAACTTTTTTGGTGAAATCTGACCAAAATGGTATAATTATGATATTGGACAATTACATATTGTAGTAGAGGACTTAACAAGGAAACCATAGCAATTTGAACCACTTAAAATGAGTATATGAGTAAAAAGTTATGACCATTTGAAGTTACCAAAACTTTGCAGCAAAACTGCCTAAAAACCTTCTGTATCAGAATTAAACATGCAAAATTCAAGAGGTCTAATGACCTAAATTCAAGACAACAACCATGGCTAAAGCCAAGGTTGAGTCTCAAGACCATGGAACAATGACCAAAGGTCACGGCAAGACCATGACTAAATGACCATATAAACTTACCTAGGCGAAAACATGAGCTAAAGAGTTAGCGATAACTTAAACATGCAATTTGGATCTACTCCATCTAAAGAACCATGAGATCTTACAAGTAATTGTCATACAAGATTTAAGAAACTCATTCTAATAACAATCTTCATCCAAAAGTAAACTTTTATAAGTTTATTCAAATATTGGACATGTAACTTTTCGTATCAAAACTTATATATATATATATATATATATATATATATATGTATGTATGTATATATTTTATCAAATACTACAATAGTAGGGAGCCTCATGTGAGGAGTTCATTAAGTAAGCCGTCGAGATGAGCTGTGGATTTACGAATTAAAGTGTCCTGGCTCTTCGAACGTTTACTACATGACTTCTGAATTATGTCGGCCCGAATGGTAGTAAACGATATACAAAATATACATGTTTCATAAACCATTTCTTTTCAAAGACTTACACTATACTAAGTACTACATCACGGACTAAATGCAAGACATATATAGGCAAATTCTTCATATTCTTTACTCCAATCCTAAGTCGCAACATTCTATTATAGGTTGCTCGTAGAAACCTTCACGATTCGATCATCACATTCACTACTTGCTATTTAACTTAAGGTGAGTTCATAACCCCACTTTTCATTACTTCAATGTTTTACAAACCCTTTGGGGGAATACATGCTATTTTAACCGAACACAATGCTTTCAAATTGTATGCTTGCCTGATTGTTTTATTATTACTAAGTACCATCCTTTCCAATCCTAGGCCCCTTTTCATGAACCATTTAATCACTAGTATAAGTGAGCGCGAGTATTGTGAATAGGCCTATTGGGATTGACGAATCCCATTTGTTTGACTAGATGAGTTCAAACAAATGCACTATATTTGAAACCTTAAGTATGACGGCAAAGTACTTACCGGGGCAACAAAACCGCCGATTGATATTGGTACCCGTTAACGTATTGGTTGCATGAGCTTAGTATATAATAATAACTGTTTTGTTTTCCAACCATGAGTATGAGTCTAATTAACTTATACTACCAACATATTGTGTTCAACCATTAAACAAACTCTATGAATATCACTCAACCTTTGTGTTGACCTTTTAAGCATGTATTTTAGGTCCATGATAATCAAGAATGGAGCGGAGGGGCACGGACTAAAATGAAGAAGGCTATAAACTACTTTGTCATTCGATAAAACATCAAAAGACTTTATATTGATGTATTTTGAAACATGGAACCTTTTTGGGACCTAACTATGTAAACTTTGATATATTTGAATAAATTCGAATGATAACTCCTTTTAAAGCGACTCGGTTAGAGATCATTTTCTATTATTATGACTGTTGTGCCGTCGAGTAATACCCAAGTTGAATTCCGCTGCATCATGAATTGGGGGTGTTACATACCACTAGTAAACTTACATATGAAATACTCACGTGACAAAAGAAAAAGAATTTTGCAAGCAACAAAACAAAAAGTTTTTCTCTCTCATGCTATTAGACCAATAGGATACATCTCAATACATCTTCATCGTCCACAAAAAAGTCTCGCCAAAAAATTTAAACTTACATATTTTTCCCTGGTTTTGCTTTTAATCTTCATCGTATTTAAAGTTAATTTTTCTTTCTCCTTAACCCACTTGAAACGCAACACTCTCCAATCATAAACATGCGAACAACATCAAATCAAACGAGTGAAGATGGTTGGTGATGTTGTAGTGGAGGTGGGGAGTTTGTTAGGATGACTGTTAGGCTGCTGTCTACGTGGTATATAAGTAGTAATGGATGGACTGTGAATGATAATCATTTCAATTACACGTCACCTATTCCTCGTCGATTGCAGTTTTATATTAATCCTCCTCGATTCCATACAACCGGACTGTAACAACCTCCTGATTTTAATTGAATGATTTTTCACAATTAGGGTTTCGCGGTGGTTTGGGGATATGAGAGAATTGGGGATCTGATAGAGAGATGAGAGAGAAGAGTGTGAGTGTGTGTGTACAGTGTTTGTTTAAGGGGTTAGGTAGAAAGTATGAAATGACTAAAATGACCTTCAGGATATTTGTTCATTTTAATCTAAACCGTTGGATGAAAGAAAGATGGATGGTTGAGATCTTGTTATTTGTTCTTTAGATAAATGTTGTTTCGTATTGAATTTTTCTCATGAGGAGATCGGTTTTGACATTGGTACTTACAGCAAAAAATAAGGGATCTTCAAATTCTGGCTTCGTGACCACCTTTTGCACACTTTCTACTAAATTGTAGGCTATCTATTTTTTTCATCCACTTATTTTCTTATTTTTAAGCTTTTAGATATTAAATCAATTATTTAATTTATATTTTAATATATTATATAATTAAATATTATTTTCTCTCTCACCCTTTAAATCCAAATCCAAATCTTAAACCAAATTCAGGGCCCGTTTGGTTTCCAGTTTTTTAAGCAAGGATTGGGGTTGATGACAAAATCTATTATTTGGTTCAAATGAGTGGGTTAAAATATAAGAGTTGTTCCCAAAAAGTACTAGAGAGAGAAAAGTCACATGGATAGGCTGGATTTCATTTTTTCATGTGGGTCCTAGTATTTTAATTTCTTCCTCTCAAATTCAATTTTCATAACTTTATAATATTTTTGTTTTATAATGTATTTTCTCAAATAAAATAATCTTCCACTTATTTTATATTTTTTTCTCTTTTAACATCAAATCAAAATTCAAATCCTAATCCATAACTTTACATTTAAATCCAAATTCTAATCTAAACCCATCTACAAACCAAATGAGCCCTCAAGTCCTAATCCTAAACCATCTATAAACTAAACGGGCCCAAAATGTTATGGTTCCCAAATCTAATCCCACCCTCTCACGGGACCTCAAATCCAAATCCTAATCTAAACCAACTACAAACCAAACAGGCCCAAAATGAATAATTGATTCGGATAACCCATGCCAAACGCGCCCTTAAAATGTTTATTAGTCTTAACTTGATCCATTTCTCATACCCGATATAAAAAGAGTCCCATTGGCGCCTTAAACCCTCATTTCAACGCACCATGAACCCTAGAAATACCATGAAGCTTTCAAACCTCCTCCAAAATTCTGGGTAATCATTATTATTGCTAAATATCCCTTTAATTCACTTAATTACTACATCTATATACCTTTTTATGTGCTTATTTATCATTTTATTCATATGGGTCTTTTTTGTTTTGAAAGTAATATGCTTTTATGCTGGTAGTTAGGGTTTTAAGTTGTTAAACCCTATAATTTAGTTATGGTGGTGTAAGGTGTTAAAAAATAGGATTTGCTGATGTAGAAATGAATATAGGTGTTCCGTGACCTTTTTCCGACCCTTTCTCTGGCTACCGATAAATGTGTACTAACCTAGTGAGGTTTGAAACCTAAATGTGGTGGTTTGATATGGTAAAGGGTAATGGATCAAATTTGAAGTGACCCGTTACGGCGTTAGGGATAATGTTGTCGATTTTACTAATTTGACCCGTTAGCGATAAAAAAAGACATAGCCTAACTTGATTTTTTTATTAGTAGATAGATGAGAATTGTGATCAGTAAGTTACCACCAATGATAATAAGAAAGATTTAGTAGCATACGGTTTGCTGTTTTTGTTCTGCTTATAAAGTTTAATGTGAAAAGTAGGTTAGATTTAGGTTTGGTTATTGGTTGAAACGAATTAAGGTTAGGTTTATGGTCCCACATATTTTTAGGATAGCTAGCCTGCAAACAACTATATATCTGTTTCTGATAAACTAAATTCGGGCTAGGTTGTTTGAGCGTATGAGGTAGTTAATGTGTTTAGGTTTTATAGGCGTCGCTTAGTTGCCTTGCCCCTTGCGTTTTAGATATAGAGTTCCGTAGCTAGATGCCTTTAGGATTTTTAGGCGTTTAGCAGCCTCTCATGTTCCTTTTGCTTTGCCCTTAGGTATAGGTCCCCATAGCGTTGCCCTGCCTAGATCTTCGTTGCACTCTTAGGCCTTTAGCCCCATTTTCTTTGCAAGTGTTTTTCGAGGTGCCCTTGCCCTTTTGCGTTTATGCTTTTGGCTTTCATGCTTATGCTTGTGTCCCCCTTGTCTCTTTAGCGCTTTATCTATTCTATACTGTGTTCTCTTGCGGCATTTGCTTTTATTTGTTTTTGTCCTTTTTTCTCCTAAGTTTTTCTGTTGATATTTTGTCGTTTACCTTTGTATGCTTGCTTTTCGTCTTATGTCTTTTAGACTCCTTATCCTTGTTTTGCACACTTTCACACATGCACATATTTCTGAGCTCTCTCACCCGCACACTTACACTTGCCGAGGTCTTCATGGTAGCAGTTTCCCTACTTTCGGGTTTATCCTGGGGTATGGGGTAGGGATAGGATCTGTCTACAATCTACCTCCCCTATACCCGCCCGGCGGGATTGGGTATGTTGTTGTTGTTGTAAGCGACAAAAAAACTAAAGTGAAATCAAGGTATCTCTAGCCAAAGTTTGACTAATTATTGGTGAACTTAACCTATTTGAGCTTGTGAGTGTGATTGTCATAATGTTATATTGACCTGAAAGTCGTTAAACAAAACACTGCGTCAGCTGAATGACAATACTTCAATCTGGACAATTCACTGACCAAACATTTTTGTATTTTGATTCAGGAACAAGTTTTTACAGTGTAAATTACGTGGTGCAATGGCCGGAAACGGTTTCAATTTGACTTCATCTGCTGGTTATTCTACTGCTAGACAAAGTTATGATGCAGACGGTATTCCACATTTCACACTCACGTCTTGTTCTTTCTTAGTTCTTAGAAATCGTCAGAAACTTAATGAGTGTTCTGTCTTCTTTGAGTTTCAGGGAAAATTTCTAAACGTATATTTGCGGACTATTGCATTTACAAGGGCAAAGCTGCACTCTCTGCTGCCCCTATTCTTCCTACTTTTAGTAAAATGGGTGTATGATATGCCGTCTCTCTTTTACTGCTAATTTTATTCTTTTTGAGTGAATATTCTATTATTCTGTGTATATAAGTTCAAACTGGGTAATCGGCAGGTTGGGTAATGGGTCAACATGGGTTTGGGCCCGGTTGCATCGACTCAAAACACTTTTTTGCTCAAATGATATTCTCTTATCTTGTTTATGTTTTAGTTTGGTAATAATATGAAACAAAATATTTCAGGATGTTTTATACTTTTATACGAAAGCACATTGGCTCACTTTTTAACCCTTTGAAATTTTGAACTGTTTCCTGTTATGCTGCATTTTTTTACTGGTTAGTGAATATATAACCCGAGTGAAACCCATTAAAATGCTATCTTCACTTTAGATTCTGATTTCGTTTGAAAATTTCTCTTGCTTAAAACTTAAATTAAATCTGGTTAATTAAATTGGCATAATGGAAATTCATAATGAAAATAGAATACATTGACAATTCTTATGATGATTATATATTTCCGTATTCGAATAAAGTACTGAAAACTTGTGTATTACATAGTCTGGTTTTACAAAAATAGATCGACGTGGCTCAATAATGCTGACATTCCGGCCGGCTATCGGTGAACGCAAATATGATTCAGAAAAGAAACAGGTAACTTACTGTTAGAATGATCTTATTGAAGTTTTATTTCATTTTATGCATTATATATTTTTTCTAACGATCTTTCTGTGAAATTCTATTACTAATTACGTGACACCTTATCTTCAAATACTCAATGACTATTAGCAAATATTCAATCCAAATTGTAAAAGTGGAATACTTATTTATATCAGGCTGTCTATATTGGTTAATCGTGATCTATTCAGCTTCCAGCTTATGAAGGATTATAACAATTATAAATCTATTTTTGGTTTTTGTCATAAAATATCAACATACTTCTTGCATGTGCCGTTTTAGTCACTGTACTTTGTTCAATCACTTTACATTCGAGTCTTTAAAATTGAATTTGTTTATACTTTTGAGTCATTTTATAAGTCAAGAAACCGACTCCTGGAAATGATAATTTTTTATATAAAGAGTGTTAACTATGATATAAAGTGTTATGTTCAACGATTAGAAAATGAACTAAGCGGTACACAAAAGCATCTGTCAATGATTCGGGAGTAAAAATATACAATGACTAAGACGAAACGCACAGAAGGGTGCGGTGGTATTATATGACAAATGCCATTATAATTATATGTCAACTATGGAGTATTAGTTTTCAAAGTATATTCAGTTTCTTGTGGTCTGACCACGTAATTATATGTTGTGTAGCTGTTTGCATTATCGGTGACGGAAGTCGGGTCCTTTATAAGTATGGGTCCGGGAGATACTCGTGAGTTTTTCCATGACCCAGCAATACAGTCAAGGTACCCCTTTAACAAATTATGGTGTGTGTGTGTGTGTGTGTATAATGTGTAATCACTTTTCACTATCCTTATTTGGATAAAATTTTACAATGCATATACACTAAACTTTACAAGCAATGCCAATTGTGAGTAAAACGTCTGATTTTCAAGATTGCTACTTATGAAACGTAATGTTTGTCATGTACTGTAGCTGTAGGTTATCTTACCTATATTAGTATTGTGCTTTTTGGGCTGTCTGATTTATTCTAGGTTTAATAATGCTAAATTGCTAAACTTTCATCATTTTGACGGTTTAACCTTTTAACTGTTATTGTTCAGTGGTTTGTTCCCTTAACATTTTTGGTATTTTAGATTTAACCAAGCTACTTTCATCGTTTAATCTATTAAGCTGTCTTCGTTTTTTGTCATGGTGTAATCCCTAAACCTTTTTTTTTGTATTCGTATAAAAATTGCTATAATATGACCCAGAAAAAGTTAAGGGACTAAATCATGTGAAAAAAAAGGTTGTAAGGTTAAATCGCTAAAAAAGCTAAAAGTTTTGTGCTTTTCCCATCATTAACTCTATTTGACACATACTGCACTTAATAGATTACATAGGTTACATTGTCGACCATTTACTTATGCATGGGCCTTTTCTTCAATGAGTCAAACGGGTAAAAAAATAAAAGGCACGTTAAAGAAGTGGTGGAAAGCTGCTGAATGTGTATTGATAATTGCATATAACCTTCTAACTTGTTACTATATAAAGATTACATATCTTTTAAAATAATATATCTTCTCTAGTCATATTTGACACACTAATTACTTATAGAACAAGTGTCTTGGATCAACCCAATCTGTGTTTTTTTTTTTTTTTTTTTTTTTTTTTTTTTTTTACAACTGTACAAAAGAATTACTAATTTTGACCCAACCCTGTATTGACATGTTAACTCGAGGTTTTGCTTTACAGTGCTGCAGGTCAAGTAAGGAAAAGCTTATCGATTAAGCCCATCGCGGATGGTTATTTCATTTCCCTAAGTAGGTTATATCCATCTTTTCTTTATTAAGTTTTATGCTTAAGTAATAAATATCTGTTTGGCTGCAATGATTATGACAAGTATTGATGATATTCAACTTAGTCTACACCATTCCTCTACTTGTCGTTGTTAAATGGCATTATTGAAAATGATTCATAGTTAGACGGCTGTATTATCAAACTCTTTGTTTAGTCAATTATTGAAATTTTCATGTGGTACATATATGAGTTTCAATTGACTCTTTAAATGACCATGGTTATCAGTTCATCCGGTAGAAAGTTCTTGGATTTATGTTGTAGCAAAATGTGTTCAGACTCTACTTTTTTTTTGCAGGCGTGACTAACAATATCTTGAAAACTAATGAACGCTTTACGGTACCTGTAACTTCAGCAGAATTTGCAGTTATGCGTGAGGCTTTCAGTGTATGTTCTCTAAGAAAACTCTGACTACGTATAAACTTCGATTACATATGGCTATTTTCATTTAATAAATTTGGATCCTTGTTATAATCATAGTAAAAATAGTACAAAAAATGTTGGCGTGTTACATTTCACATATAAGAGAGAAGTATTGAATTGCAGAGGTGACAACTTCAACTCATTTACTTATTAATTGATTGATTCTGGTGGTAGTTATCTGTAGTTGGCTAAAAGGAAAAATATGACAAACATGTTGTAAAAGGAAATGAACCAAACGGGGTAAATACATTTCAATACAGAGAACTGCTTAAGCATTTTATTAAAATTGCATAACTCCAAAATAATCTGATTCTTGTAATCATATTTGACAACTAATTATCGATATAAAAATATAAAAAAATGGATAAAATGTTTTTCCGCCCTAGCCAATCTGACACAGTCCATAGGATAAGCTACCTGTTTTGACTCATTGTCTGATCCGTCCATTTTGTCATCTGTATACAAGTAGGATGTAGGACTTCCACACATGGATGTTTTGAATTGAATAGCCAATATTTGCTTAAGTACGGCTTTTATGCTTGCAAGTTATTCTCATTATAAAGAGTTATTTTTGCTAACTGTTGATTTTGAAATGCAGTTTGCTTTGCCTCACATCATGGGATGGGCACATAGCACCAATCAGCTCTCGGATAGCACTGGTGAGGATTCTTCAAAGGGGCGCCAACAATTAGGATCAGCTTCAGAGTGGGACAGGTGATGCATTTATGTCGTTACTTGCTGGAGAAATGATAAATATTCTGAAACTGTTGGGGATTGGAGCAAAAAGATCCTAAATATGTATGGTTTGTTTGCCTTCATTGTCTAGAAGTGGTTGGACTTGATGTGATGTTGGATGTAGGTTTCAAATTTTCAATGTGCCTACGGTTAACTTATGCACTAAATCCCTCTTACCTTTTTGCATGTCGTTTGGTATCTATGAACTATGATCTGCGGAAGGTATAAAAGTAGTTTGCGGCATTAATAATGGTTCCTGCAATATTATGTGGTCACTATGGTTGGATTGTTTCAAAAAATAATACAGTAATGGTTTTTTTGGTCACTCTTTACTAACATTTGCTCATTAATTTACATAAACATGCATTAGAACGCCATGTGTAATATAGTTGCTGTTCAACTTTTCAAAATTGTTTATTGAACAATATTGAAACCAAGTTGTTCTACATTCTGTGAGAAAAGCTAGAAATAGCTAAAATTTGATTACTTTTTTGCGACATTTGGTCATTAAGTTTACCTGGACAAGCGCAGATGATGCAACACAGGTGATGATCAAATTCTCATATGTTTTTCTTATCACGTGGCTGTAACAAAATCAAAATTTATGTGGCTAAACCTTTCAAAGAAAAGGCACTTTGGTTACTATTTGGTACCACACTTATGACAACCCAGAATTACATATGTTGACCTAGGGGTGTTCATCGGTTCGGTTCTCAGTTAATCGGTTTATTCGGTTCGGGTTGTTCGGTTAAAATTTCTTTTTGGGTCATAACCGAGAACCGAACCGAAGTTCGGTTCGGTTATGGGTCAAAACCGAAAACCGAAATTTGTACTTGAATTACACTATTTATATATATATATATATTTTTAATTTAATTATATATATTTTTGGCAAAAAAAAAAATTTCAAGCATAAAAAAATATTTTTTATATTAGTATAAAATTTTAATGCATATTTTTTATATATAAAATAATATAAATAAACAAAAAAAAAAAATATATATATATATATATATATATATATATATATATATATATATATATATATATATATTTATATAAATTCGGTTTTCGGTTCAGATAGCAAAACCCATATCCAAACCAAAAACCGAATTTTAAATTCGGTTCGGTTCGGTTTTCGGTTTATTACCCGACCCATGAAATGGTATAATGGGTGATTTCAATGCAGTTAAGTCCAGATCCGAAAGAGCAGGCTCCCAATTTGATGCAAATGAAGCCATGTCTTTCAATAAGTTATCATATAGCAGTGTTTGACTATTAATCAACATTCTACAACATGGACAAAACAATAAAATCTTACGAAACCAGAATCGACACTATGATCTGTTACTATAACATTGCCAAAATTACACATCACAATATGTGAATACTCAATTATGTTACAAACAAGACACTTTTCATCGATAATGGCAGATAAATGTCAAAAGCATCAAGAATGAGAACATGTCACCAAAAAAACAAAAAACCATTCCAGGCGTCAATTTTTACATATCTTTTGGTACATCACATGTTCATAAACTCCAATGCACGAAAAACCTCAATTGCAGGAATTTGTGGTGAGCAAAAACGAATATGATTCAACAGTAATGAGTTAATCCTGATGTTGTTGAGCTCCGAATTTGCAGCTGATATCTTCCCCTTCTAAAAGCTTTTCTACAGCATCTGAAGGAAGCCCAACCATTTGTAGTGTCTTTTCCCACACTCTGTAAGAAGTTTCCAGATTATGGGCTTCTTCTGAAGGGTTTGTGGGCCGACAATCTTGAGAAATGAAAGCTGACACGGGCCATTCGTCTGTTTTCAACAATTCACAGTACTCGGGAATTTGAGGATCAGTAGCTGCAAAAAGAGAGCTTCGGGAACCTGCAGAAGTAGAAACATAAGGGTCCCCATTTACTTATAGACGAGTCAATTTCAACCCGTTTACTTGTGAATGGGTCAGTTTGAGTTATGTTTTATCTCTAATGGGTTAAACAGAAATAAAAAATTGAAGATGAAAATAGGCCAAATGATTCAGAAATCACCCAAAATGTATTTGTTAATGCATACAACTCGAATCATTCTAAATATTGAAAAAATTATTTCTGCGATTATATTTGACAAACTACAGTATATATTAGTATTAAAAAATACTTGCCTTCTTCAGCATTGAAGATGAAATAAGGAATTAGGCGATAACCGGTCTGAACTATTTTGGGAAGATCTCTTGCCTGCAATTGCCACATAAGGTAATCAGTCCAAATGTGAATTAGTTGTGAATCTTTCTTTTCAGAACAAGAGGCATTTAGGAATCTATGATAAAAACTTCTACCAAATCAATATGGTAAAATTAATTCAGAATACTTACCACATTAGTCTGAACTATTCCTGGAGATACACATATTACACTTATGCCAGCTTCTGCAGGTAACTTTTTGTGGAGGATGCTACTAAACATTACCTGCAAATTACATGAAACTGTGAGCTAGCAAGTACAGGATCAGAGGTGGCATTTCAACCCATTAATTTATGAACGAGTCGATCTGAGTTATGGTTTACCCTGAACGGGTCACATAAGTTTAGCTCAGAAATTTGGCTAAAAGAGAACGGGTCAAATGAGTCGAACGGGTTTCATAGGATACACGTGTCATTTACTTTTTAATTCTTACAGACTCCTAAATCATCTCATTTTAGATAGTTAAACTTAGGGGTGAAAACGAGCCAAGCCGAGCCCGAGCCTGCCAGAGCTCGAGCTCGTTTCGAGCCTAATATTTTGAGCTCGAACTCGGCTCGTGAAAATTTTCACAAGCTCGAGCTCGACTAATTTTATAATGTTTTAAAGAAAATAAAGTTAAAATGGAGCTTGGCTCGTTAATTATATAAGGCTCGAGCTCGTTTACTACTTTTAAGCTCGTTTATACGTATACACAATATATATACGTATATGTTTTTAGGGCTCGTTTAGGCTCACGAGCCTACTCGAGCTTTTTGTATAGAGCTCGAGCTCGATTATTAAATGAGCCTAAATTTAGGCTCGAGCTCGGGCTCGAGCTCGTTTAGGCTCGGCTCGTTCGAGCTTTTTACCGATCCGATCCCGAGCTTTTCACGAGCGGCTCGGCTCGTTTCCACCCCTAGTACTTTAAACTTATTATTGAAAATGCCATGTGTTAAAGCAGGATACACATGTTTGAAAAACGAAAACTGTATGAAAGTTCTCTTTCCACTATTTGTCAAAAGTTATGTTGTGACATCACACACATAACAGTCATCAATCAGTGACCTCAATCGGTGACCACTTATTTAAAGAAAATTAGAACAAATGACAGTGACGTATAATAAATAGCAGTGTTTCACAAGCTTTTAATCAGTTACTGCAATAACAAGCAACATTATGGAGAATATTAACATTACTGGAGTATGGACAATATTTGCCATAAGCAATAATTAACCAACACATAAGCAAAACCACACCTGTGCTAACTTGCTGCTTGAGTAACCCACTAAGCTTGTGAACTTTCTTTTACCCGAAGTAACATTCATATCTTCTGTGTCCACAAATCCAACTTGATGCATCTACACAGAACACCAACTGCTTAAGTACACTTCTATTTGTCCAAAGGAAACAAAAATAAGTATTTCTAGAAGAAGAAATTGAGATTAACCAGATGCAATGCATCATTTGTATATTAAGGGAAAAGCATGAAATTGGAGTGATAATTCCCAGACCTTAAACAAAAAATAAATAAAATAATGGGAGCACCTACAATGCTAGGTCAAAATTGGAAAATATATTTAAGGGAAATACAACTCTACTGGGCTTCCGCTTCACAAGCACTCAGCTAACGTTACATTATTGACATTATA
Source organism: Artemisia argyi (assembly GCA_030686995.1). Lineage (NCBI taxonomy): Eukaryota > Viridiplantae > Streptophyta > Magnoliopsida > Asterales > Asteraceae > Artemisia > Artemisia argyi. The sequence continues at coordinate 168,861,514 of CM060693.1, read as the reverse complement.
TAGGCATTTCATAAAACTAATTTCAATATGAAGATATATATAAAGCAATAGATTCGCAAAAGACAAACTTACAATTGAGTTCACGTTTACAATTCGGCTAGGAGAACCTCTTATAAGGGATGGCAGGAGCAGCACCGAGAGCAGTGCCGGAGCCAGATGATTTACTTGCATGTGTTCTTCATATCCATCTTTCGAAAACTTTTGTGGTTCTATAAAAGTAAAAGAAAGATGAATTATTGCCAGCCAGCAGATAAAAAATCAAAGCTTAGTTAGCTGGTTGATGCAGGGCGTAGACTAAACACCAACATATACACTAAGGATAATACTTTTCTTTTGGGTTTTAACTTACAGGTTCTTTCTAAAAGAAAGTATAATCTAGATTGAACTTTGAAGACAAGTGTCTGGCAATTGTTTACGTTTTCAATAATCAAAATTGAATTATTCATTTTTGTTAATGTTCAATAAACATTGTAAAAGTTGATTAGATGTTTTCATAGTTTACAAACAAGTTAATGAAAAATCAAATATGCACAAAAACAGTTCTGTCAACTGAGATTGTTCAACTCTCCATAGATCAATACTAGAAAGTCCTCTGAAGTCATTTAATGAAATGTTATATACTACAATTTATGGAAGTTGGAAGAATAGTAGACCTACAAAGAAACATGTGTAAAAAATTTCAATGCACACTATTAAGTCACTAACCTCCAATAGAAAATATCCCCGCATTATTTATCAGCACATGTAAAGGCCCTAAGCGTGCATTCCATGCCTCAGAAAATTTCACAACAGATTCCAAGGAGAGAAGATCGAGTTCCATCACCTATATTGTCAGAAATCAAATAAGCTTACTTTTTAGAAAGTTAAAATAAATGACACGAAAGCTTCTAGTCTGGTTACTATAAACCTCAATATTCAGTGGAAGACCCATTCCAGACCATTCATCCTGCCACTTTCTTATCAGCTCATGGGCTGCCTTGGTATTTCTAACTGCCATTACAACATGTGCCCCTGCTTGTGCCATCTGCCTGCATGAGTTCAACGATACAATATATTTAGAACGTGATTAGCACAAATTTGAAATGTGGCTTGCCATAATATCTCCAAGTGCAAGGATGATAGTCCAGTAAATAAGACACCGTTCAATTAGCTTTCATTAGTACATTTAAAACAAGCCAAAAATCAAGGGCATCAAAGCAACAATTTAGATTAGTGAAAAACATTTAACAATTTCTTAATGCTTGTTAAGTTTTTATTAGTCGGAATCCTATGTAGGGCATCATATTCACTGACAGTGAAGGTTTTTTTTTTTTTTTTTTTTAAATGATTAATAATCATGATTCCAACAATGAGATAGATTGATATAATTAGATTGAAGTTACATTTATCTTAATTTGTTAAACTCAGCCGTTGTTTGTCGAGAATGTCCCATAGTACCATAAAAGAACTAGAAAAATATACGCATTATGCCCCCCCCCCCCCCCCCCCCCCCACCACCACCACCACCACCACCACCCACACACACACACATTTCCTTATATAATTTATTAATCATGTTAACAATTATTTCCGTAGTATCGGCTCACCCACTGATCCACATATATGGAAACGATCAAAATAGCATTCGAAGGCCTAGATTAAGGAGGTGCATAGATAAGCTTATCTTTTATTTTTTAAACGGCATACAGATAAGTTATCTAAATAGCTTATGCTTCCGAAATAACAGCATATTAGCTTAATTTGTATACAATGCAGGAGATAGTGTTTAGATTCGCTTATCAACTTATTTCAAACAACCTGCTCCATCCAGCTTATTAAGAATAGCTAAAAGATCCTTATAAACATAAGCTGTTTTTGTCCATATAAACGTCCAAAACTGTTACCAGCTATACCAATAGGCAATAAGCTGATACGTTATTTATACTGTTAATATAGTACACATATAGATTCATATTTGTGGTTATGAATTCAGAAATGATAGTTACTGTCACATGTAATAATAAATCTAATCATAATTTAGTATATACATATACACAATTGTACTAAACTTGTAACAGAACAATAACCGATGTCACATTATTGCGCTAAAGTTGTAGCAAACACTAGCCAAACCCTCAAATTCGATTAGAATGCTCCACGGCCAAGATTGAAACTATTATTTTCACAACTCACAAGGTCTTATACTAAGGTTATATTTGGCAAATCTAGTAGTAGCAAGCGTTTGGTAACATAGCTGTAAATTGCAATTGTGATTATAAAATGTAAAATGACATAAAACCTAATCGCCTCTTTAACTAGTGTTTTAGATAGTAGCGTTTAAAAGAATCCAAAAGCTAAAATCTTGTATCCTAACAAACATCATAAGCTAAACGCTCCTAAACCTTGTTGCCAAACATATTGCTAAGCTATGTAACACGTACCCGAGGCGACTTTTATAAAAAAATATTTTTAAATTATATATCGTACACAAAGCACATTAATACCACATTCAATACCAAAATTTACCATACATTCTCATATACGATTGTACTCCATGGAAAGTTTTGTGTCTCTAACTCCTCCAAGACTAGACTAGAAGACATATTAGGAATTGATCCAATGTTTGAGTCTCGTATCAGTTACTTGTATTGGGAATTGGCCTAATTGGACCACAGATTACACGTAAAGCCCATTATAAAAAGCCCAATAGAGAAATTCGTAACTCCAAATATATGTTATAAAGTCTAAATTACATGATGCGCCAAAACGCGCTGACCTGAGGTGATCGCATCACATCACACCTAAGACGCACGCTTTTTAAAACACAACCCTAAATGCTTCTTTTATTAGCGTTTCAAATAGGATCCTTTTATACAGAATTCAAACCATAAAGGCTCGTTGCCAAACACGCATTACGGATGCTAGGTAAAGATAGCCGTAACAGGAAACAGCAGCGGCGGTAGAAACAGCAGCAGTAGTCATAAGCATCGTTTCGAGACATAGCTGTATGGCTAAAATTAATTAGTGTAAACGCTAGTTGCTTGTAAATGCGAGCGTTTAGAAAAGTTATATTCTAAACACTAAATGTTAAACGCTCATAAATAGTGTAACAAACTTTTAACTGATTAACTAATAATTCGGAAATGAATAAAATAATAACAGTATGTCCTAAATAATAGGGAAGGTGTGATGATCTGGCAGTAATTAATTCGTGTAAACGCTAAATATTAAACGCTCATAAATAAATAGTGTAACAAACTTGTAACAACTTTCAACTAATTAACTAATAATTCGGAAATGAATAAAATGATAACAAAATGTGCTAAAAAATAGGGAAGGTGTGATGACCTGGCAGTAATTAATTAGTGATATAAACGCTAGTTGCTGGTAAATGCTAATAAACGCTAAATGTTAAACGCTCATAAATAAATAGTGTAACAACTTTCAACTAATTTACTAATAATTCGGAATAACAATAACAATAAGTTCTAAAAAATAGTGCTCAAAAATAATAAACGCTACTTGCTCGTAAATGCTACGCGAAATATTACAGGCTCATAAATAGTGTAACAAACTTGTAACAAACTTTTAACTAATTAACTAATAATTCGTAAAAATAGGCGAGATGATGACCTGGCAGTTTCACGGCCAATACCACTAGTGGATCCGGTAATAACGCAAGTGACGTCATCTAACGGAGGTAACGGTAACGGATTCTCTAAATGTGAGGCCATGATTCGTTGGAACAACATCTCGTATGCTAAATATAGCCAGCCTCTTATCCATTCCATCCATCCTAACGCCTCCTTCTTTACTTTTGTAGTCGCCGGAGATGTTTCTGTCGCCGGTGCCGGAGCGTCGGTGTCAGATGATGATGATGATGATGACGTCATGTGGTGTGGATTGTGGATCTGTCTTCTTGTGGAGTGGTGGGAGTGAAGTGTTGTTGTAATTAAACGTGATTAGCAGATATGATTAGATTCTCTTTTTCTTTCTAAAGGGGTGTTTGTTTAAGCTTATACGGGGGCTTACGAGCTTATTTGTGTTTGGGTTTATATTTGTATGTGCACGTACGGGGTTTTGTCTAATATTTTGAATAGTGTAGTCTTATCTTTAAAAAATAAATAGTTTAATTTTTGTTTTGTTAGTTTTTTTTTTTTTTTTTTTTTTTTTTTTTATAATTATTTTTAACTGATGTAGTAAGGGTACATATATATATTCTTAGAAAGTTCATTCACAAAACTTTATAAACCAAGTTTACTTACCGTTTGTTTTGTTTTGGTATCGATAATTTAGGCAAACTAATAGTTTAATGTTATGTTAGAATATTGATAGTTAGGTTATGACGTTACTAGTGTTAGTTAAGCTATTATAACATTTTTGTAGATGGCTATTTTAACACTTAAGTTAGTCGGTAAAAACTCCAAATTTGATGATATTTCAATGTATGCAACCGTTTTGTTCGGCCTGCAGCCACTACATCTTTAAAAGAATTTACGCTCGGTTCTCAAGTTTTTATTTATTTATTATTATTATTATTATTATTATTATTATTATTATTAATGAAAGGTAAGGGATGAGAAGGGAAATTGATAAAAATGGTGCTTTTAAGTTTTTTTTAAGAAGGAAAGGTAAGATACGGTAAGGTATGATGAACGTGGAAGGGAATGTATGAGTTTTTTTTGTGTATATGTGTTCCTTTCAAAATTGGGGATTAAGAGGGGAAGTGGTAAACTAACAACATGAGCTTTTTTTTAATTACTATTATGTCCTCATTTACCATTCACGAATCACGATCAGTCAACTACAACTCCATTTGTTTACGTCTTATTTTCACACTGAGACCGATTTTGGACAGCTATGTATTTTAATCAATATCATTTCTCATAAACAAACTTTTTTATTTTGTTTATATTTTGTCTAAAACCAATGATTGTCAGATATAATTTATCTCAAAGTAAATGACCAATGATTGTTATCACTATGCATTGCGTTTCATTTTTTCAATTTCATTTATGCATTGCGTTTCATTTATCTCAAAGCCAATGATTGTGGTTGTGGACGTATGGTCCGGACTGGGTCAGGAATGGGTCAGGCCCGGCAGACAGCTGCCCACTCTACGCCTAAACCATAATCCATGCCCTATAAATACATTGCTGGAACCCCTTTCTTTAACACAAGATAACAGGTTACTCTAAACCTAACTCTTCTATGCTATATCGCACCAATACTAACTTGACCGTCGGAGGTGGATCCTAGGGCTACGGCCTCGGGTCCACTCCTAACGGGTTCTCTTTGTTGAACAGGTCTACTCAGGGCTCGAGAAGACGACTAACGGCCCAAGGAAAGTCGTCGAATTCAGCCCACGCCAGATTATGTATCAACAGTGGTACCTTTCATTTTTTCAGTTATTAATTGTTATCACTATGCATTGCGTTTTCGATTAATTGTTACTTAGTCATAAGCATGATTGATTTTACAATGAAAAATGTGATTGTTAATACATATACTTTTAAACATGTATATAGTAGTGTATCTGTAATGGTGTGCGGGTATGGTTGATTTTGTGATTATGTGTGAGGTATAAACCAACCACGTTTCTCATCTTGTGCAAAAATTAATTAATTAACTACATAGTTTTTGAGGGTATATTTGTAATTTGGGTTGCTTGCTATCCTTTTCTTACTACTTAAAAAATAAACTCAACAACACAAAAATAAATAACCACTTTCTTCATTATTCCATCCCTTACTTTGCCTTCTCATCTCATCTCATCCCCTTCCATTCTTTAAAATTTAAACTTAAGAACAGAGTGTATCTAGAGAATGAGTCAGTTGACCACCTCCCTAGTTCTAGCCCATATCTTATTTTTCAAGCAAGATGTCAATATATTGCAAGCACGAGGTTTAAATATAAATTTAATTTAATTTAGATATTAATTTGTTTATTTATATAATTTGTTTCGGGTATTTTTAATTAAACTTTCAAAAGAAGAAAATTGAACATTTATCAAGTTTTTTGCATTATAACCAAATGTGAATATTTTTCTTTCAAACCAGTTTTTCAAATGAGAAAATTATCTATACAGCTTAACATGATCCAAAACAGATAGACAGACTCCTTAACGGTATAAAGAAAACGAAAATTACAACTGACATTATCGTCTTGCCAAAACCTATAGATGAGAAACCCTTGACCTCATAGCCCACAGTCCCACACTTATTGCTGTGCACATTGTATCCTCACCGTGCATGTCATCGTCTTCATCGTAAGCTTCTTGCTGTTTCCTTATTTCTTTTTCAATATTGACATCATGCAAATTTGTCTCCTCGCATTCATTCAACTCCATGTCTGTCATCTGCATTGAAGGCCTGGGTGGTAGCACTCCCTCCTCTGCCTTCCAGGGGAAGGATTTCGGGAACTCCACAGTGAAGTGGATGTACAACTTGCCCCTCACAAATGGTCTCTGGTACATTGGCATACCCTCATCATTTACTGCCTTGAATTGATCTATAAAACAATAAAAGGAAAAGTTTTAGCAAATATTACCAGCACAAATCAGCAAAAACGCATCAAACAAAAACAAAACCATAAAAACAACAATCACCAATTATCGACACACAACGTAGTTAATCACGAAGCACTTTTAAAATAGATAAGGTACTTGATGCATACTTGAAACGTTAGAAGCACCCCACAGGTGCTATCAAGTTATGACATGCCAATACTACAATGCAAACAACAAAAACAAAAACAAATGGTATAGAAACTGAGATGAGAAAGCTGAGATAATTACCAGTCTTAACAACCTCCCTGAGTTAAGATTTGATGAGAAGCTTTCTATTATAAAATGAGTTAAGATTAACTGGAACCCAGAAAGGGCCTCTGTTAAGCTCAGTGTGTGCTTAACAAAGATGTCATCACCCTTGCGCTTAAACTTGGGGTGTTCCGTTTGTTGCAAGACAATGACAATATCTCGAGTAATAGTGTTCGGCTGCAAAACACAATCCAAGTCAAAGAACAGTAAGACAATATAAATGAATAGAACAATGTGTTAAGCTTACAACTTCATCAGCCTCTCCAGTGAATGTAATTTTTTGCCCATTCTGCATGCCATTCTCGACATGGACCTCAATTACCTTATTCTCCTGCACCACTTTCTCACCCTTGCATTGTGCGAACCGATCCTTATCATTGATGGTTTGTCCAGTACCCTTGCACTCATTACATGGATGTTGCATTTGGTAAATCATAGATGGGCCATGATGCCTGATAGACACCTTCATTCTAGAACCTTGACAGCCGGCCATTTCATTGAAGCGCTGGCTTTGACCCCTTATTGCAACATTTACAACTTCAGTTAGACAACATAATTGAATATATTATAAGTAGACCCTATAAAGTAAACATGTTTGGCTTTCTTACCCCTCACACGTAGAGCAGAGTACGCTACGTGAAAAAAAAGCTTTTTGGGCGTCCCATAATAAAGATCCTCGAGAGACACTTTGAGTGGATGAACAACATCTTCTCCCCTACGTTTTCGTCCACGCTTCTCTGGATCACTCAGTAACATGTATGCTTCGGCAAGCTCTTTAAACTGTAACAAAAAAATGTAATGATATTAGCATCCAGTACAAATGATAAATTTATACTCATAGAAAATTTCAATATGTGGGAAAATCATATGTCCTGTAACTACTACATTTACAATAGCTTAACCATCACAAACTTATTCAAAAAGTTACTTTGAATCATTCTAGGTCATAAAGATAACTAATCTATCTTAAATTAACTTCAACTAGCACAAACTTGCTCAAACATTGTTCCTAATTTCCACTACTAAATACAAATTTTAACACAGAATAAAAGGACCATTTCTTTATTACTGAATCTGTTAAACTGTACATTGCATACGAAAAAAGGACACTACAAAATATTAACATATCTTCAGATTTGTAGATGTATATGTTTTTTATGGATGCTTGTTAGCTGGAATCCCACCACCTTACATTAAACAATCGGTAACATTACAAAAGAAAAACTATCACATATCTTCATTTTGACCAGCAGACAACGGACTTCATCAAAATCTCATTTTCTGTTTTCATGACTGGGTTTTGTAGCTTGTTAACTTTGACAAATCAGATTAACACCAAGAGAGGACCCGCCTTCATCTATTTCAAACTTGAATGGCACCTCATTCTCTCCTTTATTAAAAAACACAGCTACATCTTAAGGTTTCCCAATCAGTTTCACTATAAGAAACAACAAAAGCGTAATGCGTTCATTAGATTTATATTATATAATTATCAAAAAAAAAAAAATTGACCAGGCATGATTAAGACAAATACCTAATGCCAACACATTATCTTTTCCCATCCAAGTACAAGCTCCAAATAACACTAATAACTAGCAACACACCACATCACCCTGCACAAACTAAAACAAACACACTTTATCATTCTTTCGAGCTTCAAACATATAAATGGCAGTAAATGTTAAGCCTTTGGTGATATCACTGACCCCATTCCAGTAATTTGTTGCTCTTTCAAAGGGAAGAAAATATTTACATTGTTAAGAAACTAACTGTCGAATACAGAGGTCGCAATTTCAAGCATTTTACTTATAAATGGGTCAATTTACATTATGTTATATTAAATGGGCGCAACAGGCTGAAAACATTCATTAATCATTATTTTTAAACAAGTTTAAGAAAAGGACAGACCACGTTTGCAGGTCAACCTGATCCAGTCCAGACTAAAAATACCAGTTTGACTTGTTTCCCAACCTGACTAGCTGCCCGTTATGGAACACCTCTAATATTCTCTCGATTGGAAAACCAATTAACCAATGAGAGGGCTCGATTTCAAAATGGAATCTCTCGATTTGGCCAAAAGTGAGTTCTCATATTATATAAAAGATTTCCCTTTCACTTGTACTCAATTTTCAAATGCTTAATTCTGGATAAAATAACGTAACATATGTGTAATAATCCCAATGAATGTATTGTTTGAACTTATGGTCTTTCATGGTCTTATATGATATAAGTAATTTCATGCTTCAGTTTATTGCATCGTTGTTTATTTTAAGGGAACATGTAAGAAAATGTGTTGTGAGGTTAAACTTATATGGTACTATATTTCTTGGAATACAAACCTTCAAACAATGGACGTATGTTATACATACAATGGAGGAAAAAAAAGTGTGGTAACAATGACAATAAGATAAAACGTCGACTGTGTTCATAATTAACAATCTACAATTCTACGTCAAAAGGTTGTACCTAAAACGAATTTTGTCTTTCTACCCGGTGACAATATGAGAAATAAATTATGGTCATTTAGTCCCAGAGATAAAAAATAAAAAATAAAAAGAAACGAATTTTGCTCAACTTTCTAGTATCCGATACTCAACAAGCTTACTACCTGAAATGGCCAACTATTTCTACACTGTAACGAGTTTGTAATTCTTAGTGACATTGCCAAACAAATACATGTGATGTAGCACAACTTCTTGTTGTTAACTGCATCTGCACTAAAGCTTAAGTACGTGATTTTGAACTTACATGTTGACACATAAGTTTGCTATGTACTATCGATAATAATTATGGTATAAACTATATTCTCCTCAAGGATGCCGCACTTCATTTACTTGGGACGGATTCAGTTGGATTAGATTTTATCTCTAACTGATCTAACAAATTTAGTTAGAGAGGATACGATCAGACATGTAAAACATATCAATAGTCAACAAAAGTTTCTTCAAGGCATTTAACTCTTCAAAATCATTTTAATCAAACATTATTATTTCAAATAATATACTTGTGCTATCATATATGGCACGATAATTATTTATAAATAAACCAATGAGCAGATATATTTTTGACATAAGCGTTTCTAGTAACCAAAACCAACCTGGTTTAGTTCGTACCACAAAATTACCCGTCTTGAGCTGTCACCCATTTGCCACTGAGATTATATTCGCTCATTTTCTTTGGGCACACTAAGGCGAAATATATTTCTGCAGGCGTAAAGTATGAACTACTCTAAAAGAAAGGTATCAATGTGGTTGCAAATCATAACACGGAGAAAACATAGAATCAAGTAAACGTAATTACGTAAATAGGTTAAATTAAAACAAGTTGGCAATTTAATTGTGAAAACTTATGCGATTCATATTCATTGGGAGAAATAGAGCACACCAGATGAGCATAAAGTAACTCCATGTCAATAATCTCAAAGTTTTATCCTAATAAACTACAAGTATAACAAACAAAATGGACAATGCAATCATAAGAGTGCTATAAATAATTCAACCAGGAATCCATGATACAAATACTAACACAAATTTGTAGGGCCAAAAGACCTTCCGTTGTAATCTGCAATATAGCTTCATCTAGCGTTTACAGCCTCTTCTTTCTCGTGATAGACTTTTCCAAGACCTTGAGATTCATATGTGCAACAGATTGCCAACTTGATCAGAATGCCATTCAAAACAGTTAACGATATCAAAAACCACAACTGAAAAATTCCCGTGTATGCATATTTCCTTTATCAATATCAGAATCAAGAGAAGTGCTAAATACAATTTGATTAACAAGCTTATAAGCAGTTCCCAGTTAACAAAATCATTGGTCTTTTTCTGTTAGTATTAGCGACAAGTCTAGTTAATATATGTCGATTAGATTAAGTAGAAGGTAGCTAAGTGTAGTTTTCATTATGTAGCTTTATATTAGGAAGTACGTGTTTTAGTCGGCTGAGTTTGGCTAAGTCCTATGTCGGTTAGGCTAGGAGGCATCGACCCCCTCACCTACAGGGACGAACCAGAACTAAATATGACCGGGTGCACAAAAAATATTGAACACTAATACTAAATACATATTTCAAAAATTAACACTATATTGAAAAAATTCATGGGGAACCCGGGCACCCACGGGAACCCCCTAGCTCCGTCCCTGCTCACCTATATAAATAGATTTGACAGGTGAAGTTCTCAAGGTCTTGTATTCTTTCCTCGATCGATTAGTATAAAGTTTTCAGTTACTTTGTGTTGTGCGATTAACATTAACGGATTTACTTTATAACAGTCGATTATATCTTCATATATTTGTGCGGTCGTTCCAAAGTGTTTGAGATTCCGCGTTCGACGTTCCAGGCAGGGACGGAACCAGGGGGTGTCCGGGGGGGTCCCGGGACACCCATGAATTTTTGTCTCGTAGTGTTAATTTTGTTATAAAACCTCTATTTTTCTATAAATGCATCCGGTCCTAAAAAGTTATGCATGTAGTCTTGTTTAATTTCTCATAAATGCACCCGGTGAATCTGTCTTCTGGTTCCGTCCCTGGTTCCAGGTTTGTTGAAGCTAGCTTGATTCCAACAAGTGGTATCAAGAGCAAGGTTCGTTGTGGTTTCTAAATCGTCGAGTTAAGACCCTTTAGGGTTACTAGAAGGTCGAGCTTTTAGGGTTGCTAGAAGTTGCAGGTTCCAAACAAAGAAGAAAGTAACTGTTGGGTTAGATTGCATGTGCAAGATTAATGTTGGATATACGAGATACTCTCACTAAAATTGCTCTCAAAATATTAAACTTTATTAGGAGACAAAATGATAGTATTAAGAATTATACTCCAAAATATAAAACTTGCAAATATTCATTCTTTTAAAAATTTTTGTGAAGGCACCGGTACATTTTTGCTACTCACTTCATCCTAAAATTATTGTCCCTATTAACTTTTTCGATCTTTCTTTCTCAACTTTGACTATAAATATTTTTGTTTGTGTTATACAATACATAATAAAAATCATACCAATGAAAATACATTTAAAACTCAATTCGTTCATATATTTTGCATCAATTATTATCTAATATAAACAAAAATATTTACGGTCATAGTTTAAAAGTAAAGAAAAAAAATAATTGGGGTTTAGTGTTTCTTTTATACACCAACTTTGCATGGTGTGAATACTTGCATATAGCAAGTCAAATATACCAAACATTTCTACAAACATTTCTACCGATCAAACATTTAAACATTTATCACATGTCTAGTTGACTACTATTTAAAAAGCAAATTGCAAAATTTCTTTAGTAACAAAAACATGTCTAAACTTACCCACATTATTTTTTTCTCAACTCTAATAGTAAGACTTGTCCTCTAAAGGCTTTTCACTTTCTTTTTGTGGGAAAACACATTGTTTACAATTAATTAGAAAGGTGAAAGGGGTATTTTGGTCATTTGGGGTTTTCTAGAAGTCAATATATGGTTTAGTGTTTGACTAAACTTTTTTGTCTTATAACCGAATCGAGTTGAGGGCTGTTATTGGGTTTTCAGTTTGAAAGTTCAAATTCAAGGTTTTCAACTTTAAAGTTTGTTTGGTCGATCATTTTGAAAGGTTTCTTGTTGCGGGTTCTTGTGGTTCAAGGTTTAGATTTCAAAAAAATTTCGACTTGGTTGTTTGTTCAAAATCGAGGTTTAGAGTTATTCTAATAAAATCGATTTGCAAAAAGGTATCTTTTTAGCAAAAAAGGGTTAAAGAATATGTCTTCGATAGCGAAGTTTGACGTCGAAAAATTCCAAAGGTATAATGACATCGGGTTGTGGCATGTGCGGTGTGTATTAGTTCAATATTGTTGGGAGGCTGCGTTAGATCCATTCCTTGAAACCATGACGGATGCTCAAAAGTTTGCAGCGTCAAATACGGGTGTCTACAAGAAAGCACACAGTGCCTTACTCTTATGTTTGGATAACAATGTGTTGAGGGAAGTCAACAAATAAGATTATGTTGCGAGAGTTTGGTTAAAGTTGGAAACTTTGTATATGACAAAGTCTTGTACTTAGAATATGATAACTTTCTACATGCATTCAGCTAAGTAATGGTGATACAGTTCCTATCACATGACGGATATCCTATATAAATTGTACTTGAAGAAGAATATGATCACTTTCTACAAAGTTCTTTTCACATGACGCCTAGGAAGGACTTCTTGTTTGATTTTAAGTAGTTTAATGGTGGTACAGTTTTGCTCGGTAATAATAGAGCATTTTCCATCAGGGAGCAGGGAAGGTGAGAGTACAAATGAAAGATATCAAGTTTTATGCTTGAGAACATGTGTTATATTCCTAGGTTGAAGAGAAATTTAATATCTTTGGGCACTCTGGAAAGAGAGGCTTATACCATGAAACTGTAGAATGGAAGAGTAAAGGTGAGCAAGGGTTCTTAGATGGTTTAAAATTGTGTGTACTCCTTGGATGGTTGGGCTGAATCTAGTGAAGCTAGTGCAGGTATGCAAGAAAAGGAGATTCTTTCACAAGTGTGGCATAAATGCCTGGGTCACATTAGTGAAGCAGGCTTACATGAACCGGAAAGAAGAGAGGTACAAGGGAAGAAAGGTCTAGGTGAGGTCGAATTATGTGAAAATTGTGTTCTTGGAAAATCGACTAGGGTGAGTTTTGGTCAAGGTCAACACATAACAGAGGGAGTTATGGGCTATCATAAGTATCTCTGAGGTCCTTCTCAGGTGGAATCAATAAGTGGTTGTCAGATGTTTTTATCGATTATCGATGATTATTCGAGGAGGGTTCGGGTTCATTTTATTTGACACAAGAATGAAGCGTTCAACAAGTTTAAGGAGTGGAAGAACTTGGTAGAAAACCAGATAAGAAGAAAGCTGAAGAAACTATGTGCGGATAACAATTTGGAGTTTTTTAATTAGGATTTCACTTAATTGTGCAAGGGGAGCGGGATATAAGGACATTTGATAGTTGTAGGAACTTCAAAACAGAATGGTCTAGCTGAATGAATGAATATGACACTCTTGAACAAGGTTAGGTGTTTACTCATTCAGTCTGGTTTGCCAGATTCGTTTTAGGCTAAAGCAACGGTGTCGGTAGCATATAGGATAAATAGGTCTCCATCTATAGCATTGGAGAATAAGACACCTATGGATTATGGTTAAGACGTTCGGTAAATTACAGGATATTAAGGATATTTGGTTGTGTTTTTTATTCACACGTAAATCAGGGTAAGCTCAAGCCTAGAGCTATAAAATGCATATTCATGGGGTATCTTGATGGTATGAAGGGATACAGATAATGGAGGTTAGATGATGTCAAACCGGAGGTAATCATTAGCATTGATGAGGTGTTTAATGAAAGCCTTATGTATAAGGATACTCTCAAGGGTGTTGGTCTGATGAGGTGTTAAATGAAAGCCTTATGTATAAGGATACTCTCAAGGGTGTTGGTGCTGCAGATGTTGGGAAGGAAGTTGAGTTTGAGGTGGAACTTCAAGGCAGTAGGGTTGAGCTAACTGTGGATCCACATACTAGGAGAAATCCAGGGAATGAAGATGAGGAACAAGATGATGAAGGGACTCAACAACATAATCTAGACAACTATGTTCTCATACATGATACAGCCAAGAGAACAACTATTATACCTACAAGGTATACAAATGAAGGTAATGTATCATTGTCTAGACCACCAGGGTTAAGGAAAAAGATGATACGGCGGCTTATGCATTTGCTATTAATGAGGAAGAAGATACACCATATTCCAAGAGGTGATTAAAGAGTTCGTACTATAGAAAAAGTGACGAGTTCTATAAAGAATAGTCATACTTGGGATCTAGTCTATCGACCACCAGATTAGAAGCTAGTAACCTGCAAGTGATTGTATAAGATTAAAGAATAGAATGAAGGCGTTCAAAAACCATGATACAAAGCAAAGCTGGTATTTTCACATGTGGTTCGACATACATCTATTAGGGCGATTCTCTCATTAACTGCTTGTGAAGATTTCGAGTTGGAACAACTTGATGTGAAGAAGGCGTTTTTGCATGATAATTTTGAAGAAACCATTTACATGACGCAACCACTTACTTTTGAAGAAAGAACGAGCAACAAGGTATGTTTGTTGAAGAAATCTCTTTATGGTCGTAAGTAGTCTCTAGGGGAGTGGTACAAAAGGTTTAATGTGTATATGCTAAGGTACAAAAGGTTTGATGTGTATATGGTCATCAATGGGTTCAGCTGTAGTGCAGCAGCTATGATTGTTCTGTTTACTTCAAGGAGCTTGCACCAAGTATGTACATATATCTATTGTTGTATGTATATGCTATTTTGATTGCTTGTAAAAGCAAGTTTGAAATCGAATGTAACAATGAACTGTTGTGAAAATAGTTTGATATAAAGGAATTGGGTCCAACTAGGAAGATACTTGATATGGAGATTATTAGGGATATGGGTAGCCGAGCCCTGAGGGTGTCTCAATCGTGATACGTGCGCGTAGAAAATTCTGAATAACTTCAGAGTGAATAATGGCAAGTCAGTATTTGTGCCATTGGGAGGACACTTCAAGGTTTCTTTGAAGGATTTTCCATCGTGTGTCTGGGATGTGGAAAGAATGAGTAAGGTCCTTTATGTGAATGTTGTAGGTAGTTTAATGTACGAGATCAGATATTGTGTATGATGTTAGTATTGTGAGCAGGTATTTGGTAAATCTAGGTAAAAACCACTAGGAAGCAGTGAAGTGAATTTGAAGTACTTGAAGGGCATTGTTGATGTAGGTCTAATACATGGTGGAGATCAAGGAAAACACGTAGATGTTGATGGTTTCACGGACACATATTATGCCAAAGACCCTGATAAGGGTAGACTGATAATCGGGTATGTGTGTATGGTACATGGCTGTGTTGTGAGTTAGAAAGCAAATCTTAAACATGATGTGGCATTATTACTACATAGGCCGAGTATATGGCGCTTACAGAAGTAGTTAGGGAAAGCATTTGGCTTAAAGGTCTAGTAATCGAGCTGGGACTAAACCTAAGGTCAGTGGTTGTGAATTGTGATAATCAAGGGCCAATTCACCCTCTGACGAAATGCAATTTTTCATGAGAGGAAAAAGTATATCAATGTGAGCTGTCACTTCAGCAGGGTGATCGTAGAGTCTAAAGAGATTGAAGTGGCAAAGATCGACATGGAAGATAATACAGCTGATGCATTCATTAAGGTGGTTCCACATCCGAAGCTCAAGTATTGTATGGAGATACTTGGGGTCGGGGATAATTAGTCTTGCCACTATGGAAATCAGTGTTGTAAAAATTGGCCTAAGCGGTCGATTAATCGGCCTAGGCGTTAAGTGGGGATTAATCGCCAATATTTAGATTAATCGGCCTTATTAATCGGATTGGTAAATAAATCGGTCAACTAATTGATTAATCGGATAAAAATAAGCCAAATCAAGCCTAAATTGGCGAAATCAGGCATAAATCGGCCAACTCAGTTAACGCGGGTCACCTTCTTCCAAATATTTAAATTTAGGGTTTTATTTCAATATACCTCCCGTTTTACACAAAATCAGTCGACATAACCATTCAAACGCACCTCGAGCAACGATTTAACACAAAATGTGAAGTTATACTCGTTTTTCTTATTTCAATTAAACGTTAATGACACTAGTTGAATTCGAAAATTAATTTCTGAAAATTAATTGAACCACTTTAACTTTAAAACGTAAATTATTTTGAAGCATTTTGTTTATGTTATATATATAATTTCAAAAACTTTTAATTTTATATATAAAAACACAATCCGATTAGTCATCTATTAATTGCGGCCTAACCGATTAAACGTTAAGCAATACCTGGCCGCCCGTCTAGTGCCTAGCGATTTTTACAACCTTGGTGGAAATTATTACTATTAGCGACAAGTATGGTTAATATATGTCGAGTAGATTAAGTAAAAAGTAGCTAAGTGTAGTTTTCATTATGTAGCTTTATATTAGGAAGTGTTTGAGTTGGCTGAGTTTTGGCCAAATCCTATGTTGGTTAGGCTAGGAGGTATTGACACCCTCACCTTTATAATAGAGGTGAGTTGTAAAGTTATAAAAAAACATGTTTTGTATTCTTTCCTTGATCGATTCTTTGTATACTTGTGTGGATT
This sequence comes from Artemisia argyi, assembly GCA_030686995.1. Lineage (NCBI taxonomy): Eukaryota > Viridiplantae > Streptophyta > Magnoliopsida > Asterales > Asteraceae > Artemisia > Artemisia argyi. The sequence continues at coordinate 168,844,597 of CM060693.1, read as the reverse complement.
CTAAAGTGTTCGAGATTTCGTGTTCAAGGTTTCGGGTTTGTTGGAGCTTCGATTCCAACATTTTCATGATACATAAAACAACAAAAACTAAGCAGAAAAGTACTCAAAGACTTTTGTTATATAGGATATGATGCTTCAAATGTTTTTATCGGGTGTACGTATTTAATATATAAAAAAATTTGATCGAGTATACATGATTAATGAGGTTTTGAGAGGGATACATGATATTCTCTCTTTTATGTTTTACTTAACAAAGTTGATTAAAAAATGATTGATAAGTTAGACTCTTGGAGTCAATAAGGGTTTTATAAATACTTGACTTAAACTATCAAAAAAGAAACAGAAAAGAAAAAAAGAAATTTGATTTCGATGACGATCAATACACTATCTTAGTCTTATTTTTGTTGTCCACAAATATCTCATAAATGTTTGTAATGTAATGTGGATCAGCTTACACGTACGTTCGGAAAACTAGTATTTAACAAGTGATGTTTAAGCTCACTTAGTGGCTAGCTCAAAAGAGGAGTGTCAATCTCTCTGCTAGTATTATCTTCTTGCGAAACTGAGTCTTCCAGTCTTCCAAAATGAATTACTGTTTGCGTATGAAGATTAGGCCCAAATTTATTATTGCCTGTAAAGTTCTGAACTTAGCTTGAATATCCTTTGGAGTTTTGATAATACTTATTAAGCTAACGCCTTTTTAGGACAAAGGAGAGTAGTGTGTAGTGACCTCCAAATATTTTATAAAACATATACTTTTTAATGCATCCTGTATGTTGATAAAATCTATACTAGTTTTCGGCTCTAGTTATCGTTAATTGTGTTAAAATACCTTTCAAACTTTCAGGGGCTGTTTCTGTCATAACATAAACTTACTAACACTAACAGTTTTAGTTTTTCTTTGTTTGTATTGTTTCTTATTGTGTAGGGACTGAAGCTGGTTACTCTCAAAGTTGATGGCTATATACAGGATCATCTGGATTAGGGTTGATGACTTCACTCTGCATAATCATTTTCTCTCATCTATCATAATCTCTCAAAGTCTGCTACAATCTCTATTCTCTTGTAATCGTTTGACTAATCAAAATTATTAATCCAGTTGTTGTTTCTTATTATGTATCATAGATCATTCATTGTGATCTATTCTCATTCTGAATTCTTATGTTTTAACAATAAGATTGAATAATTTGAATCAAGGGGTGGTTGGTTGGATTCAATCATAAGTGTTTAAGAATTTCTACATGGTATCAGAGCTACAACTCTTGTTATCGTTAGATTGATGATTTGGATTTCTAGGGTTTCATTTGATTTTTTGGGGGTTCTTTAATTAGAGTGAGATCTGGATAATTCATGGTTAATTCAACAATCTTTGTTGGGTTAATTGTTGTTTGTGATAAGATCTGGTGAATTAGGGTTTGGATCTCAAAACCCTAATTTTTTTTGAAATTGGGGATTCTTAGATCCGGTGGTTTCTGTAGTTAATTGGGACCTGATCATTCACAATATCTCTTAACTAAGTGAATTAAGAGTATTGTGAGTTCTTTCCGCATTCTTGTTCATAAAGTACTGTAAGTGTATCTCTCTTCTTTAAGATTACTTAGTTTTGGTTTAGACGGTGCAAATGGTGTGACTAACATCTTGATCTGCCTCCTTGAGAGGTGTGAATACCTGCTCTGGTCACACCTAGTCCTCTAACTGGGCTTTGTAATTTTATGTGTGAGTGTTGATTTATTTTATATCTTTCTTGCATATTTTGTTTCTTATTTATTTGATTTTTTTGTTTCTTGTTTGCTATTTGTCTGCTTAATTATCTATTTTCATTATGGCTCCTACTACTACTAATGAGAATCTTATTAGTAGTCCTGATCTGAGTAATCCTTTGTATTTACATGCTAATGATATTAGTACTATTTCTATTATATATTTGAAGCTTACTGGTACTGAGAATTATAGAGTTTGGTCCACTACTATGAAACTTGCTATTAACACTAGAAATAAAACTGGATTTATTGATGGTACTTGTACTAAGGATGCTTATGTTTCTAGCGAAGTTTTGGCTAATCAATGGGAGAGATGTAACTCTATTGTGTTATCTTGGTTGCTTAATTCTGTTTCTGAGGAGTTATATCTTGGTCAAATGTTTTCTGTTAATGCCTCTGAAGTTTGGACTGAACTTAAGGAAACATATGATAAACTGGATGGGTCTATAATTCTGAATTTAATGCAGAAAATTAATAACTTCAAGCAGGGTGAATTAATTGTTTCTGAGTATTATCATAAGCTTAACTCTTTATTGAGAGAATTTGATATTATGACAAAATTGCCTAAGTGTGTTTGTGCTGCTAGAGAAGATGTTTTAAAACATAATCAACTTATGAAACTTATGCAATTTATTATGGGTCTTAATGATGTTTATCAGCCTATCAGAAGCAGTATTCTCTCTAGAGAAACTCTTCCTGCTGTAAAAGATGCTTTTGCTATTGTTTCCAGAGAAGAGTCTCATAGAGGCATTGCCTCTTCTTCTTCTGGTTCTGAGACCAAACATCAAATTTATGGTTTTATTGCTAAAACTAATTGGACTAATAATGGTAATAAGAGGGTTGATAACAAGTTTGATAACAAAAAGTTTTCTAGCACTGATAACAAAAAGTTTGGGAATAATAACAATAATGAGGGTAATAGAGGACCTAACTCAAATTTACTTTGTAATAATTGTGGTAAAATTGTTCATACTATTGATAGATGTTTTGAACTTGTCGGGTATCCTCCTGGTTATAACAAAAACCCTGGTCCAAAACAAAATGGTTTCAAACCTTCTTTCTCTGCTAATTCTAGTAATTCTGCTAATGATAATGGTTCTACTATGTCTTTCACTAATGATCAAATGTTGAAACTTATGAGTCTTATTAATGAGATGCCTTCTAGTGGAATGCAGGCTAACATGGCAGGTATGCCTAGTTTTATAAAGAACAATGTTTTCTTTAATATTAATTTTCATAAATTTTATAATAGTAATACTGTTTTGTGTAAAGTTAGTATTGGCTGAATCATAGATTCAGGTGCCAACCAACATATGACTGTTTCAACTTTAAACATGTTTGGATTTATCTTGTTAAAACTAAAGATGAAGTTTATTGTTTCAAAGTGTTATTCCTTTAAGCATGTAGCCTGAGTGTATCTTAACTGTTGCCTACCTTATTAACAGGTTGCCTTCTTTTGTTCTAAGTGGAAAATCTCCTTTTGAGCTTGTGTATGGTACAAAACCTAAACTGTCTCATCTGAGAAGTTTTGGTCGTTTATGTTTCTCATCCATTTTAAACAATTCTAATAAATTTTCTTCTAGATCTGAAAAATGTGTTCTAATTGGTTTTTCAACTGCTAAAAAGGCTTATAAAGTTTACAGTCTTGAATCAAAAATAATTTTCTATTCGAGAGTTGTACAATTTTATGAAACTATCTATCCTTTTAAAATGAACACTAATTTGAAATCTGATCATAATTATGATACTATTGAGACTACTTTAAATAGTCTAAATTTCTTTGATGAGAAACATTTTGATCAAAGTCCCAATGATGAAGGGATAGGTACAAATACCCCCTATGATGATGGTGATGCCTCTTCTTGCCCTAGAAGTACAAATACTTCTGATGATGGTAGGAGTACTGGCATTGCAACATCCATGGGTGACAATACTCCACCTGAGGGCAATGTTCTTTCTAGTTCCAATCCTGATTTGGTTCAAAATGGTTCCAATCAAAACATAAGTCAAGAGCAGCCTGTGTTTAGGAGGTCTAGTAGGGAGACTAAGATGCCTACTAAATTCAATGATTATGTTGTCAGTAGTAATGTTAAATATGGACTTGAAAAATATGTGTGCTATTCTAAACTTAGTCCTGTTAATTACTGCTTTTCTACTACTTTGAATAAATCTGTTGAACCTACCTCTTATGTTGAGGTTGCTAAAGATCCTAATTGGATCCAAGCTATGAATAATGAGATTTCTGCTTTAAAAAGGAATAACACTTGGACTGAATGTGATCTTCCAAAAGGAAGAAAACCTGTAGTCAGTAAGTGGTTATGAAAAATTAAATACAAATCCACTGGTGAGATTGACAAATATAAGGCCAGGCTAGTAGCCAAGGGCTTTAGCCAGAGGGAAGGATTTGACTATAAGGATATTTTTAGTCCTGTGGTTAAGATGTCCACAGTTAGATGCATGATTAATGTTGCTATTTGCAATAATTAGAGTCTTTTTCAATTAGATGTTAATAATGCATTTTTATATGGGGACTTAACTGAGGATGTGTATATGACCTTACCTCCTGGTTTTGATACTCAAGGTTCTAAAGTTTTCAAACTTATCAAATCTTTATATGGCCTTAAGCAGGCTCCTAGACAATGGAATGCTAAACTTACCTTATCTCTTACTGAACATGGCTTTCAGCAGTCTAAAGTTGATCATTCTTTGTTCACTAAGAGGTATGGGAATGTGTTTTTGGCTTTACTTGTGTATGTTGATGACATTGTCATAACTGGGAATGATAATAATGAAATTGAGAAGTTTAAAGTGTTCTTGCAAATTAAGTTTCAAATTAAAGACTTAGGGAAGTTAAAATACTTTCTTGGAATTGAAGTATTGGAAAATGATAGTGGTGTTTGTCTAAGTCAAAGAAAATATTGTCTTGAACTTTTACATGAATATGGCTTGCTTACTTCTAAGCCAGTTGACACTCCTTTACAAGAAAACACTACTCTTAATCATATTGAATCTGTTGATGATAAAGCTTTGAGTAATATTTAAAATTATCAAAAATTGGTTGGTAAGTCGCTTTACTTAACCAATACTAGGCCTGACATTTCCTATGTTGTTCATTTAAATGTTGTTCTAAGAGTTTTGAGGTATTTGAAAGGCTCACCTGGTAAGGGTGTGCAATTTAACAAAAATGGCAATCTAAAGCTCAAAGCTTATGCTGATTCTGACTGGGCAAGATGTCATGTTACCAGGAAATTTGTTTCTGGCTATTGTGTGTTTCTGGGTGACTCCTTAGTTACTTGGAAGAGTAAAAAACAATCTACTCTTTCTTGATCTTTAGCTGAAGCTGAATATAGAAGCATGGATTCTGCTACATGTGAGGTTATTTGGTTAGCTAATGTGCTTGGAGATTTGGGGGTGAAAAATCTTTTACCTGTGGTTCTATATTGTGATAATAGTTCAGCTTTGCAAATTGCTGGAAATCCCGTGTTTCATGAAAAAACAAAACATTATGAGATTGATATTCACCTTGTTAGAGAAAAGGTTTCAGCTAGTGTTATTAAAACTGAAAAAATTCATACTTCTAAGCAATTTGTTGATGTTTTGACAAAAGCTTTAGACTGTAAAAGTCATAAGTTTTTGTGTGATCAGTTGGGTATGCTGGATATGTTTGGTATGAAAGTTTGAGGGAGGGTGTTAAAATACCTTTCAAACTTTCAAGGGTTGTTTCTGTCATAACAGAAACTTACTAACACTAATAGTTTTAGTTTTGTCTTTGTTTGTATTGTTTCTTATTGTGCAGGGACTGAAGCTGGTTACTCTCAAAGTTGATGGCTATATAAAGGATCATCTGGATTAGGGTTGATGACTTCACTCTGCATAATCGTTTTCTCTCATCTCTCATAATCTCAAAGTCTGCTACAATGTCTATTCTCTTGTAATCGTTTGATTGATCAAAGTTATTGATCCAGTTGTTGTTTCTTATTATGTGTCGTAGATCATTCATTGTGATCTATTCTCTTTCTGAATTCTTGTATTGTAACAATAAGATCGAATAATTTGAATCAAGGGGTGGTTGGTTAGATTCAATCATAAGTGTTTAAGAATTTCTACAAATTGGCACTATGAAAATGGATGTTTAAGCTCCACCAATGCGTAGATAAAATCTAAAATAAGTTGAGGGGGTCAGAATGGCCGCAAAACAGCTATATATATATGAGATGGACGCGTGCGACCAATTCACAGACTGCATTAGAGTCCCTCGACAGTTTTCCGGATTTATACATGTGATCTCAACATTGCGGAACTGGTTCGTGGACTTGGCCTTCTAGGATCTCGACATCGGACCATCTCTCATATTTTACAGTTTGGTGAGCCCTTTTCATCTCTCTCGACTCAGTCTCACATTCCTGCCGATCGGACATTCTATAGAATGTCTGATCCAAAACAACTAACCATCAAATTGACTTGATTCATTATTATCCTTTTCCTTAAGTACCATGCATGAAGAAGCTAGTGATCACATTGACCAAATATGAGTAGAATTTAGGGGGGTGGTAACGTACTCGGTTTGGAGTCGGTATCACTCGGCAAAGATCGGCAACACATTGCCATTCCGTCGGCATGAGGAAATCAGCGAGCCAATCGGTATTGTATACCGATTCGGTGTGGAGCTTAGGCATTAAATTTGTGAACGTTGCATGCATTTAAAATCCTACCGTTGCATGCATTTAACCACCTTGGCGCCTTGATCTAGATAAAAAGAGAATGAAAATAAAACGGATTTAATCGGAAATGTCGCCGGACATTTGCAGAAATGACGAAGAAGATGAAGCTATAGAGTTGTGGGACACAGGAGTATCCATTTGTTTATTGGTTAATTAATCTTTTGTGTGATATATGTGGACCACATCCATCTGTTTTTACCTTTTGTAAGTATAATATTTTGGTATTTTGTTTCATTTAACCAAGTGCATCCCTCGAAGAACAAAAACAAATAATTACTCAAAAAAAAAAAAAAAAAAAAAGGTTTAGGCAAGCTTAGGCATGACATTGCCACTAAAAAAGTATGTTTAGACATGTTTAGGCAAAAAATGTGTTGTATGTTTTTTATTGGTCAATTAAAAATAACTTCCATAAACCTTTAGGCAACATTGCCACCCCCCTTATAGACCATGCATGCATGATGCAATACATGATGATCTGTTACAACTTACAAGTAATAAGCTTTTGTTTTGTTTAAAGTCAATGCATACATTCCTCTCAACTATGTTGCTTCTTAGCAAAAATATATAATACAATGATGTCTATAACAACGTTCGTATCACAACCTAAAAGCCAATATAAGTATTTCTTTGTTACAAATATCGTGAATATTAAACGTAAATTCTTTCATATTTTGTAAACTACAAGTTATGGAGGCCGCGGTTAACCTTAATTGACAGATAAGAAATCTATGAACGGTACAGTAGTGTTAGTACTCCCTTGTTGCTCTTCGGTTGCTTCTTGTTCCACCTCGACCTCGTCTTTTCTTTGTTGGTCTATTACTTCGCTACCGTTAGAATCAGTATTTACAGGGAGAAAGTTGTAAAACTCCACAGATCGATCTCTTTTATCTGAATTCCAATAAACATAACAACCAAACATTAATTAGTAGAGTATAAACAACAATGACATCTATGCTTTCAAAACATACTTTCATTCTCGGCTAATAAAGGTGACAAGTTACCAAGGTTGGAAAACATGTTAAAGTTCAAAACAAGTTCCAGTTTAAATACGTCAATCTTAAGTATAGGCGTTAGCGGTTTGTTTGAAATTTGCTTATGAGAGCCGATTATATTTGTGTTTTGATACAACTAATAAAAAGTTCGAGAGTGTTTAGGATAGCTTAATTATATCCAACTTGTTAATCTAACTAATTAATAAGCAGTGGGTTGAGAGATGCTTAAGTATTCATAAAATTTATTTCAAAAAACCATTTTATAAGCAATCTTTTAAACTATAAGCAATTTGTAAGCAATCTCCAACTTAACAACACCCATTCAATATATTTGATCATCTTTTAATCCACTCTTTTTTTTTGGGTAGCTTTTTATAGACTCTATTTAATCGAGATAAAACATAACATTGATCAGATAAATGAGTCAAAATCATCCCATGTTTAAACCATGTACCTTCATTGATCTTAAACTGATTAACCAAATTCTTGGTGAGTTGTAGATGTGATGCAAGATTTCTTGAAAGCTCGTAAGGGAAATTAGCATATTGATATCGTTGTGCAAATGCATGATCAAGACCAACATTGGGTCTCTTATGCATCCTGGTGGACCTTTCACGAACCTTTCGAGCCATGATCACATGCCAATGGTTCTTAACGGCGTTATCAGTTCTACCAGGGAAAAGCTTTGCAATGTTAGCCCATCTGTTGCCAAACTCACGATGATAAGCTAGAAGTCGTTCCTCTTCTTCCTCAGTGAATGGACTTCGGTTGATCTTTGGATCTAGTTGGTTGAACCATCTTAACCTACAGCTTTTGCCTGCACAAAAAACAATCAAATTCACATAATTAGGAATAACCATACCATTAGTCGGTCAAAATGTCGGAAACCATGGTTACCGAAAAAAGAAAGAAAGAGATAGACACTATCTGTTGAATAGCATTCATCAAATTGTTATGTTAACGTGCACCATTCATAAGCTACTTAAAACACAATAACAATGAAAAGCATAAATCATCTAACGAGAACATGAATGGAACAACCTTGAAGTGGTCAAGTGGCCACGCCAACCTCCTGAAAAGGGAGGGCTTTACCTGGTTTGAGTTTGTGTGGTGGTGGTTCAAACCCCGTGGATTAGTCGGCCCAGAGGTCAGAAACCATAGTTAGCCAAAAAAACAAAAATAAATAATAACATGAATGGAACAAGACATATATATAATTACAACAATATATATAATTCGTTTGTTATCACACAAATAAGTTGCAGATTAAAAGTACTAGCTATAGCTAACGAGTACTAATCCTGATCATTTGATACGACCATCTAGTTGCAGATCGACGACTAATAATTAATCTCTTATTTTTTTTTATTTTTATTTTTTTTTTGTATTGAATAACTCACACAAAACTCAGATTAGGTTTCACCAACCAAATGAGTTGCATATTTAATCCAGAAGACATGTTAACTTGATTGATGAAGCTCAAACTTAATACATATACATCTAGATTATATTTGTCAGATAAACATTAAAGAACTGATTACAATTTTTTTAAGGCTGTTTCGATTATACCTTTACACTATTGAGCAACTTTTCAAAAGTTGTGAACTAGTATTAGAAAGAAAAAAAAGTTGTGAATCAATTCAGGTTCATATTTGTCAAAAATATTTAGTTTCTTATCGGATCTTAGCCCTTTTAATAATTTACATACACATATGAATCAAATAGTTAGCTGCATATTCCAAAACCGATCACACAACCAAAGAAAAACCCTAAACATGCATAAAATCACAAGTAACGCACGAAACTCAACCTGATCTGCCTTGAAGCTTCTCGGCTATAGCGTTCCAGTTATGAGGCCCATACTGTTGGACCAGTTGTCTAAGCTTCTGGTCCTCAGAGGGCCTCCAGTGACCGCGGCTACACATCTATGTTTGTTAGGTACGTGATCAAAATATAGAGAAGATATTTAATATAAAGTGTTTGTGAATTATTGTTGAAGATGAAATGAAGAAAGAAGAATGAAAGTATTGGAAGATGAAAGGGATATATAGGTGGGGTGATGGAATAGGAAGGTGTTGAAGTTGGTTTCTGTTAAGAAAGAGTGTACCAGAAACTGATGCAACGTCTAGGCTAACTATAAACTAAACCATGACATTTTTTTCTATGCATGTTGGTACATCCATCCATCACACACTAACACATATACACACATTATTTATTTATTTATTATATTTTTAAAATAAGTTAAAGTGTCAAAAATCTAAGTTGTAACAATAAACTTGTTTCAGAAAATAGGGTACGTATACGTTTGCATATATAATACAGATACAGATAGAGGTACAGAGATACAGATAGTACTCGTCCATCGAATGATACCTGGTTATTCGACACATCTTAACCACATGTAACAGTAAGGATCAGTTCGAGAGAGACTAGATATTTTACGTTAATGTTATTTAAGGCTTATGTTATGATAATAAGCTGTTTAGTGCCTAATAAACTTTTAATATGATGACATATATCACAAATATAATTATAATAGTGATCAACAATTCAACATATCTTGCGTACGATACCATTGGGCATTGTTTTCGTGGTATCATTCTCCCACCGCAGACATCTATGACTGGTTAAAGAAGGGTTTGAGAATGCATGTTTATATGTTTAATCTCAATTCCTGACTAAAATAGAAACATCGTTAAATTTTGTTACTCGTACAATCATACTAGATAACGATTTTTCGTATATGAACGTACTCTTCATGTCGAAAGTTCAACTACTTGTAACATAGTTGTGTGATAGCAACAATCAGTGAAAAATAAAACGTGTTGTTTTATAGCGTAATAATTAATTAGTGTACTACATTTTAACTTTTTAAGTACTATAAAAGTACGTACTATAAATATTGTGTGTATAAATATTTTTTGGTGGTTTAAGTTTATTTATTTAGGGGATGGGGAAGGTTGCTTGGTGAGATAAATTCCGTTCTCCTTTCAACGTCTTTCCAAGTTTCTAACCTACAACGTCTACTTATAAACAACCTTTGTTTAATTAAAACAAATAAATAAACAATGATATATTAGTTGAGTAAGTCCAAAATTGTTAACGATTTATGACTACTTGTCGACAACAAGTTTCACCATCTTTTTGAAAAAGTTAAATTAATAAGATAACTACTTGAACACCATTATCACTTTAGAACATGCCCACGTGTGTGTTTATATAAAAATAATTTATATTTTAACCCTAATAAAAACAAACATGCATGGTCCCAAATAGATCAAAATTGCAACATCTTAAATATCATTTCTCATGCGAAAATATTTGCAAAACGCTAATAACAAAACAACGTTGATTGATGCATCTGTCTTGCCCACAGCTCGATAACAACATGCGAAAGACAATGGTTAAAGTGACTGTAAAACTACGCATTTAAGGAGACATCAAATTTGTTTGAGCATATAACTCATTAGAAAACGATGTAAGTTGATCACAAATTTTCCCTCTTCCAAAATGCAATCATTAGATAATTTAATGGATACAAGTTTTCACTATTGATCAAGTACTTAATTAGCTAGTATGTATTGTAAAATGCATGTATATTTAAGAACATAATGATGCATGCATTGGTTAAACAAACAATTGATGAAACAAATCACAATATTATCAAACTTAAAAGTTTTCAGTTTGTTATCATCGATCACGATCAAATTTTCTCATGAAAATTCGGAATTGATCAAATCCTTGCGACACTCTTTGGGTTCATTCGGAGTTGTTCTGGTTTTGGCAATATTGATCAGACAAAGAAAATAAGCCACAAGTAGTGTTTGGCTTACTTTTTAATTAAGGTGAATTACCGGGTTAACTATAAGTTTGCTTATATTGGTTGCAAGTTTTTCGTTAGATACAGTGTTTATGTCACACATCAATTGTATCCAAATGTCGGTTTTCATGAGCTTACATCTAGCCAAATTCGGATGTAAAGCAATTACTTAATCAACCAACTGGTTTTATGGTTGCTCACTGTTTAAGTCTTAACAAATTAAACAGGTTGAAGCAAAACAGTAGTATGCCGGTTTTAAAAGATTACGAGATTCAGTTTAGGTTCAGGACATTAAAAGCCTTATCAAGTTAATCCGAAAACTTATCAAGTACGTGAATGTAACTACTCTTGAGAAATTTGTTAATTAGGCTGGTAATTTAGGTAGACTAACTTAACGGACTGTTTTATTAAGCATTGTTTCAATGTGTAAATTTATTCTACCCATGCACTTGCGTACGCATTGTGGACACATGCACACATATGTACATGCATGTACATACAAAATACGTAATATATTCATTTGCATGTACACGTATATAGTACAAATATCATGACGAAGACATATAGTTATCAATATATGTTGCTACAGACGGGGCTCAAGGCTATGCATGCAAAGTGGGGCCGGTGCCGTCGCGCCTCATTAAAAGGGGTCACATTTTTTTTTAGTCTTGTATATAAATACATAAGATATTAAACATACATGAGACGTATAATTCATGTTTACATGCAATTTATCTTTAATTTAGAAGTGTAATGGGTCTCCTTGTTGTTATTGCATAGACCACCGACAACGCATGAGGGCCCTGTGTTGCTAGGTGTTACCACCTTCAATCTTTGTAGCTAATAAAAATCTTCAAAAACTATAATGTACAAAAATCACAAATTAAACAATTCCTGTCCCTCAAAACAAAAGACACCAGCATGTTTGTATCCCGTAATCTGTTATTTCTTGAACCCATTCGCCTTTGCCTATTAATCTGGACGAGTTTTGCGGGGCAATATGTGACTTTGCCTATTAATCTGCTGGACGAGTTTTGCAGGGTAATCTGTGACATCCAGGTTTAACATGTACGTCATGTCATCAATGACGGCTCGGGTGGGTTTTCCCTTGTACCCAAAGAAAATGTAACTTTCTTCTTTTTCAAGTTTCTAGTTCCGGTATTATACGTATGTATACATAATACGTATATACATGCAACATGGAAAATAAAGAAAGAAAAGAAATAGTGATGGATGATGTGAGGTTGGTAATGTAGTTAGAAACCGTAAAGATGAGAGTATGTGATTTGTGTGTATTATTAGGTCTGGATCACCTTTCAAACCTAACTAACAGGTTAGACCTTAAACTCGCATGCTTGTTTTGGAATATATGTTTCTCCTACTTTTGGCTAACTAGAAAAACTATTTTCCACACTCGTCTATATTAATTACCAAGGTAAACTCAAATGTGCTGCTGGTGGGTCAAGTTTGGTGGCCCCAAACACCTTTTTCTTCATTCTTTGAAAGAAACTTGTAATAGGTAAATAAGTTGTATATTAAAGGTTTGCTAACAATAATCCAAAATGCAGATTATCATGTAATCATGCTAAACAATGGAAAGTTAATCAAAGATTCATAAAACTGCCAGCTCGGATACTGACCCACTAAATTAGTTGCTGACTATTGATCTTAAAAAATATCATTAATTATTAACTACATACATATTTCTAAAACCACATTCTAATCAAGAAATAGACTTCAACTTTTTCTCTCATATAACCTATAGAGAAAGTGAAAAGTTTTTTTTAATGGTTTCCGTTAAATGTTTACTTTAAAAAAACGTTTAAATACAAAGAACGTGTGTGAAATCTTACATTTCAACCCGTTATATAAGCGAAAACAAACGCACGTTATATGCTTCAAACCATACTTATCATAAGAATTAATGACACCCAACTTTATGAATCTGCTATAAAAGCGACCGCAAACGATAAAATTACATTTGACTCACAATGACACAAAAAATAATCGTATCGTTTAACTTGACCTCGAAGAGTGATGTCGAATGCATTACGGAATACCAACTGTTATTTAGTTAAACCAAAAGCATCATTCTCGTAACCATCATAAATATCATAATCTTCATCCTCAAAAAAACTTGGATCGTTTGCACCACCACCAACACAATTCGCTAAGGAAGCCATGAATCAAGCAGTTTCATCATCTACCTTCTCAACTGCACTGTCCGAGTTACCTTCCTGATCTCTCATTGAAGTACTAGGCATAGATGTCGATTCCAAATTCTCCCCCTTTTCAATGTTCGATTGCTGATCACACGACCTAATAGTATATTACCGATCGTATGTTTATCCTTTTATCCATTTCCATCTACACAACTCGTCTCTTGTGCTCTAGGAGTTTTATTTCAGTCAATACCCTCTCGGCTCCTCCTTCGTCCACATCCACCATATTGCCTAAAGCTTCAAACGAATTCGATGTAGTAGTGATATTAGCAATTTTTTTTTTTTTTTTTTTCATTCGCTCCTTTTATTTTCCCTTGTGGCGTCTATATCTTCTTATTAGGTTTAATTGGTCTATCGACCATGTGATACTTGGAACCAATATGAATCCGTGTACAGTTTGCCATTGATTCTTCACATTCTTCAACACGTCCAAGACGATTTTCTTTGGAGTCTTCACGTTCGAATTCGATATAATTTTATTAGGACATTGATCCAACGAATGACCAAATAACTTACAAATCGAACATGTAATTGGTTTTCACTCGTACTCAATGCGAATAGGGTACAAGATATATCCATCACCTTCAATTTTAGGCACAATCACAACAAGAGTCTCTTTCAAATCGACATCAGCTCGAAGATCAATTATTGCTCTCACGAAACCTGGATCGACCTCATGATCGATTCCATTCCATTGAGGCTACATAAATATCCAACATCATTGGGGTAACAATTTTTGTCGCAACACCTCTCAAACCCTCCTCCGTGAATGTCATAATAAGTACATCATGGAATTTTACCTAAACCGGGACACTCTTCAAATCTTCCTTAGACATATTTACCATAGGAGACCATTTGCGAAGAATCCATGGCACATTACGAATCAACCATTGTCCATTCTCAAGCATTGCTTCCATACCGTATTGGAATTGAATTTAAAGAAAAAAATGCCTTTCGAGTTCATCATAGTATGAATAAGACCAAATCTATTCCACGCGTTCTTAAACTAGTTTTCAACCATGAGATACACAACTCTCTTGCCCAGAAAAAACCCATAAACCGAGTTCTCGAATCGCTCCTTGACCGCTAGGACTGATTCAATGGATATGACAACATCAGCCCCATTACCCGTCGGGGCTATTAAGGTACGAAAAGTTAGCAACTTTCATACTTGGACAACCATTTAGAAGTTTGGCATAGGAAACACGCCCCATACCATCAGATTTAGCACACTTCATCACATTAACCGAATCCTCATCACCTTTATTCAATGCATTATCGTTTGGACCAACAATAGCAACTTTGGTAGATGTACTAGGGGTACCAAACGTGTCAGACAAGCTTGGAAACGATTCCATTGTATTAACTTGACCATCGACCTTAAAAGGTTTTAAAGGTACCCCATCATCTCCCAACAATACGAGCTTAACTTCAAGCATTTGTCATTCAAAATCCTAAATTTTTGCAATGGTTTGCTCGGAGATTGTCACATTCAACACACCCTCAACTTCTTTTTCATTAGTCATAGCAGTTTTACCAACATTCAAACACCTAACTGCTACATTCGTCGCGTTTGGACCAGATTGCCCTTTTTACCCTTCTCTTTAACCCCTCTCCTAAAAAAAAAAAAAAAAAAAAAAAAAAAAAAAAAAAAAAACCTTTTTCCATGTTACCAACGACACCAATCACAGTAACAATGAATCACATAAACAACCAGCAAACCAATCATAGTATTCCGAAAGTTGTAATTTAATTTTTCAAGATCAAGGGGTGTGGGGATACATATCTTGATGCCAGCAATTGAATAAGCTTTATAAATTGGCTGTTTTGGTAGATTTAGTAGCAATTTATAGATTTGCAAGATTATGCAAGCAAAAAAGCAAAAAATTAAAGAAGATAATCTTGAAGAAAATTGAAGCTGTGAGTCAAATGGTATAATGGATCAATTAGGTTTAATTTTTAGGGAAAAGATCTTGTGATACCATATTAGTTTAGGTTAATCCTGATAATGACATTAAGCATAAACTGAAGATTTAAACTCATTTACATACCAAAGTTTTACTTACATACCAAGGGATCAATCATAACAACTCATTTTTTAAATTAGATATCAAACCCATTTCACCCCCTTACTTTTCAAATTTAATATCTCTTAAACCGTTAGTTGTTATGTGAAAAAATTACACAATCACGACGAGCATTTAATTATCTTTCTAAAGACGTGCATTTTGATATTCTTTCGACAACTTTTTTTTTCTTCATGTTTTTCATCTTTTTATTCCGTGTTGAAACTTAAATGAAAAATCACATGTGACTATATGAGTAAACACTAATTTGAATATTCGAATATCTAAATATGTAATAAAATGAACATAACTTTTTTTATAGTATTTTTAAAAGTTTCGCCCTTTTTTTTCTTAGATTTATAGCTTTTCAACCATATATAACACATTATATCTCGACTTGTAGATTAGTCCAGTTAATTCAACAAAGTTGGATAAAATACATAAAATCACATGTGATTTTAACCACACGTAATCTCAATCACATGTGATCTTTACTACGTGTGTTGTTTTCACATGTGATCATAAAAGTTTCACGAATGAATTGCTATAATTTATAATTCGAATACAGTGTGTGACACATGGTTAGAAAGCCATGAATGTGTGTTTTTCATTGCAAAACAGGGAAAAGTCTTTGATTTACCAAAAAAAAAAAAAAAAAAAAAAAAAAAAAAAAAAAAAAAAAAAAAACCTTTATGTCAATTTTAGTACAAATTTCGTGTTCGAAATTCAATATTAGTGTTAAATTACATGTGATATGTCACGCGAATTTCAATACCGAAAATAAAAAGAGAAAAAAATGACCAAAATTTTTTTTGTCAAAAATATGTCAAAATGTTCATCTATAGAAAGATAGTTAAATGCTTGTCGTAACGATATAATTTGTTTTGTCTAACGATTAACAGTTCATGAGATACCGAGATTATAAAAAGATTGGTATAATTTAACTTTTAATTTAAATTTTAATTAATCTCCTCATTTTAAAAATAAATAAATAAATAAATGAGTGACTAAGATATATCTTTTGACTTGTTACAAACATTTGATATATAAAAGTAGTTATATTTCCCGCGCACGCGCGGGTTTTTTTTAATTTTTTGAACCATATATTTTTATTTATTAAAAAACAAATAATTTAATCTTTGTTTTATTTGATTTATAATATTTAATTATAATTTTTTATTATTAAAGATAATTATTTAAAAATTTTAATCTTATTGTTAATTGTATTTTATCTATATTTTTTGTATTTATCTTCTACTTGTGTTATGGATAAATATAAAATATTACCTAATAAGAAAATAATCTTTTTTTTAAATAAAATTATTACTGAATAAGGTATGAATTAATTTTTTTGAAATGAAAAATTCATAATAAAAGTTTTGTTTTATTATATAAAAGATAAGTCTATGTAAAGTTGTAAACTAATGTATAAATACAAGTACATCTAGGAATCCAAACTGGGCTAGGTCCGTACATAATAACAAACTAGGTATACCAATGGGCCGAATGATATACTACTGATAATTACTTGGTCACGACATATGGTTTTCTTTCATACACAAACTGAACTAGTTGTCGATATGGAGCTACTTTAGAAGAATTACAAGTTTTATCGTTACACGTTTTCTAGTTGTTGGTCGTGTGGGTGGGATCGGGTATCCGAGGCGAACTTTAGTGTGCCAATTCTGACTTAATGTAACAATAATAATTCAACAAAAGAATGTTTGTAAACTTTTATCCCTAAAACGCTTTCATAAGTGGTTTAGAAGTACCTTTCATAGCCTAAGTTCAAAAATTCAATCATTCAACAATTTCATTGATTTGGTCCAATAATAAAGCATGGACTACACAATTTTACCTTGCGCCTAATAAGGTTGAATTTAGTTGGAAAACAAACCTTTTAGTACTTCATCTTTTTTAATGTAGGAATTTGAGTTTTTATCTGAACACAAAAAAAAAAAAAAAAAAAAAAAAAAAAAAAAAAAAAAAAAAAAAAATTAAAGATGCGTTATATTAAGATGGTATTTTGGATTTCAAAGAAAGAAAATGTTGGTTTTAGATTAAAAATAAAACAATCAAAAAATCAATAATTAGTTTTACGATCTTTTGTATGTTATAAAAGAATTTACTTTTAGAGTATGTGAAATAAAAACTAATGGCCGATCAACTTACCACAATTTGTGACATATTTTGGAAGTTTTCATTTAACTCGCACCATCCTTTAAGTATGTGTGAATAGTGTTGGATGATGGAAATCCGTCAGTTATTATGTTTTATTAGTGAGATATTTATAGACAAAAAAGCATGATAAACCTTAAACTTTAACGGATTGAAGCACACAGACGGGTTCGGGTCTCATAATCTATAGTCTAATACTCCCATGCAATCCGTGAAACCGCGAAAGCTTGGATTGGATTAAAAAAGCTAAAAATTAAAGCCATAATAAATTGTTGATGAAGACATCTGACAGCAAACAACATGCAACAAAAACAAAAGTAGTAAACCGAACATAATTAGTTGTTTGAAGAAATTCGGCCACATGCGGAGACAAATCTTCAAACTTGAAAGTTAATAACTGTAACAATGTATCCTTTTTAATCATCTACATGGATAAACCAATGTATCTTCTCTCTAAATAAGAAATTTGAGGAGATTAAAAAAGAAAATAAAGTACTTTCATAGATAAATTAAGGGAAAATAATCACTGCTGTAACAGCAGTGATCATTAGCTGCTGTCAAGGCTTCGTGGGGGACTATTTTTGCTGCAAAATGAACATTCAAGGACCATTTAGTAACATCGGGGGGTGGGTTTTGTGTGTTACAGCAGGTAACTCCCTGCTGTGTTACAGCAGGGATGTTATCCCCATAAATTAATCCTAATGCTAGACAGTTTGGTTACAGTTTGGTTAGCTTTGTGTAAAAAAGGGATTGTATGGTAAAGAATAATAAAAGGAGAAGAAAAGAAAAAAGAATGACGGCGGTGGCCATAGAAGAAAAAAAAAGTCAAAAACATAATTCCTGCTACTTTTCTTTTTGTTTTCTTAGATACGGCAGTAAAGTGTTTACGGTTTAGAAAGAAGACAGACGAGATAAGAAAATTTACGGGTATAATGATTAAAGGTGGCGGCTCATAGCGCCGGTCTAAGTCTGAAAATCAGACGCGCTCCAAATCTCCGATACCATGTTGGATGACGAAAACCGTCAATATTATGTTTTATTAATGATGTATTTATAGACTACAAATCATAATAAACTCTAAACCTTAACGGAGTGAAGTTCAAAGATGGGCTCGGACCTAGTAATATAATCTATAGTCTAATAAGTAGTGTTTTGTCAAACTGAGGAGAGTATGGTCAGTTATAGTATATCTACTTGGGCAGTAGAAGGTCACGGCTAAGTCGTATCAAAAGATATAGTTGCAAGTATTCTTACAAAAGAAATCTCTAGTGTTATAAAACAAAATAAATTTAGTGATTTTTAGACCAACTTGATAACAAAAATCATAAACGCAAATTATATAAACTACTGAGGAGTAAAATCGAGTAAACAAATAAGGCTTTTGATTGTTTCTGTATAACTAATGAGATTTGAACATTCGACCTCTTACAAGTACGTAATTTATTTATCACTCGCGTCTTGGGTGGTGGGTAGGGCTAAACATCGATCTAAGATCGGACCAGGCTGAGACCAAATTAGACCAAAACCACCGACCGAGGAGTCGAGGAGTGGACCGAATGTGTTCTGTCTGGTCCGGGTAGTCCGGTCTGGTCCTTCGGTCGGTCCGATATAAAAAGGCATTATTAGTCGGTTTGTACGTAAGATCGGACTGGACTGTACTAGACCGAGAACAAAATAAAGAAAGAGTTGAGACCAAAATGAAACCACTGGTTCTTCAATTCGGTCGGTCCTGTCATTTTTCGGGCATGTGATGCTAAGCCATAGTGGTGGCTATAAAGTAGGGCTGAGCAAAACCGATCGAATCCCGACAAATCACGATCGTCCCGAAACCGAACCGAGTATACTCGGGTCGGCACTCGGTTTGGGTTTTCAGATTTCGGGTCAGGATGGGTCAAAAATTGAAAAGAAACAAGCAATACCGATCAAAGTGGACCAAACCAAAATCGACCGAATCGACCCAACACAAACCGACCATAATCGTTTCGGGACTTGGGTTGGGTTTTCCAGCTAGTCGATTTCATTTTCAGGTCGGTTGCGGTCCGATGCTCACCCATGCTCAGCCCTATAGTATAAAGCATGGTTGTCAGGATCCCGATCCTGATCTTAGGATCTTACGATTTTACGATACTGCAAAGCAAAAACGATCCGAATCTTACATAGGATCTTTGAAAGCTTAAGATATTATAGGATCTCGATCTTGACCATAGGATCTTAAGATCTAATCCGATCCGATCCTACTTTTCTCGGATAACAAACTAAAAAACTGCAAATTTCTGGATTATTTTTTTGTAGAATTTAAAAAACAACATGTTAATCTTATTAAACATTTCATAATCATAATTTAGGACAACTATTCGATGGAACATTCATATAATTTTGTGTTTCTGATATATAATAATTTGTAAATTTGTATAATATTACAAAACTATTAGAAAAATGACATTATAGTAGGATCTTAAGATTCCAATCCGATCTTACGATAACGATCTTGCAAAGACGAAAATGATCTTTGGTAGTATCCTTCGTATAAAATAGTTAAACAAGTGATAAATTAGTTAATGACATGAAATAGTTGTGCCACTTGGCAAAACATCATTGGCGCAGGTGACATGGCAAAACTTAACCTTTCTTTTTATCCAACTTATCAATTCACCGGAATATATTTTCCATAACTAACAGAATCACAACAACCTCACCGGAAAAAAAAATGCAAACTCACCGTAAACCACCGTACTCCGGCCACCGGATACTACACCTTCTCACTTTCCTCATCGTCATCACCACCGTAACCGCCCGTCCATTCGTCCTAGTCCTCTCAAGCGAAGACTTAAAAGACACTCCATCATCCTCCTCCTCCTCACCTGACGAATCAGGCGACGAATCCTCATCCTCAACCGTCGCTGACTGGGACGAGTTCAACGAATCCTCCGCCACGTCAGACGACGATCTAGATCCAGGCTCATGGCGACCTGTATTCGAACCTAACGACGACGATGACGTCAGCTTGAAGAGCTACTACAAGAGTGTAGGTGAGATGGTTGAAGCGGTGACGAGTAGTGGAGGTGAGAGTAGTAAGGCTAAGGTGGTGATGGAGGATGTTGTGAGGGAGATTGAGGAGGCGCGTGGAGGTCACGCGCTGAGTTTGTTAGGGTTTTGTTATGGTTTGGGGATTGGTAAGGAGCGGAATAGTGCGAAGGCGTTTATGTATCATTATTTTGCTGCCGAGGCCGGGAATATGCAGTCGAAGCTCGCCATTGCGTACACGTATTCGCGCCAGGAGGTAGTAGTTTACTATTTGTACTTGTATATGTCTACATTGTGTTTAGAATTATTGGCGCGTAGAAATGTAAAGTGTCGTAACAGTTAGTTACTACTAGAGAAAAATGTTGTAGGTAGTTATTAGCGTGTGATATAAGTTAGTATACGTATTAGCGGAATGAGGTAGTATATTGTTGTGAACCAGAATTATTGACCTGTTGCGGCAATATGTAATCATAATTAGCTCGACAGGGGGTAGTATGTCCATTTACACACACTGAAACAACTAAACACATATGTGTGTTGTTTAGTTGTGGTGAGCTAGAATTACGGATCTGCAGACATTTATTTGATTATATGTGTTCTCGTCAGGAAGCAGTGATTTAATTGTGCTGAGCTAGAATTATGGATCTGTGATTGGTGATTAATGTGGTTATTGTGTGTATTTGAAGTGTAGATATGTGTTTGATTTAATGTGAATGTGTGGACTATGAAGTACTTTGGGTTTGTGTTTTAAATAGGATTGAAGTATTGCTAGTGTATAGCGTAATGATATATTGGTTAATATGTAAGTGCCTTCGGTTTTCTGTGTTTGGATGAGTGCTTGAGTTTCATTTTGGTGATATTGAATCGAAAATCTTGCGTATACGTGTTCTCGTCAGGTTGTAAGCTAAAGGTTTTAGTGGTGAATTGTTCATATAGATTTGCTGTTATATTCTCTGCAATAAAGGGAGTTGACTTTGCTGCACTGTCTGCTACTTTTAAGTTTCTAGCAGTGAATTAGGATGTTTGACATTTGATAGGGGATGCATTTGCTTTCTGTGTAATTTTCATCTATAGACATGTGTACGAATTCTGTGAATGTGTAAGATTCTGAGGAACTTGGTGTTGCAAGATGGTTTATGACATGTGAGTTGCGATAATGTACGAATTCGTTTGTTGCAGCTATACGAAAAAGCAGTCGTTTTGTATGCTGAACTAGCTGAAGCAGCAGTTAATAGTTTTTTGATCTCAAAAGACTCCCCGGTGATTGAACCAGTTAGAATTCATAATGGCGCAGAGGAGAACAAAGAGGCTCTCAGGAAATCTAGAGGGGAGGACGACGAGGACTTCCAGATCTTGGAGTACCAGGCACAGAAAGGAAACTCTGTAGCCATGTATAAGATTGGTATATTCTACTACTTTGGACTAAGAGGGGTTAGACGTGATCACACCAAGGCATTGTCGTGGTTTTCAAAGGCTGTGGACAAGGGTGAACCTAGGTCTATGGAGCTTCTTGGAGAGATTTATGCAAGAGGTGCTGGAGTCACTCGAAACTACACAAAGGCATTTGAATGGCTCACCCTTGCTTCCAAACAACAACTTTATTCGGCTTACAATGGGATGGGATATCTATATGTCAAGGGTTATGGAGTAGAACAGAAGAACTACACTAAAGTAAGTTTGCTGAAACTCAGTATCAATATATTATGTTTCTTGTTTGCTCCAATAAGCTGCGAATCGTTTTTCCTTTAGGTCAAATTACTTTTGTTGCACCTATTGTAATTTATTTACCTATCTCTATTCCATTTAGGGTATTCATTTCTTTCACCGTCAACGTAGTAACATGCCTTAATCAATTTATGATGAATGTCACTTTTAGCCTAACCAATTTTAGGGGTACAATGCTTATTATTATGGCTGGTAGCGATACATATCTTCTTCTTCTTTTTTTTTTTTTTATTATTATTTTTTTTTTTATTATTTTTTTTAAATAATTCCTAACCTGGATTCTCCTTTTTTCTCTCCATTACTTCCTACATATTGAACATGGGTTCAAAATATGCTAGAGTTATTTTGGCACTTAGAAATTTAGTATTTTAGGTAAAGTATATTATCAACAAAGTTCTAAACCATATTTTTATTTTGGCGTCCAAATGCCATATTGAAAAGCCCTTATCTTTGGACAAAGTTACAGTTTTATAGAATATAGACCATAGACACAGTTGTAGAATTTTAAATAGGTTGAACTAGGAGTATTACATACATTTTCTCTCGTATACCTATCACAGTTATAGTGTATTTTGCAGTCCTACATTTGACTGCTGCTGCTACTTGCATTTTTCCGCTACTTGTTTCTTATTGCTCATAATTTTTAGGATGACTTCTTGATACTATAAATTTATAATAGCCAAGGTTATTGATTTAGTTCTTATGATTTTGATTGCAGGCAAAAGAATACTTTGAGAAGGCTGCTGAAAATGAGGAAGCTGGTGGTCATTACAACTTGGGTGTAATGTTTCTCAAAGGAATTGGTGTGAAGAAAAATGTGAAGCTTGCTTGCGAGTATTTCATCGTAGCCGCTAATGCTGGTCAACCAAAAGCATTTTATCAGCTGGCAAAGATGTTCCACACTGGTATAGGGCTAAAGAAGAATATTCCGATGGTATGTGTTCTGTCATGCTATACATTCATTTGTTCATATATTCTCTTTTTTACCCCAATGTGGTTTGCACCTGCTTTATGAAGAGTACAAGTGGCCATATCATCCCTAAAACAGCCATTATAGGCACCCCATAATTGTAATACATTTCATAGTAGAATAGATTCTCGTCTCATCGGTGCTTATTCAACTTTGATTGCATGACTCGAGAATGATTTTATCTCCTACCCATTTTTTCGTACTCTCTCGTCAAAATAAGTATATCTATCTTCATTGCACGACTTCAAGATGGACTAGTCATCAACTATAGAGTTAATAACATTGTTGGGATGATACATCTATTAAGTTTCTGGTTTTGATTCGTTTCAGGCAACATCATTGTACAAACTGGTTGCAGAAAGGGGGCCTTGGAGTTCTTTATCAAGATGGGCATTAGAATCATACCTAAAAGGTGAGATAGGAAAGGCGTTCTTATTGTACTCAAGGATGGCAGAGTTAGGGTATGAGGTAGCACAAAGTAACGCTGCCTGGATTCTTGACAAGTTTGGTGAAGAGAGCATGTGTATGGGTGAATCAGGGCCATGCACTGATTCAGAAAGGCATCAGCGTGCACATTCCTTATGGTGGCAAGCTTCTGAGCAGGGTAATGAGCACGCGGCCTTACTAATTGGAGACGCGTACTATTATGGCCGGGTATGTACTTTCAGGGAGTTTATCTGTACTTGTTCTTTAATGAGGAAATTTTTATAGAAGTCCCTAGACAGGCATGTCGGGGGTGCTGGGTAAAAGGTCAAAACGGGTATAGCCGTGTAAGCATTTTTGTGCCAGATGCAAATGGGTTGGATCAGGTTGGGGTAACCTGAAACTCTTTTTCGTCCATGTTCAGCGTCATCTTTAATAATTACGAATACTGAGTTATTGACTATGAAAACAATATGTATATAAATCTTTTTAAGTAAAACAAATATCAATCAGGAAAATTATATAGAAGTCTCATTTGACCTGTTTGCGATAAAATTTATAAAACACAGCCGAAATGACCCAGTTATAAGTAAATGGGTTGAAATTGCTACCTTTACATTTATATATGGTTTTGACGTTTGAACACTTATTTCCTTGGCTTTGTATAGGGTACCGAAAGAGATTATGATCGTGCAGTAGATGCTTATATGCATGCGAAATCCCAGTCAAATGCTCAAGCTATGTTTAACTTGGGATACATGCATGAGCATGGGCAAGGACTTCCTTTGGATCTCCATCTTGCCAAGCGTTACTATGATCAAGCTCTTGAAATCGATTCTGCTGCAAAATTGCCTGTAACGCTGGCCCTTGCTAGCTTGTGGGTACGAAGAAACTACGCCAACAGTTTCCTGGTGAGTTTCTTTTCTTTCTGGATTATCTGTGTGTGCATATTTAAGCAGTTTTATGTATCTCATGGTGGAACTGAAGGAATGTCGCTTTTGTCCTCTGTTGATTGGCTGCGTTGGGATTTGAGTAGATGTGGCAAGATGGGTTAAACGGGAAACATAAATTATTTGCTTACAGCCTCTAAAAGCAGATCATCATTCAAAATTGTAGATCATAATGTTGGACAGACGGCCTGGCCTGTTTACACCCGGTCTAAAAAGTGATCCATTATAACCTGAACATGTTTCACTCATTACGCAACCTGTCCATCTGCATCCTTTAGAATTCTTGATAAGTTGACTTGAGGCAGAATAGATAGATAACCAGCCGGCTATTGTATGTAGCTTAAGTAGTTGTTGCATCAATATATTATAACAACATAACTTATAATCTCAACACGGTTTTTGTTACAGGTTGATATAATAGATTCACTACCGAGTGTATACCCAAAAGTAGACGAATGGATAAAAACTGTAGTGATGGAGGAAGGAAACGCAACGATTCTCACCCTCTTTGTCTGCCTCTTGACAGTCCTTTACCTTCGTGAACGACAACGTCGGCAAGCAGTTGCAGCAGCTCCTCCTAACCCTCCCCCTCGTCCTAACGACAATATCATTAATTAAGTTCTAAAATTGTATAATAGATCCCTGGTTTTTTGGTCAAAGAAGTGTCGATGGAGCGGTAAAGAGCATGCTACCTACAGGCCACAGGAAATACTTATATATTTCTCTTACATCGGAATCACCTTAGTTTCTAAAACATGTTTTAGACTGTAAATGTATTGTTTGTTATTTAGATTTTTGGGACTTACAAATGATATAATTAATTTAGAGTCTACAGTTCAGACCGAGTTATGTGTATGTCACATTTTCGCACTAGTATTACACGTGTTCAAAGTGTCAACTCCTCTAATCTACCCATGTAATCCTCCTGATCATTACTGAATGCTAAAGTCACCATTCAGTTGTTTAGATTAAGTTTCTATATGGTTTGCCTCTATTTATTACGTTTCAAGGCATCAAAACGCAGTCTGAGAAAAATATTTTTCAAAGAACAGGTTGCGATTTTCTTTTCAAGTCAAACTGGCTGGTATCAGTTCTACAAACGTCTGAACAAGTGTTTTGTTGCTTAGTAGTTAGTACAGATGAAAGTGCAAGAACCTATGCGGTACTGTTACTCGTTGTCTTCGCATTAGAGATGTAAAATCTCTATGTGAGAAAAATTTTGTATGTAAAATAACTCTCCTCAAGAAAATTTATTATTAAAGGGACAGTTTTCGTAAAGTAAGATAAATGACATGGATTATTTATGCAATTTTTGATACTTTAGTCGACATTATTTATAAGCCCAATTATGTATTTGTAGCCCATTTTCTAGATTGATCCATCCATATCTCACGTAAAGTTCGACTCTCATCTGAACAGTAATGTAGGCAAACTCGATTTTGTAAATTCTACTATGGCTGATACAACTTGTTCCCATGGGCGGTTTTGGGCCGGCGCACCATCAGCAACAGAGCCGGGCCCAACCAACTAAGGGGCACTAAATTTTTTTATATCCATTATATATACTAGGCCCAACCCACTTTTTTTTTTTTTTTTTTTTTTTTTCGTGCCGGGCCTAATTTTTTTTTTGACGTTCTCAGCACCGCCCCTGAGTTGTTCCGAAAATTTGACTTTAATTCTGACAGTAGGAGATTATGCCAAAGATTTTGCTGTAAGCTGTCTTGCTTGTTCTTCGATACTCACATATTTGGATATGTGTATTCACATAAACAATCATTTAATACAATGTTTATTCTTGTTGGCAGATATATGTATTAGGCCAAGAACAAAAAGATTTGTTATCTTTGAAAGGTAACTCCCTCAATGTGAGGGAAGCAAGTCTTCAACAATTGCAGGAAAACGCTGAAATTCAAAACATTAAGGGTGTGTTTGATAGAGAGAAAAGAAAGAGGAGAAATGGAATTAGATTGAATTCTCTTGTTTGGTAGAGAGAAATGAAAAAGTGGAGAATTGAAGGGAAATTGATGGAGAGTTGGAGAGAAATGGTAGTGTAATTTGGTTAACCTCTATCCTTTTGGTGGAGAATTTAGAGAAATGATTTTTTTTTTTTTTTTTTTTTTTTTATCGCTTCAAATTATAATTTTTTTAAATGGTGTACTTTGTTAAAAAAAATTACAAAAATAATTTACAAAATATATATTTTTTTATAGAATTGTTATTTAGAAAAAAACATTTTTTTAAAAATAATTTTTTTAATTACTTTTATAAAAAAATAAATTTAAGAAAATTAAAAAAAATAATTTTTTTTAAAATAAGTTTTTTTTTAAATAAATTTAAAAAAAATTAAAAAAATTTATATATATATATTTTTTAAAATTGTTATTTAGAAAAAATAAATTTAAAAAAAAAATCAACAAACAAATACATGTGAGTCTCATATGATAAAATGTTATTTAATTAATTGTTTTTCATTTCTCGGGTTAAGTCTCTACTGTTAACAAACATTAGAATTGAATAAAATTCTCTTGTGATTTCTATTCTCTGAATTTCTATTTTCTACTTCATTTCATTTCTCTGAAATTCTCTCTACGTGCCCTAAGGATATTCTTGGCCTCCAGCATGGTAAAATTTATGAAAATGTTAAGGAATTGAGATATGGACACTTGATGATTATGGCTAATCAGGTAACTGTTACTACTTTGCGTTGACAATATCAAGTATCTGCCATTTTTTATGCTTATACAACATTACATTACATGTGTTTTGTAGGGTCATGATGGTACACGCATCATAGGGATATTGATCAAGTTCCTTCACTACTTCTGGCCATCTTTGCTAAAAGTCAAAAGTTTTATGCAAATGTTCATAATACCAATTGTTAGGGTCTATCACAAGAAGACTAATGCAGTGTTATCGTTCTATACAACACCCGAGTATGTAGCGTGGACCCAAAAATTGGGAAACAAAGCAACAGAATACAGAATAAAAAAGGTTTGTTTATGAAAATTTTGAATTGTTGTTTTTGCAATTTTTTAATATTTTTCACTATCTCTAGGAGGCGCCGCCGGAAAGTGAAGTAGAAGCACAGTATTATCTTGCTGATGTTGATCAGCACACTAAGGACTTTTATTGGTTTGATCACCATGATGATGATGCAATTGAGTTTGCCTTCAGTGAGAAGAAGATTGAGGCGAGATATCAAAGACCTCAGGTTTGGTCATTATCAACTTTTGCGAACTTAGTTATAAACAGTTATGGCTTCGAATGTGATTGATAGAATATCATTGTGTTTAGATCAAAAGATATCATTTAGTATGGTTGAAAATTGATTGGACTAGAAAACACTTTTCTCTCCATAAAAAAAAAAAAAAAAAAAATTGTAACAAATGTGCAATGCCTTAAATACTTGCAGGTTGTGCTCCAACTGTGATTTTTTTAGCATTGGTCAAACCACTCGTATTTCAAAATCTTACTGAATATAAATAGCTGATGCATTTAGTTATGATTACAAAAATATTACTCCATAGTGTTTGATGTTAAGTGTGCCCTAGTTTGACCCCATTCGCATGTGAATGGGTTGAAATTGCCATCTCTACAACATAGTAATCAGGGAGACATGACACGAATTTCATTACAATCGTCGTTTCTTGATGCAGGCTTGTACTTATTTTGACTCAAAGGATAAGAGAATCCGATACCTCGACTTCATCAACAAACAGTTCATGCAATATGTAGTGGCTGATCTCCAAAGATTAATCCCATCAATGGTGGATGGGTTGAAACCTGACCAAAGAAAGATCCTATTCTATGCTTTCAAGAAGCCCATTATTAATGAAATTGAAGTTGCTCAGTTCAGTGCTTATGTGTCTGATGTCTCTCCTTATCATCATGGTAAGGCGAGTCTAGTCGGTACCATTATCGGCATGGCCCAAAATTATGTTGGTAGTAACAATATTAACCTTCTTCAGCTGAATGGGCGACTTGGGACACGTCTGATGGTGAGATATTCAATTTAAACATTTACTTTTTTGTATACATCATTACATTGCATATTCTAAAGTCTATTATATTTCCTTTGCAGGGTGGTAAAGATCATAATGCAAGTGGTAGATATATTTTCACTCAGCTCTTTCCTATCACACCATATCTTTTTGACAAGGACAAGGATGATGAACCTATTCCCCACTGCTTGAATGACGATGGTCAATCCATTGAGCCTGCATGGTAGTTTATAATCTATGTGTATTTTTTTAAGTATATGATATTGTTTGAATTGGTTGTTATAACGATTTTTTTTTTTTTTTTTTTTTTTTTTGAAAAAGGTTTATTCCAATCATCCCAATGGTTCTGGTAAACGGAAGTGAAGGAAGAGGGACTGAATATAGTTCGTTTATTCCAAGTTATTATCCACGAGACATTATTGCTAACCTAAAACGCCTACTCCAAGGTAAAGCGGTGGTGCCTATGATTCCAAATTATAATCCACGAGACATTATTCAGAAAGAAACAACATCAAAGGATACTTTATGCACCACAAAAGGATACTTTTTAACAGAGGACAAGAATGCTCCTACTATCACTGAACTCCCAGTAGGGACGTCGACTCGGGATTACAAGGAATTTTTGGCTTCACGGTGTGGGAAGGACATTAAGGTAAATTAACAAGTTTTAAATAGATAACGCATATATTGTATTTTTATTTTTATTTTTATTTTTAAATAGATAACCCCATGTTCTTTTTGCAGGCTTACACGGCTCGCAAAGATAATACTAATAATGTGCATTTTGAAAGTACCATGACTGAAGATCAAATGAACAGTGCAAACCATGTGGGGGGGTTCTTGAATAAATTTAAGCTAACAACTACATTAAGCACAGCTAACATGCATCTGTTTGGTTCCAAAGGTGAACTAAAGAAGTATGACACCCCTGAACAAAGTAAGTACGATATACATGAACAAAAGATTGATTTATACTCTTAATTTGTTCACAAACTATTTATATTCTTTCTGTGTACAGTTCTTGAGGATTTCTATCACCTTCGTCTTCAACTTTATGAACAGAGGAGGGTAAGTTGGATGTGGTTTCATTTCTTCTCCTTGTTTAACACTCTGTACTAATCCAAATGTGGTCATGGCTAACAGATTGCTCTGGTTCGTGAGCTCGAGATTGCTTCATGTTTACTGGAAAACAAAGTGAATTTTATCGATAAAGTTCGTGAGGGAGATATTGGTCTGTTCCCTAGAGAGAAGGCCGAGTGGTGTGCTGAATTAAAGAGGAAAGGTTTCAAGTCTTTACCATCACAGGCGGTTGATAATGTAGAAGAAACTGAAGAGGAGGAACCCGGAACAGGTTATGATTACTTGCTGTATATACCCGCATTATCATTCACAAGTGAGAAGTTAGAGGAGTTAAAGCAAGCAAGTGATGCAATGAAGAAAGAGCGTGAAGAGATCACAAAAAGTAAATCCGAGTCTTTATGGCTAAGAGATCTTAATGCTCTTGATCACCAACTTGATGTGAGAACTGAAATCTCATCTTTGCTAATTTTTGACAATGACCAGTGATTATGTGAACTAATAAAAATATCGCTTGCAGGAGGAAAAATATACTCTAGATGAACGCATAGCCAAAACTGACTTCCAATCTTCACAGGATGTCGATGAATCATCCCCTGAGATAGCAGAAGGTAAAACCATTTTTTAAATGATTTATGCATAATAACCGTTAGCAAAAAGTGTTTGATGGCTAGGCAAAACTCACCACTTCCGCAATATATACACAAGCAACATCTTCGTCAAGGCAGCCTAGATTTCTCAGAAGCGAATACAACTCGCCACCGTTCAGATATTCCATAACTAGGTAAAGATTTTCACGACAAGTGAAAGAATAGAAGAAACGAACCTGAAACAGTATGATATTCATGTAAGATGGCTTAGAGCTTATCAGTAAGGTAGAGGTATATGTGGCAAGCTAAAGTACTCACCACAAAAGGATTGCGTATTAATATATCACGCTCAGCCAATATACTCTCAACGGCAATTTTACGGATTATGTCAGCCTTCTTAAGGACCTGCAAGAAAATACAGATAAAATAGAGTTTCAGTAAAACTAAAATGAAAAGTAACCACAGTACTAGAGGTAGCAATTTCAACCTTTCAATTCAGGGTACATTTATCCCAGAGGGTCAAACTGGTAACATTAAAACAAAATAGCTTCATGGAAACATTTACATAACCCGAACATGTTTCACTCATTACGCAACCTGTCCATCTGCATCCTTTAGAATTATTGATAAGTTGACTTGAGGCAGAATAGATAGATAACCAGCTGGCTATTGTATGTAGCTTAAGTAGTTGTTGCGTCAATATATTATAACAACACAACTTATAATCTCAACACGGTTTTTGTTACAGGTTGATATAATAGATTCACTACCGAGTGTATACCCAATTACCTTTGTGAACGACAATGTCGGCAAGCAGTTGCAGCAGCTCCTCCTAACCCTCCCCCTCGGCCTAACGACAATATCATTAATTAAGTTCTAACATTGTATAATAGATCCATGGTTTTTTTTGTCAAAGAAGTGTCGATGGAGCGGTAAAGAGCATGCTACCTACAGGCCACAGGAAATACTTATATATTTCTCTTACATCGGAATCACCTTAGTTTTTAAAACATGTTTTAGACTGTAAATGTATTGTTTGTTATTTAGATTTTTGGGACTTATAAATGATGTAATTAATTTAGAGTCTACAGTTCAGACGAGTTATGTGTATGTCACATTTTCGCACTAGTATTACACGTGTTCAAAATTAAGTCACCATTCGGTTGTTTAAATTCACAGTTTGGTCAGAGTCCCTATCATTACTGAATGCTCAGAGTCCGAAATTAAGTCACCGTTCGGTTGTTTAAATTCACTGTTTGGTTGCTCCTATTTACAAAGAATAGGTTGCGATTTTCTTTTCGAAGTGTTAAACTGACACGGAAGTGTTGTTGGTATCAGTTCTACAAACGTCTGAACAAGTGTTTTGTTGCTTAGTACAGATGAAAGTGCAAGAACCTATGCGGTACTGTTACTCAGTTTTCTTATAATCATCGCATTAGAGACATAAAATCTCTATTTGGAGTTAACGCAAAATATGTAATAGAGTAACTTACAAAGTTGCTTCATTGTAACCATTTCGAAAATTACCAAATCTGGCCATGACTAAACGATTGTCAAAACATTACAAAGCGAATAAACATTATCATATCACAGTAATTCTTCTGCTAAACAAATCCAATCAGTAATACACAGTGCATACAAGTCATAAATTTGTCTTGTCATAACATACTATTACAAAGTACAAACCACTTTGTCACCATTAAGCTCTCCATCCTAGAAACCACCCCTCACTACAGTATATCGTCTTATCGTTAGTATACCTACAAGACTCTCCATCCCAATAGCAACCCTCATCGTATTGAACCCGCCACTCACATGAAAACTTGTCTCATAATGTTGAATATGTTGTAAGTATCACTTAAACAGCTCAGCACCAAGCAACCACAAATCAGTAGCAACTTCTTATTCCAAGCAAGTTAATTGCAACAACATCAACAATAGAACAAAAGACCGAAAAACTGCAGGGTAACTCTCTGTCAAGCTTTATATGGACTCGTATAAAAGGTGTTGCGAGTCTACAACGGTAAGGATTTGATGCAGTTGACACGTGTTTATTCGGCAGCTACCGAAACCACACAAAACAACGGCGGTAGTAGAAGACGTTGGAGTATATATGGTTTAGCAGAATTAACTTGTTATATGTTTTTGTTGTGTGTTTCCTTTGAGAAAATGGATCCTTTATTTATATGCAAAATGATATAACCCACGTACGTACCCGAAATTGTTTCCAACTCCCTACTATCTCTTGCATGAAAATTACTAGATGGTAAAAGTATTCAAATGCATGGAATCATCAAGGAAACAGTTTAGGAGAAAATAAAGAGATACATGCATGAAGAATAATGTCTTGTTTAAATTCGACTTAATATGAAAAAAAACTGAATTCATTAAATCATAATAAAATAAATAAATAATGAATTTTAACAAACCCTAAGTCATCCGGCCATACTCATAGTTGTAAGTAATACGGAGTATTATCATAACTATACAACCTTATATAATACTATCAAATAACTACCCTCTTCGTCATCATCTTTGTCTTCGTCAACATAACGAGCCTTCTGATCACCACTAGACTCTTTGTCCAAGTCGTCAGCCTCATCACCAGTCACATTACAACCTTTTTCATCACAGCTACCCTCTTTGACAAAAACACCCTTGTGATCATCAGTAACAACCTCTTCTTCAATATAATCATCATCCGCATAACGACGTCTTTTCTCGATGCGCTCTTTTTCATCAAAAAGAACCTCATAATCAGCATCATCATCAGAATAGTCTCTTTTGACATTCACATTACCACCTTTTTCGTCACAGCTACCCTCTTCGACAAAAACACCCTTGTGATCATCAGTAACAACCTCTTCGTCATACTCAGCCTCATCATCAATATAATCATCAGCATAACGACGTCTTTTCTCCATGCGCTCTTTTTCATCAAAAAGAACCTCATAATCAGGATCATCATCAGAATAGTCTCTTTTGACATTCATATTACCACCTTTTTCGTCACAGCTACCCTCTTCGACAAAAACACCCTTGTGATCACCAGTACCATATTCTTTGTCCCAGTATGAACCATACTCAGCCTCATCATCAATATAATCATCATCATTTGCATAACGACGTCTTTTCTCTACGCCCTCTTCTTCAACATAAAGAACCTCATAATCAGAATCATCATCAGAATAGTCTCTTTTGACATTCTCAGCACTAGTTTTTTCATCATCAGACTTCGAGTCGGAAGTCTTTCTTGTTCCTTTAAGAGCCATTATAAGATCGATAATACAAATCTAAAAATCGATAATATGAGATATCGTACGTGGTATGCAAGTTTGTTATGGTTTATACTTTACAAACCTTATTCTTAAATGTATATATACTCTTTAACGTCGGTGGGTGGTAATTTTTTTGCTATTTTTTAGAAAGTTAACCTTTTAATTAACTTTGTTGTCTATACTAACCCTTAGACCTTTTATTTGCCATAACTTTAACCCTAGGGCCCTTAATAAGCAATCCTAAAAGCACCCGAATTGCTATCCACATTAGTAGCTTTTTTCCATGTGTCTCCACAAAAATTGTGGCCACCAACCACTATCGTCACTTGAATGAAGAGGATTATTCAACCAATCATTAACAACAACCACCTTAACACAAATACCTCAAAACGGATATAATATAGCTTTAAAACTTTACATCAAATCAATAAATTCATTTAATATAGTAAGGATTTTGCTAACAACAATCTTATGGGTTGTCGTTAAGCATTCTTTAATTAAAAAATCAGCAATCAATGAACACCAAACGTATCATGTTTAACGTACATTACATTCCATATTTAAAACGAATAAATGTGTATATTCCATGTTAACTAAGGAAAAGCAACCCATAGGATTGTTGTTAGCAAAATGCATATAATAATAGACATCAAGATTATGTCAGGTTGATTGAATAAGGAAGCCTAAATTTAAGAAACTGATTAAGTAAAGAAAAATACCCGGAAGAGTTGAGAAGCAATCCTTTATGCTAATTTAATTGAACTAAGTATGTTTCTGTTTCCGACCTTGATTCTGGCTAGCAGCACCACCGCCGATCAAGTCATTACCGTTGATCATCTTCATAGATTTTTAGTTTTAATTAGTGTTTTTTAGGATTGACGTAGGATTTTAGGGAAAATAGTAGGGTTTTCATTGTCTCTTTGATCAAACAAGATTTTGCTACTTGCTTCTTTCTTTCTTTTTTCTTTTTTTAATAATCTATGACCAGCTAACCTTTGTTCTAAACAACAATAAACATTTGTTTTTCATAGAACAGGAATGTTTAGAATTTTTTTGGGTAATATCTTAAACCACTGCTCCACTTTAGAGAATGTCAAGTACATAGAAACCAAAGCCTACATGACCCGGTTACAAAACAAACACTTCAATTAAAGTTGGTAAGTCCCACTTGAAGCTAACTGGATGCATAGAAACACTAAAGACATTGGTGAAACACAAAAGACATTAATGCTTTCTCTCTGTATTTGTGATGTAAAAGCTATAGCTATCACTATCACCACACAGTTAGATTCAGTACGAGGTAGGGCAAGTTGAACGTGGACGAACTGCAGTCTTTGAAGGGCTCACCCTGCATCACCATCACATACCCATATGATTAATATATATGTATGTAGTATGTAAAAGCGAATATAAATGATATAATGCAACACAACCACCTTATTGGAAAGGATCCCACCAATGCACCGCTACACCTCAGTGCTACAGTTGCGCTCTCAGCCTGTAAAATTAATTAACACATTGTCACAATGCCTTATTTCTCATAGATATTACAGTTCCACCCATCTATACAACCATTAAAAAGAAAAACAAGCACCACTCTACAGATAAGTTATGTCAAGAAGGATGTTTACTTTTAAATTTTCTTATGTTTACGGTCCTGGAGATGCAAATTTTAGCACTCATCGTATTTTATTTATTTATTTTTTTTTTGGTGCAAACGGTGAACGTATTATATTAATCTCCAACAAAATTACAATCATAAGAATAGCACTCATCGTATTTCCTAACCATTCATGACCAAAAACCACAAGCTTCAGAAATATAACTGGTGGGGAGTTGGAAAGACGAGAAACAAGGCCAAATAAAAGTTATACTGGGACTTGAGAATATCTCAAAAATGAAAAAATTATCAAAAACATATAAGATCGCCAACTATCATCCGTTTAACTTACAGTCACAATAAATCTGAAGTAACATAGCATGCAAGAACACGTTGTAAAGGCTGGCTCGGTACATACATCGATATATGCTGAATGGAAGGGTCATCAGTTGATTAATCATATCATCGATGAGTTTATGATCACAAACAAGGCCAAATAATTCATAAATCCCTTTTCAGCTTATATGGAATCCTGGATATATATGCACATACAAGGTTAAGCTGCTTCCTACATACCAATATAGATATCATCTGACCATGATTATGTGATACTAATCAGACTAATGTTTACCTTAAGGCCACACACACACACGCACGCACACACACAGATAGATCAAATATTCTTATTGATCATGCGCTGAAAGTCCTTTTGCGATTCAAGAAAAGAAGAATGCACTTGATTATTGTGTCTTCCAGTTAAAGGCGGAGATAGTTGTTTTGTTGGTTAGAAGCTGTGTACAGACACTAGAGAGTCAACTACCAATTGGCAATTACGTACAGTGCTAGACTGCTAGGTTTGTATTGGGCTTATGACTTATCTTTGTTCTTAATGATTGGTTTGATGTATACTTGGCACTCATGTGTTGCAACATAGACTGCTAGGTTTGTATTGGGCTTATCTTTGTTCTTAATGATTGGTTTGTGTATTAAGAGACTCAAGCTCTTAGCCTAAGGTTTGTAAAGACTCAGTTGATAACATTAGGCTGAAAGCCTTTTATAATACAGTACATGGAGAAATGCTCCAGTTTTCTATATGCTGTCAAAATACTAGCTTCACAAAGATGCATAAAGAACTTAACTAGGAATCAGGGAAACCTGAAGGATAACTTATCTTTGTGTTTCTATTTCCTCTCTGCATATCTATAAGTCCCCAAGAAGCCAACATTTAGCCATAGAGGTTTTTATGCTACAAAACAAAGACTCGTGATATAGATAGAAGGGGCCAACAAGCTTGTTTGCAGTTTGCAGATGAGCCCTTGTTATTTTTTACTACCCTATTAATCATATCAAACTATGCACAATAGTAAAGCAATAAAACCTGGCCTAAAATCTCATGGAATGGAATGTAATAGTCAACAAAGGGTGCACATATTAAAGCATTAAACATATTGGGAACCTACCATGACAAACTCAACAAATGCAATACGACGGTAATGGTGAGGGTCTTCAAGCATCCTCATGCGGTAGACCTACAAATATTCATTCCATCATGTCCTGTTTATCCATGAAAATTTTGAATTTTATTTAGATAATTTCCACGAACCTCTCCACAGAACGACTCAAAGAAGAGCTTGAGATCTCTCTTGGTAACCTGCTTTAAACAAAATAGAAAGGGAGATTATGTATATAGATTCTGCACTAATAACTAATGTTCATCAATCACATGCATGTCATTGAGGGACAACAACCTTCCTATCGATGTTGGTACAATAGATGGTTCTTGCACAAACTTCAATCTCATCCTGAGACTATATAGAACAAAGACAAAAATATGAGTAAATTTAATACCACGCCACTTTGCTTACATGAATTAAGTACAAGTCATGATGGAACACAGCCTCTCTTACCCTTGGCAGAAAATTTGGATTAACTGGTGCAATGGCGGTTTTAGAGGGCAACACCTTAATAGGGCAGTGTCCAAGCATAGTTCCAGTCAAAATCAATGCATTCTCTGCTCCTTCTGCAACAAGATTACAGAAAAATGGTTTTCAAGTTGAAGCTTATTTATTAAACACTAACTTGTAATTACAGAGGCATACATACCCAAGTCAGTGAATTCAATGAAGGCTAAACGGAGAGGCGATTTGGGGTCACCACATACACGGCAATCCACAACCTTGGATATAGAGGGGAAAAAAAAGGATTAAATATTTACAAGCAAAAGATTCAAGGGTGGTAAAGTTATAAATGTGAAATAAACCTGGCCACAGTAAACAAAGAGATCTGCAACCTGTGCTTCAGTCACCTACAAAAGAAATACATTTTTGAGAAAACTAATTTGTTTTTGTTTTTGTTTTGTTTTTTTTTTTTTTTTCTTTCTTTGTATTTTTGTATTTTTTTCATTGAGGAATTAAAGTAAAAAAAGAAACATAAAATGGTTATGATAGTAAGATAAGAAGAAGAGTAGCACCAGATGATGGAGGTTAGAGACATAAACAGTCCTCTTAATGGCATCATCTTTTTGCGCCTTTCCAGTTCTGCTATTCATCAACCTCTTCCCATTCCCATTGCTCTTCTTGTTGTTGTTGTTTTTACCCTTTCTCTGAAAACCAACCAAAAAAGGCATGCAAGACAAACAAACATAAATCAAAAGGACTAGTGAATTTTGTATCTCTTAATAAGTAAACACATATGTCTGTCTATAGAAAGAAGTACAAACACACAAACTACATGAAATGTTTTTAAAAAGAAGTTGGGGTGCATGTGTGTATTACCCTTGAAGAAGTAGCAGTGGCATTGGGGATAGCAGCAGTAGCATGACCATCACCAACAGCAGATGAAGATGAAGATGGTCTTTCATGACGGCGGCGATGATGACGTGGGACAAATTCTTGTGCCATGGGATTCAACTTGGAAAACATTTCCTCCAAATCCCTCATGTCTTTCTCCTCCTCTTCCTTGTCACCGTCAAACTTGTTTTTGGCTAGTGTTGCCATCATCTTGTTGTGCTGTTTTTGCTCCTTAACCAGCATCATCTTTTGTTGATGTTTGTTTAAACAATGAGACATGGTAGCTAGTACTAGTAAGATGTCACACGAGCTGAGGAAGATTTTGGTGACTGAGGGATTCACTTTTCACCACCTTTATGATACTCAACAACCATTCCCTCATACTAATTTATTTACTTGAGTAAAAGGATGAGAATTAAATGATGAAATCAACTTTGACAGTGGGATATCTATTATGTTAATGATCTTGTCTGACTGTGAAACAACAGGTGTTGTGTTGTTTTGTTTTGGTTTCTACATTTGACCCATCAATATCTAATGTAATATGAAAAGGCTGAAATATTTCCATTTAAGTAAACAACAGCAGGCTGGGATTTATGCTTAGTTACTGCACTTTCTTTGAAAAGGTAACATCACAAGATAAAGGGAGATGTCTATATTAAGCTTTTGTGCAGAGATGCATAATAATATACTACCAACTAGTTGGTCTTATTATAGGCTATGCTAGATAATCATTTAAGTTATATACTTGTCAAATTATATAGGGTAAAAACCATACAATAGCCACGTACTTTCTAAAATTGTCCGTCCAGAACCACTTACTTTTTTATTACCTTACTTCACCAACGAACTATCAAATTCTGTTCCGACTTCACCAATATAACCTTGAAGTGACAATTTTACCCTTATCTTCTTTACCCTCACTTGCATCGTTAGTCCTTAATACTAACGTACGTTAGTCCTTTTGCACTTTTTTGTTCGTTTTTTCACGTTTTTAACCGGTTTTGCACATTTTCATACGTTTTTGCACTTTTCATCTGGTTTTACACGTTTTCATCCGTGTTTACACGTTTTGGTCCGTTTTTGCACGTTTTCTTTCGTTTTTCCACTTTTATAAAAAAAAATCGAATACAATTTTTTTTCGAATAATTTTTTTTAAATATTTGAATAAAATATTTTCGAAAAAAAATATTTTTTCTAAAATATTTCCGAAAAAAAATATTTTTTAGAAAAAATATTTTTTTTCGAAAATTTTTTAGAAAAAATATTTTTCTAAAATATTTTCGAAAAAAAATATTTTTTATAAAAAATATTTTTTTTCGGAAATATTTTAGAAAAAATATTTTTTTTTTCGAAAATTTTTTAGAAAAATATTTTTTTTCTAAAATATTTTTTAGAAAAAAAATAAAAAAATTTTTAGAAAAATATTTGAATAAAAAAAATATTTTTTCGAATTTTTTTAAAAAAAAAATATTTGAATAAAAAATTTTAGAAAAAAAAATATTTTTTCTAAAAAAATTTTTTTTTTTTGAAAATTTTTTAGAAAAATATTTTTTTTCTAAATTTTTTTTAGAAAAAAAATTAAAAAATTTTAGAAAAATATTTGAATAAAAAAAATTCGAAATTTAAAAAAAAAAAATATTTGAATAAAAAATTTTAGAAAAAAAAATATTTTTTCTAAAATATTTTAGAAAAAAAATATTTTTTAGAAAAAATATTTTTTTCCGAAAATTTTTTAGAAAAATATTTTTTTTCTAAAATTTTTTTAGAAAAAAAATAAAAATTTTTTAGAAAAATATTTGAATAAAAAACGTGTAAAACAGACGTAAACGTTTAAAAATAGACAAAAATATGTAAAACCATGTAAAAATGGACCAAAACGTGTAAACACGGATGAAAACGTGTAAAACCATATGAAAAGTGCAAAAACGTATGAAAATGTGCAAAACCGGTCAAAAACGTGAAAAAAACGAACAAAAAGGTGCAAAAGGACTAACGTACGTTAGTATTAAGGACTAACGATGCAAGTGAGGGTAAAGAAGATAAGGGTAAAATTGTCACTTCAAGGTTATATTGGTGAAGTCGGAACAGAATTTGATAGTTCGTTGGTGAAGTAAGGTAATAAAAAAGTAAGTGGTTCTAGACGGACAATTTTGAAAAGTACGTGGCTATTGTATGGTTTTTACCCAATTATATATTACAAAACGATTGATTTTCAATTTACCATACATGAGTTTCATGTCATTTTTACAATTACTTCAAGATCTTTTCACTTTAACAAGTAAAAAATGTTATCATAGAAGCATCTTGATTCCTTGCATTCCATGGGTCCGTTTTGTTCCAGTTCTAGCTAAGAGGTCACCTCAGTAAACGAAATTTGGTTTCCACCCGTCACCTAAGTTATGTCCACTTGGAAATTTTTTGTTCTCATTGTATGTATGTATGTATGTATGTATGTATGTATGTATGTATGTAGGGGTGTCAGTCGGGTCGGGTCGGGTCAGGTCGGGTTGGTCGAGTTCAGGCCAGTTTGGGTCAAGGCTAAAAATAATATACCCGAACCTGACCCTATTTGAACTCGGCTTAGTTGGGTTCGGGTCAACTCGGGTCGGGTCAACTCGGGTTCGGGTCAACCTGAATACGAGTAAAATAGTTATAAATTTGCATATTTGTTCTAATTTATATGGATAATCTATCAAAAAATATATTAAAATTAAAAAAAATCCTTACTCAGGTCAAACGGGTTGACCCGAACCCGAGTTAGCCAAACAATTTCAACCCGATACCCGACCCTATTTAGTATTCGGGTTACTCGGCTTGACCCGAATAACCCGAATTCAATTGTTGACCCGAGTAACCCGACCCGAATAGACTTAGTCGGGTTCGGCTCGGGTCAGGTATTTTGACAACCCTATATGTATGCATAAATCTTATCTTATCTTTCGTATATAATACGTAAATGGTTGAGTTTTAATGGAATTTAAAGTGACATTGCAAACTAATATCTGTATTATGAGCTTGAATAAAAAGAGAAGAAAATTAAGATGACTCTTCTTCCTTAATACTAGAGGAATATCTTTCTATGCATATGCGCACTCCTCAAACACAAAACCACCCAAGCCCATCTACAAATGACATACTTGTACTACAACAAAGAACACTAACAAATTAGCCCTTAGCTGAATAAAAAAGTGATCATAACCGCTAAACAAATCCAAAATAACCAACAAAAAAAAAATAT
Organism: Artemisia argyi; assembly: GCA_030686995.1. Taxonomy (NCBI): domain Eukaryota; kingdom Viridiplantae; phylum Streptophyta; class Magnoliopsida; order Asterales; family Asteraceae; genus Artemisia; species Artemisia argyi. Next base: position 168,803,167 of record CM060693.1, on the reverse strand, counting down.
CATCTTTTTGTTCTTGGAGCCACGTGCTTGTACAAGGAGAAGCATGACTATAGGGAACTGATTGTACAATAAATTGCACGACCAGGCATTCGATGGTGATTAAAGGGTATAAGGGGTGTTGTGATTACGCCAAGCTTGGATATAACCTGAAATAAGAAATACTAAAACACTACGTTAAGTGATTGCGCAGGGGTTAGACCCTGCGAACCACCTACGGAATGTGAATAAGTACTTGTCATGAGAATTTAGGTGAAAAGTGTAGTAAAGTAAAGTAGGATAGATTGCATACCAGATTCCCAACTCGTCTAAGGCTATTTATAGGGACGAAATAACCTTGGAGAGTGTTTGCACAAATTTCGGAGATCATGGGGGCGTCCCATGACGAGTGGTGACCACTAGGGCTTAATGTCCCACTCCTCCTAGTTTAGCGGGGGAGCTAAAGAGAAAGAGAGGACATGGGTAAGACTTGGTCTTAGCGATATTTTGTCTTGGCACATGCTCCGTCCTAATGACTTATCAAAGGATACCCCAAAGGGCTTAATCATTCGATTGGCGAATTCCCATTTGGTAACTAGATCATAGGTGACTAGTTTTACACCAAAGAAAGTTTTAGGAGGCTAGCCAGAGCCTTCGATTATGTAGGTTGCAATCAGACTCGAAGGGGGATCCTTCGACTTGATCGGAGGGTACATCATCAAGCCCCCCAGTCGAAAGTGATATACGCGTGCAAGAATATATTGCTTACGACTCTATCGCAATTCAATGACTTCTCCATATCCTCGAAAATTGGATAAGAGAAATTTTTGAAATTCAAAAACGCATTAAATGCGCAAGCCTATGACCTATCCGTTGAACAAAAGATTGTAACGAAATGATTATCGGTAATCTCAAACGATTTTTCAAAATTTAAAGCCGCTACTAGATACAACTACGTATAGTATAAATACCTATGTACTCAAAACCCTTTTATTGTTCTTTCACAATCTTTGATCGACTCATTATGGAGGATGATTAGTTTTCTTGGCGATGTACCTCAAAACCCTAAGCGATTAGGGTTTTATCTCGTATTATTGATTGCATGCGTGCTGGTTGTTAATTGATTTTCTGGTCGTGGGTTATAAAAAGAGGACGAATAAGGGTTTCTTGATTTCAAAGGTTGCAACCGATGCTCCTAAGTCTAAAGTGATTCCTAACGTTGATGTTGAGGATTCGGCAGCAAGGATGAAAAGGTTAAAGGGTAATGATGAGGGTGCCTTTGGTGGGATTCATCAACGCGAGGCTGCTAGGGTTTCGTATAACCCTAGTTTTGATCATGTTGGCAATGTTAATATTGATTTGTATTCTGCTCCTATGTCTTCTATGTTACATGATAATGTTAATCTTCAAGAAGGTAACGTGGTGGATGGAGGTTATGATGTGGTTGCTGGTCATGATGAATTGGGGTCTCAATCACCAAGTGATGCTAACTTAGAGCAACCAACTAACCAAGTGAAGCCGGTTTCACTTGGTAACGTTGTCAATGATTCACATGCGGCTGTTAATGTTAATATGGACTATGATAAGGTTGTATTGGATGATGTGGAGCAGTTTCAGGGTACAATGGATACTCACTCGCCTTCTAATGGCTCTCAACAGCCTATTGTGGAACAACTGATAGCTAATGCGCCTATGAATTTTGATGATGCTATGAATAAAATTCAAAGTGAGATTTTTTCTAATGAAGTTAATTATACAAGTGCTCCTCCTTCGAGTGCAACCTCTGGTCCTAATGTGAATTTGAATATGAGTGCAACTACTGGTATCAAGGCTCACAAGGTTGATACTACTAATGGTACTGGAGTGATATCGGTTTCTTATGCGGGTGCTACTTCTAATGAACCTCAGAAACATGTGTCTAATTTTCGGAGGTTGGAATGTAGCAAAAAGAAGGAGGATGTTGACCTTCCAGTTCCAATGAAAGTAGTGGAAGAGGTGAACATGAGGTTTGAGAATACTCTCTACGGTTACTTCCTTGGCCAACGCCTTGCTTTTTATTGTTGTTGATTACTATGTTCGCAATGCATGGGCTAAGTTTGGTGGGCACTAAGAAAAAGGCCTCTGATGTACCGAGTATGAGTGAAACGAAGATTTCTACATCTAATCAGTTTGCTGCTCTTAATATGGATGATACGGATGCTTTTGGTATTCCGTCTAATGACAACAACAAGGATGTAGATGCTGGTCATACAAGGGAAGTTACTGCGGATGAGTCTACTAAGACAGGTAATACAATGGAAGTTAATGTGGAAGAGTCTACTAAGATTGGTAATGCTTCACAAGCTCCTCTTGTGAGTGATTTTACTTCACAAGAACCGCTTGTGAGTGATTTACTGGGAACAAAGGAAGTTGGTTCTACTCCTATAGTTGAGAAAATTGGTATGCTTGAAAAGCTACTTATTGATGGAAAAGCTACTCTTGTGGATGATGATGGTCATCCTATTCCGTCTACCTCTTCTACTAAGAGGGCTAACCCATTTTCAAAAGTGGGTGAGGTTGTGGTTTCTGATAGTGATGATGATGAGGTGCTTAACACGTTTGACGAATCAGCAAATCTTTTTGGTGGTGGTCATGAGCGTGAAGATGAGTATGACTATGATGATTATTCGAAGCAAATTTATGATCTTCCAGGGGAATTGGATGCTCTTAATGCCATTTATGGTTTTAATCTCCAAGGTCGTAGGAAGTAGTTTATCTTTTTGTCAGAGTCTCTTAAATCATGTGGTTAATGGTTTATTTTCTTGTTTCGAAAATAGGAAGTATCTTGTTATGTAAGCTTTTCGCCTATGTAACGGGCTGAGATATGGGATTCACCCATATCCGTTGTACTTAAACATTTTTTGGAGTAATATATTTACCGGGTCTTTGACCTTTTACCCAAAAAAAAATACCTATGTACTCGCAAACCCTAAGTTTCACACACCCTTTTACATTGCAACTTTCACAAAGCTGTGACGTATTTATCTACAACAATCAAAAGGTAACCTCTTCTCTTATCTTGTAGTTAGAACTTTAGGTATCACAGAGTAGCTATGAGTATGGATGCCAAACGTATCATAAGACAACAAAAATGTACTCTTTCCAGAGAAGCCCTAGCCTCTTTCTAGATGATTACCCGATACCCAAACAACACAAAGTTGTGCTCCCAAAAAATAATCAAAACATCTATGATGCCCCAAAAGGGTATGTGGGTCTGTATACTCATGCCTTTACCCGGTCAAATCTAAGAATACTGATAACAATCAATTATAGTATATATATTAGTATCGAAGAAATCCGCAAGAAATACGGATTTCCCGAGTCGTATCCCAACGAAGGTATGAATGGAATCTTAGAAATTCGATTCGTCAAAACCGTGTCGTGAAAAGTGGAATAGTAAAAATTTGTGAATGAGAAATTCAAGTAATGACAAGTAATCACAAATAATGCAAGATGTACAAGCTATGTATGCACAAATGATTAAAATCTAAAAACGGAAAATCAATCGCGATTCTAAAAACGTAACGTACGATTTAAAACGTAACTTTTTAATGAAAAATTATCCTACAAATGTGAAACAATTTTCTAAAAATCTTAAACAACTAAAAAGAATTTTCAGAAAAAGAAAAATATTTTTTTTTTTACTTTTTATTAATTTTCTATGATTTTATTTCTATTTTTGTATTTTTTAAATGAATTAAAAATAAGAGAAAATGTAAAATTAAAAGTGAAAAATACAAAATAATTTTTGAAAAATCTAAAATATCAAAAAAGAATTTCCTAAAATATTTTTGAATTTTTTAAAGCTTTTTCTAATTTTTATTTGATTTTTATTTATTAAAAAGTATTAAAAATTGAATTTAAACTAAGAAAAATTGTAAAACAACTCAGAAGAATCTGAAAAAATTATAGCAAAATCAAAAATATTAAAATGAACTTGGAGAAAAATTTTGAAATAAAAATAAGCTGAAAAAGTGCTTATTGAGGCAAAAACAGCTTATCACAAATGCTTATTAATAAGCACTTGTGTCCAAACTTTGTGAAACTTAAAACTCAGGTGTATAAAGCTCAAATATACTCAATTATGCTAATCTCATATCACAATTAGCTCAGAAACACAGGATAATAGCAATAAGCAGTATGAATAAGCAACTTGAATAAGCAGAACCTCACAATAATAAGCCAGATGGTACAAAACCATATACAATACCTAAACAACTATCAATGACCTCAGAAAACTCAAATAAGCTCAGGTTATAAGTCCAAGTTTACTTATTCTCACTTATTTTCAAAACAGTTTACTAGTTCTATCAGTTTAACTTGCAGACACCAATAAGCAGTCCAAATAAGCTTCAAATTAGAAGATGAATGGGGCAAAAGCTAGTGTGCCAAACTGATAAGCTAAAAACTACAAAAGCCCTATGAGATACAACCAATCTCTACTCTAATTTAGTCCGAATTCAGAAGCATGTAGACACATAGAAACTGAGACAGTTGACTAATTTGATGCTACTACTAGTTTGACCAAATCCAATTTGAACAGTTTAATCCTACTCCTAATTTGTTGTATTAAGCTATAATGATGCTAGATTAAGCTAACTTTAACTAAAATGCAATTGTCAATTTAATTAAACTAACTGAATTTCACTAAAACTAGCAGTTAATGGAATTAAACTCTAACTTTGACTTTTTATAAAACAACCTATTGTTTTTATGCTTTATCTATAATATACTAACCTATTGTAACTTGAAAGTGAAGCTGAAATACCAAAACAACAACAGTTAATCACAGCAATCCTCTAATCCAAACACTACCTTATAAACTGTTTACACTATGAAATAATGCAAACAACTACAAACTACCAATTCATTGATTCAACAAGCTATAATAACACAAATGGAAGCTAAACCAACAATCAAAAGCAACTCAAAACTACCAGAAACTCAGAATCAAAAGTTATGCAATATGACAGTTATAATGAAACTTACACTAAACCTAAACTATCACAACTACCAAATCTACTCAAATAAGCTAAAACTCAATCCAAATATCCAACCAGATCAGCAAATAACCACACTAAACCAATCTACGCAGATTTTATTCAATGAACTCAGTATGAAGGAAAATAAAACAGAACTTACAGTGAACATTCACTCCAGCATGAACAGGAGTGATTCACTAAGCTAGCCTGTCTTTTAGACAGGCTGAGACCTTCCATTTCTGTCCTAATCTATCTCTAACACCAGCATTCACCATGAACATTATTCATTGACTTTTGTTGACTGGACAAATCACTAATTGAGCAGATGTGAAATGATATCTAAACAATCTCACTTAAGCTAAAAAGCTAAAATGAGATGTATATCTAGTGATTTAAGCTTGATTGCAAGCTGTTATTGCAAAATGAAACAGTATTTTTATGTTTTATATTTTTCTGATTTTTTTTTAAGTTTTAGAATAAGATGATTACTAAATTGAAAAATGAAATGTTTAAGCTACATAAAATGCTAAAAGTAATTGAGTATTCAAGATATAAAAACTTAAAGCTAAGTAGTATAAGTAGTAAGCTAATAAGAATTGAAGTAAAATTGAATTTTATTGAAATTTAATTGAAAATACAATTACAATTAACTAAACTAGTACAATTTGAGAAATCAAAATGACAGAGCTTCGCTACCTATTCTACACTCTCCAAATGAGCTTCTAAACGTCCTTATTTATAGCTGAGAAGAGGAGTGAGGTGATACCAATGCCATGTTGGCAATCCGTGTGAGGTTGTACTTCTTTGAAGCCAATCCACACCCTCTGATCATGATCCTATCAATCCCAACTCTTATGCACCCTTGGATCAAAATGTATGACGCGTTCCATCCAATCATAAGCTGCCACGTTACCCAAACGTGTGTTTCTTTGGTGTTGACACCTTCTGACAGCTCTGACACCCTTACTTTCTGTTAATTGATGTACGGTATATCTAGGGTTCTTAGTTGTGAATAGTAATTCTGGTAAAAAGGGGGCGGGTAAGGTTTATTTTTATTATTGTTTGACCGTTGTTGACCTTTGACCCTGGGATGAGGTGTTGACTGGATATTAGATGTGGGCTCGGATCAAGGGGTGTTGGTTTTGGGCTTTTGGTCTAGTAGACTTGGATTAGTAATGTTGGACTTGGACTAGGCTTAATTTCTTTGTGTTTTCAGCTTTTGTATTAGTAAAAATGTAAGGATCAAATTTGTATATGTTGAAATTTCAAGGACTGAATTTGCCTTTCTCTAAAAAATATGATGCAAGGACTTTTGATGACATAATATGATTCCCAAAGGTTTGACTTTGACTTTTCTTCAAATATTTTCATGAGGGACTGAATGTGTCAAGTTTGAAACTTCAGGGACCAATCCTATCATTTCTTCAAACTTTCTCCATAAGGGTCATTCTTGCAAAACTTCAAACTCTGAGGATCTCTTATGACTTTTTAAGCTCAATTGGATTGCCAGCTTTGACTTTTTGACTTGTTCCACTCTCGTGCTCGTTTTTGCCGGATTTTGTTTGTTTTTCGTCATTTTTCGAGATATTCGTTCCTTTACATTCACAATCACAAAAACACATATTCTTTGGCATTTTGGGTTAGTTTTTGGATTATTAAGCCTTAATTTGGTTAAGAAAAAGTGAGTAAATAAGCACTCACCAAATACCCCTGCATCCATTATTTCTAGAGCTGCTACAATATTATGAGGTGCATATTTCAAGGTTTAATCCCTTCAGTCTATCCAAACTTACCACCTACATAGTAATGTGTAAGGCGTATAGTTACGAGCCCAAACTAAATGTGCTTCAAGGCTTCTTTAACCTATGTCCCGGAGGAGATTGGCTAACACTGTCGAAGAGGGGTGAAGATGATCTGCCCGTATTGATCACCTAACCATTTACAAACATAACCAATTGGAAAGGAAAATTCTTTTATGTGCAAGATACAATCATACCTCCGCAATATCCAACACCCTTGAATGAATCATTCCGTTTTGATCGCAAGAAATTCAATGATCAGCTTCCCCACAATATCCGAAGAGATCCACTCTACCAACGTTTGGCTAGATACCCAGTGGATGTGCAAACATTTTCAGAGCCCATCCTCTTTATGGCTGGTCTTGTGGACCGTTGGGAAGGATCTCCCTTATTGCCAGAAATCCATTGTGATGGCCAAAGTATGTATATGTAACTTAACATAGATGAATAACATATATGATGATATTTATGTATCTGTTTATTTTGCAGTAATGGCCTTCCGAAACTTCGTTGTATCTGGTGGCGCAAAGGAAGCTAGCTTCATTCCCAGGGATCCTAGAGACTTCAGCTACGGGGTAGGTTCTCCGTCAGTCTCAGTCAACAATAATGACGTGGATGCCATGGTATTGGAGCCAACGACATCAGTTGAAGGGATGGCTCCTATCAATGTCGAGGAAGCTCCCTTGGGAATAGAAGACATTCCTGATGTGGAAATCCTTTCCTCTGATGATGGTCCCATGACTTATGCTGGAACCTCTGGTATAGCTCATAGGGTTCGTGAAAGGAAAGGGACTGGAATGAAGGCTTCGAAGCCTCCTATCAAGAGGAAGCTTGACATACCAACTCCCCTATCCAGAGTTACAAAACAGAAGGAATCCCAGGATAAACTGGTGCTACAACACCCTCCGAGGATTCAGATGATGAGGACATTCATGGTAACAACTTATTAAGGCTTAAGTATCGTCACAAAATTTATTTAAAGCTTCAAACAGCTCATCATTCGAATATGTGCAGGGTTTCTAACACAAAGGAACTCCCCAATTCCCTAGCTTGCCATCGACTAGTTGAAGGTGTTACCCCTGCCCGCTGGAAAGGAATCATGGATAATATGTCGATAGAGAAGTTGTGTGACCTTCATGACAAAAGCTACATAAGACAAGTTGTCCTGGATAACCATCTCAACACCCGAACAAGAGAACTGGTTCGGACTGTCAAGAATGCTAAAGAGGAATTGAATGTGGTTTTGGCTTGAGAGGGGAATAGGGAGCTGCTAATTGCCGAGTTGAAAGCAAAGTGTGACAAAGCTACAAAGGAAATTGAGAAGAACCCAACTGTGCAAGATCTACGAGCCAATGCCATGAAACTTGCCAGTCAACTAAAGGAAGCCCAAGCTGAGTGTGGTAGGCTCAAATGGAGGAGGCCAAAGCGATTGGGCTAAAGGAGAGAGTGTCTGTTCTTGAGTCGAAGTGTTCAAGTCTTAAATCTGGAAAGAATAGGCTCATGGAGCAAAAAGCTAAATTGCAACAGGAGGTATATGCTTTAAGCCTTCAATGTGAAGGTCTCCAGAAAGATTTGGCAGAGGTTGTGGCCAAAGTTGTTCCTTACATTGCTATGAAGTTGTAATATATTGATGAAGTCGGACAAGTGGTGGCCAACTTTGTGAATGTTCCACGGTAAATGTACTACCCTAGAAGAAATTGCTGAAACTGGAGAGCTTGTGATCTTGTCGAAGGTTCCTTACTATCGCCCTTCGCATGAAAGGGAATACGATGCTGTCAGCAATGCGTTTGCCTCAGCAGAGTTTCCTTTTCTTTCTGAGGCAACCAAATATCCAATGGCCTCCGTTGAAAAACTACTGTTGAAGAAGCCCTGTAGGATTCAGCCTTCCTCTCCAAGTAGGAGGACCTTTCCTGTGAAGCCTCCCTCTCATCAAGAAGATCCCAACTCATCAAAGAATGCATAAATTATGCCTTGTTGGCAATGATTTTATCCCGAGGGTGGTTTGTACCCTCCGAACATGTTTTCTTCTTGCCACTTTGATTTTTGGGATGCTTTCCTTTTGTTATCTACTTGCCTTAGGATTTTTTATCCTTTTAATATTATGTTTCTCTTCTCTCAACGTTATTCAACAACGTTAATATACAACCTAAGGTTACCGTAGATGAATATCCTTATTGTGCGTACTTTGAACCAAGATTTTTAGCAATTGTATAATTTAACTGCTGACGTAGGGTTGCGACCCACTCCACCTTTATCCTTATAGTCAGAGGGCTTTGAATACCCCTAGACATTTTAGGAAAGTTAATGTGAATTATAATGGATGTTGTGTGCAAGACATGAATATCTTAAGTCATCCTTCGAACATTGAAACTTGTAGTACTTGGCCGAATAAATCTTTGTTGTATAAAACGAAACAAGAGATTCGAGGGAAATGTGTTATATCATTAATTGGGTAGGGAGGATTACATCATTTTATGAAATGAATACTAAGACGCCTACAATTAATGCTTATTTCCCAGAATGAGAAGAGTGCAATACATAAATTTGAAACAAACAAGTTCTCTAAAAAGTTGTAAGTTTTATATGTAAAACTTAAGAAGGTTGGTGCCATTCCATGTCCTGTCGACTTCGTCTCCGTAGATTTTCGCCAGCTTATAGGCTCCGTAACTGTAGGCTTCTGCTACTACATAAGGTCCTTCCCATGTGGGTCCCAACTTTCCTTGGTATTTGATTGACGCTAAACCACCAACTTAAATTGACCAAGGAATGGTCAACAAAGTCAACTAGCTTAGATCAATGCTCCGCGGAATATAGTGTTTCCCCGGGTCGTTATGTCCCGACGAGGTGTGAATGGTTATGAAACGATTTCGTGATCGGGTGAATTTGGATGAAAAGGGGTTTGAGATTGGTTACACTAAGGATTTATACAATGAAATAGCTTAAAGAAGCTATATGAATAAGACGGGAAAGTTGCAAAAACCAGAAATGATTTAAACCTAAAACGTATACGTTTACGTTTAAATAAAACGTAAACGTACAAAATAAAACGTAAAAACTGAAATCTGAAAACACCCAGGGGGTGAAAATGACTTTTTTACAAACTAAAAGGTAAAAGAAAATTTTTAGAAAAAGAAAATTAATTTTAACACTAATTAATCATTTAATATTAATTAAATACTAATTATTAATAATTAAGACATTTAAATACAATATAATATTAATTAAGCACTAGAAAAATGAAAATAAAATTTCTAAAATTATAAAATAACTAAAAATAAGTTTTAAAACTAAAAATATGTGTTTTTGTCTTTTTGTGAATTTTATATTAATTAATTACTAATTAATTATTAATTATCTAATTAAACTATTTTAAATTAAGAAAAAATAGAAAATGAACAGTAAAAATCACAAGAAAATTTCTAAAATTATTTTACAACTTATAAAAGCTATAAAAAAAATATAAAAACTAGGTTTTGCTTAATAAAAACTAATTATGCTATTTAAAACTAATTATTAATTAATTATAAATAAAACTAAGATTAAATCTAATAAATACTTAGCGACAAAATAAAAATCAGAAAAAATTATTATAAATACTATAATATATGAGGAATTTAATAAAAATATAAAATAGCTAAGTTATTAATAAAAATTTAAAAATTAAAATTAAAATTAAATTACATTAAATAGAAACTATCACTTAAAAAATAAATTTGATTTTATGGATTTTTCTTTTTGGAAACTTGATTTATACCTAAAAGTAGAAACTTTTTGGAACTCAAATTTAAGCACAACAAGTGCTTATTAGCTTGACAGTTGACTTTGGTCAACTGTCCAAGCTATAAGCTTGAAACAAGCTTTAAGCTGAGAACCAGGGTTGGATTAGGATGTAAACAAGCTAAAGTAACATGGTTAAGCTAAAAAGAAGCAATGGTGAAGCCTGAATAAGCCAATAAGCTGACTAAGCTCAAATGAGCACCTTGCTCAAAACAGAAAAAAGGGGACAAAGTTAATGGCAATCTAGGGGGCCCACAAGGGGGAATGGGGGCACAAGCTTGGGTGCAATGTGGAGCCACCCACCTTGGGAATTCAAAGAAGCAAGAGTTGATCCATGGGACCCACTAGGGTAGGTTGCAGCCACCACCAAAGTGGGGGTGGTGGGCTGAGGTCTGTGGTGCAGGGGAGGTCAGTCCCCCTGCAGCCCACTTTGATAAGCCAGAACAAGCTTAAATAAAATTTGAAAAATAAGCACTCTATGGGATCCTAAAGCTAAGCTGGCAGACTACGAATGGAAACAAGTTTCAAAGTCTAAAACTTATCACAAAAATTATGCAACTTTGGTAAAAATATGAAATGTGTAAAGTTTGACTTTTTAGTTCTTGAACAAGGTTTGACTAAACTGGATTATGATTGGTTCTAGTATTCTTAAAAGGTAATAATAAACCACAATGAGGTGATTAGAAGCTAAATTAACAACTTAAAAACCTATGAGACTGATCTTTGATTCCAAAAGTTCAACAGTAAACTGTGATGGGATTTTTAAAATGGAATTTGACTTTCTAATGAACAAGTGATGGTTTTAGGTACTATACTATACTCTACTGACCTAATGGGAGGTGTTTAAACCAAATGTATGGACTAGAACAGCCTACAACACAGAATAACAAGTAAAGCCAAACACCCCTACTAGTAACCTGATATGGATTTTTGAAAGGCAATGGCTTATTCTTACTAGACAGATTCTCACAGATTATGATCAATGCTAAGTTAAAGTGTAAAAAAAAAAGCTATGACTATCAAAGAAGCAGTATGAATAAGCTAATAGATATATGCCATATTTTTGGTTTTTATGAGATTTATGATCTAAAACTAGAACAAGTAATTAAGAGGGTAAAGCTAATCTATAATAAGCACTATGAAGCAGCAATCAGTAGGAAAACTTGAAGCAATAAATAATAAGCAAATCTAAAATAAGCAATGAAAAGCCAGGAATTTATAAAACTTACCACTACACTGAGATCTATTCTGAGCTTTGATTCAATGGAATCTGAAACCAAATAAGCTCAGGCAAGCTATGGATGAGCTTGTCTGAGCTCACATAATCAAAAGAGAGCTCAAAAGAGAGCTTAATGGAACTTAATTGAGAATGCTGGTAATACCATATTTGTAAAAGAAAACTAAATTAACTGATATTAAACTTGAAAAGTTACAATGTCTTAGCTGAGAATTACACCAAACAAGAAGATGTAAACTACAAGCTACCACTAAAAACTACTACAGAAAGTAAATTAAACTAATTTTATCCTACTCCTAATAAAATCTTTTCTTCTGTCTTCTCCCTTATTTATAACTTGATCTTTAGGGCTCAGTGGGTCCCACAGTGACTTTCCCACTACTCATGGACCATTAGATAGTCATAATTTGATCACAACCATCAAAATTGGTTTTGGCGGGAGAATTGATTTTTGGCAGGTAATGGGTTTGGTTAGGGCATTTATGAGGAGGGGGATTGGAGTGGGTGTAGGTAATATCATTAATGAAAAGGGTGGAGTTGGTGAGAAAAATGGTGGAGGAGGGGGAACACAGTTGCGTGAAAGCTGGGGAAGGAAGGTGGGGGGTGTACAGTGAAACGGGGTGTGTTTGTTTGACCTGGTCAAATGACCAGGTTATTAGTTTTAGGGGATGGGCTTGGAGGTGTTTGCTGGATCAGGCCAAAAAAGGGGAAAGGTTTGTTTGTTTTTAATATTTAAGGGTCCATTTGGCAAAGTGTATAATCACAAGGACCAATATTGTAATTAATGAAAAGATTAGGGACCTGTTATGATTCTTTCCAAACTTTATTATAAGGACCACTATTGACAAGTTTGAAAATTATAAGGATCAAATTTACAATTTTCCAAAATTTGAACCCGAGGACCAAAATTGACATTTTCCAAAGTTTAGGGGTTAAACTTGCCATTTTGTAAAATCTTTTATCCAAGGACCAAATTTGAACATTTTTGAACTTCCAAGGACTAAAAATGATTTTCCAAAAATATCCCACCAGGGACCTTTTCTGCCAATATTTGTAACTCCAGGGACTAAATTGTAAATTTCCAAAACTTTTGAGATTTTTCACCAAAGGACTAAATATGACATTTTATGATTTCAAAATGACCTTTGGTGATAATTTTCCATTTTTTTGAATGACCAGGGACTAGTTTTGTAATTTTATGAAAGTTGCGGGACTGAAACTGCCAATTTTGCAAACTTTGTACGTTTTTCGTCTGTTTTTACTCGTTTTGCATCTAAAACATATAAAACACAATTTTGAAACATTTTTGGTATTTTGATGCATTACTGAGTGTTTTTGTATGTTTTGCAGTTCAGATTTGACCAAAAATGATGAGTGTTTGATCACTCATCAATCCCCCACACTAAACTATTGCTAGTCCCTAGCAATACTGTTTTGAAAACTTGATGGATTTTAAACTCTTTACCAAAAGCCATCACTTCTGGAGTAGCCAGGTGTAAGAACTGTGGCACACCTGATAACCGTGTGATTTTGAGCAAACCACCAGCTGTCAACGGATTTGAGTAGTCTTTACCAAAAGCTGTTTGCTTCTGGACTAGCCAGCTCTTGATGGAATAGTCAACATCTTGGTGAGCTGATTACCAATTATGGTTTTTCCACGGCCTTTACCACAAGCCATAATCTTGCGGGCTAGCCAACTCATTTGTTTTTGGGGAGTTGAGGAACCATACAATTTTGGGCAAATTGCAAGCCATAAACGGATTTGAGATGTTTTTACCAAGAGCCGTTTGCTCCTGGACTAGCCAATCCCTTTTGTCGCTTAGACAAGGCGGACTGATTACCACAAAAATTTTGAAGCACCAGTGAAAAAAATTTTAAAATTTTTGAAATTTTGGCTAAAACGGGGGTATTATATAGTAAAATGTGATAAAATTCGCTAGAATAGCGAAATACCCCCCACACTTAGCATGAATATTGTCCTCAATATTCAAAGTCCCGGCTATTATGCCGACATTTTGAACGTAAAAGGGCAACATTACAAGCTAAGCGTGGAAAACACCATTTTGTATTTTCACTTCATAAGTAACCATAGCATGGGGGACTCCCCCACACTTAGGGTGAAAACCCTATAAGCATGCTACTGTTTTTGTTTACCGAGTCACTAGCTTGACTCGACCCCGAATTCATTTGTCCTTGGGGAAGCATCATGTGGAAGAAACAATCTCAATCGGACTTTCATTCAAGATGTTTGGACAAACATTTGAAGCACGTGAAAGTTCCATACCGATGAGATATAATAACCGGCTCAAGATAATGATACATGAAAATGCCGGGATCAAATATGGTGTCTTCATTCCCGAAGGAGTGAAGAACAGGAGAGGTCACCCGAAAGGTGAAGAAAGGAAGAAAGATCTTGATGACAATCAAGATGGATTCATCATCATCGGAAAGAGAATTCATGATTGGTGTATCATGAATCTCATCAGTAAAGCTCGTGTGATCTAGACATATTATGGGTGAGAGGGTTGGGATTTTGATATCAATCAAATTCTCATGGTTGAGAATATTTCCCTCCGGAAAACAAAGATCAACTTTGTCTAGATCAAAGTAAAAATTATCATACTCTGGTGGCGGTATGATACGAGTGAGTTCACCGGAGAACTCCTCTAAGGTGAATAAATCATATTCGGGGAGAGAATTATGAGAATGAGAAGTGGTAATGCCACTAATCTTCTCTCCTATATGATCAAAGGTAAAGGCTTCAAACTCCGGTATAGGATCGTCGGAGACAATGTCACTATCCTTTATGGGGATAGGAGATGAAATAGGTTTCATTTTGAAAGCCTCGATTTTAGAAATGAGGAGATCGACATTCAATAATGTTGCACGAAGTGCTTCATCCTTGATTTCAGTGTCAATCTCGTCATTCTCTTCTTCTAAGCTAACTAGCTTAGAAGGTAATTCTTCCATAAAAACGATGTCTCCACAAGATAACGAATCGTCATCAGTAGAATCGGAGAACATCTGAACATCATTAGTCGGGAAGATAAGAGGAGGAGGGATATCACACAAATGATCAAGAGTTCCCTGTGACTCTCTTGGGATTGGAACAAGGTTCTCAACACTAGACTTTATGAATTCGTCCGATTCCCTTTCAGGAACAGTGTCAAGATGCTCGTCCCCCATGATCAAAGAGTGAGTGGGAACCTCGGGTGTGATAAGAGTGGGTTGAGATGGAATCTCAAATGATGGAATCTCATCTGATGAACCTGATGAATCTTTATAAAATCCAAGGATATCAACTGTATCCTCATCATCACTGTCATCAGGAATGAAACGGAATCGAGAGCTAGATCTGCCTGCTTTTTCTTTTGCTATTGATTCCCTAATAGATCTTTCATAAGCATCTTGGGAATTTATCTTAGCAGCCTGTTCGTCAGCTAACAATTCTTCCATCGATTTTTGGTTTGGATTATCTGGGGTGTGTGTTATTCCTCTCAAGTCTTTCACTAAGTCCAAAAGATCAAGGAGAAGACTTTGAGGAATTGGTGGAGATGGAGGTTCGTCATAATACGATGTGTCAAAAGTGTTACAAGGAAATGGGTTCCTTGTTTGACAATCGGAGTTGAAGTGCGGACCTCCACAGTAATCACAACAGTAAAACTGATGTGGCTGTGAGTCGTATGTGCTAAAGTCATAATTGTTATCAGGAAATTGCTCATGGACAAGCGTGTTTCCCGATTGACAATCAGAACTGTAGTGTGAACCACCACAGTACTCACAACAGTAAAACTGCTGAGTATCATGGTGTGGCAGCTGATGGAATAAATCAGTCGTGTCATGGTAAGAATAGGGATCTTGGTTATAGACAGACCCGTTTCCTGACTCTACCATGCCACAACCGGGGCAATCGCCATCATTATAAGAACTACCACACCACTGACAGATCAGAAAGTGTGGATGAGACATAGAAAGAATCAAATGTGTATAGAGGGGTAGGAAATGAGAATCAAAAGGGTAAGAGGGTGAAAAAGGATATTTTTGGTGTTTTCGGAAATCATTTTGTACAAATGATAAAGAAAATGTTTTTGTGTTCGTTGAAAACTAAGTTTAAAAAGTTTTCGTGAACAGTTTTGTTTTGATAAATAGAAAATATGAACAAAGGATGGATAAATGTACAATGGAATGAATTCCAAAAACACTAATCAGAAAAACCGTCTAGAATAGCGCGCACACCTCCCCAGCAGCGGCGCCAAAATTTTGATTGGCTCCAAACGGTCAACCTAAATTGACCAGGGAATGGTCAACAAGGTCAAACAGCCTAGAGTCAATGCTCCGCGGAATATAGTGTTTCCCCGGGTCGTTATGTCCCGACGAGGTGTGAATGGTTATGAAACGGTTTCGTGATCGGGTGAATTTGGATGAAAAGGGGTTTGAGATTGGTTACACTAAGGATTTATACAATGAAATAGCTTAAAGAAGCTATATGAATAAGACGGGAAAGTTAAAAAAACCAGAAACGATTTAAACCTAAAACGTATACGTTTACGTTTAAATAAAACGTAAACGTACAAAATAAAACGTAAAAACTGAAATCTGAAAACACCCAGGGGGTGAAAATGACTTTTTTACAAACTAAAAGGTAAAAGAAAATTTTTAGAAAAAGAAAATTAATTTTAACACTAATTAATTATTTAATATTAATTAAATACTAATTATTACTAATTATTAATAATTAAGACATTTAAATACAATATAATATTAATTAAGCACTAGAAAAATGAAAATAAAATTTATAAAATTATAAAATAACTAAAAATAAGTTTTAAAACTAAAAATATGTGTTTTTGTCTTTTTGTGAATTTTATATTAATTAATTACTAATTAATTATTAATTATCTAATTAAACTATTTTAAATTAAGAAAAAATAGAAAATGAACAGTAAAAATCACAAGAAAATTTCTAAAATTATTTTACAACTTATAAAATCTATAAAAAATATAAAAACTAGGTTTTGCTTAATAAAAACTAATTATGCTATTTAAAACTAATTATTAATTAATTATAAATAAAACTAAGATTAAATCTAATAAATACTTAATGACAAAATAAAAATCAGAAAAAAATATTATAAATACTTTAATATATGAGGAATTTAATAAAAATATAAAATAGCTAAGTTCTTAATAAAAATATAAAAATTAAAATTAAAATTAAATTACATTAAATAGAAACTATCACTTAAAAAATAAATTTGATTTTATGGATTTTTCTTTTTGGAAACTTGATTTATGCCTAAAAGTAGAAACTTTTTCTAAAAACAAACTTTTTGGAACTCAAATTTAAGCACAACAAGTGCTTATTAGCTTGACAGTTGACTTTGGTCAACTGTCCAAGCTATAAGCTTGAAACAAGCTTTAAGCTGAGAACCAGGGTTGGATTAGGATGTAAACAAGCTAAAGTAACATGGTTAAGCTAAAAAGAAGCAATGGTGAAGCCTGAATAAGCCAATAAGCTGACTAAGCCTGTTATGATTCTTTCCAAACTTTATTATAAGGACCACTATTGACAAGTTTTAAAATTATAAGGATCAAATTTACAATTTTCCAAAATTTGAACCCGAGGACCAAAATTGACATTTTCCAAAGTTTAGGGGTTAAACTTGCCATTTTGTTAAATCTTTTATCCAAGGACCAAATTTGAACATTTTTGAACTTCCAAGGACTAAAAATTATTTTCCAAAAATATCCCACCAGAGACCTTTTCTGCCAATATTTGTAACTCCAGGGACTAAATTGTAAATTTCCAAAACTTTTGAGATTTTTCACCAAAGGACTAAATATGACATTTTATGATTTCAAAATGACCTTTGGTGATAATTTTCCATTTTTTTGAATGACCAGGGACTAGTTTTGTAATTTTATGAAAGTTGAGGGACTGAAACTACCAATTTTGCAAACTTTGTACATTTTTCGTCTGTTTTTACTCGTTTTGCATCTAAAACATATAAAACACAATTTTGAAATATTTTTGGTATTTTGATGCATTACTGAGTGTTTTTGTATGTTTTGCAGTTCAGATTTGACCAAAAATGATGAGTGTTTGATCACTCATCAGTATTCGGCTTTTCTTGCACTATTAAGTCGAAGAACGTATTCGCCTGGCTTGAAGCTCGAAGGTCGAACCCTGTTGTTGTAATTTTTTTCCAATTTTTGCTTGTACATAGCTTCTCTGATAGAAGCTATTTCTCTCCGTTCTTTGAGTAAATCAAGATTTTCTCGAAGCATCTCTTCGTTTCCTGAGGCATCGAAGTTCATAATGCGTTCCATTTCTACACTTATCTCTGAGGGAATGATAGCTTATGTGCCGTAAGTGAGACTAAAAGGTGTTTCCCCGTGGCACAATTTGGGGTGCGTCCTATGGGCCTAGAGGACTTGGGGTAGCTCATCTACCCACTCGTGGTGACTTCGTCCCAGCCTTCTTTCCTTTTCTGACCTGGACCTCCCCTGCGAACCATAAGGATCGAAGCTTCGCCGATGTCATTCTTTTCCAATGGAGTGTCGGCGATCTTTTCCTTTCCCTTTCCTATACCTTTTACTAGATGTGTCAACTGCCCGGACTTGACAGCTTCCTATATTTTTTTCTTCAGTTCTTTGCAGCTATTCGTCTCATGACCAAAATCTTCATGGAAGTAGCAATAATTGGTCATGTCTCGGCTCCTTCCTTTACTGGTCATGCGAGGAGGGAGTTCGAAAGCCTTTGCTGCCCTCTCTGTAGCCAAGATTTCCTTCGGGGACTTCGTTAAGCTTTCCAGCAGACTGTGATTAGGGCCTTTGCTATAAGGAGAGAATCTGTGTTGGCTCTTGCTTTTACCCCTTGGTCCTTCCCAAGAGGATTGCTTTGAGAACTTTTCGCTATGTTCCCTACTTTCAATCGGAGCTCCGTTGGTGGATACCTCCTTGGCTTTGATCCAGGTGTATGTCTTCTCCATGAGGCCTTTATACG
This sequence comes from Artemisia argyi, assembly GCA_030686995.1. Classification (NCBI taxonomy): domain Eukaryota; kingdom Viridiplantae; phylum Streptophyta; class Magnoliopsida; order Asterales; family Asteraceae; genus Artemisia; species Artemisia argyi. Next base: position 168,784,351 of record CM060693.1, on the reverse strand, counting down.
TGGTTGGGAGATCGGTGGATAAGAATTCCACCAAAGTTCGGTTTCGGAGACCATGTACGAAGCCAGAGATACGTTGATCTTCATGTAACCCCAGAATCTGAAGAGTTTCGTCTGTGTACCTTGTGACGAAGGCTCTTGTACCTTCACTATCCCTCTGTTTGATGTTGTGTAATGTCAGGTGAGTTCTCGTGAATTTCTTCTGTTGACTAAAATGTGACCAGAACTTAGCCTTCAAATCATCGAGATTCACAATGCTGCCTAGCTTCTGCCCATTCCACCAAATCCGGACAGAGTCTTTCAAGGTGTATGTAAACATATGATAAGCCACGGGCATGACCCATTTCTGCATCCTAATCGCCCCTTCAAACAAATGCAAGAAGTTGTCCGGATCCCCCTTACCATCATAAGTGCCTATATGGGAAGGCATCTTCAGGCCATCGGGTAATGGATAGTCTTCAATCTATCTAACGAAAGGCGTTGAGGAGCCCGTAAGCTCCGAGTATAAGTAATTGTAAGGGGGTGCGCCCAGAGGGATGCCAGGATATGGATTATGGTTGGGGGGGAACTCCGGATGGATTTTGGTTAAGGTACTGATGGTAAGGTGTGCTCATACTAAAGGGATAACTATTATTCATAGCGTAAGGAGGATAAGCTATGGGGTAACCGAAGGGTACCGTAGTTTGTGGGAAACTCTGGTTACTTGGCTATCCATTTTCCAGCAGGTAAAGGTTTGGAGGGTAAGTTTGAGTGTGGAATTGGGGATACGTACCATTGGGAGGAAGGTTTCTCCCCATACTGAATAGAGGCGGATCGCCTTCTACGCCAGATGTGTGGGAAGGCTGTAGCGGAACCCCTGCTTCGTTTCTCCCCAGATGAATGACCAATAGGGGAGGGAGATTAACCTGCGTGTTTTCCCTTCGCTGGCTCCTTCCATTGGAGCCTTCAGCCATAGTTCCCTCTCTCCTTGTAGGAGCCCTTTCAGGAATCCCTTTAAAACTAACAGTCCTTCCATTGGTTCTTCGGCTGGAAGGGGATCCTATTCTCATAGCTGAGTGTGTGACCCCCTGCGATTGAGGCCTTGGTTCCATTTCCATCTCCTCATCGTAATCGTCGCTAGAGTATTCCAACTCCCTACGCATTTCCGTGTTCCGGACCTGTCTCCTACATGCCCTTAGTAATGATTCCAACTCTTCGAAATTGGCTTCAACAAAGGCAGGGCTAATGACAGGCTCATGGTGAGCAGATGTCAAAGCATGGTGATTGGGCGTTATTTCTTGGTTAGATCGTGTAGTGAATGTGGAGGCCGTAATTGGCGGAAGGTTGTTAGGGTCAGTTGATAGTATTGGTGTTAAAGTCGAGAAACCCGGTGGAGGTGTAACTTCTCTTTCTGGATTCATGCCGGAATAGTAGCGGGTATATTTGACTGGTTATTTGCTTGGAAATAACGGGACTAATTGTAGCAGGTCCCACGGATGGCGCCACTGATTGTACAATAAATTGCACGACCAGGCTTTCGATGGTGATCAAAGGGTATAAGGGGTGTTGTGATTACGCCAAGCTTGGATATAACCTGAAATAAGAAATACTAAAACACTACGTTAAGGGATTGCGCAGGGGTTGGACCCTGCGAACCACCTCCGGCATGTGAATAAGTACTTGGTATGAAAATTTAGGTGAAAAGTGTAGTAAAGTAAAGTAAGATAGATTGCATACCAGATTCCCAACTCGTCCAAGGCTATTTATAGGGACGAAATAACCTTGGAGAGTGTTTGCACAAATTTCGGAGATCATGGGGGCGTCCTATGACGTGTGGTGACCACTAGGGCTTAATGTCCCACTCCTCCTAGTTTAGTGGGGGAGCTAAAGAGAAAGAGAGTACGTGGGTAAGACTTGATCTTAGCGATATTTTGTCTTGGCACATGCTCCATCCTAATGACTTATTGAAGGATACCCCGAAGGGCTTAATCCTTCGATTGGCGAATTCCCATTTGGTAACTAGATCATAGGTGACTAGTTTTATGCCAAAGAAAGTTTTAGGAGGCTAGCCAGAGCCTTCGATTATGTAGGTCGTAATCAGACTCGAAGGGGGTCCTTCGACTTGATCGGAGGGTACATCATCAGGAACCAAATACGGCTCCCAATAATTTGCATCTTACATATCATAGCATGTGTTATCAGCTTTGATAAGTTGCACTTCAAATATTAACACAGTTTCAAGTTGGCATTTTAGCGTTACTCAACAATACATGTGCATCAACCACCACCAAAGTCCGATACCAAGTTTTTCAAAACAAGATTTTCCTGCAAAATCGACTCCAATAACATGAAAACAGAAAATCTAAATTTGCAATCTTAGGGAAAAAGAAAACACGGTATGAATTTGAGTTGCTCCTTAGGCTGATGCTAATGGCTAGGTTGCCACCCCAACCGAATATGCGACCGCGTTATCCCCATTATCCCAACCAAACCCCAACCGGTCACCCTAACATTTTCAAAGTTATGGTTGGCCTTCCAACCAAAAGTCGACATCAGTCCTTCATTTATTCAAGATTTGCAAGAATTAGTCCTTGGAAATTATTTTGAGAAAGTGACTTCTTTAGTCCTTGAAGAATTGGAGAATTACAAATTTAGTCCTTGGATTAATAATTTCAGCTTTGTTCATTTCCATCATAGTCCAAATAAGTAAAAGTCCAAATATAAAATAAAAATCAAAAGCCCAAAGTTTTTTTTAATATCCAAGCCCAATCTACCTTTGGTCAAACTATTATAACGAGTCAAGGGTCAAATATTGGGTCAAACTTTATAATAAATAAACACATACACCCGTTTTCCTCTTTTCCCCCATATACCCAGAATACCCAAATCAACCATGAACCCTAGCTTACCACATGGCTCAATTGGCTCACACCCATCAAATTAGCCATCAATAAACCAATGATTGGTTCTTCTAGAAGTTATATCACGTGCAGAATTCGTGTCAGAGAGAGTATTCAGATGCTACGAGGGACATTTGGCAAGCAATGATTGGGCAAGACGCGTCACAAACGCTCCTTGGATTCTGATGACAAGTCAGAGAGTGTTGCACACGAGGGGGGGACAGATGGAAGCATACTATTGGCCAAGCCACCTCACAGATTATGATCCAAGGGCTACAATCAGAATAAAGAAACACAAATCGATCCAAGGGCTATAAGATGAAGTAAAGAAACACAAAGAGTGGTGTGGATCGCCAGCATGGCAATCAGACCCCTAACCTCATCTCTTCCTATAAATAGAGGTGTTTAGAGCTCATTTTTCATGTAATTTTTTAGCTTAGAGTTATGCTGTCAAAATTCCTTTGTAACTAGTTTAGTAAATGTAATCTTCTATTGAGTTTTTAAATAAAAAGTATTTTAGTTCACTTTTATAATTTTCAGCTTATTCATAAATTCTCATTGCTTATTCTGTTTCAATTCAGCTTTTAGTTAGCTTATAATCAATTGTTCTCATATTATTTTCTATTATCCTTATTCAAATCTTAGTCATTTTCAAAAGAAAAAAATAAATAAATAAATCAGAAAAATATAAAAAAATATAAAAAAAATGTTTTCAATCTGTTAAGTAAGATTTCAAATTAGTTTAAATAAGTTTTTACACACTTAGTTTTAGTTTTATAGCATCATTTACATCTGTTTTCATTAAAAGAATTGCTAAAAAATCAAAGTTAGTCAGCCATTGTTAACGGTGAATTGATTCTGAGTTGCTGAGGTGGTTAATTGGATAGACTTGGACAAATTTGGATGGTCCTGCCTATCCTAGAGATAGGCAAGCACAGTGAATCCATCTCTGTTTTGCTGAGATGGAATTGATTTGTAAGTTCTGATCAAATTTTGAGTCCATAGCTGAATACTAGTTGAATCGTGTAGCTTATAGTATAACTGTTTGATTGATTTAGAGTTAACTGTTTTAATAGTTGTTATTGTTGTGCTAATATTGGATTATTCATCTGTTTCACAAGTTTGCTTAGATCTGAGTAGTTATAGCTTCATATTGATCTTCTGTCTTTTAGTGAATTTGAGTAATAGTTGAGTTGAATGTTTTAGCAGCTCATTGTTGTTTGTATTGATTATTGTTGAGTGATTTGATATTTATTGATTGTTGATGTGGATCTGTGTGAGTTTAATGTTGGAGGTGTAGCATTTCTGTCACAACAAGGAGTGTTTGGAATTAGCTGAATTGCTTAGTAGTTGAAGTAGTTTGGTAAAGCTAGTTGCATCAGTAGTTTACTTGTAGGAATATTAGTAGAACTAGTGATAAAAATAAGTAGGAGTATTAATAAAAGTCAAAGTTAGAATTTAAAGCATTCACAGTTAGTTTAAGTAATAATTTGAAAGTGGAATTAGGAGGATAGTTGTAAAATCATTAGAGTTAGCTTAAATTAGTGTTATTATAGCTTAATACATCTTATTAGGAGTAGATCTAAGCTGCTAAAACTCATATAAGTCAAAGTAGTCTCAAAAATAAAAAGTCGAAAAAATATTATTATTCAGTTTTTGATCAAATTTTTGAATGTATTTCTAGTTTTCATTTCTGATTCAAATCACTTTTGGATTACTGATTTTGAGAGTTTATCAGTTAGTTAAGCAGTTTTAAAAGGCAAAAGTTAGTTTGGATCTAATTAGCTTATTGGAATTCAGTTGTTTAGTTGCTTGTGTGAGCTTATAAATTCCCTGTGCATCAGTTAATGCTAGGATTTTAGGTGTTTAATTATATAGGTTCTTTTGTTTAGAGATTCATTATCTTTGAGGATTTGAGGTCTCAGTATAGCAGATTATCATTTGCCCCATCATACTTTTGTAATTGAGCTTATTTGAGCACTGATTTAGTACAGCTTATGTGCACACTTGGTTCAGGGATCTGATTGATTTATAGGTCTGCATAGTTTGTGCTTGATCTTGTAGTTGTAACTAGTGATTGATTCTGAGTTTATTTGAGTTAATTGAGTAATTAGTAACACATCTTTGCTTCTGTTTCTGCTTGTGCTTATTCTGTTCATTTCTGTGAGCTTATATTGAGCTTATTGCAATATTTTGAGCATCTGTGGATTATTGTGCTAGTAATTGGTCATACTTTGCATTATCTAAGTATCTTACATCATTATAAGCTTGTGTTAGAAGTTCCAAACAGATTGGATCACAAGTGCTTAGCAGTTTTACCAAAATAAGCAGTTTTACTTTTCTTTTTCACTTCAAAATTTTTATCTGAGTTACTTTTATAATTTTAGATTTTCTGGAATTTTTCCAGATTTTTCTGAACATTTTTACTATTTTTTTAAATTTCTTTTTGATTTTATTCAATTTTAAATAGTTTTTAATTACCAAAAATCAATAAAAAAAATTCAGAAAAGGTTGTGAAAAATACAAAAATATTTTTAGAAATTCTTTTATAATATTTTAGAATTTTTAGAATTTAATTTTCATTTTTCCAATTTATTTTTCTATTTTTGTTAATTTTTAATTCATTTAAAATTCCGAAAATCAATTTTAAATCATAGAAAATAAAAGAAAAGTCAAAAAAATATTTTTCTTTTTCTGAAAATTTATTTTATTAGTTTAAGATTTTTAGAAAATATTTTCAAGTTTGTAGAATCATTTTTCATTAAACGTTACGTTTTAAATTTTGCGGTTGCATTTCCATTTTTACGTTTTTCACTTTGGTGCATATCTAGCTTGTACTCTTTGCATATTTCATAATTGTTTGTGATTACTTGAATATCTTGATTGCTATTTTCACTTTTTCACTTATCAATTCACGGTTTCAGGAATCGATATTCTCGATTCCATTCGCCTTCACTGGGAAACGACTCGGGTGATCCGTATTTTACGCGGATCACTTGGATACTATACTATATATTATATAATTGGTTTTCACACGAATCAATTTTTGGCGCCGCTGCCGGGGAAGGTCGAAATGAATTTTTGAATATCGTTTTAAAAAAATCGTGTTTTGTAAAGTCTTCCTCTACTTTGTATATATATCTCTATAAAAATTGAAAAATTCAAAACCCTTTTCCTAAAGTGTTTACAAAATACCAAAAAAATAATAAAATTTACAGTCTCGACTCGACCGAAAGGAAGGGCGTTGTAAACCAAAAAAGTCTCACAATATAACGAAAACGTAAAATTAGTTGTTTATCGGATTATTTCAATTACTACGACCGATTAAGCGGGAAATACGGAAGCTAAGACATTAAATTGCTAGCTGAAGAGAGATCCATTCTTCTCTCCCGTCTCGTCGCGAGTGGTATTGGAAGAAACGGTTTTCGATTAACGTTACGTTTTAAGAAAAGAAAAACAAAAGAAATAAAAAGTTTTTGAAAAAATAAATAAATAAATAAATAAAAACAAAAAGATTTTCCTTTTTCTTTTACTTTTCTTTTTGATTTTGCTTTTGGTGTATGCACACCCGCTCTTCTTTTGAGAGTCTTATATCACCTTTGTCAAATCCCGAAAGGGTAATTCAACACACACACCGTGTCCATTTCCTTAACGTTGAGGAAATGGATCCGAATAATCAACACCCTCCGGTGGGTGGTGATGAAAACCAACACATGCCGGCTCCCGATCTCCGAACGATGGAGGAGCTGTGCCAACCCACGATGCATGGTAGAGGTGGCCCGATTGCCCCTCTAAATATTGAGGCTACGGATTTTGGACTTACGCACCACATAATACAACAAGTCCAAAATTCGTGCCAATTTCACGGACTACCGGGTGACGATGCAAATAAGCATCTCGATAAATTTCTAACCGTCACCCAAAATGTGAAGCAAAACGGGGTCTCCGATGACGCCCTCCGTCTCTCTCTCTTCCCATATTCTCTTACGCATCATGCCACCGCGTGGTTTGATCGCCTTCCCAGGAACTCGATTCATACTTTCAATGAAATGGTCTCTAAGTTCCTGGCGAAGTATTTTCCACCATCGATGGTGACGAAGTTGAGGAATGATATTAGCAATTTTCGACAACTCCCCGATGAGTCTTTGTTTGAGGCTTGGGAACGTTACAAGCTTGCCATTGATCGTTGTCCGAATCATAATATGCTTCTCGTCACAATAATTGATACGTTTTATAATGGATTGACTTTACGACATAGGGACACGATCAATGCTGCAGCTGGTGGTACTTTCATGAAACGTCGTCCCGAGGATTGTTACTAGCTAATCGAGAATATGACGGCCCATTACAACTATTGGGATTCCTCAGCCGAGAGGAATGAGCCAATAAGATCGACTGCGACTCTAAACTCTTCTTCTTCTTCTAACCCCGAGCTAGCCGTCATGAATAAGAAACTTGACGATTTGTCGACGGCTATGCTAAGAATGTACCAAATGATGCCGAATCAAGTCAAAAACACACAAGTTAATATGGTCAATACCGTTTGTGAAACTTGTGGTGGTCCACATCCGTATTATGAGTGTCCAACAACTGGCTCTTTTGCTCAAGAGAACGTGTATGCTGCGAATATGGGTGGCAACGGTTACCCACCTCTTCAAGGAGACCGTAATCTCCTCAGCTACCGTTCGAGCCAATATCATGGACCACCCGGGTTTAATCAACCTAATCAAGTGAATCAGAATAACAATGTGCAAAACCATAATCATCAATTCAATAACAATCAAAATCACAACCGCAGAAATAATGGTTTTCAAGGACAAAATCAGAATTTTCAACAAAATCAAAACCGGGGAAATTACCACCAAGGCCGGCCTCAAGGGAACAATTTTCAAAACAATGGGAATTTTCAAAATAACAATCATGGAAACTTTAATCATGGAAATCAGAATAATGGCAATTTTCAAAACCGTGGGCAAAATTTCAATAATCAAAATCAAAATGTTATTCCAAATCCGTCGCCCACGGAAGAGTTGATTAAACAATTGATTCAAGGTCAACAAGCTTTAATTGCTAAACAAGATGAAACAACGAGATTGTTTGCAACTCAAATCAATGATATTAACAAGCGTTTAAATGATCGACCCTCGGGCTCTAGAACGTTGCCAAGAAACACGATCGCTAACCCGAGGGGCGATGCAAAGGCGATCATAACGAGAAGTGGTGTTACTTATGATGGACCGATGGCTCCGACTACCTCTTCTTCTCTACCTCCCAAGGTAGTCGCCCGTGAACCCGAGGTGACAACGGATACGGAAATTCCTATTAATAATGGAAGGACCGAAGACATCCAACCTCCGGTGGTCCCGACGTCTAAAGGAAAGGAAAAGATTGTTAATGATAAGGAAAAGGAATCACCGGTTAAAACAAAGTTGCCATATCCGTCACGCTTAAACGAACAAAAGCAACGCGAGAAAGATAAAAACCAAATGGAAAAGTTCTATCAGATTTTTCAAGAGTTACACTTTGATATAAGTCTCGCGGATGCTATACTTTTGATGCCCAAATTTGCTTCAATGCTAAAAGGTCTTTTGAATAATAAAGAAAAGCTTTTTGAAATGTCAAGGACTCAAATGAACGAGAATTGCTCATCGGTTCTTCTTAAAAAGCTGCCCGAAAAGCTTGAAGACCCTGGCAAGTTTCTTATACCGTGCAATTTTCCGGGTATGGTTCAATGCTTCGCCTTGGCCGATCTTGGTCCTAGCATTAACCTCATGCCATTGTCGATATGGAAAAAGTTGTCTCTTCCTAACTTGACACCGACGCTTATGACCCTCGAGCTTGCCGACCAATCTACGTCTCGTCCAATTGGCATAGCTGAGGATATTTTTGTCAATGTTGGGAAATTCCATTTCCCTGCGGATTTTGTGGTTGTTGATTTCGATGCCGATCTACGGGTTCCTCTCATTCTCGGGAGAGGTTTCCTAAGGACCGGTCGTGCCTTAATTGATGTTTACGACGAGGAGATTACTTTACATGTTGGAAATGAAGCCGTCACTTTTAACCTTGATCAAACCGCGAGATACTCCTCCGATTACGATGTTTCTTCCGTTAACCGTATTGATGTTATTGATGAACTTACGGAGGAGTATGCTAAAAAATTTCTTGGTTTTACCGACAATGCTTCGAGTGGCAATCCCACTCCTTCTTTTGAACCGATCGTCTCCGATTCTTCCCCTTCCCTCACTCCGTTTGAGGGAAGTGATCTCGCTTGGGAATAAATTAATGCTTGTCTTTCAAATGAATCATTTTCACCGGAAATTGATAATAATAATTTTGATCCGGAGGGGGACATTTTATTAATTGAGAAATTGTTAAATAAAAAACCGATTGTTTCTTCCCCTCCGATGGATTTAAAAATGGCAGACGTAAAAGAAGTTAAGCCGTCTATTGAGAATCCTCCGGAGCTCGAGCTCAAGGATTTGCCTCCTCATCTCGAATACGCATACTTGGAAAAAAATGATAAATTACTGGTTATAATATCAAAAGGCCTTAAAGATGAGGAGAAGACACGACTCTTAGATGTGCTTCGAAAGCATAAAAGTGCGATTGCTTGGCAAACATCCGACATTAAGGGAATCGACCTGTAACAACTGTGGTTTTAGTAGGTCAGTTTGACTGATAGTCTTGACTCGGTTGACGTTTGTTTGGTGTATTATGTGTTTGAAGTGATATATGAGTGATATAGGTGAGTTTTAGCACTAAATCCCTTTCCGTAAATGGTTTTATTATGATTTGGAAAGTTTGGAATTTGGAAAAGTTCATTTTGATCACCTTTGTGGTGTAGAAATGACTAGTGTAGTTTTGGTGTTTTTGTGTTTTTGCGTAACGAGGCTTCGTTCAAGTAATTGAGTGTTAGTAAGTTACGTAGGATTTGTTTTTATAAGTTATGTTTCAAAAGAGTGTGGAATTCTATTTTTGGAAACTTTTGTTTTTGAAAATGATATTTTTTCGGTTGTCGTAAAAGTTGAGGTTTATCGCGTAAGACGTTAGGATTAGCTATGGGTATTTATAAAATATGAAAAGTATGAGGTTTTGAGTGTAATAAATAAATTTAATAAAAAAAATAAAAATATATATTTTATATATGTAAAAATTCGGATTTAAGGGATAAGGGGGAAAAAGGAACCCAATTTGAGTCCAAATATGACTCTTAGGCCCAAGGATTATCCATAATTAATATATATACCAAACCAAACACCCCTAAAACGTTTTTCCTGCAATTAGAAGTCGATCCAAGAGAGAAAAGAAGAAGAAAAATTAGGGTTTGTAATTTGGGAGCAATAATCAAGAACAAGGTATAATTTTCGATACTTGTATTCACTTAATTGTATAATTATTAAATGGATTCATGTACTACTAATTATGATGGATCTAGGGTTTGTAAACTTCTGTAATTTAATGTTATTAAACATGTTGGGATCAATTAATGATAATAGTATGATGATTGGTTAAGAGAATTGAGCGTAAAACATGCTAGTTATTGAATAACAGATGGTGATGAGTTAGATCACTAATTTTAGGTCTAAATTGTAGTATAATGAAAGAGCTTTCCAAAAAGTCCAGCCACGATCAATTTTGAGGTCCGGAAGTCGATCTTTTGATTTTTCTTTGTTAAGGTGTCAAAGCTGTCAAACCGGGACAGATTTTGGGTAAAAGTTTGAGGGTGGCATGTGGTTTTAAAAGTGGTATTTTGACTTGGTATTCTGGAATAGTTAAGTTTTAGGTTATATTAGACTACCACGAAGAGGATTCGCGATAAAAACATGTAGAAGTAATTATTAAAAATCAAAACTTTTTGGTGTGCGTTCAGATCCGAATTTGAGTAGTTGTCAAGTTTGAATTTCTTGTGAGTACTTGTGTGTGTTATTGGTCCATGGCCTTCTGGGATTAGCTTCTATGCTTATGAGAGACCATGGTAAATTTTTGGTGTGAGTTGTTAAGCTTTATTTGTCGTGATTTCATGTGAGTGAATCTACTCAAAAAATTCTGCGTTTTCTGAGTTTTAGAGTGCAAGGGATTTAGTGAATGTTTAGGTTATGGTGGTGGTTAGTATGGTGTCTAGGAGATCCATGGTGGGTCATATGAGTTTTAGACATCCATCATATGAGTATTACATGGGTTGTAGCTTTTAGCTTGGCCTTGTGTAATGTTGATTATTTTGTGTGCTATAGATTGTCAGTTGTTTTGTGGAAGCTGCGGAGTTTAAGGTGAGTTCATAGTCCCATATTTTTACTTGTTTTAAACTTGGGATGGGAATGATGCTTGTCTTAAATGATTTGATTTACTGTGATTGTGTGTGTGGTATTAAAGAGCTTGGACTTATAATGTTGTCGTATGTATGCTATGTGTGATTATTTGCTTGTGTGGATATATATATATATATATATATATATATATATATATATATATATATATATATATATATATATATGTTTGGTCCAATTGGGGGGGAGCATCCAATTGGAGAGTAATACTCCTGCTCGTACCAAACTATGTGGATTGGATAATGTGATGATAATGCTGTGTGGTCCAATTGGGGGGGGGGGGGGAGTATCCAATTGGAGAGTAATACTCCTACTCGTTACCGGTTTTTGGGATTCAATTGGGAGGGTGCTTACCCTGTTGCTCGCGCATGCGACCTAATTGATGGCATATTGATGGCTACTACTTTGGATCGGTGGGCACGTTCCGCCCAATGGTTGCCTTATGAGTGTTGTTGCCTTTATGTGTGGATATTAACTTGCAAATGCATGTAGCAATATGATAACTATAATTTATTTGTCCAGCTATATTTTGTAATCACAGTAAATTCGGTTGCCTAGTGTGTTGAGTCTCAAACCTATGAATCTCACCAACATTATGTTGACGTTTTAAGCATCATTTTCAGGTGAGCTTTCTAAGGATAAGATAGCAGGATGTGGATAGACGAGACCTTAGTTGCATTTGAAGTGGTTTATCATCTATGTTTGGATTTATGTTTTGTTTTGGATTTTATTTTGTTTATTTTTGGGTATTGTTACAACACTGTGTGTTGGTACACTGCTCTATTTATGTGCATGTAGTTGTTCTCTATGTTGACACCAGGTGTTGTGATGATATCCATGAAGTTACACCCGCGCGTTTCCGCCGTGGCGGGGTGTGACACGACCCTCGATTTTGTACTCATAAGATTCTACTTGAAGAAAATCACAAAGCTTCCGTCCAACAATAACGACGGGTTAATCTACAAATCCATGAAGTGATCAAAAAGGAAGTTATCAAACTCCTTGACGCTGAAATGATTTATCCGATCTCGGATAGTTCATGGGTTAGCCCGGTTCATTGTGTCCCAAAGAAGGGCGGAATAACTGTTGTGAAGAATGATGATAATGAGCTTATACCGACTCGACTTGTGACCGGATGGAGAGTTTGTATCGACTACCGCAAGTTGAATGATGCGACACGTAAAGACCATTTCCCGCTCCCTTTTATGGACCAAATGCTTGAACGTTTAGTGGGAAATGAGTTCTATTGTTTTCTGGATGGCTTTTCTAGGTACTTTCAAATTCCCATTGATCCCCAGGATCAAGAAAAGACCACTTTTACTTGCCCGTATGGAACGTTTGCCAATCGTAGAATGCCCTTTGGCTTATGTAACGCTCCAGGCATGTTTCAACGGTGTATGATGGCCATTTTCTCCGATATGATTGAAAAAACCATGGAAGTGTTCATGGACGATTTCTCCGTCTATGGAAATTCTTTCGACTCTTGCCTCTCCCATTTGGAAAATATGCTAATTCGGTGTGAAAACACTAATTTAGTTCTAAATTGGGAGAAGTGCCACTTCATGGTTAAAGAGGGTATAGTCCTCGGCCATAAGATATCCAAATCTGGGATTGAGGTAGATCGTGCAAAAGTCGATGTTATTGCTAAATTACCTCATCCGACTACCGTTAAAGGAATCCGAAGTTTCCTTGGTCATGCTGGCTTTTACCGATGTTTTATTCAAGACTTCTCCAAAATAGCTCGGCCTCTGACCCACCTTTTAGAAAAAGACGCTCCGTTTAACTTCACGAATGAATGCATCGATGCATTTAATGTTTTGAAGAAGAAGTTAACGGAGGCACCAATCTTAGTTGCCCCCGATTGGAACTTACCATTTGAGCTAATGTGTGATGCAAGTGATTATGCTATTGGTGCAGTTCTGGGGCAACGTAAGAAAAAATATTTTCAATCGATACACTATGCAAGTAAGATCATGAATGACGCCCAACATCACTACACAACTACCAAAAAGGAAATGTTAGCGGTTGTCTATGCTTTTGAGAAATTTAGGTCTTATTTGCTTCTTAAAAAGTGCATAGTGTATACGGACCACTCAGCCCTAAAGTACTTAATGGCGAAGCAAGATGCTAAGCCACGTTTAATGCGGTGGGATCTTTTGCTCCAAGAATTTAATGTTGAAATACGAGACAAGAAAGGAGCTGAGAATCTTGCTGCTGATCACCTTTCACGACTTGAGAACCACCATCAAAGTATTCTTGAGAAAAAGGAAATCAACGATGCTTTTCCTCTCGAGACACTTGGGAGTGTGACTAAAACTGACCAAAATACCCCATGGTTCGCCGATTTTGCGAATTACCATGCGGGGAAATTCATTAGGAAAGGGTTGTCGTCCCAGCAAAAGAAGAAATTCTTTAAAGATGTCCAACATTATTTTTGGGACGACCCCTATTTGTTCAAAGTCTGTGCGGATCAAGTGATCCGGCGGTGTGTTCATGGTACGGAAGCCGTTGAAATTCTTAAGGCATGTCATAATGGACCCACGAGGGGACATCATGGTGCTAATTTCACCGCAAAGAAAGTGTTCGATTCCGGCTTTTATTGGCCGATGATATATCGGGATGCCCATGAATTGGTGAAAACATGTGATTCTTGCCAACGTCAAGGGAAAATTTCTCAAAAAGATGAATGCCGCAAAATGCGATTCAAGTTTGTGAAATTTTTGACGTTTGGGGCATCCATTTCATGGGGCCATTCCCGTCGTCTAGAGGAAATAAGTACATTCTCGTGGCCGTTGATTACTTATCTAAATGGGTTGAAGCGAAGGCGCTCCCCACTAATGACGCCCGAGTTGTTGTTAAGTTCTTAAAAAGTCTCTTTGCCTGATTTGGTGCACCTCGAGCCATTATAAGCGATCGTGGGACCCATTTTTGTAATGATCAATTTGCCAAAGTTATGCTTAAATATGGTGTCACACATCGTCTTTCCACGGCTTATCATCCACAAACGAGTGGTCAAGTTGAGGTCTCCAATCGTGGTTTAAAACGTATATTAGAAAGGACAGTAGGAGAGCACCGTGCCTCTTGGGCCGACAAATTAGAAGATGCACTATGGGCTTTCCGGACCGCTTACAAAACTCCCATTAGGTGTACACCATATAAGCTGGTTTACGGGAAAGCTTGTCATTTGCCCATTGAACTAGAGCACAAGGCCTACTGGGCCTTAAAACATGCAAATTTTGACTTGAAAACCGCGGGTGATCACCGAAAAGTTCAATTGAATGAGTTAGTTGAACTCCGTGATCAAGCTTACGAGAATTCTTTGATTTATAAAGAGAAAACAAAAAGAATCCATCATGCCAAGATCAAAGACCGCGTTTTTAACATTGGTGATCAAGTGCTACTTTTTAACTCTCGTTTAAAGATATTCTCGGGTAAGCTTAATACCCGTTGGTCTGGACCATTCATAATAACCCAAGTTTTCCCTTATGGTACCATTGAGTTAGCTCAACCCGATGGTCCCAACTTTAAGGTGAATGGTCACCGATTGAAACACTATTTCGGAGGGGACGTACCAACCATGGTAGTCCCGGATCTCCAAACTTTCCCCAATGACGATTAAATTCGGGGATCGAGTCAAGCTACGTGACTCGGAAATCAAAAACAAAGCGCTTCGTGGGTGGCAACCCATGCTTATCCAATTTCATCTTCTTATTTTCTATTTTCTAACAAATAACGTGAGGAGGGGGTGCCTCTTCTACTCTTGTGTTCCGTGGTTGTTTGTGATGTTTGTTAGGATTGTCCGCGATTTATGATGACTCTCGTGCTCGTTATCTTCTCTCCGCTCGAGTTTCATTCATCGGTGCTTATTGGAAATCCTATATCCGTGAGTCTTATCGACTAACGTTTTCTTTAGCATAATTAATAAACGGCCAAGAATTTTGTTAGGATTACCTTAACCCGAAAAACATTGAGGACAATGTTTCATTCTAGTCTGGGGGAGGGTGAATCTTCGATTCGATTTTGACCTTGCATTTTTCACATGTCGTGCACTCTTGAAACTCCGTTTTTCCACCAAAAATAAAAAAAATGGAAAAAATTGAAAATTTCAAAAATTTTGAAGAAAAATGAATGAAAAAGTCATGGAAAAGCACAAAAAAAAATGTGAAAAAAGTTGAAAAAGTTGCACAAAAATATAATAAAGTTTGAATAAGTGTTTTGACACCTTGTTGACTTTCTTGCTGGCGAGAGTAGGAATAAATATTTTGACTTGATCGGGCGTGTTAAGCCCTAGCTTGTTCCCTTAACCAATGATAATCATATAAGTTTGTGCTAGTCTTGTACACCAGGAGCTATAAAATGCGAATTCTTTCTTAAGAATCTGCAAGTTCTCGTACTTGACGTTATACATGCGCAGCTTAAAAGCTTTCGCTAGTCTTTTACATAAGGAGCTAGAAAACGCGAATTCTTCTTCTAGAATTTGCAAGTTTCCGTAACTGACTTTATATATGCGTGGCTGATTATCGGCTAAGTATTCGCGGGTTTCATTATTTGGAATCTTAAATTGCGATGAGCGAGAAATGATAGAGTTTATTTAGAAGTTAGATGCTAAACGTGGAGTAGTGGTTCTCTTTAGAGCTCATGAGAGGTACTTGTGGCTTTTTACTCCCATCAGATACGTCACCCATATATAATAGATGTTTTAGGTTAATTAGTGGTATTTCGGTTTGAATAATATTTAGTTCTTTATTCTCTTAAGAGAATTTTTGCTTTAGAAGTTGGGTACATATCAAGGAACATCAAAAATAAAAGCAAAAAGTGAAAAAGTCAAAAGTTGATTATCTATGTGGTTTTGGAGCTACTCGATAAGCTTCCATTGATGTATTGAGAAAAGTCAAGAAAGAAAGAAAAAAAGTGAAAAGTATGAAAAAATATGAGAAAAAGTGAAAAATGAAAAAAAAAAAGTGAAAGTTGAAAGTATTGATGAATAAGAGTTTGAATGTAAAATAAGTTGTTGGCATGTGAGGTGTATGTGGATGATTCTGAATTGGACACATGAGGTGTACGTGTAGTACTCCGCAACTTATATTTATGATATTGTATGTACCAAAATTCCTTGATGTGGACCGAATTTCTATTGCAGTGGTTCTTAAGAGAAAATGAATAACTACTTATCGTTTTAACTTAGGTATCACTATCAGACTAAAAATTATTGAAACGAGAAAATATGAAGCAATTCATTTCTCAACAAAATAAAATATTGAGATACAAAACCTAGGATATGGGAGTAAGGAGTTTCCACAAGTAACTATTATGAGTAGTGTTAGCATCTAATTTGTAGATAAGCTGTGATCTCGTTTGTACGCTTAGTTTGGGGGCTTGTGAGAAATCAAGGATGACGATTTTTATCCGAATGGTCACTTTTCTATGAAAAGTGTTTCTACTCATTGACCCTAATAATTATTGCAAAATAATGAAAGTTCAACAAACCGTCACAATTATGAAGTATGGAAAGTAAAAAATAGGAAGTGTAAGTGGAATAAAGGAATAAAGAATAAATTTTGGAAAACGGAACGTTTTCGAACCTCCTTGCTACTTTTCAAAGTTAGTAGGAAGAGTTTTTGAAATTATTTATCCCAAGAGCGTGAATTGATCACATTGCGTGAGGACACGACAATATCTTAGTCTGGGGGATTTTGGTATGTGTTAATTTACATACCATTTTATGGCCAAATACCGACCCAAAATTGACTAATTGAGCTAACAAAATGCCAAAGAAATGCATGTTTTATGTTTGTGATTATGCAGGCACGGATTTATCACAAAAAGACGAAAATTCATACAAATACCGGAAAAACAAGCACGAGAGTGAAAGACGGTCAAAAAGTCAAAGTTGGGATTCAAAAGTCAACATCAGTCCTTCATTTATTCAAGATTTGCAAGAATTAGTCCTTGGAAATTATTTTGAGAAAGTGACATTTTCAGTCCTTGAAGAATTGGAGAATTACAAATTTAGTCCTTAGATTAATAATTTCAGCTTAGTTCATTTCCATCATAGTCCAAATAAGTAAAAGTCCAAATCTAAAATAAAAATCAAAAGTCCAAAGTTTTTTTTAATATCCAAGCCCAATCTACCTTTGGTCAAACTATTATAACGAGTCAAGGGTCAAATACTGGGTCAAACTTTATAATAAATAAACACATACACCCGTTTTCCCTCTTTTCCCCCATATACCCAGAATACCCAAATCAACCATGAACCCTAGCTTACCACATGGCTCAATTGTCTCACCCCCATCAAATTAGCCATCAATAAACCAATGATTGGTTCTTCTAGAAGTTATATCACATGCAGAATTCGTGTCAGAGAGAGTATTCAGATGCTACGAGGGACATTTGGCAAGCTATGATTGGGCAAGACGCGTCACAAACGCTCCTTGGATTCTGCTGACAAGTCAGAGAGTGTTGCACACGAGGGGGGGGGGGACAAATGGAAGCATACTATTGGCCAAGCCACCTCACAGATTATGATCCAAGGGCTACAATCAGAATAAAGAAACACAAATCGATCCAAGGGCTATAAGATGAAGTGAAGAAACACAAAGAGTGGTGTGGATAGCCAGCATGGCAATCAGACCCCTAACCTCATCTCTTCCTATAAATAGACGTGTTTAGAGCTCATTTTTCATGTAATTTTTTAGCTTAGAGTTATGCTGTCAAAATTCCTTTGTAACTAGTTTTGTAAATGTAATCTTCTATTGAATTTTTAAATAAAAAGTATTTTAGTTCACTTTTATAATTTTCAGCTTATTCATAAATTCTCATTGCTTATTCTGTTTCAATTCAACTTTTAGTTAGCTTATAATCAATTGTTCTCAGATTATTTTCTATTATCCTTATTCAAATCTTAGTCATTTTCAAAAGAAAAAAATAAATAAAAAATCAAAAAAATATAAAAAAAATGTTTTCAATCTGTTAAGTAAGATTTCAAATTAGTTCAAATAAGTTTTTACACACTTAGTTTTAGTTTTATAGCATCATTTACATCTGGTTTCATTAAAAGAATTGCTAAAAAATCAAAGTTAGTCAGCCATTGTTAATGGTGAATTGATTCTGAGTTGCTAAGGTGGTTAATTGGATAGACTTGGACAGATTTGGATGGTCCTGCCTATCCTAGAGATAGGCAAGCACAGTGAATCCATCTCTGTTTTGCTGAGATGGAATTGATTTGTAAGTTCTGATCAAATTTTGAGTCCATAGCTGAATACTAGTTGAATCGTGTAGCTTATAGTATATCTGTTTGATTGATTTAGAGTTAACTGTTTTACTAGTTGTTATTGTTGTGCTAATATTGGATTATTCATCTGTTTCACATGTTTGCTTAGATCTGAGTAGTTGTAGCTTCATATTGATCTTCTGTCTTTTAGTGAATTTGAGTAATAGTTGAGTTGAATATTTTAGCAGCTCATTGTTGTTTGTATTGATTATTGTTGAGTGATTTGATATTTATTGATTGTTGATGTGGATCTGTGTGAGTTTAATGTTGGAGGTGTAGCATTTCTGTCACAACAAGGAGTGTTTGGAATTAGCTGAATTGCTTAGTAGTTGAAGTAGTTTGGTAAAGCTAGTTGCATCAGTAGTTTACTTGTAGGAATATTAGTAGAACTAGTGATAAAAATAAGTAGGAGTATTAATAAAAGTCAAAGTTAGAATTTAAAGCATTCACAGTTAGTTTAAGTAATAATTTGAAAGTGGAATTAGGAGGATAGTTGTAAAATCATTAGAGTTAGCTTAAATTAGTGTTATTATAGCTTAATACATCTTATTAGGAGTAGATTTAAGCTGCTAAAACTCATATAAGTCAAAGTAGTCTCAAAAATAAAAAGTCAAAAAAATATTGTTATTCAGTTTTTGATCAAATTTTTGAATGTATTTCTAGTTTTCATTTCTGATTCAAATCACTTTTGGATTACTGATTTTGAGAGTTTATCAGTTAGTTAAGCAGTTTTAAAAGGAAAAAGTTAGTTTGGATCTAATTAGCTTATTAGAATTCAGTTGTTTAGTTGCTTGTGTGAGCTTATAACTTCCCTGTGCATCAGTTAATGCTAGGATTTTAGGTGTTGATTTAGATAGGTTCTTTTGTTCAGAGATTCATTATCTTTGAGGATTTGAGGTCTCAGTATAGCAGATTATCATTTGCCCCATCATACTTTTGTAATTGAGCTTATTTGAGCACTGATTTAGTACAGCTTATGTGCACACTTGGTTCAGGGATCTGATTGATTTATAGGTCTGCATAGTTTGTGCTTGATCTTGTAGTTGTAACTAGTGATTGATTCTGAGTTTATTTGAGTTAGTTGAGTAATTAGTAACACATCTTTGCTTCTGTTTCTGCTTGTGCTTATTCTGTTCATTTCTGTGAGCTTATATTGAGCTTATTGCAATATTTTGAGCATCTGTGGATTATTGTGCTAGTAATTGGTCATACTTTGCATTATCTGAGCATCTTACATCATTATAAGCTTGTGTTAGAAGTTCCAAACAGATTGAATCACAAGTGCTTATAAATAAGCACTTGTGATAAGCAGTTTTACCAAAATAAGCAGTTTTACTTTTCTTTTTCACTTCAAAATTTTTATCTGAGTTACTTTTATAATTTTAGATTTTTTGGAATTTTTCCAGATTTTTCTGAACATTTTTACTATTTTTTTAAATTTCTTTTTTATTTTATTCAATTTTAAATAGTTTTTAATTACCAAAATCAATAAAAAATTCAGAAAAGGTTGTGAAAAATACAAAAATATTTTTAGAAATTCTTTTATAATATTTTAGAATTTTTAGAATTTAATTTTCATTTTTCCAATTTATTTTTCTATTTTTCTTAATTTTTAATTCATTTAAAATTCCAAAAATCAATTTTAATTCATAGAAAATAAAAAAAAGTCAAAAAAATATTTTTTCTTTTCTGAAAATTCATTTTATTAGTTTAAGATTTTTAGAAAATATTTTCAAGTTTGTAGAATCATTTTTCATTAAACGTTACGTTTTAAATTTTGCAGTTGCATTTCCGTTTTTACGTTTTTCACTTTGGTGCATATCTAGCTTGTACTCTTTGCATATTTCATAATTGTTTGCGATTACTTGAATATCTTGATTGCTATTTTCACTTTTTCACTTATCAATTCACGGTTTCAGGAATCGATATTCTCGATTCCATTCGCCTTCGCTGGGAAACGACTGGGGTGATCCGTATTTTACGCGGATCACTTCGATACTATACTATATATTATATAATTGGTTTTCACACGAATTAGTGATGGTTAAAATAGACTTCCGTTAAAATAGACTTCCGTCCATCTACTATTGGCAAATCATGAAAGTTAGACATTAAGACACTCACAACATGGTGTTTAAATAATAATAATAATAATAATAATAATAATAATAATAATAAATAGGAATATATTAATTGTAGCTAATTCCTTACAATTTGAGCTACAAATTGTGGGTCATGTGTCCTTCTGTGGGTCCCTAACTTCTTTTGTGAGTCACTCATTCATTTAGCTACAAAAATTGTAGCCAAGTTATCCTCTAAATAAATAAATAAACAAATACTCACAACATGAACAGTAGCTAGATTTCTAAGGTATGTATGGGTGCTAGATTTTTAAAGTGGGTCACAAAGAAATGACAACTAATAGTCCTAAACTATTTATGCCCCAATGGCTTTTTGTTGTTGCAAAATAGAATTGTATCCAAAATACCAAATGAAATATGAGGTGAGATTCATGACAAACTGCTACTCCCTCCGTCCCAAATTTATTGTCCCCTATTGACTTTTTCGGTCTTCCTTTCTCAACTTTGACTACAAATATTTTTGTTTGTGTTATATAATTTTTGATAAAAATTATACCAAATGAAAATACATTTAAAACTCAATCCGTTCATATATTTTGTATCAAGTATTATGTAATATAAACAAAAATACTTAAGGTCAAAGTTGAAAAGTAAAGACCGAAAAAGTCAATAGGGGACGATAATTTTGGGACGGAGGTAGTAATATCTAAAGAACAAACCAAAACATCCCAGCCATCCATTCTTCTTTCATCAAATGGCAGAGATTGAAAATAACAAACAAGGGCAAATCAGTAATTCCACCTCTAACCTATAAAAGAAAAAAATATCGTGAATCCTCTCATTAATTGACCTACTTTCTCTCTCATAAAAACACACACGCCCGTCAGAAAAATAACCACCGCCGGAAAATAAACCACCGTAAAACAATAAAAAAATGCCAGAAAATAACGGTTGTTCACACAATCACTAAAAAATAACCGTCGTTCACACCATAAAAACCGCCGTTGTTAACATATCTACTTTCTCTCTCATCATAATCACCATCAAAAACTACCAAAAAATCACCGCCGTCGTTTAAAAATGGTTGAAAATCATAATTTAATTGATGTTATAGATGAAAATCAGCTAATCGAAGTTCTAGTAGATGTTGTAGATACAGGAGACGTTGTAGATGATTTACCAGATTTAGTAAATCATTTACCAGGTGTAGTAGATGATTTACCAAAAGTGGCAGATAAAGGTGATGTTGAAAAAGATATTGAACGTACATCGATTTGATCTTTCTTGTTTATTATATAATTTTTTGTATGTAGTAAATCACATGTAATTCTACTGTTTTAGTGTTTTGATCTTTTAGAAAGTTAAATCACATGTGATTTGCACTAAGAAATAACATGTGATTAATTTGTAAATCACATGTGATTTTTAAGAAATCACATGTGTAAATAACAATGAAAGAAGTAAATAACATGTTATCAGTTTTTAAAATCACATGTGATTTATGTGAATCACATGTGATCTATACATGAATCACATGTATTTTGACCTACAAGAGTATAATTCACATGTGATTCAATTTTTTAGTTATATTTAATAACATGTGATTCTGTTTTTGATATGTAGATTCTATGAGATCACCAAGACCAACTTTATATGAATATACTAAAACACCAAATGGATCAATATATTGAGAGCCTCATGTATAAGGAATTCGTATACCAATTGAGGGAAAATACAATAATACTTTAGAGGAAGCTATAGAGATGTATAGTACTTATGCTGAAGCAAGAGATTTTCAAATTAAAAAATCAGGGCAACGATTAACAAAATTTGGAATGGTACAACACAAATACATCATGTGTAACAAAGAAGGTCTTCCGAGACTTATTAATATTGGTACTTTGGATCCTGAAAACAATGACAAACAAAAGAGAAATACAACTCTGCATATAACAGGTTGTAAACCTCGTATAAGGTTAGAATTGGACACAGTTTCTGGAAATACAGGTTAGTTCAGTTTATTGCTAAACACAACCATATTCTTATACCAAAAGAGTACAAACCTTTTACAATAAAAAAAAATTAAAAAAAAAATTAAAAAAAAAAGAGAAGAATGACTCAAGCAGACAAAATGTTTGTTGTCAAAGTGGCGACAAACAAGATTGGTGCAACACGGGCTCACAACTTGTTAACCAATATGAAAGGTGTGTATGAATATGTTCATGGGATATCTGATGATTTTAATAATCACCAAAGGGATATTAATGCTTTCATAGGAGAAAGTGATGCACAAATGCTTATAAACAAAATGGAAAACAGAAAGACGTATGTGCCGAACTTTACATTTCAATATAAGGTAGAAGACAGTGAGTTAGTGTCAATGTTTTAGGATGATGAAGTTGCCAAATGAAACTACAAAGAGTTTGGAGACATAGTATCTTTTGATGCAACCTTTAGGAGTAACAAGTAAGTGTTTTTTCTATATATATTTTCCTTTTAAACATAAAATCACAATCACATGTGACTCATATTGGGAATAACATGTGATTTACTTTTGCATCACATTATATTTATTTATATACGTTCTTAGGTACAACATGGTGTTCGTACCATTCACTGGTTTCGATAATCACAGAAGGTGTGTCACATTTGGTTCGGGAATGTTTTTAAAAGAATATACTGAATCATACACATGGCTACTAAACGCATTTATGACTGCCTTCAATAGAGAACCAACTATGGTGGTAACAGATTAAGATGGAACAATGAAGAGAGCTATTAAAGCCGTTTTCACTCAATCAAAACACATACTTTGCATGTGACATATTGACCAAAAGATTCCAGCAAAGGTAATTTTATTCACTTAACAATCTGTTTTTTATTCACTTTTATGCTAATCACATGTGATTGATCTATGCATCACTTGTGATTCATATGTATATATCATGTGATTTATGCTGAAAAATTAGCCACTAAACCTCTATTTATAAAAAAAAAAAAAAAAATAGATTTGTAAAGCAATATACAAAGAAACTGATTCCAAGAAGCGTTTTAAGAAGATCATTTGGAATATGTTCATTGAACACTTGAAATTTGAAGAGAAATGGGCGAAGTTGACTGAAGATTTTGGTTTACAAAACCATAAATGGATGACAAAGATGTTTAATCTTAGAAAAATGTGGATTCCAGCTTATTTTATAGACTCTCCATTATTTGGATTGATGAGAACCACGTCAAGGTCTGAGAGTGAAAACTCGTTGTTCAAAAGTTTCACAAGCCTATGATCAACAATAGTTAGTTTCATGATGTCATATGAAGTAGCAATTGAAAGGCAACATTATAGGCAAGAACAATTAGACTTTAAAACACTAGACGCGGCCCCAAAATGTGAAACAAGGTTAAAAATTGAACATCATGCAGCAAGAGTATATACTAGGACAATATTTTTGCTTGTTCAAAAGGAAATAAATGAAGCATGCTAGACTTGTACAATACAGGAGATTGCCATGGTTAGAGACATAATGCGACTCCTTATAGAACCTTTAACAAGGAAATTGAAGATGAAAGCGAAACAGTAGCACAAACAGTTGTAGACCATAAGTTATGTTATCTGGCATTTTAAAAATATCTGTTAGTTTCTTTTAAAAGAATCACATGTGATTCCTACATGTGTTTCTTAGTCACATGTGATTTATTAAAAATCACATGTGATATGTATATAAATCACATGTGATTTTATATGAATCACATTTCTAGAATATAATTCTTTTATTATTATTATTATTATTTTTTAAAGGTGCTCCGTACTATAGAAGATGGGTCAGTTGTATGTACTTGTAGACATTTTGCTCAATACGTTTTTCTATGTCGACACGTATTATGTGTCTTCGAGAATCGTGATATTGACGTCATTCCAAAACAATATATTTTGAGGTGGTAGACAAGGGATATAATTCCACCTGAATTGAGAAGAAAAAGAAACAGATGTAGGGAAAAATGTAGAAGTTGAAAGACTTACAAACGAAGCAACTTGTCTGGCAGATTGTTTATTTCGATTGAGCAATAATATAGTGAAGATGGGTGCTTATGTAGAAAATTTGAAGACATTAAAGACAGAAGTGGAGGCTGAGGTGCCAAATCCTCCTTCGGGAAAAACGGGAGATATGATTGGTGAATATTTTGCTATTTCTAAACCTGAGAACCAAACAGTTAACAATCCAACAAAGGCAAAAAAACAAAGGGAATATTACAGAAAGAAAACGCAATGAAAGGCGAAAAAGTGAAAGAGAAAATGCACTTCAAGTTAAAAAGAAACAAATGAAACCTTGTGTACATTGTGGAGAGAAGACCAACTTACATACAAAAACAACTTGTCTGTTGGAACCAAAAGCAAGGTGAAAGGTGTCACCAGTTGAGCTTTAGCACTTTTACTTAAAAAAAAATATTGAATGTCTTTAGAATTTTTACAAAGCTTGAATACATTGAACATGAACTCTTGTTTACTTATAGAATATTTTCAATAAGATTGCTTGAATAAATGAATTATTGTTTACTTTATATTCAGATAAATAAAATATGATTAATGTGAAAATCACATGTGATTTGTACACAAATCACATGTGTTTTGCATACAAATCACATGTGATTGTAGAATCAAATCACATGTGATTGTTGTTTCATACATAAGTAAGTAAATATATGCACAAAAATCATAAAAATAACATGTAAAAACATAGACTGATTTTTTAAGAAACTAAAAGAAGCAGTACTTGTGAAAATCAGTTATATACCATGATAGACTTCCCAAAACACAAAAAACATAAACCCTGCTTGTTAAAACAACTATTCTATGATGGACTTCTACCCCTAAAAATTGTTTGACCTCACATACTTAATAGAAAAAGCCTACCATACTTGAACTACTAGTTAAAACAATTGTTAAAACTTGTTTCGAGTGTTCATAATAACTCTATTATCATATTATACTTGTAATGAAATATCCACATTTGTCGAGTAAGGGGAAAGCCGACTTTCAAAATCTGAGCCGTTTCCAAATAGACTCCTGGCGTGCTGGTGATGCCGTCACCAGCGCGCCAGTTCTAGTTATGAAATCAGTTCGATTTTGGCTAACATTTGTGATTTTATGTGTTACGAAATTATTTATCATTACTAAAACATAAGAGAGACCAGGTCAATGTTACCCCAACACTTTCCGATCAGTATATCCTGTTGTAATTTTTATTTATTCATTTATTTATTTATTTTAGGGGACAGTATGCTATAGTTTCTTAAATGAAGATAGTCATTATTATATGCGTAAAGCAGCCAATCCATAGACTAAATACTGAAATTGGTCAGAATAAAATAAACCATTTAAATGGACAATAGAATAGATAACATTTTTTTTTTTTTTTTGAAAGGTGAATTTCAACTTAGAAACGACCACCTTCGCGGACAGCGAAGGCCCCATCGCCACCCCGCCAGACTATGTTGTCTTAACCGGGTCCACGCTGATCTCAGGTGGTACTGCCTCCACATAAGTTTACCTCGCTGGAGAAACAGCCGGATGAAAACCGGGTCATGCTCAAGATTCGAACCCCCGCAACGAGTGGCTCAAAGGTTCAAATCCATCATTGCAATATATCTCCGGAACAATATGGTCTACAAGTGGACCACAAGTGAGGACTTCCCGGGTGGTCACCCACCCGGTACTACTCCCACTTGTGGCTCGCTTAACAAGTTAAGCCCCACCCACTAGACCACAAGTCATTTGATAACATCTATCCAAAATTGTTTATGGACATTGAAATGAAAATGATTAATCAAATTATAATCGGAGGTCGAAATCAAGCTATGAGAAATTGAGAACATGCACGGAAGATGCAGAAATTTGAAATTTCTCATACAAGCTAAGTCAAGCTTTGACTTATCAAACGCATGCATTTGCATATGTAGCTGTGTTTACCACGGCATGACATTCTCAAACTCATTCTCAAGTACGTTTTCTTCATCTTTTACCAATTCAATTCCATTAATGAAGTTTATATAATCCTCAAGCTGTAAGTTGAAGAAAATGAAGGTGTGTCACGTTTGTTATTTAATTTAGAGTCATCTGAGCTTAAGCTGAAGTTGTGAGCTGTAACGTTCAACAATGTTTCCCACCACCACCCAAACAACCCATGATCTTCAACAACTTTATCACCAAATAATGAGAATCCTTAACGCCAATCCTTATCACTTCATTACCATTTCTCTCCTTTTTGTCCCCTTCACCTTCTTATCATCTTCGGCCGTTCAATTCTACTTCTCCTCGTCATCCTCTGATGTCACCACCGAATTTGATCCATTCAACGTCATCCTCATAAAAACCATAATATCATCTTTTCACCACCTCACCCTCGGAACTCTAGTGTACATCCTTGCCTGCACTTTCTTCATCATCATTACAACTGTCTGGGGCGTAGCTCTCATCACTTATAGCACAAACCAAGTGATGCAACATAAACCGCTCACTTTCATATCCACCTTTGAATCATTAAACCATTCATACATCCCTCTTTTTTCCACATTCGTTGTGGGACTTATAAAACTAATCCTCATTTCTCTCTTATTTACACTGTCCCCCCTCGCCATCACCCAAGTTGTTAAGGCATTAGGGTTCCATTTTGGTCTATCCATATTTTCATTATGTATAAACATGGTCGCGTCATATGCTCTAATATTTATCATATTGTTCTTAATAACAATATGGGGATCAGCTGCCTCAATCGCGGTGTTGGAATTAAAATCAGGATTTGAGCCTCTACAACAGAGTGCAAAGCAATCAACTGAGTTTCGACGTCACTCTTTTTGCATAGTCTTTATTACAGCTTTTTCAATCGGCCCAGCGCTTGCCAATACTATTGGATCGACAACTAAATGGATATTGTTTTTGCAAGTCTTTGCAATTTATTTGCAGTCATCTTTGATGATTTTGCATTATGTGGTTGCAAACACAGTGTTGTACATGCAATACAAGACAACGGTGGAGGGGGATGTTTCCAGCGAGTATGTTTGCGTTATCATGAATGAGGATGATGGTGATGCTGTTCATGTAGTGACTGACGAGGAGGCTTGCGGAGGTTTTAATTATATGATGTATTTGTTACTTATAGTTTGGGTTATTTTACTTTGTTACATGTTATTTAAACTTTCAGTAACTAGTCTATAAGTTTTTACTTATAAAAGCCGATGTTTGTGTATATAAACTGTTAATTATACATGTACATGTACAATGGTAAGGATTTGATGCAGTTGACACGTGTTTATTCGGCAGCGACCGAAACCACACAAAACAACGGCGGTAGTAGAAGACGTTGGAGTATATATGGTTTAGCAGAATTAATTTACTTGTATGTTTTTGTTGTGTGTTTCCTTTGAGAAGATGGATCCTTTATTTATATGCAAAATGATATAACCCACGTACCCGAAATTGTTTCCAACTCCCTACTATCTCTTGCATGAAAATTTACTAGATGGTAAAAGTATCCAAGAGGAAACAATTTAGGAGAAAATAAAGAGATACATGCATGAAGACTAAATTCATAAATTCATCAAATTAAACGTGACAAAACCATTTAACTTAACCCTAACCATACTCTTAGTTGTAAGTAATATTATTATAACTATACAACCTTATATAATATCAAATAACTACCCTCTTCGTCTTCGTCTTCATCTTCGTCAACATAACGAGCCTTCTGATCACCACTAGCCTCTTTGTCCAAGTCATCAGCCTCATCACCAGTCACATTACAACCTTTTTCGTCACAGCTACCCTCTTCGACAAAAACACCCTTGTGATCATCAGTAACAACGTCTTCTTCATACTCAGCCTCATCATCAGTATAATCATCATCATTCGCATAACGACGTCTTTTCTCATCCATGCGCTCTTCTTCAACATAAAGAACCTCATAATCAAAATCATCATCAGAATAGTCTCTTTTGACATTCTCAGCACTAGTTTTTTCATCATCAGACTTCGAGTCGGAACGCTTTCTTGTTCCTTTAAGAGCCATTATAAGATCGATAAAACAAATCTAAAAATCGATAATATGAGAAATCGTGGTATGCAAGTTTGTTATGGTTTGCAAACCTTATTCTTAAATGTATATATACTCTTTAACGTCGGTGGGTGGTAATTTTTGGCTATTTTTTAGAAAATTAACCCTTTAATTAAATTTGTTGTCTATTTTAACCCTTACACCTTTTATTTGCTGTAACTTTATACCATAACTTTAACCCTTAGACCTTTTAAGATGTAATTGATGTGTTATTCATAAAGACTGATATTGATGATAATCGTTTGCTATAGATTTTATGCATTTGTACAAGCATAAGCATAGTTTGTGAGTTGAAGCGTATTTTGAATAGTTATATCTTAACTAGGAAAAATGGTCAAGTGAAATGTTGAATTTTTTCAACATGATTAAATAAGAGAGAAAAATAAAATGTAATTAATATATTTATTAAAACACCCCAATACTTAAAAATATAATGATTTATTTCAGTGTTGTAAATATCGGTCTTGGCGGTCGATATATCAGTGATATATCGCTTATCGGCGGTCGACCGATACGATATTTCACTTATTTGTCAAATTTATCGGTTTGGTCAAAATCGGTCATATCGGTTAAATATCGGTCATATCGGTCAAATCAGTCAAATTTATCGGTCCAGATTCTTTCCAATCAATCAGTCATATATTGGAGTTTAATTGGAGCACTTTGGTAGTATACCAGTTCTCTCTTATAAGTTATAAATATAATTTATGTTTTGTTTTGTTACATATGTTGCATTTCAAAAATATACATAAATTTCTTTACAATTTATGGTCTCCGATATATCACTGATATATCGCCGCCATATCGGTCTTGGCGCATGGCGGTGGTCGATCGCCAAGCGATATTTACAACACTTATTTACTCACATTGTACAATCAATTAAAAGCATATCTACCAAATTAAATACAACCAATTAAAACAGCACTTACTAAAAAGTACAATAAAATTTTGATAATGTACAATTTAAACAACAAGCTACAACATAATCCATATAAAATAATTAAACACACTAATTTAATGTTATTTTTAAAACATCTTAAAATGAAAAGAACATGTTATTATACACATCATATAAATTAATAAAATACACAAAGCTTTATACAACCTAACAAGTTGATGGTACATATAGTTTTGAAAATCGGACGGGACCAACCTTCAACCGGGAACCGGTGTCGCCACTTGTTCGGCTAACCAATAAAAACCATCCGAAAACGAACCAGAGATGACCCATTATTATACACATTATATAAATTAATAAAACATGCAAAACTTCATACAACCTAACAAGTTGATGGTATATATAGTTTTGAAACCGGAAGGGGCCAACAGGTTTAACCGGGAACCGATGTCGCCAACAGTTCAACTAACTAATAAAAGCCATCCGAAAACAAACCAGAGAGGACCCGTTGAAACAAATACAAACTGGTAAATCAAGCCTCATCGAGATCTATTTCTCTAGTTAATCGTCAAAGGGTAGCCGAAGGAAAAACTGTAAAGTGAAAAGTTGAAACTAAAAAAGGAAATGTTGAAAACATATATTTCAAAAGGAAACTATTAATACAAATCGAAAACCGAGTTGACCCGGGATGCTTCAAACTCGGAGGGTTGACCCGGTTTAATTTGACCCGTTTTCGACCCAACCCGGCAAGTTCACCCGGTTTAAATCGACCCTTTTTTCGATCGGAATGGTTCAACCGGTTGAACCACCCGGGTCGAACCGGATCTCAAAACATTATGTTTAATCCTCAAATCTTTAAACTTTTATTATTTTTTGTTTGTAACATATAAACTCTTTTTTATCAATAAATCATCTGTCGCTATAAAATTCCGTTGATATGCACGGGTACTCGTCCAGTTATAAATAAGTTGTTATAAAGGGTATTGTTAACGCGGGCCTCATGAGTACATGTTATTGTACAGTTAATGAGCACAAAATTTCTTTTTATATCAAAAAATCATTAATTAAAAATTAAAAAAGCATTTAATTGCTAAAGTTAAATACTTTATTTAATTGAATGCACTAGACTTTCCTTTTAAAACGTGGGTAAACATGTGCGCAGTGGATATAAGTCTATAACTACTAAGGGGTGACTTAAAGGTAAAATACTTGTGCCTAATACTACTAAAATGTTCAAGGTCCTAGGCAAAATACTTGTGCCTAATACTACTAAAATGTTCAAGGTCCTAGGCATAGTTCCTACTAGATGCAAATAGCTCTGAGGTGGTCACGTCAATCTCTCAAAAAGAGAAGGCTTTATCTGTTTTGAAATTATGTAGTGTGAGTTTAAACACGTAAATTAATCGGCTAAAAGATAAAAAACAATGGTTACCTACTTACCTTAAAAAAAACATAGTGCCCAATAAGCACATGTTAGCAAAACCGTAATTAAGGGTACAAAAATTTAAACTCAATCGATGCACATACTATCCAAATACCTAAAATATTCGTTGCGACAACGTTTAAATTATACACCGACATATTAAGCACAATTTCCAAAATGGGGTTAAATTTATATATTAACATCAATACTTATGCGTTAAATTTGAACAATACTTAGAGCACCAGGTACCCTCGCGTTATAAGACTTTATAAGACTGGTATTATAGGAAAAAATGTTGTCAACTCAACACTTTTTCATATAGCAATATAGCACCAACCTATAACCTAAATCAATAACACCCTCCCTTCAAAAGTTGACATTGTAAAACACCTTCGACTCATACATAACCCAATAAAACAAAAATATAACAAATAGAAAAAAAAAATGAAAAACCGGATCGCTTGGCTGGTGATTACGGCGCTAGATCGTATGGCACGAGGTCTGATATCGGGTTCGCGTTATCTGCTTGCCTGGGTGATGGCGCTAATGCTACCAACCATCCACACCCACTATAGTAAAGTAAAAATTTAGGAAAAACTCGCCAAATTACCAACCTATTACATTTTTTTTCTGTTTCTGTTAAGCGTTTTATATATTCGTTTAAAAACTAGAACTATTATAACAGCGGATCCATATTGATTGTATTTTAAGAACTTTCTGAAGGTAAAAAAATAAATAAATAAAAATAAAAATTGTTTTGTTACACAAAAGTAAGACGATCATTGTAGCTTTTTGTCATTACTAAAATAACTGAGGGATTAAAACTAAAATTTCTCTACAAGTCGGCAAAACATTCATCAAGGGTTGTTAATGGAATGTTTCTGTGGGCCAAAAAGAATTCCAAAACAACATCGTACTTTTAGGGTTTTATTTTTTTTTTCCGGCATTTTTCCGATTAATCCACAAGGTTTGAACATAAGTTGTTTGCATCTAGCAGGAATTGAACTTGAGACCTCACACTATTTAGCAATGTTGCAAAAAAAGGTCTACAAGGCCGATTAATCACCGCTTAGGCGCTACAAGGTCACTAACCTTGTCGATTTATGTAACTGGGTCAAACAAATAGGTCAACCATAGTGAACGGCGATTAACGGTGGTCAAACTTGCCAGAAACCTACAAATCTTGCCGGAAGTACTCAAAACTTACCATAAACTTATTTTGATCACTTATAATAACTGCTTATATCTATTACATGTTGATTTTTAGAAAAAAAAATCTTACCAAAAATACCTAAAACTCGCCGAAAATACATAAAACTTCCCGAAAATACTCAAAACTTGCCGGAAATACCCAAAATTTGCTAGAAATGCTAATCCAATTAATCACCGATTAATCCCGCCTAGACCAATTACAAGCTACAAGGTGGCCGACCGCCTCACTACCGATTCACGATTTTTGCAACCTTGCTATTTAGAGAAATAGAGTGATAGTCATAAGCATTTTTGCCACTAGGCCACCTTGAGTGGTTAACTTTTACGGTTATGAGTAACATAGAATTAATCACGTTATTAACCTGTTTAAATCCGTCATTTGACTATAAACATACCGATAACGTAGATAGATAAAAAAAATTTAAAAAAAAAAAAAAAAAAAAAAAAAAAAAAAAAAAAAAAAAAAAGGGATTCAAAACCCTAAGAGACAAAGTGTACCCGAAAATAAGAGTAAACATATTCCATTATATAAATAACACAGAATCTATCATATTTACAACAATGAAAACACCACAAAATTTGGAGGGCATTTCTGTGTTTAATTAATTTAACTAGTTTACAGTTGACACCAAAAGACTCACCCCTGCTGGTCATACATATGTGTCGGCACAATGCTCTTTTGACCATTTTACCCTTTTAAGTTATCTGTGAAAAGCAAAAACATGTTTATATTTCATTAGTTAACTGATTTCTAGTCAGATTTATTAGTGAAGAAATGATTTAAAGAGAAGGACCTACATTTACAACCTACCCATCTGGTGGATCGATGGGAGGATTTTATAGTAATTATACGTTGGGTTTTGTTGGCTCATCTTTCAATCCTTTCGTTAGCAAATCATAATTGATAGAAGCGAGCTGGGATAGATTCTGTAGCGGCAAAAGTACATATCAGGAAATATTATCACAAGACCATACAATTAAGTGTTGGGCCATTTTCAAAGAGCATTGGTGATGGATTTACCTTGAAGGAGAAATTACTAAAAGAGTAGTTGTTGACATGAGAAGGCGATCCAAGTTCATCGGGACCTCCATATTCATCGACCTGTTAGCAAGTGTCACCATAAAAGCAAATTACTAACTACCAAAAGCCACAAGTCAGCCTGATAAAGATGATCATGTAAAAAGCTATTACTGACCACTTCATCATGACGATTACTTGGGCAGCTACTGCTACCACTCATGCTACCATTGTCACTAGAATCCTCTGATTCACTAGCTGGATATCCACCATGTTCCTCTGAGGTGTTCCATGTATAACGGCTTGTAAAATAGCTTGTGTCTAGTGCACTTTCAAAAGATGGAATAAATGCAGCCTGGCAAATAATACCGAAATCAATACAAAAGCAACTCCATGCATGTACTTAAATATGAGTTGATCTGAATTATGTTTTATTTCAAGGGAATACGAAAGAAAAATATTAGATAGAAAAAGAACAAGAGGGCTGTAAAATGCCAAACAGATTGGAAGTCCCAAGGAGTGTGTTTTCAATGTGTACAACCTCCTAAATCACTCTATTAAAAGATTTAGGTTACAGTATATTACATAAAAGGTCCCTGTGGTCTGCTAACAATTACAGAATTGGGACCTAATGTGAAAGCAAAAGAAGTTTCTAGAGCCATATTCGTAATAAGTATCGCCGAGAGACTAATTTTGTAATTTTCAGCAAACTGCAGGGACATTTATGTGATCTTCTCTTTGGGTTCCCCATCCCGTTCTGACTGAGAGTAAAGAGAGGGACTGTTTTGTCCTGTTATTACCCATCCCCCACATATTGCCACCTCTATATAATTGCGTAGACATACACACCAAATGGAGATTTCATACATACCTTTTGTCGTGCAAGTGTATCCCAGTTGATATCCCTGAAAAACGGGTGTTGCTTCACCTGCATAATAGTTTTGAAAGCAAATTATCCAATGTTGTCTTCATTTCAAGAACGTATGCTAATGTGATATAAAAGAACCAGAAATACCTCAGTTGTCCCCCTAGCTCCAAGTCTCTGGTTCGGATCTTCTGTTAATAATCTGCAAGGTAATTGCACATGTAAAATAATATATAAACAAAACAAAACAAAGAGTAACCCCAAGAGTAAAAAACTAATAATTAAAAAATATAATGGAACATAACCCCCAAATATCCTTTACAAATCTTTCAACTTGAAAATTTACGTGTCACCTAAACCTTTATATATAAAAACTATTTTTCTTGTTTCTGTTTTTAGATTCCACATTTAAATAAGCTAAAACATATACACCCATAGCTGACCAAAAAAAATAAAAAAATTATAAAGTTCTCTTACTGATCAATTAGGTCTGCTGCTTCCGGGCTCATTTCTTCAGGTACCATCGGCCAGGGTATATTACGATTGAGAATGTTATCAAATATTGTCTAGCCAAAAAACGAAAATTCCAAAAATCAATAAAGCAAACAAGATTAGAATACAATAAATAAAATAAAATAAAATAAAAAGTTTCACTTAAATAGCATAAGTATTGTACCATTGTTATTTGACGGGACAAAATTCAAGCAGAATCGTTAACATTTAAAAAAATAATAATACTAAAATAAAAAAAATAAAAAAATAAAAAAAGGAGAGAGAGCTCAAATCTCTTAATAAATGTAGTGAGGTAGACGGATTGTTACATAAAGAATGATTTTTTGTCAGTTAAGCATAAGGCAGTTCGAGAATAATTTTAAGTCAAATATGACAACATACATTTTATTAGATGGCTAATAGTTAACTTTGTTTTTCTAACAAGTGTGTGAAGTCAAACATTACACCATTTTGTGACTCATGTATCACATATAATCATGTTTTTCATCATCATAGCTTTTGTATGATAGACTTTCAAAAATAGTCATGCAACACTTATTCCTAGAACTAACAAGTAGGGTTGGATCAGTTGGAAAACCCCTTGCCTCTTAACCTAGAGGTCAAGGGTTCGATCCTCACTCCCTATTAAAAGGCTGGAGGTCCTTTTCTACCTTAGATGGAACCGGAAGCAGCCTCTCTACCTTAGGTAGGGGTAAGGTTGTCTACATTTCAACCTCCCCCATACACCATGGAAGACGGTATTGGGAGCTACTTTACTTTACTTTACTTTACTTTAACACTTATTCCTAGAACTACCTATTGCAAAACAACTATTTATACATAAAAATAATAACAAGCAGACACATTGAACACATGAACATAAATATATAAACACAATACCTGAGGATGCTCTGCATTGAAAGGAGGAATACCAACAATCAACTCAAACAGTATCACACCAACTGACCACCAATCCGCCGATGTACCTAAGAAAATCGTAATAAAGTGTTATAGCAAAATTTTGACTTCATTCAATCACAACAATGTTAGATGAAACTAAAAGGCAATGGAAACTATTCACTTAGAGATAAAATATAAGCAATCATATTATATTTATTTTTCAACGAACCATGTCCAGTTCCCAAAAGAATCTCTGGTGCCAGATAGTCAGGTGTACCCACAGCAGACCGTTTTTTACGCCTTTCTTGCTGACTTTCAGATAGAGATGATTCAGATTCATCATGTTCTCCCATTAGTGATGTCCCACTGACTGCTGGGCCCGACAGATCATCTGTACTGTTAATCAGACCAACCTTTGACAGCCCAAAATCAGTCAACTGCAAACCATGTAAGAGTGAGTTGCTATTAGAGTGACTCATAAACAATGAAAGATAAACGGACTAAATATATAGGATAAGCTATAAGAGGTTGTCTTATTCTAATAACTTAGCTAATAACTAAAGTGGCGTGTTTAAAGCACATACCTTAATATGACCATCATGTGCAATCAACAAATTATCAGGTTTCAAGTCACGGTGAACCACACGTAGAGAATGAAGATATTCCAAAGCAAGCACCTGCATACAATAGATGCAATGTTTAAATCTGACCAAATACAGGTGGCAAGTTCGACCCACTTACTAATGAATGGGTCGATTTGGGTTATGCTACATTTCTGACAGGTCAAATGGGTAAGAATTTAGCTGAAGAGAAAACATGCTAAACAGGTCGAAAGTAGCACACATTTTATTGTTGAAAAATAAAACCTCCTAAATCAATATATTAAAAAAATAAATAAATAACCTATCATTTATGTAATAGTAATATTATATTGTATAACATCGGCAATCGTATTTATCATGCTAATTATTTATAAAAAAATATATATATATATATATATATATATATATATATATATAATCTTTTTGGGACAAACAGCGTTACAGATCCGTCCACCGAACTGTACAGATCATTCACCCATTGACACATTTACCAAAAAGTGTTTGACCTAAGCAAAACTCACCACTTCCGCGATATATACACGAGCAACATCTTCGTCAAGGCAGCCTAGATTTCTCAGAAGCGAATACAAATCACCACCGTTCAGGTATTCCATAACTAGGTAAAGATTTTCACGACAAGTGAACGAATAGAAGAAACGAACCTGAAACAATATGATATTCATGTAAGATGGATTAGTGCTGATCTGTAAGGTAAGGATATATGTTGCAAGCTAAAGTACTCACCACAAAAGGATTGCGCACTGATATTAAAATATCACGCTCAGCCAATATACTCTCAACGGCATTTTTACGGATCATGTCGGCCTTCTTAAGGACCTGCAACAAAATACAGATAAAATATAGTTTCAGAGAACCTAAAATGCAAAGTAACCACAGTAATAGACGTGGCAATTTCAACCATCAATTCAGGGTATGTTTTATCCCTAGAAGGTCAAACTGGTAACATTAAAATAAAATAGCTTCAAGGAAACAGGTCAAATGAATCAAACTGGCTGAAAGCCACCGAAGCGCATTTTTAATGCAAAAAAACGTGCATTTATTTGAATAAAAATATTTTTCGCACAAACTATTTACAAACAAAATAGGTAAAATATTTCTTTGTAACCAATAGCAGTAACGACTCCTATATGATGAAAGAGCATCCAAGCATACTAAAAGCATAAGATGCAAGAACTTATTATTGGACACAATCATGAGCAGCTCAAGAAAGCAAAAAACACAGTAATTAATTATGCTTAAAGGCAAATAAACACGTTTTAGGCGTACCTTAATAGCAAAAAGATCCCCTGTTGTTCTCTTTTTTGCTAAAAAGACCCGACCGAAAGCACCACGACTAATTGGTTTTATAATCTCGAAGTCATCTATAGATGTGCGATCTTTTGCTGAATGTATGGGGCTGGTTCTGAGGCTACGCACAACATCATCCTCAAGTGGAGCATCTTCATCGATGACAGTACTTGTGATGTCAATTTTTTCATCATCAACCAACTCAAATAGCTGCATATACTTCTCCCTAAGAATAAAAAGATTATTAGGCATGTTTAATAAACAGATGAAAGTTATTTTCCTGATGGCAGAGCAAAACATTCTTTTATTTTCGCAAGATGATGTGCTTCTGTTTTCTGAAGTTGCAATTATCAGAAAATCATATGTTTATGTGGCAAATTATGATTATCTTAAAGAGTAGATAAAATTACTAAAAAGAACATCTTTGTGAGGAGAAGTGAAAAACGTCGAGTGCAAAAGGGGTAATGGTCCAAAAGATGAGATAAAAAAGAGAGATAAATAGGTCATTTTAGCTTGTA
Source organism: Artemisia argyi (assembly GCA_030686995.1). Lineage (NCBI taxonomy): Eukaryota > Viridiplantae > Streptophyta > Magnoliopsida > Asterales > Asteraceae > Artemisia > Artemisia argyi. The sequence continues at coordinate 168,746,456 of CM060693.1, read as the reverse complement.
CCAGAAGATCTGCTTTGTTCCACACAGTATCTAAAACTAATTATTTAAACATAATTAACTAAAGGCATAATCTATTTATCCAAAACTCAAAAACAAATTAAACTCAAACACTGATTATTGAATCATACATAACAATTTTCAGAAGATCATCAGTTTATCAAAACATTAGAAAGCGGGACAAGATACATATCGCTCTCCAATTATATTTTTATATGGAATAACAAAATGAAGATGTCTTACCGAATGAGCTTCTCTATGCGTGCTCCAAACGTCTCAACAGTGAGAGCATCAAATTTTCTGCGCTCGGTGACAACTTTCAAATCTTCAAGACATTCTAATAAATATGATTGAGAGCGGTCATCATCTAAAGGTGTATTTCCAGCACATCGAGCAATATCAGCAAGTTCATTCATCTACATCATTAAAATAAACCTCAGCATGTTAATCACGAGTTAGTCTGGTTTATTTAACAAAAGAAAGTATGTATGATTCACGCTGTAATGTTTATTGCATATGATTGCTGTAAACTATTTCACATCATTTTTGTGAAAACTATTTCACATCATTACATCACATAAAAGGATAATGAGCTTTTGAGTGCAGATACTTATAACTTATAAGCAAAACAAGGTTGCTGAATGCAAAAATCTTTGTGTGGTTCGTGTGGCTTGTATATTGACAATCTATATCAAGAACCTTCAAGAGCAGATACTTGTAAGTTAAATGAGGTTGAATGCAAAAAATCTGTGTGTTTAATGTTGCTTGTGCATTGTCAATTTATAACAATAACCTTCTAGTGTAACTTATGTGCAAAACGAGGTTGTTGAATGCTTAATGGTGATGGATTAAGCGATGGGTGTAATCATGTTTATATAATTATTCACAAAATCATTAAGTTCAATAGCTTTCATTAATGTTTGTTTAATAGCTTAACATAAACTGTGGCCCCTTCTGACTGTGTATGAACGACCCTCGATACATTTCCAAAGAATATTACTAATCGTGTTAAAAGTATAAAACAGCATAGTGACTCGTCATTTGTAGGTGTAATCATCACCAAAGAAAGTTTTCATGTTTTTCCTAGGTGCATGGCTTGCTCAAGATCATTTATTTTCCCATTGTGTTCTATTATCCAAATAAACGGGTAAACGGAGATGAATCAGGCTACTGGGAGAAGTCGCGCTTTTTTGGCTATGATGTACGCGGCCTCTCCGATATTCCCGTGGCCGTTTCCAGACTTTTCCCTAGCCATCCCAAGATGTTTACCCAACGAGGTTTAAACCCAGCTCTCTTCTGGGACTTCGGGAACACCGAACCACTAGGCCACCTAGGAGATGGTTTGTTCTGTTATTCTAAGCTAGCATGATACAGCTATAGAAACATTCATATATACTTTCACACGTATTCTTATAGTTCTGCACTCTCACATAGATATATTCTAAAGTAGTTCTAGTCATCTAGATTTCTACAAAACAATGAAGATACATTGTGGATACTAATTAATTTTAACTTGACTAAAAACTTAAGTCAACGGAGAATAGAAAACATTGAATATATACACACACACAAAAACCTTTAGTAAAGTACCAACCTGTGGAAGATCATCATGTTCCGAGTAAGAACCCTTTCCCGTCAACAATAAGTCTATCTGGCTTGTCCTAGGTGTTAACAATGGTGACCTAGGAGTGATGCTACCAGCAGACGATGTTGTCATTCCTTGATCAGACTTGGGCCCGAACCTCGTTTTGTAAGGTAAGGATGATGTCACGCCTTTCATATCATCCATATCACCATCCGGTAAACAGTCAAGCATGTCATCCGACCCTCTTCGAGACCAATCACTAAGCTTTGGGGATAAGAGATCAGATTCTTCAGTAACACTTGAATTTGATACCTTTGCCCCATCTGGGCTTCCAGCCGCTTGCTGTAAATCCTTCTGTGTGTAGGATTCCATCAGCTTCTCAAGAGTTTCAGATATCCTGAGTAGCCTGTCATCCACACGAAGACCTTTCTGATCACATCGATCAGCAATAGCGCAAATTCTAGAATGATCTTCCAACTGTAATGTGGGAACCTCTTCCTCACAAATACGACAAATTATAGAACTTTCATCGGCAAAACCTGATTGATCCGGCCATCCCCATGAAGGTTTGTGCCGGTGCGTATACGGAGTGGTAGATTGCGCATTCAAATCTTTAGCAGGAGAAACCTCTGGAGGCATTACATTAGTCACATCCGCACGGGAAGCTACATTCTTGTTAGAAGCATCACTCCTGCTATCACTCACTTCCTTCACCGGAGCAACTTCTTTGGGGATTTTTACTCCAGGGGATGGCAGTGGCTTCCATGATGACATACGATTTCTTCCTGTAGGAGAGTCTAAATCCTTAACTATGTCTATAGGAGATGGAGTGAAAATATTGTCAGGCTTTTTAGCTTGGTCTTTCTTCAAATCCATGCTCTGCATCTGACGCTGTTCCTGACTGTAATATTTCCTTGATGCTGGTTTTGAAGTTCTTGAAGCACTAGAGATATCATCCCTTCTTATGCTTGGAGGAACACTTTTATCCGCAGAATGAAGAGATTGACGAAGCTTAAGAACAAGTTCATCTTCGGCCAACCCAGTTTCTTTGTGAAACTGCAGCAATCTTGTACATCTGGTGAGGATGAAAAGCATACGAGTATGAAGCTGCTTTAGGATGCCCATTGGAAGTTCCTGACGCCTATCATCCAGTTCCTGAACAATGCCTTCACATTGCAGCCAAAACTCTCCAGGGGTTGTCATAGCACACCTCTGAGCCAAAACCAGTAGGTCCTCCAATGTTTCCTGCCATTCTGGTTGACTTTCCGCATTCTTCTCAAGAATTCCAAGCAAATCAGCTGCAAATACATGCAGATCAGTATCAACTTCTTCCTTTGCTTTGTCAAACTTCGCTCGTATAGTCACCAAAACCTCCTGCTCAAAGTATAGAGAAAACAATAAGAAACCAAAAAAATAATAGCATATAAGTGCCCCCTGTTAAATAGATTCAGGAAAAAAAATATATGTTTACCTCTAAGTTATTTAAGCCACGAGGCTTCCAAAACGGGTAAGGCCGTACGCCTTTTGAATTCAGTTCATGGGAGAAACTTTTGATATCAGCGGGATATCTCTTTCTAGGTGCACTTGTAACCCTTAGTATAGCTTGAAAGCGAGGCGATTCGGATTCCTTTGGGTTTTCACAATCATATGATGTCTACAAAGGCAGAAACTAAATTTTCAATTTCAAGATGTAATGCTAGAAACTAGCTTCATTGCAACAGCTTACCTTCATTTCCGGAGTACAAAGCTCTGAACTCCTCAAGTTTCCAGAGTACCGCCTCGCTTTCGATTGTCCTGTAATGATAGTTAGGTAACACAAAGTGTTACAAGAATTAGATCAGGTTTTATAACATTTCACACCATTAATGTAAAGATGGTAGAATTTCCGATAATAACTATATTATACACATCAAAAGCATTCATCTTTTTATGATTTAGCAGACTAATAGATCAGAAAAATACACCATTAGCTATCAGATGTTGATTTATCCATGTTAGAGAAGCCACATCACACCAACTCTATGGTTAAAAAGAAAGCTATAGGTTTGTATGAATATAAGTAATTAACCACAGCAGAATTAAATGATTTAACGCATCATTAAACCGCCAAAGAAGAATTTTCATTTTATTACAGAATGGGGTATTTATAATGTTTTGCAAATAAGAAAATGTCACACCTACAGAAGACTTCATTGTACACTCGTCATGTAAACTATAACCTGAGTTGCACTCTCATAAACCTATAAAGAGGAGTTCCTCTAACTATACGAATATTTCTAGAATACTATTTTCTCAATACTATTAAAAAAACTATGGAATGCTTAGGGTGCGTTTAGTTGAAAGAAAACACCCTTGTTTTCTACAAAATGGTTTGTACAAAACAAGGAAAATAGAGATTGTGTTCAAATCAAACATTTCCCAACACATTCTCTACAAAACACAAAACATGCATTTCCCAACTTAACAAGGAAAACTAAAAAACACATTTTTTCTGTTTTCTTTGTTCCCCTTGTAACTCCCCTTCTTTCCTTCAAAATAGAAGACAATGTCACATGAACATTTTTTCTACGTTTTGTGGAAAATTTAATCCCCTTCTTTTTTTAACAAGACTGAAAATAGTTTACATTAAAAAAAAAAATTCTCCAACTAAAAGCACTCTTAGTCCCATGATCCCAAAATTATTAAACATAAGAAAAAAATCCACTAGGGCAAATTTACTATCAATGCAACATATAAAAGGGTGAATCCTTTTCTCTCCTTTTTGTTGCCAATTTTAAAGTATTAAATTCTGACCAAATAAGCAAAAAGGGGTTATCTTTGAACTGTCTTAAATTGAAGGTACTACAAGCTACTACGTGCCATGAGAAAATCGGGTGCATGTTCATAAACTGCAAAGCTTCCTCCCCTGTGCATGTATGATGAACTTAAGGTGCAAAATGACCTCTATTTCTTAAGCCCTACCTCAAGGATGCTCAGAGTATACTAAAAGGTACTTCTCTCAAGTCTGATCCTACATAAATTGGTTCATAAGATAATACAGTACTACATCTTTTAATTACTAATCCCATTTAGTTTACAGCAATAACGTGTGGAAACAGACAATAAGTTCTATAGTACACAAGTCTACCGGATAATCATTTACAGTGAAGATATATTTAGTATCCAAAGGTAAATGTTAACATGACTTCTCAATGCCAAGATAGAAACTAAATTAGTTTTCCCAATTATAAGAAAGCAACTACTTATCTACTTGGCACACCATTACATTACTAAACAGGGTATTTATTTTTTATCGGTCTATTTATAACTGTAACTACGATACTCCTATCACTTTGTTTACTAGTGCAAATGGATTAATGTAACATCGTCAATAAGCCCAATTTGGACAAGCACATAGCTCTAGTATTAATGTACATGGATCCAAATGTAATAACTCGAGTCATTACTCATTACGCCTAAACTTTCAAACCTTGCCCTTAAGCGGTCTCTAAAACACCGTAAGAAACTTAAATGCTCAACATATACTCCACCACGCTCATGATCATATCATTTCCACTGTTCTTATACCTAACAGTCTAACACTAAACAACTCTAATCGCTTCAACATTCTATATATAAAAAAACAATTTCATAACACATAGTCCGAAAAATGCAACGCGTAACACAAAACAATACCAGCTTCGGTGAAGATACATTTAGTATCCAAGGGTAAATTTTAACATCAGTTCTCAATGGTTAGAAAGAAACCTAACTTATAATAGGAATAATATCGACTATAAGAACCAACTCCTTGTCTACTTGGCACACCATTTCATTACCAGGGCGCGGAGCCAGAAAGTTATGGTAGAAGGGGCAAACTTTGATAATCTTTAGAAACTACACTACAAATCAGTTCGTAGGGGCAGGGTGGGCACGTGCCCACCCTGCCCCCCCTCCTGACTCCGCCAATGAGGATATCGATTTTATATTGATCTAGCTATACTTGTAGCAAATATATTCCTATCACGCTACTAGTCGACATGGATTAACTAGTGTAACATAACCAATAGTGCCTAATGTACAAAAACGCATAACGTCAAACAATTTAGCTAATAGTAAAACCTAATATGCTACCCTCCATTAATGAAGATGGATCCAAATCTAATTACTCACACCATTACTCATTACGCCTAAACTTTCAAACCTCGCCTTAAAGCCGTCTCTAAAACACCGTAAAACTCAACATTACGAAACTCTAATCTCATCAAACTCATCTTGTCAATCAAACCTGAGTAATACGCTGTTAAAAATTACCCTACATTAATGAACATGGATCCAAATCTAGTTACTCACATCATTACTCATTACGCCTAAACTTTCAAACCTCGCCTTAAAGCCGTCTCGTAAAACATAAATGCTCAACATATCTAATTACAATCGCATTACAAAACTCTAATCTCATTTACATTCTACATAACAATCAGTAAATTTACGCAATTATCCGAAAAACACAAAACACCGTACCAGCTTCGGACGACGACTCGCCGTTCTGCAACCGCGACCTTCCTAATCCTCCTCCACCACTCGGCGTCTTCTCCCACGCCTTCACCTGCTCACACAAATCCTTCTCATCCTCCTTCTTCGTTTTCGACAAATTACTCGCACCGACTTTCGCGTTCCCACTCTCCTTCCCAAAGCTAAAAAAACTCTCCTGAGGCAACGGTCCCGATCTCGTCTTAATCCTATTCAACCCTAACGACGACGCTAGTATCGGAGACACCGTCACCTTATCACCACCGGAAGAAACATCACGATCGCCGGAAACAGGTCCTTGACCGGATCTGGTAGTGATCGGCTTTGAAGGTGAAGTAGGAGCTCCATCTTTGACTTGAATTTGACGAAATGAAGGAGGCTGTTGTTGATTATTAGGTTTTTTGGATGATGACGTGGATTTGATCGGGGAAGATGATGACGTGGATCGAGGGCTGTTGGTGTTGGAACCTTCTGGAGAGGATGGTGATGATGATTTCTTAGATGAGAAGAATCTGCCTTTGAACACCATTTTTGTTTACTATCATTTAATTTTTATAAAATTAGGGTTTGGTTTTGTTTTTATGATGGATTGTGATTGAAGTAGAAGAACAACAGTGGAGTTGGATGTTATTGGGGGGTTGGGTGGTGGATTACCTACTACCCAGATTCATTAAACTGTAATTTCATTACAGTAACAATTCCACATTATGTACATCCGGACAGACCATGGACCGGACCGAACCGAACCGGACAGATTTCGGTTCGGACATCGTCCTCGGTTCACAGTCATCGGTCCGGTCTTACGTACAACCGACCATTTTGTTTTCTCGGATCAGACCGATCGAAGAACTGGACCAGACCGACCCCGATCAGAAAGAACACATTCAGTCCGGTCATCGATCTATAGTTTTGGGCTAAATTAGTCTCGGTCCGGTCCGGGTTTTTTCGGTCCGGTACGGGTTTGACCCAATGCTCACCCCTACCTATCACAGTCAGGAAACAATAAGCGGTAGTTGTTTGTTTTGATAAAGAGTTTGCTCGTAAATGCTACTAGAATTAGTATTTTGATTTGGAGCTTTTAGAGAGAAAAAACAAAAATGTTAGTTGTTTATTTTCAAACAAGCATTTTGTGCAAAAAGTTAACTGTTTGTTGATAATTGCTTCAAAACGCTTTTAAACGCTTGCCACCAAATACCATAGGTTTTTCGTGGGTTATTTGAGAAAAAATGACTGATTATGATAATATTAGAAAGTATGCGTGTGGAGATTCAAGTTTGTCAAACTGTATTTGTTAACTTTATAAAACATGACATTATTAGCCGAGCTTATTAGCATCATATTATTTGTAGTCCAATTATTATTATGTAGTTATTCAATCACAAGCCACTTATAACAACCCGCATTTTCCAGGTCCTTACTCAACCTCAAACTCGAAAATATTCGCTTTTGGTATTTAGAATTTAACTTTTACGTGTAACCGTTAAGTCTAATCGCGTAACCCAAAAAAAAATATAATAATAATAATAATAATAATAATAATAATAATAATAATAATAATAATAATAATAATAATAATAATAATAATAATAATAATACACGTAAGATATGTACTATAGGCTTTTACAATCATGTTATATGTGTCTATGCATTTTACTTTATAAACTTTACACAAAACTTTTACCTTTGCCGTTTACGTCAATTTGCGTACATGAAGTAACTTTATCATCTTTCATAATGCATACATATACATATATAATTATACCAAATACAAAATAATCTGCAATTTGTCCTATTCTAATTCAAAGTTGCCGCCCCTAACTTTTATTTGTAGTATTAGAAACATCCTTGAACTGCTACCTTTTCATTTTGGTGATTAACTAAGTTTAAGGTTCACATGTGATCCATTGCTTGGCTCAAAGCACATTATTCCCTTCTCTTGGGACTCTACACACGGCTAACACAAGAACCAAGACAAGCAACACCCACTTTTGGTCATATTCTCACTATTGCATAAGAAATGAGATGTGAAGTTAGCCTAAATGCATTTATAATTAGATATACACCTAACACTTGACATTTGCGTCCAAAAACAAAACACCAACACCAGTCTTCCCTCTCTTTCATACTGTCACATCCTTTTCCCACATCTGAAAACATCACAAATCATCAGTGATGATAGCAAAGCTCCAAAAATCGGTCCTATTCTTCGCAGGTCTGATCTATTTTGTCTAACCCTCGAAGTCAACATATCCAAACAAGTTATTGATGAGGATTGAAGGTGACCTTAACCCCTTATGGCCATGGTTTGACTGATAACAAAGAAAGAAAGGGTCAACTTTTCTTGTTTTTCTTCTTTTATTGTTTTTCATTGTCCAGTAGATCCACACACTCAACTCTCAATCACAATAGTTTTCACAAAAATCAGATTCTTCAAGGGTATCGACCTATTATCGGCGTGTGTGGATTTGCTTGGAATCGGATTTGGGTCTTATTGTTTTCAGTCAATCGATCATCTTAATCTTGTAAGGTTCATGAATTTCTTTCATATTGGTTTTATGGTTCGGTTATGTGTCCGAAGTTAGTAAAGACTCTTTTGAAAAGATTATTTGGTCTTGAGTTATGTATGACTGTTAAAATTTTTATGCAATCGATCAATTTTATAAATTGTTATTTGATGCGTGGGAATCGCACCTTGCTTTACCTCTCGAGGGATCTCGCGAGGCTTATAACCCCCACCAGGCAGTGTACCTGGTCGTTGTAGTATAGTATAGTGACAAGTACCGGGGGATTGATTGTTCAGCTTAGGAATAGTGTCGCTAGGATTAGAAAACCTAATTAATAGTTCTAGAGATGAGAGATGATTATTTTTGTGTTTTTATATTTTTATGAAAGCAATTAAAATCTCGGGTTTTGAAGGAGTGGGCGGAATTAGTTGCTATTCAACTAACCCAAAGCTATTATATAATTAAAATAAAATAATGAAAATGAAATTAAACTAATTAAACTAAGGTTGTGAGCAGTATTTGGAGAAATTGTGTTTACTTAGACTTCACTACTCCCTAGATATCTTTTACATGTTAATTACTTGTTACACTTGTATGAATGACGGGTTGTATTCCTTAATACCATTCGTGGGGTGGCATACATAACTCCCCAACTCTATGAGCTCTTATCTCCTCCTACACCATGACCCAGCACAACTATAGGGATTGTAAACAGTGGCTCATGCATTAAATACAACCAATAAAGACCTAGTACGCCTCGGTTCATGTTTCTTAAGACGTTCAAGCATGTTACCATTTGGAGATCTGCCAGTTTTCTTAAGCCTAACATATAAATCATTCATTCAAAACAAGAATAGACAAGTAATCAACACATAATCAACATCTAGGTTTCATTAGATCTAAGCAAACACAAGAGATATCTAGCCTAGCATAGTAGAATTGAGACAAGAACAAGAGATAAACAACCAACACATAGACATATTGATTGAATTGAAAGTACACTTATCTCAATTACAATGCAAGGTCTCAAGGGTTTGGAACCCTTGAAAAACCTGTAAAAGAGGCACCAAAATCGTCTTTAGGGTTTCACCAAAACTTCTCTCTTTTTAATGAAAAAACTAGAAAACTATATATAGGAAAATCGTTCTGACGGCGTCAAGAGTTAAATCTGACGCCGTCAACTCGCCGCCATAAACTTCCTCGGACGGCCTTGATCCACTTATGACGGCCTATGTGACGCCGTCACCACCCACGGTATATTAATTTTGCCACTTTGACGCCGTCACCAGTACGTATGACGCCGTCACCACCTTCGATATTTAATTCTTCATGTATGACGCCGTCAAGCTTTTGGTCTTGACGCCGTCACCTTGTATTTTCAGCTTAGATTTTTGGTACTTTGCCGTTTTCTTCACTTTATGCTCCAAAAACGTCCAAAATAGCCTCTTTTCCAGAATTCACTCTCCAAACACCTAAAATCACAAAAGGAACGATTTAGGGTAATATTTGATCAAATAAAGTCGGATTCGGGCTTAAATGACCCCCTAAAAACGGATCATTTTTCGCCTCATCATTATTCTCGTTGGTTATTATTGTCTTGTGTGGTAAAACCTAAAAGGTTAAACTGATAACGCTAAAACTGAAACTAAAGGCTCGGATTGGAAGTGCTTATTTTTCATCTCTTGGTTTATTTTGTTAAAATAGTTTTGAGATAAAACTTAGACTGTTCTTGTTCGGGTCGAACCCACTGTTGGGTCGAACCAACAGTTGGTGTTACTTGGGCTAATGAGATTATGCTTTAATGTGTTTCCAAGAATAACATTAAACATGCTGCAATGGTTGAATTTGGTTTAAATTATTTTTGTGCTTGGCCTTTTGTCGAAACCACTGTTCGAGCACCCCAGATGGGTGCGTTTGGCTTTTTTTTTATTTTTGGTTCCATGGGGTCACCAAGTGTTAAATGCAAAACAGTAATAAATTTATTACTAACTCCTAATTTGTTAGACAAAAATCGAGTTGTGTTTTGTTTTGTTGACTGGTCGAGACCAACAGTCCCAACAGTGGGTATGTTTGGTTTTGTTTATTTGATTCCGGCTTATTTCACGGCTTACTTCCTTGTTTAATTGACGCATCTCGTACTCGACTTACTAAATCATAACTTATAATTCGAAACTTAATGTTTACTCGTGATTTAAAAACTATAAATTATTATACGTACGTAACACATTCAACTATAAACCCCTATACGTTTAAAATTCTATAAAAATTAGTCAAAAACTAAACTTGTAAGTTTAAACACATTTATTATCGCACATCACCTATTTAACTTATTTAAAACTTGACATGTCTTATAAAAAACCTACTTTGGTTTTATAAATTATAAAACGGCCATTTACTTAAACATATAGTTATCATGAGAAACCAAAAATGTCTACACGGGTCATGTCCAATTTTCATCAAATGATTATTTTCTATAAATTATCTTTTCACTAACTTACTATATACTCTATATATGTATACACTTCCCTTTTTGTTCGACAACACTTAATAATCCGTGATTATTTTTCCGTACCTTTCCTCTCGGACATTTTTCTAACGAATACTGTTCGTCATGAATACTTTACACTTCTATACGTGTGCACTTCCAAGAGCCAATCCCTGCCAACGTTTACAAAACTACTTAAACTCAAATGCTGCCACACAAGCAACAATAACATAAAACTCTTTAAAACTTTAAACTTATTTAAACTTCACACTTAGAGTCTTAAATTGGATTTGTGTTCTAAACTTGCCGTACTAATTTAGGTCACTTGTCGGTGCCGTTCACTATTACTATTTGACTTTACTCTATTCAGACTGCCTTGCTGAGGTGAGTTCTCGTAGCCCCACTTTTAACATGTTTTACCTTGGGGTGAAAATGGTACTCAATGCTTTACAAATGTTTTTATGCTGTGAAATTCTGTTTTACATGATTTTGGACATATATGTGTGATGATGCGATTATATGCTGTGACATGTGTGTTTTGTGAATACATGACTACGCCACTGTTAACTCTCTGCTGAGAGCCTACAAGTTGATAGGTTCAGTTGATGCAACTGTTACCTCTCTTTGAGAGCCCACATGTTGATAGATCTATTGGGGTAGCTCCCCACGTGATATTTGTTATGCGTATGATGTGCACTATAGGTTCAGTTGGCGTGACACCATTTCTGATTTGTTAACGTGCTTGTAATTGGTAATCATTTGCACTAATGTCCGATGCTATTATTCACAGCTTCGTGGTTTAACTCTTAAACCTACGAGCTCACCAACTTTATGTTGACGTTTTCGAGTATCCATTTTCGGGTGTGAAGAATGAAGTTCCATTAGAAGGTTGAGTATTGGCCTGGCTTAGCAGACATAAGACGGGACTCTACCGGGTTATATTCCCGAGGAGTTATGCATTTGGAAATGTCCCTTTAAGACTTGTCCTTTGTAAACTTATGAAGCAAGACATCTATTTACCTGTATTTTAGGATCGTTGTAACTTTGACTTGTGTTTTGATGTTATGAAATTAGTATTTCTCTATTATGACACCACGTGTTCTTGATCTTGAAGTCACATCCATTAAATGACATTCCGCTGCGCCATTTTTGGGGTGTGACAGATTGGCATCAGAGCCTTGGTTATAGAGAATTAAATGGTTTGACCTAGACTATAACCTAAGACCCCTCATATAGTTTGCATAAATAGGGACTGCATGTGCGATTATGTGTGTAGTATGACAAGAAGTGATGATGATTAGTAAATGCAGCATGGTGCTATCTTAAAAACTTCTGGCCAACGTTTTTACGATAACATGATGCGGCATGGACTTATCAAATTCATGGATTGTCATATAGGAATTGAAGTTGAGTATAGTAGCACGACACGTATACCGACCTTTCCTACCCATCTCCTATCTAACGTTTACCGATTTCCTACCTTGTAGAATCATGCCTCCAAGAAGGTCGTCTCGAGTTAAACGTGGTGTTCCACCATCGAGGGGTGGAAGGACTGGTGGACGAGGAGGTAGGGCAGGAGGTCGTGGCACGAGAAGCGATGATACCGGCAATGAGACTCCTGATGTTGCTACCATTATCGCCCAGCAACTACGTGAATTACTACCGACTATTGTCACCCAAGTTGGTGACCATATGAGTAACCAAGGAAACAACGTGAGTGGGGATAACCAAGCGGATAACGATGGTGGAAGTGATCATGTCAATGATAGGAACAATAACAACGGTAACAGGGGATGTAACTACAAGGAATTCACCGCTTGCAAACCAGTGGATTTTGATGGCAATGGAGGGGCGATAGCTTATACTCGATGGGTAGAAAAGATGGAGTCAGTGATTGACATAAGTGAGTGTGCGGACCGTAAGAAGGTGAAGTTTGCTGCCTGTTCATTGACTGGAAAAGCGTTGACTTGGTGGAACACGCAAATTCAGGCTAGGGGCAGGGAAGCTGCCTTGGGAATGAGTTGGGATGACTTTAAGGCATTGTTAAAGGAAGAGTACTGTCCAGATAATGAGATGCAGAAACTGGAACATGAGTTCTACCACCATACCATGGTAGGAACTGATCATACGGCTTATACGGATCGGTTCCATGAGTTCGCTAGACTAGTACCTCATATGGTCACTCCTGAATCCAAGAGAATTGAAAGGTACATCTATGGGTTGGTCCCTGAAATTCGCGGGTGGTGAAAGCGACTGAGCCTGCTACTATCCAAAGTGCGATACTGAAATCTGCAGCCTTAACAGATGAGATGGTTAGGAACTGGACATCGTCTAAGAGTGGTGATAAGAGAAAGGCTGTGAGCGAGCCAAGCAAGCAAGGTGGTGCAAAGGGTGACAATAAGAAAGCAAAGTGGGGAAAAGGATTTGTGGCAACTAGTACCGTCAAGAAGGAGTATCAGGGTCCTTACCCTATGTGTGCCAAATGCAACTACCATCATCCAGAGACTAGGCCATGCCAGGTGGTATGCTTTAACTGTAAGCGACCTGGTCATATAGCAAAGGATTGTAGGGCAGTGGCTAAACAAGTGACACCAGTTAATACCGTTAACCCAAGGGCGTGTTATGAATGCGGAAATCCGAATCATCTTCGGAATGCTTGTCCTAGGTTGAATGGGACACGAGGGCAAGTGCAAAACAACCAGAACCAGGCTTTAGCGATTTGTGGAAACAATGCTAACCGTGGTAACAATGGTAACCCAGCTCGTGGTCGGGTATTTGTGATGAACGCTGAAGAAGTACGCGAAGACCCGAACATAGTGACGGGTACGTTCTCTTTAAACGACCATTATGCTACTATGCTATTTGATTCTGGTGCTGATTATAGTTTTATCTCCACAAAATTCATGCCTTTGTTAAATATGGAACCCAATAGACAAGGCTTTAGTTACGAAATTGAAATAGCAAGTGGTCAAAAGGTAGAAACAAATAATATTGTTCACGGGTGCAAACTAGAGTTAGAAGGTTACACCTTTAGCATCGACTTGATACCATTCGGACACGGAAGCTTTGACGTAATTGTAGGTATGGATTGGTTGTCCAAGCATAAGGCTGAAATAGTGTGCCACAAGAAGATGGTCCGAATAACACTACCAAACGGTGAATTACTTAAGGTCTATGGAGAGCGACTTGAAGAAAAAGCGAAGCACCTCATGAGCATGAAAGTAGACGAGCTGAAACTAGAAGGTATCCAAATCGTTCGAAACTTCCCAGAAGTATTTCCCGATGAATTATCCGGATTACCCCCTACGCGAGAAGTTGAATTTCGGATAGACCTAATTCCCGGAGCAATGCCAGTTGCAAAGTCTCCCTACCGATTGGCACCCACTGAAATGGAGGAGTTGTCTAATCAACTCAAGGAACTCCAAGACAAAGGTTTCATTCGACCTAGTTCTTCGCCATGGGGAGCACCAGTGTTGTTCGTCAAGAAGAAGGATGGTTCGTTTAGAATGTGCATTGACTATCGGGAGCTAAATAAACTAACCATTAAGAACCGTTACCCTCTCCCGAGAATTGATGACTTATTTGACCAACTACAAGGTTCACGATACTTTTCCAAGATAGATCTGCGTTCCGGCTACCATCAGTTACGAGTACACGAAGATGACATCCCAAAGACCGCGTTTAGAACTCGATATGGTCATTTTGAGTTTACGGTTATGCCTTTTGGACTGACAAATGCGCCTGCGGTTTTCATGGACTTGATGAACCGAGTATGCAGGCCATACCTAGATAAATTTGTTATTGTATTCATCGATGACATTTTCATCTACTCCAAAACAAAAGAGGAACATGAAATGCATCTCAAGTTAATCCTAGAGTTGCTCAAGAGGGAGAAGCTATACGCCAAATTCTCGAAGTGTGAATTCTGGCTACAGGAAGTCCAATTCCTTGGACATGTGGTTAATAAAGATGGTATTCATGTGGATCCCAGCAAGATCGAAGCTGTGAAGAATTGGGAAGCCCCTAAGTCCCCTACAGAGGTCCGCTCATTCTTAGGACTTGCAGGCTACTACCGGCTATTCATCGCAAACTTCTCTAAAATTGCCAAACCTCTTACTCTGCTGACTCAAAAGAATAAGAAGTACGAGTGGGGCGAGGAACAAGAAGAAGCCTTTCAAACCTTGAAAAACAATCTATGTAATGCTCCAATTCTGGCCCTCCCCGATGGACCAGAAGATTTCGTAGTGTATTGTGATGCATCATGTCAAGGTCTTGGGTGCGTATTAATGCAAAGGGGTAAAGTGATTGCCTATGCATCCCGACAGCTGAAGATCCATATACCACCCATGATTTGGAGCTAGGCGCTGTAGTGTTCGCTCTCAAGATATGGCGACATTACTTGTATGGGACGAAAAGTATTATCTATACTGATCACAAGAGTCTCCAACATATCTTCAATCAAAAAGAGCTGAATATGCGCCAGAGGAGATGGATTGAACTCTTTAGTGATTATGACTGCGAGATTCGCTACCACCCAGGTAAGGCGAACGTAGTAGCTGATGCTTTGAGTAGGAAGGAAAGACTCAGGCCTAGGAAAATAAAAGCCATGAGTATAACCATACATTTGGGTATCAAGGATAAGATACTAGCGGCTCAAAGGGAGGCAACTATGAATATGGATGCACCCACAGAGAATATGCGAGGTTTGGATAAACAATTAGATAAAAAGGACGAAAGTGGACTGTACTTTGTAGACCGAATTTGGGTACCGTTAGCTGGTGGTGTGAGAACCTTAATCATGGATGAAGCACATACGACGAGGTGCTCCATTCACCCAGGAGCAGATAAGATGTACTACGATCTTAGAGAATTATATTGGTGGCTTGGGATGAAGAAAGACATAGCTTACTACGTTAGCAAGTGCCTGACTTGCTTGAAGGTGAAGGCTCAATACCAGAAACCATCTGCTTTGTTACAACAACCAGAAATCCCTGAATGGAAGTGGGAAAAAATAACCATGGACTTCGTTACAAAGTTACCCAGGACTAGTAGCGGGTACGATACAATCTGGGTCATCGTTGACAGATTGACTAAGTCTGCACATTTCTTACCAATCCGAGAGGATTACAAGATGGACAAGTTGGCAAGACTCTACATCAATGAGATAGTAGCAACACACGGTGTGCCTATATCGATCATATCTGACCGTGATAGCCGTTTCACGTCAAACTTTTGGCAATCATTGCAAAAGTCACTGGGAACGCACTTAGATATGAGTACTGCTTACCATCCACAGATCGACGGTTAAAGTGAGTGTACCATACAGACCTTAGAGGACATGCTCAGGGCTTGTGCCATAGACTTCGGTGGTAATTGGGATACTCACCTTCCCTTGGTCGAGTTCTCCTACAACAACAGTTACCATGCTAGCATAAAAATGGCACCATTCAAATCACTTTATGGGCGGAAGTGTCGCTCACCTATTTCTTGGGCAGAAGCCGGAGAAAGCCAAATGATAGGACCTGAAATAGTGTTAAAGACCACTGAGAAGATCATTCAAATCAAGGATAGACTCAAGGTTGCACGTAGCCGACAGAAGAGTTATGCCGACAATAGACAGAGACCTCTGGAATTTAATGTTGGTGATCATGTATTACTTAAGGTATCACCTTGGAAAGGTGTTGTACGATTTGGTAAGAAGGGCAAGCTAGCACCCAGATATGTAGGACCTTTTGAGGTCACTGAGAGAATCGGTCCAGTAGCTTACAGACTGAGGCTACCTCAAGAGTTAAGTAACGTTCATGATATGTTTCACGTATCGAACCTTAAGAAGTGCCTTGCTGATCAAACCTTACACATACCATTGGAAGAGATTCAGATAGATCCCAAGTTACACTTTGTGGAGAAACCTTTTGAGATCGTAGAGCGTGAGGTCAAGAAGTTGAAACGTAGAAAGATCCCAATAGTTAAAGTCCGTTGGGACTCAAAGCGTGGGCCTGAGTTTACTTGGGAGCGGGAGGATCAGATGAGACTCAAGTACCCACACCTGTTTGACCATAGTACAAGCTGAATTTTGAGGACAAAATTCTAAATAACAGGGGTAGACTATAACAACCCGCATTTTCCAGGTCCTTACTCAACCTCAAACTCGAAAATATTCGCTTTTGGTATTTAGAATTTAACTTTTACGTGTAACCGTTAAGTCTAATCGCGTAACCAAAAATAATAATAATAATAATAATAATAATAATAATAATAATAATAATAATAATAATAATAATAATAATAATAATAATAATAATAATAATAATAATAATAATAATAATAATAATAATAATAATACACGTAAGATATGTACTATAGGCTTTTACAATCATGTTATATGTGTCTATGCGTTTTACTTTATAAACTATACACAAAACTTTTACCTTTGGCGTTTACGTCAATTTGCATACATGAAGTAACTTTATCATCATTCATAATGCATACATATACATATATAATTATACCAAATACAAAACAATCTGCAATTTGTCCTATTATAATTCAAAGTTGCCGCCCCTCACTTTTATTTGTAGTATTAGAAGCATCCTTGAACCCCTACCTTTCCATTTTGGTGATTAACTAAGTTTAAGGTTCACATGTGATCCATTGCTTGGCTCAAAGCACATTATTCCCTTCTCTTGGGACTCTACACACGGCTAACACAAGAACCAAGACAAGCAACACCCACTTTTGGTCATATTCTCACTATTGCATAAGAAATGAGATGTGAAGTTAGCCTAAATGCATTTATAATTAGATATACACCTAACACTTGACATTTGCGTCCAAAAACAAAACACCAACATCACTCTTCCCTCTCTTTCATACTGTCACATCCTTTTCCCACATCTGAAAACATCATAGATCATCAGTGATGATAGCAAAGCTCCAAAAATCGGTCCTATTCTTCGCAGGTCTGATCTATTTTGTCTAACCCTCGAAGTCAACATATCCAAACAAGTTATTGATGAGGATTGAAGGTGACCTTAACCCCTTATGGCCATGGTTTGACTAATAACAAAGAAAGAAAGGGTCAACATTTCTTGTTTTTCTTCTTTTATTGTTTTTCGTTGTCCAGTAGATCCACACACTCAACTATCAATCACAATAGTTTTCACAAAAATCAGATTCTTCAAGTGTATCGACCTATTATCGGCGTGTGTAGATTTGCTTGGAATCGGATTTGGGTCTTATTGTTTTTAGTCAATCGATCATCTTAATCTTGTAAGGTTCCTGAATTTCTTCCATATTGGTTTTATGGTTCGGTTATGTGTCCGAAGTTAGTAAAGACTCTTTTGAAAAGATTATTTGGTCTTGAGTTATGTATGACTGTTAAAATTTTTATGCAATCGATCAGTTTTATAAATTGTTATTCTCGTTGGTTATTATTGTCTTGTGTGGTAAAACCTAAAAGGTTAAACTGATAACGCTAAAACTGAAACTAAAGGCTCGGATTGGAAGTGCTTATTTTTCATCTCTTGGTTTATTTTGTTAAAATAGTTTTGAGATAAAACTTAGACTGTTCTTGTTTGGGTCGAACCCACTGTTGGGTCGAACCAACAGTTGGTGTTACTTGGGCTAATGAGATTATGCTTTAATGTGTTTCCAAGAATAACATTAAACATGCTGCAATGGTTGAATTTGGTTTAAATTATTTTTGTGCTTGGCCTTTTGTCGAAACCACTGTTCGAGCTCCCCAGATGGGTGCGTTTAGTTTTATTTTTATTTTTGGTTCCATGGGGTCACCAAGTGTTAAATGCAAAACAGTAATAAATTTATTACTAACTCCTAATTTGTTAGACAAAAATCGAGTTGTGTTTTGTTTTGTTGACTGGTCAAGACCAACAGTCCCAACAGTGGGTATGTTTGGTCTTGTTTATTTGATTCCGGCTTATTTCACGGCTTACTTCCTGGTTTAATTGACGCATCTCGTACTCGACTTACTAAATCATAACTTATAATTCGAAACTTATTGTTTACTCGTGATTTAAAAACTATAAATTATTATACGTACACTAATATAAAAGTAATTACAAGTTAGGGGTCATTTAACACTAATATAAAAGTAATTACAACAAATAATCGTTCCACTAAAGACCAAAGACAAGCACGGAGGTCATACACTAGCACCTCACAAATAGTGTTTAGATACTCACATCTCTCGGGTGTAATAAAGTAATATCACAATATGGAAACGGAAAATATCTCTCACTACCTGTCATTGCAAAATAGATTACCATAGGCTTGGGAAAGGATCAAACCTCCACCACATGGCGTAAGCACCTAGGATAAACTATCAAAGAGGTCTTTCAAAGGGTTGTAACGTTAGGTGTAGGGATATGGAATACACGGTTTTGTTGGATATAGGCAGTCTTTACTGGTGGCGAGTTAACAATCTTGGTTAATTACATGTACAAAATGGCGTTGCTAAGCCAAGACTAGACTCGACTTAAGCTAATAAATGAAAAATAACAAAAACATAAAATGAACATAAAATAAAACGGGATGGTAGTCCGTATGTTTTTTCTCTTTTTATTTTTCTATTTTTTTTTTTTTTTTGCATACACTCTTACCCTACCATCCAAAATAATACATTATAAAGAATGAAAATTCCCCTTACATTTGAATTTTTACATACTTTATAATAAACTAATCTAATGACTCGAATTAAGATAATCAAAACACTTGGAGTACTTTTAAGATTAACGCACATACGGGGGTAATAATATGATGTTTTTCCCCATTACTCCATAAAATAAGTACTTTACTCATGAGTCCCAATCGTCCCAAAATAATATGTACAAAGATATGACTCGACTTAGCAACCATGTAATCAATTAGATAATTAACTTAGGGTTTAACAAATAACAATAATGCACTAAAGATGAGTGCATACACGGAAGGCTAAGGCGATTTGGGTGTACATTTAAGTGGGGTGTAACAAATTCTTTTTTTAAGTAAAATGCTTAAAGTTAGAAACGAAAAGATAGGCTCGGAGGGGTGTACTAGGGGTTTCGTATACTAAAAATGAGTACAACGCTAATGGTGTGGGAAAAATTAGTTGACTTAACTAGCCAAGTAATATGACTTAAATGGTCAAGTAATTATAATACGAGTTTAACACAAGGGTGATCCTAATGCCTCTTATCATGTAGTAAATCCTACTGCACGAATGTGTCTCACTAGCGGTCTCGGGATGCATCACTAACGCAAGTTCTAGAATCTAAATGCTACCGATACACTCATAAGCACTAATAGTAAATGCTTTTCCTATCAAATCTAAAGGCGAACCTCACATATTTGGGTGGAAAATTTTTCTGAATAGTATGGTTTTGTGCTAGTCATACGACTCCTATCCATGAGACGTTTGCTATGGCTAAAGTTTCACTCCTAAATGTTGTAAAAAATTTTAAATTTGGTGCTAAAATTGCACTAACAAGTATTTCTCATAGTTTTATTACACATCTACCATCAAACAAACAAACTCAAGCGAAAGTGTATCTGTAAGGTATCATCATTTTACCCTCCCCTTACACTTAGGATGAACATTGTCCCCAATGTTCAAGTAAAGAATGTAAAAGTGAAATAAGTAAAACGAATGAAATTAAATACTCCCCTGATTCGCTTGGTATGGATAATAAGGTGGCCAGGTTAGATATTCCTCCAAGAAAATGAACAATCAAAACTTCCCTTCCAGAATAATAATCATCTTCTTGTCATACATAACCTGTAAATCCTGAGAAAACAGACAAGGCAACCTCGCATAAAATCGGCGGCAATCTACATATACTAATAAATCCTATAAAACAAAATAAGATATAATGCTTGTGGAATGATGTTTGCAGATTTCCTGGAGATTATAAAACTAATAATTCAACAAAAACTTTAAGACTCCGTTAGAAAAACAAAACTGGTAAAATTTTCAGATTTTTACACGTGACGCCGTCAAGAGTAAACTCATGACGCCGTCAGAAGTGACCTGCAGGAATTCTTATGTTAAGTTTCCGGAAAATTTCTGGAAAAACTTCGTCCTACTTCCTGGAAAATCCTGCAAAACTTCATTATGACTCGATACAAGCATTTGACTATAACAAATACGAATATACATGTTCACTTAATATTGTGGAGAATCATGATCGGTTTTGTTTCTTAAAAACATATTTGGGGTTTCCCCTTACACTTATCTTTTCCAAAAATACCTTTGGGTGAAGTTAAGACTAGGCCAAACAACAAAGTAAAGTATTTTCACTATTTTAGTTTTGAAACATGATCTACCAACAATAAAAATAAAGCATGCATACGGAAGCAAATAACAAAAAAACAAAATAAAAATCACACACAATCATGGGTTGCCTCCCAAGAAGCGCTTTTCTTTATTTACGAGTCTTGTAGCTAGACTCAAGGTCATGGGTTACCGTGTATCGCTTATGCTCACATAACCAAGCGTGAGCCATCTAATGGTCGCCTCATCTTTCTTATAATCATCTCCTAACTCTAAACATCCACGATAGTATCTTTTATTTTTTTCATGAGTATATTTAAGCCCTTTTCTCTTATCCTCTTCAATGATGTCCTCAAAAGCACCAATGTTATCCTTGTCAAATCGGGGTATAAAGCGAAATTCTTTCATTCTATTAGGCATCCTATAAGTGATCCTATCGGTGTTACTTGCAAATCGGATTGTCCCTTCTATCTCATCATATTCTAACTTGGACTCCTCAACAAACGGTTTACCAAACACAACATTGGATAATCGACAATCAATAACATTAGCAAGATCTTCAACAATCATAAAGTCGGTGATATAAGTGAAATTCCCAACAAAGACATGTAGACCTTTAACTCTCCCGATAAAGTTACAAACTCCACCGGGGTATTTGGGATCTCTTCTAGGTTCAAGTCTTATTTTCACTATATCATTATAAACACTTGAGGACATAATGTTGATTGGGGATTTAAATTCAATGTAAGCATTCTCAACGCGTCTATACCCAATCATACATGGTATCTTAGCATTCTTAGGATCGCTTCTATTTATTTTAGGTTCGATTCTAGTAAAAGGAGATCGAGGGTTATCAATAAGATTATTATAGTACACAATCTCCTCCTTAGTGGGGTATAGATTAAAATAGTCATCTAACTTTGGATCAATCTCCCCTTATTCAAGTTCCTCAACAATATTCACAAAATCATTAGGCCCTAGGTCCTCATTTGAATACAAGGCGGTCGCTAGGTCACTAAATGCATGGTCGAGCTCAACCTTAATCAACCTATTAAGCTCCCTAAGTTCCCTAATCTCACTCTCAATTTGTTCACGTAGCACAACCACTTCTATAAGGGAAAGGGGTGGATTCGCGTTTTCCATAATGGTCAACGGAATAGTCAATGAATTTAATTTACTAACAAAGACACGAAGAAAAAGATAGACTAAAGAGAACCTAAAAAATAAAAAATAAAATCTTACTAGAAAGGAATCTAGCAAATAGACCTAATAAAAAGAGATTCTAACCTAGACAATAACTATTCCCCGGGCTGCGGCGCCAAAAAATTGGTAGCGTAGGGATTGCACCAGGCTTTACCTCTCGAGGGATCTCGAGAAGCTTACAACCCCCACCAGGCAGTGTACCTGATCGATGTAGTATAGTATAATGACAAGTACCGGGGGATTGATCGTTCAGCTAGGAATAGTGACGCTAGGATTAGAAAACCTAAAGACTAGGTTTAGAGATGAGGGATGATTCTTTTTGTATTTTTATAATTTTAGGAAAGCAAGTAAAATCTCAGTTTCGAAGGAGTTGGGCGGAATTAGTTGCTAGTCAACTAACCCAATTACTAAAGATGCAATCAAAATAAAATACTAAAAACGAAAATAAACTAAATAAAACTAAAGTTGTGAGCAATATGTGGGAAAAATGTGTTTACTTAGATTTCACTACTCCCTAGATATCTTTTACACGTTAATTACTTGTTATAGTTGCGTGGATGATGGATTGTATTCCTTAATACCATTCATGGGGTGGCGTACTTACTTCCCCAATCCTATGAGCGCCTACTTCACTCCTATGTCGAGCCGGCTAAGAAGCTCCTAACATGGGATCATTAGAATTTACTCATGCATTAAATACAACTAATAAAACCTAGTACACATCGGTTCATGTTTCCTAAGACGTTCAAGCATGTTACACAATGGAGATCTGCCAGTTTTCTTAAGCCTAACATTGAAATCATTCATCCATTACAACCATAAACAAGTAATCAACACATAATTAACATCTAGGTTTCATTAGATCCAAGCAAACACAAGATAGATCTAGCCTAGCATGTTGAAATCAAGACAAGTAAAAGATATAATCAACCAACACATAGACATATTGATTGAATTAAGAGAAGACTTATCTCAATAGAACATGGAAGGATTCAAGGGGTGAAAACCCTTGAAAACACTGTAAAATATGACCTAGGGTTTACAAAGTTCGGCCCTAGTTTCTCCACACAACTTCCTCTCCTTATGAATGAAAAATAGAAAACTATATATAGAGTTTGATAGGTGACGGCGTCAAGAACAAATATCTGACGCCATCATCTCGCCGCCAAATAGTTCCTCGAACTGCCTAGATCTGGGTCTGACGCCGTCATGTATTCTCCTTATGCAGGCCGTCACAAAATTTTGTCTTGACGCCCTTGTTGTGACGCCGTCAGGTTTGCACTGGGTCGTCACCACTTTTACTCTTGACGCCGTCAGGGTCTTCCTCTTGACGCCGTCAGATACTGTTCTCAGCATGGAAAATTAAGTCTTTGGCGTTTTCTTCACTTTTATGCTCAAAAAATGTCCGAATTGCTTCCTTTTCCAGAATTCACTCCCAAAGTACCTAAAATCATAAAAGGAACGATTTAGGGTAATATTTGATCAAATAAATTCAATTCCGGGCTTAAATGACCCCCTAAAAGTGGTTCATTTTTCGCCTCATCAGTACGTAACACATTCAACTATAAACCCCTATACGTTTAAAATTCTATAAAAATCAGTGTTGCAAAAATCGGCCTACAAGGCCGATTAATCAGCGATTACAAGCTGAAAGGCCTTGGACCTTGGAGTGAATTACAAGGTAATCGGCCGATTAATCGGCCTTGGACCTTGGAATCGGCGATTAATCGGCCAAAAATCGCTACACGGCCCTCGACCGTCTCGGGACCGATTCACGATTTTTGCAACATTGATAAAAATTAGTCAAAAACTAAACTTGTAAGTTTAAACACATTTATTATCGCACATCACCTATTTAACTTATTTAAAACTTGACATATCTTATAAAAACCTACTTTGGTTTTATAAATTATAAAACGGCCATTTACTTAAACATATAGTTACCATGAGAAACCAAAAATGTCTACACGGGTCATGTCCAATTTTCATCAAATGATTATTTTCTATAAATTATCTTTTCACTAACTTACTATATACTCTATATATGTATACACTTCCCTTTTTGTTCGACAACACTTAATAATCCGTGATTATTTTACCGTACCTTTCCTCTCGGATATTTTTCTAACGAATACTTTTTGTCATGAATACTTTACACTTCTATACGTGCACTTCCAAGAGCCAATCCCTGCCAACGTTTACAAAATTACTTAAACTCAAATACTGCCACACATGCAACAATAACATAAAACTCTTTAAAACTTTAAACTTATTTAAACTTCACACTTAGAGTTTTAAATTGGATTTGTGAACTAAACTTGTCGTACTAATTTAGGTCACGTGTCGGTGCCGTTCACTATTACTATTTGACTTTACTCTATTCAGACTGCCTTGCTGAGGTGAGTTCTCGTAACCCCACTTTTAACATGTTTTACCTTGGGGTGAAAATGGTACTCAATGCTTTACAAATGTTTTTATGCTGTGAAATTCTGTTTTACATGATTTTGGACATATATGTGTGATGATGCGATTATATGCTGTGACATGTTTGTTTTGTGAATACATGACTACGCCACTGTTAACTCTCTGCTGAGAGCCTACAAGTTGATAGGTTCAGTTGATGCAACTGTTAACTCTCTTTGAGAGCCCACATGTTGATAGATCTATCGGGGTAGCTCCCCACGTGATATTTGTTATGCGTATGATGTACACTATAGGTTCAGTTGGCGTGACACCATTTCTGATTTGTTAACGTGCTTGTAATTGGTAATCATTTGCACTAATGTCTGATGCTATTATTCACAGCTTCGTGGTTTAACTCTTAAACCTACGAGCTCACCAACTTTATGTTGACGTTTTCGAGTATCCATTTCTAGGTGTTAAGAATGAAGTTCCATTAGAAGGTTGAGTATTGGCCTGGCTTAGCAGACATAAGACGGGACTCTACCGGGTTATATTCCCGAGGAGTTATGCATTTGGAAATGTCCCTTTAAGACTCGTCCTTTGTAATTTTATGAAGCAAGACATCTATTTACCCGTATGTTAGGATCGTTGTAACTTTGACTTGTGTTGTGATGTTATGAAATTAGTATTTCTCTATTATGACACCACATGTTCTTGATCTTGAAGTCACATCTATTCAATGACATTTCGCTGCGCCATTTTTGGGGTGTGACACCACTTCAAATCTTCAAGTTTTTCAGACAATGACACTTCAGGATCCTGCTTGGAACATGGATACGGGTGCTTCCTCACATTTGGCTCACAACACAGGTATCCTCACTTCCATTAGTAATTCAAGCATTTATCCATCTGTATATGTTGGCAATGGCCAGTCTATATCTGTTACTCATTCAGGACATAGCTTGTTGTACATTCCTCATAAACCTCTTCACCTTCATCATATTCTAGTCACACCTCATATTATTAAAAATTTAATTTTCGTACGCAAATTTACACGTGATAATGTTGTGTCGGTTGAATTTGATGCATATGGTTTTTCCGTGAGGGATTATCAGACACGCGGGATTCTTCTCTGTTGTGATAGTACGGGTGATCTCTACCCAGTTACACAACCCTCGCCAACACACCCTCCTTTTGCTTTGCTTTCATTTAATACTACTACGTGGCACAGACACCTCGGGCATCCCGGTAAAGATGTGCTTCGTCGTTTAGAGTCAAGTAATTTAATTTATTGTAATAAATCTAAGTTGTCCGCTTTATGTCATGCTTGTCAATTAGGTAAACATACCAAGCTTCCATTTTATACTTCT
The DNA here is from genome assembly GCA_030686995.1 of Artemisia argyi. Classification (NCBI taxonomy): domain Eukaryota; kingdom Viridiplantae; phylum Streptophyta; class Magnoliopsida; order Asterales; family Asteraceae; genus Artemisia; species Artemisia argyi. Next base: position 168,720,130 of record CM060693.1, on the reverse strand, counting down.
GAGACGACTGTTGAGTCTGTCTTTCAGATTGTCCACTCGGATTTGTGGACATCACCAATTCCGAGTGAGAGTGGTCTTAAGTATTATGCTATTTTTTTTGGGATCATTTCTCGCATTATGTTTGGGATCATTTTTGGGATCAGACTATGAGGGTGAGAAGTGATCAATTTATGATCCGGTGTAAGGACAGTGTTTTCCCGGGTCGTTATGTCCCAGCGAGGATTAAAATTGTATTTGGAAAACGTTTATGGGATTAAGTGATTTGAGGAAAGTAACAAGAATATGATTTGGATTATTACACTAATGGAAATAAGTCAAATTAACAATATTAAAAATTACAGGAAATCAGATACGTATTTAAAACTAAAAACGTAAATTAAAATTAAAATAAACGTAAACGCGTACAGAAAAAATGGAAAATAAAGCAGAATTAATTCTAAGGGAGTGAAAATTACTTTTTTACAAACTTAATAATAATAAAAAAATTTACAAAAAAGAAAATTATTTTTCAATTTTTTTAATTATTTATTATTAATTAAAAACTATTTAATAACTAATTTAAACTAATTTAAATTATTAAAAATACTAAAATAACTTAGAAAATTATGAAATTTTTTATAAAACTAATTACTATCATAGGAATCCTGTAAAATTATAAAAAGCTTTTACAACTTATAAATAAGCTATTTTAGAAATTATTTACTTATTTATTAATTAAAAGATAATTAAACTAATTTAGTTATGAAAAATAGCAAATGAACAGTAAAAATTATGAAGCTTTTTCTAAAAATACTTTATGATTATAAAAGGCTAGGAAAAATATAAAAAGATGCTAGTGATTAAAAATAAGCAGTAAATGATTTTATTTTGATTTATTAATTAAAACTAATTTATCTAATATTAATTATTAAAAATACTAAATGAAAACAAAAAATTATGAAAGTTTTTATACAAATACTTTAATGTGACAAAAACTTAGGAAAAATATAAAAAGTGATAAGTGCTTAATGAAAAAGCAGAAAAATAAGCTAAAAAGCTTAAATAGCTTAAATAGAAGCTATCACTTTAAATACAAGTGGGGGTAAACTATAACACTAAGATCACACTAGCCCAGATGGTGCACAAGGTTGGTTTGATTTAGGCCAAAAGTACCAAGAGGTCACAGGTTTGAATCCCACAAGCACCTCTTTTTCTGTTTTCTTTATTTTTTTTTCTTTTGCAAAACTATTTTAACAATAATAATAACCAACTTTTGTGAAAACCTATTTACTGAAAAGCTTTAACAAAGCTTATACGAGCTTGAAAATTCCAAGAGTTGGAGCTTTTAGTGCCAAAGAGAGATTTTGAAATAGAAAATCTAACCAAATAAGTGCTTAAGCAAAAACCAAGGCAAACACAAACAAGCACAGTTTCAATCTAACTCAAATAAGCCAAATACAACAAATACATAAGCTAAAACAAGCTAGGAATAAGAGTCAAATAAGCTCAGTTCCTACTGATGCCTAATCAGCAGAAATGGGTGATGATGGGGCAATTTGGGAGGTTAAAATAAGCAAGTAAATAAGCAAACAAGGGCAACCCAAGAGCACATTCAACAAGGCAGTATACCAAACTTCCCAAAACACAAAATTTCAAGTCACGAGCTCAACTAGTCAACAGGTTATGGTCAAAAGAAAAACGGGTCAAACTGGGAAACCTTTGGTGCTTTAGAAGCCTAAAAGGCTAACAGAAAAAATTGTGAAAAATAAATAAAAAATATTAGCATGTAGACAAGCTGACAAATAAGCTGATAACCAAATTTCAAAGCTTAAATCCTAATATTAAGAAAGCTAAAAATCCTACACTAAGGGCTGTTATAAAAGGGCAAAAACAGGCCAAAAGGGGCTGAAAAGCTGCTAAGAAAATTTTAAAAAATTTCAAAAAAAAAATATGAGCAACTAGATTACCGTCCAATTAACTTGCAAACCAAATTTCAGGTAAAAAGGACTTAAAATGAAGAAATGAAAAATCAAAAACCACTTCTGCTGTTGAAAACTTGTTTTTGCAGCCCAAAAATGGGGCTTAAGCCCTATAAAAAAATCTAAAAATTAAAATAAAAATACCACTAAGTGAACAATCTATTAGAGTACATTATCCATAAATTTTGTGAGATTCGGTTGAAAATTGAAGAAATGAAAAATAAAAGACTAAAAATGTTGTTTGGAACTTTTTTTTTGACTTTTTCTTGTTTTTGAAAATATTGACTTTTAAGAACTTTGATTGATCCTAGATGATTGAAAATGTTGTTATAAGCTAAGATGAAGCTAAATTAAGCTAGTATATCTATTTATGCAACTATTTGATTGATTATGCAACCTAAACAACTCACTGTTATGCAGAAAATGAGAGATAAATGGTGATTTTGACCTTTTGGCTTATGACCACTGGTTTTTATGTTCAAATCACACTAAATGAACCTAATGTGACTAGTGTAAAGCAAATGCAACAAATAAAAACAACTAGAACACAGAGAAATCTCTTAATCTAAACACCCTTTTAAGAAACTAATTTAATGATTTTCAATGATTTCAATTGATTTAAACTAAATTATTTATGCAGGTAAGATAAATAAACTATATGAAACATATTTAAGCTAAATTTATGCAGAAACAAACACTAAATACAACTATGACTGATTATGCTAAATTTGACAGTGAAATTATAAATTCTAGCAACTATGAGATTTAATGATCAAAGTGAAACAACTAAACAACTTCCAACTTAAATATGTCAAATAAGCTTAGAACTTAACAAATAAGCACAGGCTTAAATAGTAACAAGCAAATGAGCAAAAATTTACTAAAAAGGCAAAAATGGAAATGGAAACTTACAAATGGCCTCAGCACAACAGAGGTTCCAACTTAATGGCAGCTACAAGCTCTAGCTTATTCAGAGAATAAGCTAGTAAAAGTCCTTCTGGCCAATCCCTTACGACCACTTCCAAAGCTTTCCACTCATATGCATATAGGGTTTTTATTTATTTATTTATTTTTTTTTTTTGAATTGATTAAGTACTTTTTATGTATATTAAAGCTATATTGTGCTAATGTGAGCTTAAACAAACTATAAAATAGTTTATGCAAGCTTCTGAAAGCTACTCTACTATATTTTTTATTTTTCAACTATTTTTTCTATATATATATATATATATTGTATTTTTGAGTTTTTGAATTGAAAACAGGTTATACAACTAATTTAGCTTATAAAAACCTAAAAATGACTTAAGGTGAGCTTATGGAACAGTAAAACTGTTACGATCCCACATCGCCCAAGTATGGGATTGGGTGGTGGTTTATAAGTCTAGGTATCCCCTCCTCTTACAAGCTAGCTTTTTGAGTGAGTTCTACACTTGGACTTATGAACTAATACGAGCCTAGTATGGGATAGGTTCGTATCAATTACAACCATTTTACAATTATTAAGCTAAAATGATAAATTTAAGAAATTTAAGCAATGAAACTTGAATTCTTGATTAAAGAAACTTGTGATTACACTAATAATGTTGAGAATACAACTCAGAAGCTAAAATTAACTCTTAGAAAGCTAGATTAAACTAATTCGACATCTAAATTACCCTAAAAATTAAAATTAACTAACTGCCTTATACATTGGCTACAATCCTCTATTTATAGTAGTGAAATTAGGGTTTCTGAGCTTCCTTCATGCTTTTCCCACTTTAATTTGAGCTTTTGGATTGAATTGGGATGATCTCAGCCCTCAATTGCATTATGGAGAGAAAATTGGTATTGCAATTTGTCTGTGATAGCGTGTGATGGAGAAGGAGCATTTAATGCATCTTGGACTGTGGTGTTTGGAGGGGAGAGATGGTGGGCAAGTGGTGAAGGTGATGGTGATGGTGTTGCAGGCAAGTGGGGGAGGGAAAAGTAGCAGGGGAAGTGAAGTTGACTTTGTTTGACCCGTTTTTTATTTCTCGAGGGTGTTGGGTTGTTTTTGTTTTGGGCTTATGAGATGGTGGGCTTAGGGAGATGGATTGGATTTTGGTTTTGGGTAATAATAAAAAGGGTCTATTTGGTTTTAGCTAAGGATAAATCACAAGGACCAATTTTGTAATTTTTTTAAATTTGAGGGGCCATTCCTGCCATGTTTCCAAAATTAATCCAAGGGTAAAAAATGTCATTCCTTGATTTTTGTAGGATTTGTGTTGACTTTTCTTCAAAATAAATGCTCAGGGGCCAATTCAGTCAATTTTCAAACTTGAGAGACCATTTCTGCCAAATCTTTCAAACTTTTGCTCCAAGGTCTATTTCTGGCATTTTGTGATTCTCCAAAGTACCTTTTGACAATCTGAGCTCAAAATGGTGAGTTGCTTCCCCAGCTCTTGCTTTTGACACGTTTTCCAAATTCATGCTCGTTTTTGTCCTTTTTGGCCTGTTTATTGTCTGTTTCTGAAATATCCGTTCCTGCACGATAAAAAACACAAAAACACAATATCTTTGGCATTTATGATTAGTTTGTGTCTGTTTTGGTCTTAATTTGCCCAGAAAAAGGTGTGTGAATAAGCACACACCATCTACCCTTTGCATAGTAAATCATATTTGTTTGACACTTTTGTGACATTTCGTGCTTACGTAAATCAACAATTTAATGTAGATATAAAGGCTTTGCAATGTGACCATGGGGGTGAATATGACAACACCCGCTTTCATGACATTTTTTGAAAAAATGGCATTCAATTCCGATTTTCTTGCCCTAGAACATCGCAACAAAATGGAAAATCGAAACGTATGCTGCGCACCATTAATAACTTAATTCGCACCTTGCTTTTTCAAGCTCACATGCCTCCCTCGTATTGGGCAGAAGCTCTTAATATGGGCGCTCACCTTTTAAATATTCTTCCCTCCACCGCCATTAATAACGCCATTCCTTTCACCAAGCTTTACAATACCCCACCCATATATGATGATTTGCATGTATTTTTGGTGTCTTTGCTACCCGTACCTATACGTTGACCAAAGTTATTAGACATGTCTAAATGAGCAAGATAGATATGTCAAAAGAGTAATATGGTTTATAAAGTAAGTATCTTGAAGACACTATAATGGAATATGTTAATAGGTTAGATGGTTTATTGATCGACATGTTTAAGTCATCTTAAGTTGAAAATGAGATATTGATTATACATATTAGATGGATCGATTCAAATACGGCTTGAATGTCTAGACTTAACTCTAACGTGTATTTTTGTGTTGGTTTCTAGTCGTGTTTTTTAGACCACATGCCACACTGGACTTGATTCTATATCTTTGTTGAAACTAGAATTTCAATGATATTTTAACGTTGTTGTTTTTAACCTTTTTGAATATATACACAAAGGGAAATCTATATAGAAGAAATATAACTTATGAATATGAGTTGAAAGTGAAGTGTTGGATAACATGATTTGTATTTTTAAAGGATTCACTGATGAGGGTGCGTTTGGTTTGTTGCTATGAATCACAATGGGTATGAGTGCTGGTATATGGTGGAATGAAAATGGAGGGTATGGTGAAACCACCCACACACATAAGATATGTGAAACCTTTACATTTTGGTATCCTCAATCTATTGTGGTGGGCCTCATAACCAACTAAACAACACTAATGACTTTCAAAGTCATATATTCATACCCATACACCCCAACCAAATGGGCATATTTAATATCGATTACCCAAATGTTCTAAATGATTCTTTTATACAACCATAAAAATAATGAAGCGACTTAAGTGAAAAATAAACAGTATAATAATCTAGTTAGCAAAATTCAATAGTACAACTCTTGTTAGCAAGTTCGATAGTGCACTTACTCAAAATACTCCAAAAATAGTAAGTAGAATTGAGGGTGCGTTTGGTTTGCCACTATGGGAATGAAACTATAATTATGAAAGTGATTAAGGGCCCGTTTGGTTTGTAAGTGGGTTTAGAATCGAATTTCGATTTGGGAATGGTTTGAAAGAAATATTGGAAAGAGAAAATTAATAATTATGTAATTTATATACTCCGTATTTGTTTAAAGTTATTAATTGTTTGATTTATAAAAAGTTATAAGAAAAAGACAAAAAATAAAAATAAAATGGCAAATGAATTATGTGGTGGAAAATGTGTGTGACATGGGAATCCTTCAAAAACCACCAATATAGTGTGGAATGAGATTTTTAAAATGATTCCATTACTTTTTCTAAAAAATGTCAACCAAACAATCTATTATAGGAATCATAATATTCCTTGGGTTCAAAACCCACATACCAAACACACCCTAAAGGTGTTTGTTTAAGATGAAGGGGCCCACCACTACTCCATATACCTCAAAAGGGTAAGGTATGGATCTTTTATACCGAGGGGCCCACCATTACTATCAAAATCATTCCTATTGTGATTTATGGCGGCATACCAAACGCACCCTGAACAAATAAATGCAAAATTATTCGTAATCGTAAAAAGTTGCAAAAAATGCAAAATGCATTGACTTTCTGAAATAACTTAAAGTTTGAGTTTACGAGTTTGTTTAGTTTTTAATTCTTAAAATCCTAAAGTTATTTGTAAATTGTAATCATAAATAACTTATTCTTAATCCTAATGTTAAGAATACGAACAACAACTATAAAGACTAGCTTTTAATTATCGTATTCTTAACTTTAAATTTTGGGTATTATACGTAAAATTGTTACATCAATTTTTGAGGCCGGTGGTGATAGTGATCGCAAACATAACAGTTAAATCAACGCGACGATAACTTTTCACTCCGCCACCAACATCAACACCAACATAGCGTATTAAAACTACTAACTTCACTATCCAAACATACCCTCACTTTATTTACAAATTAGTAAATCCTTTTTAGCTGTGCTTAGCAACATGATGGGCTATATAGTATATAGTGTTTCAACTTTCAACATCTACCATGGTTAACCCTAACTCCTTAGGCTACCCACAGTAAGGGATTCAATTCCCTTACTTTTCTCTGCCACGTCAGCTTTCTCTCTCCAGCGACCTGCAGGCGATTCAGTGCCCCAGTAAGGACGACCTAGTTCATTTTTTAGCATTTTTTTAGTAAAGGCGATGTTTTGTTGTAATCGGGATTTTCGGCCTTTTGCTTGTTGTGTTTTCTTATTAGACATTTTGAAGTGAGATTGTGTTTATGTTGTGTGAATTGGAGTTATGGAAGTGTTGGGTATTTATAATGATATATAAAAGATTTTTTTTCACCCAAACGTTCACGGCCAACGGTAGTATTTTTGTTTTTTTGGATTTTATCACCTCCCGAACATGACTTTGTGGAAAGTTGGAGCAAAAAGTAAAAAAAAAAAAAAAAAAAAAAAAAAAAAAAAAAAAAATCGATCGTGAGCTCGACCCACTTGTTTCTTTTTCCTTGCTCGACCGACTTCCCACAGAAGACACGATCGACTGGGATCGATCGTGGGAGTCGATCTTGGTCCCCTTCTGCATGCAGCCTTAGGTTCAAGATTCACAAAATCAAATTCAAATAAAATACTTTGACTAAAGATAAACCCATCTCTAATTCTCTATCATCATCTTTGATTTTTTGTCCACAAAATCAAACAAATACTTTGACTGTTCGTAGAAATTATTACTCCCACAGTCCCAAAATATAAATCCTTTTTGACTTTTTAAAAGTCTTTTTATTCCAACTTTGACATTTTTTTATATAGGGTTTTTCTATCTTGTGCCCTATGGCACAAGATAAGAAAGGAAAAAGTACACAAAAAGTACTTACGGACCCACATAAAAGGATTCAAATATTTATAAAAAATATATTTTTTGTGGGTCTGTGAGTACCTTTTATGTACTCTTTCCTTTTTTATCTTGTGCCCTAGGGCACAAGATAGAAAAACCCTATATAAAATATGTACATAAAATAAAAGAACCAATAACATGATATTGTAAGTTTTGATCGTATCCTAACTTGGTTGTGGATGTAAATAAGATGTTGCCCTTAATTTTCTTTTGGAAGAAGTTGTTAGATATTACAAGTAAACATCAATAAAAAGCATTGAAAACTTGTCATTTGGGTAAATATGAAATTATGAAGTTTATTTTGGGTATATATAGAATTATCCCAAAGCAAAATGATAGTGATATGAATAACTTAAAAAAGTAAAACATTTAGTTTAATATGAACAAGTTTCTAGCGTAAAGAAAACCATAAAATGCAAGGATCTTACCATTGGTAGTTATAAAGTCAGCATACGTCTCCCTTCAAGCGTACATCGCTGTCTACACATTGAACAATCAAATTTTAAAACAAACATATATTAACCAGACGAAAAGAAATGAAACTGCAGAGAGTCATTAACTTACAAGAATTTCCGCAGTTGTAGAAATATTGCGAACCGAAATATTGCAACTCATGACTAAAGATTTGTCTTCCAAAGAACCTGATCAAAATCAGTTATATGTACCTAGCCTTAACAATAGAAGTGGTATTATTTCCAAAAAACAACCTGATCAAAACCCAAAAACCAAAACAAAAAGAGATGAGGGGAAAAAGAGACAAAGAATATGGGCCTATAGAGGTTACGTGGTTGAAGTAACTGAAGAAGGTTGCCAAGAATGATGGCTTGGTGTTTTAACGATGACGTGTCTTGGGTGAGGGACAAACGCATTGAACCCACCCTTATTACCACCAGCCTGAGGAACAGTTTTTTCGTGTTCTCGGTGGTTGTAAAGTGAACCCTGCATATTTTTAAGGAGGGGGTATACTACATCACGTTTTAATGAAAAGTATGATACATCCATACATTGAAATGTTCTTTTAGTACTTGTACTCATGCACCTGTTACATGGCGAACATCCTTCCATCAAGACGAAATTGTTTGTGATGTTTTATAGAGTGTGCATGGAGTAGCAACTGGATCAAAGCAGAACAAACACTATAGTGACATTTCACGCTTTATAAGAAAATACTTATGGTCCAATCTTGCCTTCGACCCGACTGATTTATGGAGCACTTTTTGACAAGTCCTGAATTAAGAGCTGTACCACAAGACGGTTAAAGGAATATAATCAACAAGTGAGCAAAGTGAACTAGACACAACCGATTGTTGTCTTGTTGGTCATATCCTAATGCGGTCGTATTTTGCGCTCCCATGTTCCTTAATTGACTTGCTCAACCAATGGACTCAAAATTACAGCCATCTAGATGCAGTATCTGATGTAAGATGTACATACAGCCATAAATATTTGGCACATATACAAAACATGAAATGAAGTGTTATAAACTAGACACGACAATCTCCAGTAATTTAATATGCTCGAGTCTTTAAATGATTAATTGGTGAAACAAGATAAAAAGAATATATGTACAACCTCCAAAATCGCCCTATCCCTAAAACAAGAGAAATTCATAATCTTTGTAAACATGTACCGTGAACTAATTCTTAAAGAAAAAAAAAGTGTTCCGGGTCAACTCACTCCACCAGATGGAACCATCTTAACCCATTACCCAACCTGCTCGTTTGCAACCTCTATTCTAAACCAATGTGCAACCTGGAACATCAATCCAATGGAGCTCAATTTCGACTTCACCACATTCCACATTTCTTAATCTCAGGCACAAATCTTGAACAACCGCACTATGTGTCCATGTTATGCAGCTCTCCTCAGCCAAGCAATTTGTCTTTGTTGGTTTTATCCGAGTTATAACAGTGCCACTTGGCACGCTCTTTAGATTCTTCTTAACTCCCTCCACAAATTGTTGTATGTCAAATTCTGCGTCTCCCATTTTATCATCAGTACTAAAAAAATCATGATCGTACACTTCCTGCAATTGTATATAACGAATACATATTAACAACCAAGACTGTAAAACCATATGTAGCAATGTGCAAGTAAACTAAGACCAGATGTAGAATCAACTAGTTTTGTTGCACCACGTACGAGCAAACTGGTATTGTATGAACATACCAGCTTTATTGGAAGGTCGGGATCATAGACAAATATAGTCAAGTCTTCGTTCCAGACGGGGTTGACATCCCTCTCCATGATACGAGTCCTGAGCTTCTGCATCAAATAATAGACATTCATGAGGCGAACGATATGACAATGAAATTGCATAGTGCATTAGACACAAGAAGTATCAAAGCAAAAACTACGATTATTCGATTATGTCCTTGTGATGAATCTTTGTTTTTTCTTCTGTTCTATTAAAAATGCTTATTTGCTTATTGCTTTCCGAAATAGGCTGCTCTGTATTTCCAATTTATAGTTTTATAAAAACAATTTAAAGCACCATCAATGTGTTTGCATGTTATATCAAAATCGAAACATGAGACACACAAGCAGTTTTTGATAAATAATCCGAAACACCCCTTATACATGACATCACCTTTTCATGTTTTTTGTTTCTTGACCATTTTATTGTTTCACATAAGTTAACAATTGAAGATTTGTGATTCCAAAAAGCATATCTTTATACATATTTATAATTCGAAATAAAGGCCATTGTGGTGAATTCTCACCTGTGCACCCATCCTAATGATGATATACGGATCACTTGTATTGATATCACGAACAGCAAGATTGACACCTCGTTTGATCCGAATTCTAAGAAGACCTTTTAGACTATTCATTACAAATAATCTAATCGAACCTAATCAAATTAAAATGTTAATGATCAATTCAAATTGAATCACAAAATGATCCGCCTGTGATTTCTCAAAGATGCAGCAGAATAATTTGTTTTGCATGATGTTTTTGGTTAGAATCCATAATTCTTTTCTATATTTAGAAAAATCTTAACCATGATATCAGTTTGTTCTGTAAATGTGACAATTAATAATGTTCCAACTTGGAAAGGGCCCAAAAAAGAAGCAGCAAGAAGCTCGTTGCTAAAGCCCATATCAGCTCAGTCCAGCAAAGCTCCGTTCTAGGCGCGGTCTAACCCAAAAACTTGGCTTAAAAATCCCGACCAAGTGGCTTGTAGCCTAACGATATATACTCAGATTGCCTTCCCACCAAGAGGTCGGGGATCAATTCCAAATGTGAACAACGTATGAATTTACTAGGCTTGGTCTAGGTTAGACTAATGTGCGCATTTGTCTTTGCCTTTCAAAACAAATATCCTAAAGCCCGATCTCAAAAAATAGCTTAATAATCAATATATACATTATAGTCCTTTTTTATTTTATCTTTTCATAAACATGTTTCAGTAATGTATCTTGGTAGGACTTTAGTATAAACACCACACATTGTTAAATACAAATTTTAATTAAAAGATAACTGAAATAGATGTAAAATGTTATGTTTTGCCGGCATTATAAGCTTTATTGTTGATATTCGAGGCGACTACTCTTTTACTAAAGCAATCTTTTTTTTCAATGTATTTGCAGAAACTAGTAATCATATAAGATAACCTAATGTTAACTCAAAGAACAGAATCCATTAAATCGTATCGTTTTGTAGTTGACCCGAGTCAAAAAACTATCCAGATTGTTTAAATCACGACCCTAAGAAAATCATAGGACAAGCATAAAATGTGCAATAAGGTAAGTTCCTATTTTGTAGTACAACCAACCATGAGAAAATGGAATTTTGCTAATGTACAAATGGTCCTACAAATTGATTTATGAAACCCAATATTCTCCACCAAAAATATCACCCATCTCCATCAGGACACTGCCCGGATTCTATGAGCCCCCCTCCCCTAACCCTCTGAACTCTCTTGGCTTTTATCCCTTTATCTAAAGGTATACTACAACATTATTTCCATGTCTACATATATACGTATACACGTACATGCATGTATATGTCTATGTGCACGCATTAACGCATACATATACGCCTGTGTACATGTACATTGGTGATTAAGATGGTGCTCAAGAATTTATGACATTTTGAAAGGTTAATTAAAAACTAGATAATTATTTTCAGAGCTGTATTTGAGGGTGTACAAAAGGTGCAACCGCATATTGCTACTAATTTTGTAGGGCGTCAATAGTTTTAAGCAACGAGAAACAATCATTTACCTTATAATGTTATGATGTTTGGTCAAATTGTAATTACTAGCGCATGTTTTGATTTAGATCAATATATAAGTAAGGACCATTTTAGGGCCTTCAAATTTTAGTATTCTTGAGGCCTCATCTTTGATATTTAGAGGGTTTTCGCACAAGGTCACTAAAATGTTACAGACGGCACTGCTTGTTTAACTATAGGATTTCGTATTCATCTTCAAGTTATTAGTTTTCTACGAAAATTAAAGAATAGAAAAATGTTTGTTATCGACCCAACCAATTTTAACCAATACAAACGATTGATGGCCATATAAAGGACGCGAAGTACTATCTAACAATCTAAACAAAACCAAATGCGTTTTTATTATTACATGTGTTTAATACAATTTTATGTTCAATAGGTGAAGTCGTAATAATGTCAGAGGTTCAGACGGGTAACGGAGTATTCACCATCAACTCCCATGGAAAAGAACTCGCAAGACAACATATGCATGATTGGCTAGTCCTTGTCCTCTTAGCATCAATCGATTTGTTCCTAAATATTATTGAACCTTTCCATCGCTATGTCGCAGAAGATATGATGACCGATATGAAATACCCTTTCTATGAAAAAGACACCATTCCTATGTATGCAGTTCCGGTATGTGCATTCTTTGTCTACCTTATTTTGTAAAATAGTAATTCTAGATTTCTGGAGATATATACAATCAAACTTATCATTAATTTGGCCATGTTATGTATACATATGTTGCCTAACTAGTATTAAAAGGTTACTCTAACTTCACCAAACTATATAAACAATATAACATGCCACCAAAGCATCATTTTTGGTTTTCTTATGACAAGTTGTGCCAGAAATTGCAAGTTCCTGAAATTTTGGCACCCATGAAGTCCATGAAAGCGAGTTTTATGAGGAGAAGTTTTTCGTCAAAATAGACATAAACAAAAGACTTGATTCATCAAAAAATTTGGATGGTTTAATGTAACTTTTCTATTACCATATGCATACTTTAACCAAAAAAAAAAAAAAAAAAAAAGAGAGAGAGAGGAAACTTTTACAAAGAAATAATATGCTAAAAATTTCAAACAAGTACTTTAAATGCAGTAAATGGAATTGATGAAGTATGGCCACACCTAGATTTTTAATGCCTGGCTCAATCACAATGTCCCAATCACATATTCTTTTTTGATACAAAAAGATGCTGAGAATAAACATGAGTGTGACAATCTTTCCATTTATAGGTATATGCAGGGATATTACCAATTGGGATATTTCTCATTTATTATATACGTAGGAAGGATGTTTATGATCTGCACCATGCTATGCTTGGTGAGTATTTTTTCTACTGATTTACTATAGTAAATTAACAAGTTGTTTCTTAAACTGAATTTGCTACTAAGGTATATAGTAATAATATCTTGCAAAAATGTTGATAACTGACAACACTGCTATGAAAATATAATGAGTTAGTTTTGTTTACGTTCTTATTTTCCGCAATATATATTCTTATATGAAGAAAGTAGCATTCTTTTTGCGTACGTAATAGCAGCATACTTTTATAATCAACGAATGGATAAAGCAAAATGTTAACCGGATGAAAATTGTGTTGTTTTAACTAATGAATGGTTATTTTGGCATTAATTTTTTAAAGTAATAACGAGATAATTGTTTGTGACAATTCAGGTTTATTATATGCACTCTTGATAACAGCAGTACTCACTGATTCGATAAAAGATGCCACCGGTCGACCAAGACCGAATTTCTTCTATAGATGTTTTCCAGATGGTAAAGCGGTATGAATGTTGCATAAGCAACAGAGTACATATTTTTTTAAATTTGCACGATAATAATGAGCGTTTCTTTAGCGAAATAACAAAAACTTGACTTGTATAGGCGTTTGCGGACAATGGAGATGTTTTATGCCATGGAGATGCGCGTAAAATTAAGGAAGGATATAAAAGCTTCCCCAGCGGACACACTTCTTGTATGCTTTTGAATAATTAACTATCACTAAGATTGATATATTTCAACTTGATGAATTAATTAAACTAAAAACCTATGAACATGGCTAATTCAAAATGCAGGGTCCTTTGCGGGTCTTGGATTCCTTGCTTTGTACTTGTGTGGAAAACTTAGAGCCTTTAGTAATAAAGGCCATGCCCGAAAGTTGTGTATAGTCGTGTCTCCATATCTTTTCGCTGCACTAGTTGGAGTAAGTCGTGTTGATGACTATTGGCATCATTGGACTGATGTTTTTACAGGAGCAATAATAGGTTCGCATTTTGTTACAAACTAGTAACTATTAGTCTTGTAAAAATCTAGAAAAAAGATTTTTAAGATTGAACTACGTTAAACCTTAATATCATTCAATCATATCTTCTATGTATGTAGGATCGACCGTTGCAGCATTTTGCTACTTGCAGTTCTTCCCATTCCCGAATGCGCAAAATGGTACTTAACTACTACTTACTCTTCTTTTTTTTTTTTTTCTTTTTTTTACCCTTTATAACAATGTTAGTATCCATCTTTTTTTTCATATACACTTATAGTCACCACTTGATCATACATAAAAAGTGACCACCGTGACTTGAAACGTACGTATAGGTTGGGCGCCCCATGCATTTTTGGCAATGATGGAAAGGGAACGCGTTCAAAACAGAGAAGTTGTAACAGCACCTTTACCTGATTTGGAAGCCTAAGAAGGGGAGAGGAGAGACATTGAGCCACAGTTTATGGAGATCTTAAATATATGGCACAACATAGCTTAATTTGCATCTAGATATGAAATATACGTGGGGTGATCGATAGTATTTTTATTAGGGGATCCATCATGACGAATAGCGCTTGTTTGAACTTTCGACAATGTATTAGCTTTATGATATCCATTATTCCTCATGATGTATATATTACAAGACAGGCTACATTTTGTTTATAAATTGGGACTCTTTTTCAATTCACAAAATGATCGAATATCGTTTAAGGAAGATTCCACTAAGAGTCTAAGACCACGTACTACCTACATCACGAGGAATAGAGTTGGTTCGAACTTCCTAGACATGGTGTCGAGATATACATTCCAATGGACTAGCTTGTGTGAGATGCGTTTGCATGTTTGGGAGAACTTCTTCGAGCCCATCATATTGAGATCATGTGTGATATCCTAAATTGCTATGTATAGGCATTACTCTGATATCGATAACAAACAAACGAGCCGAATTGTAAAGTGTGCACACATGACAATAGTCACACGATACTATGGTTTTATATTTACCATTATAACTAGTTATAATACCAGCGCACGCGCGAGTTTTTTTAAAATTTTTTGAATCATATATTTTTATTTATTAAAAAACAAATAATTTAATCTTTGTTTTGTTTGATTTATGATGTTTAATTATAGTTTTTTATTATTAAAGATAATTATTTAAAAATTTTAATCTTATTATTAATTTCAACTTATCTATATTTTTTGTATTTATCTTTTATGGATAAATATAAAATGTTACCTAATAAAAAAATATTTTTTTTAATTAAAATTATTACTAAATAAAGTATGAATGCATTTTTTTGAAATAGAAAATTCCCAATAGGGGTTTGTTTTATTATATAAAAGATGAGCTATTTCTTTTGACAAAACGCAAATACTAATTTGAATAACGTCGCAATAATGAAACCTCACGTAAAAGGGTACTCACACTCTCTATACATAACATTCATGTAGCGTAGGTGTGTTAGCAATCCAAGCTGAGTCGAGCAACAAAGAATTTGGGCTTGGGACATGTTTTAAAGTATATGTTCGAGTTGAGCTTGAATAAGGTCCCAAAACCCAAAATGTGCTAGAATTCAAGCTCAAACGTCTCATTTTTGCTCAAGCTCGATGTTTAAGTACTTTGATATTGTTTACTTTTAGTTAGTTTAGATCGATAACCATTATGTAAAAGTAACAACTTTTAAACCCCGTTCACGCACGGGGTTTTGAAGTAAGTCTTATTAACGGAGTTTTAAAATAAATCTATATTGTTGATCATTTGTTTATTTTTATCTAAAAGTACATATAAATAAGTTATAAGCATCATATTCATCAATAATTATTTTATTCATCGTTTACATTTGTTTTTGTCTATAGCTTTTGATATCGATTACTATTTTCTATATATTTTGTTGGTCAAAGGTTTTGACTTTGTTTAGCTGACACTGTGTTAAGGTTGATTTTGTTTTTTAAATTTAACTATTAATAATGTTGTGGACATTATGGTAAGGATCCAGTGAAAAGATTTTGTTTTTTGAACGACGGATTTCATTAAAACTAGCAATGAACTAGAAGAAAAGAATTACATAAAAGTTAACATCCGGCTTTGAAGCCAACAAACCCAGCTAAACTTTCTCTTGGCTCTAACATTACACCAAGCAAAAGATTGACTAACAATATTATCAAATAAAATCACTTTTTTTTTTAACAATAGACGAGAAGATCACGGAATTGCGACAAATCCAAATGTGCCACCATGAAACCAAAAAAGTAGCTTCCAAATATTCTTTCACCTCTTTTCTTAGCTTTAATCAAACCATCCAACCAATCCAATCTTGATACAAAGCAAAGTATATAACCGGCAGACCCCACCAAAATAATATCTTCGATGAGATATCCCTAGCAACATTACAATCGAAAAATAAGTGACTCGTGGACTCAATATTAAAATTACAAACTGGGCACTGGATGGAAGGCGACTTTAAACCTCTAAGCGACTTATTGAGACGAGTTGGGAGTCTATTTAAAGCTAATCTCCAAGCAAATATGTTAACTTTGATAGGCACTAACTTGATCCATCTCGTAGGAGTCGCATTGCAAATACTAAGCTGCTCCTCGATAAATTTCCTGGCCAAAGCAACTGAAAACAGACCCGATGGGTCTAAAAACCCAACAATCCGGATCCACTGATAACTCCACCAAGTGAGTATTATGTTGCAAATCCTCCATTTGGCTACTCTCAGCAACCCCCCCCCCCCCCCCCCTAGATCCCTTCGAAACCCACTTGAAAGGCCATTAGCAAGTTTCTGACCAACAGTGATCTCCTTGATTCCTTCCAAAGCAAACAATATAGGATACTCATTTTTTAACAACCTACCTAACCAAGGATCCAATATAATGAGTTGTTTGAGATGCATCGACTTGAATTAGATGCATCTATATTCATTTAGATATATCACAATTAGTTTTGAAAGTGATTTTAAAGCGAAAACGATGCAAAGGAGTACTAACAACAAATTCGACACGCAGAGGACGAAAAATGTATAGGATTATTCTAACTTGATGAAATGCATCTAATATATGTATATGCATCTAATTTTTAGCTAGAAATATATTATGATGCATATTAGCATATAAAAGATTATGGATGCATATAATTCTAACTAGCTTCATGACCCGCCCGATGGGCGGGTACGCTTCACAAAATTGTTTGTCGAATTTTGTTTACGCATAAAATAATAATGAATAAGTCACATATGTTGAAGGCAATAAATTGAGAATCATAAAAATATTGCTCATGTATTATACATAAAAATAACAATCATAAGTATCATAATAAATTAATTACATAAGGGTTATTCATATGCGAAATAAGACTTCTTTGTAGATAACGTTTGTTGTGTAGTTAGCATATTCGCCATCTTTGTCACAACAAAGAATCTTCAAACCTTTTTCATCTTCACCCTTGAAAAAGCAACATATTGTTGTCCGTGTGAGAAGGTTCGCTTTATTATTGTTTGACAAAATCTAATTGGACGTAAGTAATTAATGAATAACCACAAATATGTTAAACAAAAATAATGGAAATAAATAAAAGTGTTTCATGTATTATATGTTAAAAGAAAAATGATAAGTAACATATCTTATCTATAATCAGTAGTAACTATTCCATCAAGTGTTTGAATCAATAACATGTTCTAAGAATCAAAATTTTATCCACAAAAATGAATATTTTCAATACATGTCACGAAAGAATCAAGTACAAAGTAAAACAATATATGAAGCTCAAGCTAGACCTCGACATGAGTAACTTTCATGTTTTCCTTCTGGTTAACCAAGAATCCAAGATGTTAAACTGTAATTCCAATGATAACTACTCGAATCATCATTACTGGACTCAACTGCAGAATGATCATCACTGGAATCCATGACCTCCAAATATCTAAAATTTTAGCTATGTGTTTGCCACATGATCCTATTGTTGTAAACTCAAATATTTTAGGAAACACCAGTGTATCAATTTCTTTGTTTATTGATTAGTAACAAATATAGTTCGTATAATGATAACATGTGTTACAAAAAGGATCTCCATTTGCATTAACAAAATATGTCTCACATGCACTATCAAATTACAGATTAGATATAGTCATAACTTATACATTGTACAAAGGTGAGGGAAGACCGGGGAAGCATGTTCATTATCAATAACTTATATTCCTCCTTGTTATGAGCAATAATGAAAAAATTCAAGCAATAGGAAAAGGTCTACATGGAAAATGTTTAATTCAAATGAATTGACAATTTTGGGATTTTATTGAAGGTATACAAGTACTTTAAGAAACCTAAAAAAGCCATTAATAAAATTTGTCTAAAGATAAGCCAAATATCACATGGTTCGTGAATGATGACTACATGACAGCTAAAATCCACAAAAAAAGAATATTAAAAATGTCTAGGTAATATTTATGTTTACCTTTCTTATCTGACTCTTGTAAAAAATAACAAAAACCATCAATGAAACACCCCTTCTAGACAGCATCAGCCAAGCACGCCTTTAGAGAGCGCAGTAGCCAAACATATTTTTAGACAACAGAAGCGAAACACCCCTGTAGACAGCATATAATGTTTCAAATAAGCTTACCAAACACCCTAAAGTAGGTCCTAAGTTTGGGGGTTTTAGGTTCCTTATTACAACTGCTAATCACATTCTGAATTAAATTGTTTTGAGTTAGTACTTGCTCAAAACAACATACTTAGATAATGAAGAACATCTAATGCAAAACCTCTAATTAATATGTTCTTACCACTCCTGCAGCCTGATGCGTGGGAATTGCACCAGGCTTTACCTCTCAAGGGATCTCGAGAAGCTTACAACCCCCACCAGGCAGTGTACCTGATCATTATAGTATAGTATAGTGACAAGTACCGGGGGATTGATCGTTCAACTTAGGAATAGTGTCGCTAGGATTAGAAAACCTAAAGACTATGTCTAGAGATGAGGGATAATTCTTTTTGTATTTTTATGTTTTTATAAAAGCAAATAAAAATCTCGGTTTTTGAAGGAGTGGGCGGAATTAGTTGCTAGTCAACTAACCCAAAAACTAAGATGCAATCAAAATAAAATAACAAAAATGAAAATAAACTAAATTATACTAGTGGTGTGAGCAATATATGGGAGAATTGTGTTTACTTAGATTTCACTACTCCCTAGATATCTTTTACAGGTTAGTTACTTGTTACAGTTGCGTGGATGACGGATTGTATTCCTTAATACCATTCATGGGGTGGCGTACTTACTTCCCCAATCCTATAAGCTCCTACTTCACTCCTATGTCGAGCCGACTAAGAAGCTCCTAACATGGGATCACTAGAATTCGCTCATGCATTAAATACAATCATAAAAACCTAGTACACATCGGTTCATGTTTCTTAAGACGTTCAAGCAAGTTACACAATGGAGATCTGCCAGTTTTCTTAAGCCTAACATTGAAATCATTCATCCATTACAACTATAAACAAGCAATCAACCTACAATCAACATCTAGGTTTCATTACATCTAAGCAAACACATGAAAGATCTAGCCTAGCATGTTATAATCAAGACAAGCATAAGATATATTGTTGGGAATTATAGATTTGAAGATTTGAAGATTACAAAACAAACAACTAGAAGTGAAGAAAGAAGAAACAAGAGGGGCCTAATATGTAATAGTTACTTAGCTTGATTAGTAAGCTAGGGTTTAGGGTTTCTTGTAACCTCCCTCTATTATATAAAGATGGGTGGCGTCTAGGTTATGGGCAACTAATCCATTCATAGCTAGTCTCTCCAATGAGAGTCTAGAAACGCATAGAGCGTGTGTAGTAGATTAGTAGTAGTAGTTTATTCTATTTTCAATAAAGAAAACCTTAAAGTAATATTGATTGTGTTCTTGTTCTTATTCCGCTGTGCTTATCATTGTTACTAATCCTAGAAGAGCTTAAACGATCTTTCACAATTGGTATCAGAGCCACGAGATACTTCTGTAACCTCAACACAATCACATAACTTTTCACTTAGTATCAATGGGAGACAAACCAGGCAGTGATGTCACTCTCTCAGAAGCAGGCTCTCTCACTTAACAACTACAACAGGTGGCCTTCTCAAACAGCAATGCCAAGCTTCCTTTTCTCAGGAAGGATGAGTATGAGATCTGGGCCATGAAGATGCAAAACTGGATTGCAAGTGTTGACTATAACCTCTGGAATGTTATCCTCAATGGCTGCCGCCCTAAAAAGCAAACTGTAGATGCTGATGGCAAAATTAAGATTGTGGAACCTGTTTCTGCTGAAGAAATTCTTGCTATACAAAGGGAGAACAAAGCAAGAACTATATTGCTGCAAGCAATCCCTGATGACCACATGGGAGATTTTCATTCCATGACTAATCCAAGAGAAATCTGGTGGGCTATAAAAGCTAGATTTGGGGGGAATGAAGAATCAAAAAGGATGAGAAAGGGTATGTTGAAACAAGAATTCAGAATAACTGAAGAAGAGGGTCTCCACAAAGGCTATGACAGGTTTCAGAAGATACTGAGTCACTTGAATCAGCTTCTAGCCAGACCTGACAATGAGGAGGTGAATTCCAGGTTTCTAAGAGCCTTACCTCCCTCATGGTCTCAGGTTAGTATATCATTGAAGACCAAAGGTGGCCTGGACTACCTTAGTTTTGATGACTTGTACAACAAACTCAGAGCTTTGGAAGGCGACATCAAGGGACACTCTCCATATGTATCAACTCCTTCACAATCTGCATTTATCAGCTCTAACTCAAACTACATGCCACATACCTACTCAAGTCCATCCCCATTACCACAAGTTTACTCAAGTCCATCCACTCCAAGTCAAAGTCTTCCTATTACCACATTGTCTTTTTCAAATGCTAATCTAATAACTCATCCAAAGAGTAGTAATGTGATGGAAGATGTACTTCATTCATTTGTTGCTGAAGTTGATAAACAGCAACAAATAGCTTATGAAGATTTTGAGCAGATTGATGAACTTGCTTTAGAAGAGTTGGATTGAAAGTGGCAAATGGCTATGCTCTCACTCAAGGTCAGAAGATTTGAGCAAAAGGTTGGTAAAAAGCTCAATGTTGATGGTAGAGATGCAGCTCGGTTTGACAGGAGAAAAGTAAAGTGCTATGCTTGTGGAGAAATTGGCCATTTTGCAAGAGAGTGCACAACCAAGAAGGGTGAAGCTAATACCAGATATTCAGCATACAAGAAGAAAGAGGTGGAGGCTGGTGAATCAAAAGCCTTGGTAACTGCTATAGATGCTGGTGTTGACTGGAATGAGCATGAAGATGCAACAAGCAGTCCTCCTCAAATCTCCTGCATGGCTAGTTGTGATGCTGACTTCGGCCTCATGGGAATCTCTCCTCAAGTATCTACTTGTGTTTGTGATTGTGATTCTAAATATACAACTCTTAAAGAAGCTTATGATGAGATGAAACCAAAATATAATGCTTGTTTTATTGAAGCTGCAACTTACAAAGAAGCTTTTAAAACCTTAGAACAACAGAAGATGTGGTTTTAGCAAAATCAATTGGCTTATGAGGAAAAGATTAGAGTTTTAAGTAGAGATTTAGAAAATACTAGCAATGAATTAAAGTTTTCTGAAAAAGAAAAAGCTAGGATTGAATCTGAGAAAGAAGTTTTAAAAGATAAGATGGATAAAGAAATTGCTTTACATAAAGAGTGGCTAGTCTCAGGTGATAAGTTGTCTAGTTTTCTTTACGGAAGTCAATCTGTAACATCTGAGTTTGGTTTAGGTTTTAAGAAATATGTAGGTGTAGAGGCAAACCATCATTTTGATAAGAAAAGTAAAAATAACTCTGCACCTATAAAGTTTTTGAAAGAAGGTGAGATGCATGCAGTACCAGGACCTATTAGAGGTGTATTCATGCCTACCACCAAAACCTCTGACTTTGATGGTTCACACCATCTGTTTGGCAAAAAGTCTAAAGACTTGCCAAACAAGTCTGAAGACTCTCCAACCACAGGAATCCCTAAGCCTACATCCCATAAGTTGGACTTACCAGAATCAAAGGAACACACTAGCATTAGGATCAATGACTCCCCTGACTCTAGAAGTATATCTAGTAATGATTCTAATACATATGTCTCTTGTTCTTTCAGGGACAAGGCCTCAGAGATCTCTAGTTATGCCAGTTGTGACTCCAAGACCAAGTCAGACTCACCCAAGTCCTCAATAAAGCTTTCTGACAAGTCATCTTACAAGTCTGTGGACTCTGAAGTTGCTGCTGATGAAGTTCCTTCTAAGACAGCCTCTTCTGAAGACTTGTTATTTACTTCTTTTGAAAACAATTCCTTTCAGTATTTGAAAAACAATTCTATTTCTGGTGTTTCTTTGAATAATTCTGTGTTTAATAAGACATCTTTTGGATTTAATAAATCTTTTAAGAAGAAGAAGTGTTTTGTTTGTGGTAGCAAATTGCATTTGATTAAGGATTGTGATTTTCATGATAAGAGGATGGGTGTTTCTGTTGTTAATAATAGACCTAGACAAAAGTGGACTAACACTTGCACCAAACCCTCACTAGTTCTACAAGCAAATTACAACATCAGCAGAATGCATTCCATTCCTGCTGATTGGTCTGTTCCTTCTGATAGGTCTGTTTCTGCTAATAGATATATGAATACCAATAGAAATAGATATGGGTCAAGACCATTTTATGGATTTAATCATTGGTATGCATATAATGACCCAATGTTTTTGGGAAGAGCTAATTGGGATTCTGCTGAAAAGTCCTCAGCAGATTGTTCTTGGACATATAAAAGGCCTTATAACTACAGGGATTCTAGGAACAATTGTGGATCTAACTCATCTTCTTGGGTACATCATAATGATCCACAGGGCAGGCTCAAGTCATTCATGACTTAAGTCTCTTAAAATACTCATGTTGTTGTATATTAACTTTTTTTTGTTGTAGGAACATCCTCTTCTTAATAAAGACTTAGGTATTGTTGATAGTGGCTGTTCAAGAAACATGTCTGGGAATCAGGAGAAGCTACATGACTTTGTGCCTTTTAATGGAGGTATAGTGAGGTTTGTAAGTGGGGTAGGAAGGATCACTGGCAAAGGTACCATAAGAACTCCAAAGGTGGATTTTGAGAATGTCTACTATGTGAAGGAACTTCAAGGATTCAATTTGTTCTCAGTTTCACAAATTTGTGACAAAAAGCTTCCTATACTTTTCACTGAAGAGGGTTGTCTCATTCTTTCACCTGAGTTCAAAATACCTGATGACAATCATGTATTGTTAAAGACTCCAAGAAATCATAATCTTTATACATTTGACTTGAATGATGTCAAGCCAGAAGGTGATCTAACATGTTTGGTGGCTAAAGCATCCTTGGATGAATCTAAAAAATGGCATAGAAGGATGGCACATGTTAATTTCAAAGTTATCAACAAACTTGCTAAATATGGACTTGTTCATTGACTTCCTTCTAAGATATTCACTAATGAGCATAATTGTGTGGCTTGTAACAAGGGTAAGCAACACAAAGCTTCTTATAAGGCCATTACTGCTGTGAGCATAATCTCAGAACCATTACAGCTAGTTCATATGGATCTTTTTGGTCCAACATCCATCAGGAGTATTGACCATAAGTACTTCTGTTTGGTAATCACTGATGCTTTCAGTAGATTCAGTTGGACATTCTTTTTGGTGACTAAAGATAAAACCTTTCAGGCACTTAAAGAATTTATGGCTCTCATTGAAAATCAACTTAACAAAAAGATTAAGGAAGTCAGAATTAATACTGCTGACTGATACTGCTGATAGGTTCCTGCGGAAGCTTAGAGTTGTTTCTGCTGATGACTGGTTTCTGCGGACGGATAGAGATCCTACGGATAGAGTTAATCCGTGGATAGAACTTATGTAATTTAGGACAAGATATGTAGAATATCTTTTATTAGTTTATTATTATTCGTTTCTTGTAAGAAAGGTTAGGGTTTCCACTAGTATATAAGGAATCCTAGGTCATTGTATTATGTACGAGTTTCATAACATTGTTAGAAAAGAATATCGATCCATAGAGGATCAAGTTTAGTATATAAGTTTGTTTTTGTATTCACAAATAATTACAAGCTCACAGAGATTATCTATTTAGTCTTACTAGTGATTACATTAGTAGGCTAATGATCTATTGGCTCAAACAACACATAGACATATTGAATGAATTGAAAGAAGACTTATCTTAATTGAACATGAAAGGTATCAAGGGGTGAAAACCCTTGAAAATACTTTTACAAACGACCTTGGGTTTATTAGGTTCGACCCTAGTATTCTCCACACAAGTTCCTCTCTTAATGAATGAAAAATAGGAAAGTATATATAGATTTTGTGAGGTGACGGCGTCAAGAGTAAATTTCTGACGCCGTCATCTCGCTGCTAATAAAGTTCTCGGACTGCCTAGATCTGGGTCTGACGCCGTCATGTGTAATCCATCTTCAGGCCGTCACCAAAATAATTCTTGACGCCCTTCATCTGACGCCTTCAAGTTTTCTCTGGGTCGTCATGGATTTTACTCCTGACGCCATCAGGTACTGTTCCCAGTATGGAAAATTAAGTCTTTGCCGTTTTCTTCACTTTTATGCTCCAAAAACGTCAAAAATGCTCCCTTTTCCAGAATTCACTCCCAAAGTACCTAAAATCACAAAAGGAACGATTTAGGGCAATATTTGATCAAATAAATTTAATTCCGGGCTTAAATGACCCCCTAAAAACGGTTCATTTTTCGCCTCATCATATACCCTTACACTTGAGATTTGCTTGTCCTCAAGCAAATGCGCTTTTATTCTAGTCAAAATACAAGTTAGGGGTCATTTAACACTAATATAAAAGTAATTACAACAAATAATCGTTCCACTAAAGACCAAAGACAAGCACGGAGGTCATACACTAACACCTCACAAATAGTGTTTAGATACTCACATCTCTCGGGTGTAATAAAGTAATATCACAATATGGAAATGGAATGTTCTGTCATAGCAAAATAGATTACCATAGGCTTGGGAAAGGATCAAACCTCCACCACATGGCGTAAGCACCTAGGATAAACTATCAAAGAGGTCTTTTAAAGGGTTGTAACGTTAGGTGTAGGGATATGCAATACACGGTTTTGTTGGATATAGGCAGTCTTTACTGGTGGCGAGTTAATAATCTCGGTTAATTACATGTACAATATGGCATTGCTAAGACAAGACTAGACTCGACTTAAGCTAATAAATGAAAAATAACAAAAACATAAAATAAACATAGAATGAAACGGGATGGTAGTCCGTATGTTTTTTCTCTTTTTTTTTTTTTTTTTTTTTTTTTTTTTTTTTTTTTTTTTTTTTTTTGCATATACTGGTACCCTACCATCCAAAATAATACATCATAGGAAATGAACATTCCCCTTACACTTGAATTTTTACATACTTTACAATAAACTAATCTAATGACTCGAATTAAGATAATCAAAACACTTGGAGTACTTTTAAGATTAACGTACATATGGGGGTAATAATAGATGTTCTTCCCCATTACTCCATAACATTAGTACTTTACCCATGAGTCCCAATCGTCCCAAAACAATATGTACAAGGATATGACTCGACTTAGCAACCATGTAATCAATTAGATAATTAACTAAAGGTTTAAACAAATAAAAATAATGCACTAAAAATGAGTGCAAACACGGAAGGCTAAGGCGATTTGGGTGTACATTTAAGTGGGGTGTAACAAATTCTTCCTTTAAGTAAGATGCTTAAAGTTAGAAACGAAAGGATAAGTTCGGAGGGGTGTACTAGGGGTTTCGTGTACTAAAAATGAGTACAACGCGAAGGTGTAGGAAAAATTAGTTGACTTAACTAGCCAAATAGTATGACTTAAATGGTCAAGTAATTATGATACGGGTTTAACACAAGGGTGATCCTAATGCCTCTTATCATGTAGTAAATCCTACTACACGAATGTAGTCTCACTAGCGGTCTCGGGATGCATCACTAACGCAAGTTCTAGAATCTAAATGCTACCGGTACACTCATAAGCACTAATAGTAAATGCTTTTCCTATCAAATCTAAAGGCGAACCTCACATATTTGGGTGGAAAATTTTTCTGAATGGTATGGTTTTGTGCTAGTCATACAATCTCCTATCCATGAGACGCTTGCTTTGGCTAAAGTTTCATTCCAAAATGTTGTAAAAAATTTTAAATTTGGCGCTAAAATTACACTAACAAGTATTTCTCATAGTTTTATTACACACCTACCATCAAACAAACAAACTCACGCCAAAGTGTATTTGTAAGGTATCATCATTTTACCCTCCCCTTACACTTAGGATGAACATTGTCCCCAATGTTCAAGTAAAGAATGTAAAAGTGAAATAAGTAAAACGAATGAAATCAAATACTCCCCTGATTCGCTCGGTATGGATAATAAGGTAACCAGGTTAGATCTTCCTCCAAGAAAATGAACAATCAAAGCTTCCCTTCCAGAATATAAATCATCTTCTTGTCATATATAACCTGTAAAACCTGAGAAAACAAACAAGTAAACCTCGCGTAAAATCAGCGGCAACCTATATATGCTAACAAATCCTAGAAAACAAAGTAAGATATAATGCTTGTGGAATGATGTTTGCAGATTTCCTGGAGATTATAAAACTAAAGATTCAAAAAAAAACTTTAAGACTCCGTTAGAAAAACAAAACTGGTAAAATTTCCATAATTTTACACGTGACGCTGTCAGGAATTTCTTCCTGACGCCGTCAGAAGTGACCTGCAGAAATCTTTATGTTAAGTTTCCGGAAAATTTCTGGAAAAACTTTGTCCTACTTCCTGGAAAATCTTGCAAAACATCATTATGACTCGATACAAGCATTTGACTCTAACAAATACGAATATACATGTTCACTTAATATTGTGGAGAATCATGATCGAGTTTGTTTCTTAAAAACATATTTGGGGTTTCCCCTTACACTTATCTTTTGCGAAATACCTTTGGATGAAGTTAAGACTAAGCCAAACAACAAAGTGAAGTATTTTCACCATTTTAGTTTTGAAACATGATTTACCAACAATAAAAATAAAGCATGCATACGGAAGCAAATAACAATCAAACAAAAATAAAAATCACACAAAACATGGGTTGCCTCCCAAGAAGCGCTTTTCTTTATTTACGAGTCTTGTAGCTAGACTCAAGGTCATGGGTTACTACGTGACCTCATCGTTGGTTTTACTCTCTAGGTTATCTCCTATACCAGTTTTGTATTCCGGACCTAGTTGCAAGCATTCTTTATAGAAACCAAGCATCCTACTCATCACATACTCTACTCCTCTACGTCTATCCTCATCATGACTATAGTGATTACATTAGTAGGCTAATGATCTATTGGCTCAAACAACACATAGACATATTGAATGAATTGAAAGAAGACTTATCTTAATTGAACATGAAAGGTTTCAAGGGGTGAAAACCCTTGAAAATACTATTACAAACGACCTAGGGTTTATTAGGTTCGACCCTAGTATTCTCCACACAAGTTCCTCTCTTAATGAATGAAAAATAGAAAAGTATATATAGATTTTGTGAGGTGACGGCGTCAAGAGTAAATTTCTGACGCCGTCATCTCGCCGCCAATAAAGTTCTCGGACTGCCTAGATCTGGGTCTGACGCCGTCATGTGTAATCCATCTTCAGGCCATCACCAAAATAACTCTTGACGCCCTTCATCTGACGCCTTCAGGTTTTCTCTGGGTCGTCATGGATTTTACTCCTGACGCCGTCACATTTTCCTTCTTGACGCCGTCCCAGCATGGAAAATTAAGTCTTTGCCGTTTTCTTCACTTTTATGCTCCAAAAATGTCCAAAATGCTTCCTTTTCCAGAATTCACTCCCAAAGTACCAAAAATCACAAAAGGAACGATTTAGGGCAATATTTGATCAAATAAATTCAATTCCGGGCTTAAATGACCCCCTAAAAACGGTTCATTTTTCGCCTCATCACAGCCCCTGCCGTTATGGCCATTGGTGCAGTAACCGAACTTAATCCAGAAGCCCACATCATGGGGATCTTAACATCCCATGAAACTGAATATGCTACTGCAAATGTCGGACTCGCCTTATAATATTGTTTTAATACTGATGTCAAACCTTGGTTTATCATATACTCTGCAAAGTTGAATTCGACAACAATCTTGGTCAATCGGGAGAGCATCTAAGCTAGCTTTGCTGAAATAAGTGCATAAGTGATGTCATTTACGAACATACAAATAGAAGCATAAAGAATATCTGAAAGTTAAAGCAGAAGGTAAACCTGGTGTGCTACAAGTTCTCCTCTTCCAGTGAAGTCAACTTGGAATAGAGCAATGACATAATCAACAACCTGCTAATTCCCAAATGATTAGTACATGCTCACTAACTCGTTATAACTATAAAGTTCAGATCTTTATAGCCTACCTCATTAAAGGCCAGTTAGCCATTGACATTGGAATGGAGCTCGGTCATCTTTTCCTTTTGTGAATGATTTCCCGGTTTCTAGTGCAATGACGGCCTTCGACTTTTGATCTTCGGTAAAACTTATCGTCTCATCCTTAACACTCTTCCTTATACTTGATAATATTGCCCATTTCCTGCTTAAAGAAATCAATGGGTTTGAGATATAAAAAATAAATAATTATAATCATCAAAATCCTTGTATTCAGTAATATCATTTATCAACTAACTCAAAAGTTAAAAATGTTGCCATTTTTTCAAATTGGGATTTACCTCTTGTTATTACTCAAAAGTTAAAAGAAACATATGAATAAGAAATTAGCAGCGAAAGTAGTTGTGAATATTAATAATACTCAATTCACCCGAGGCTAATGAATGTTGAGTCATTCCGTTTGTTGACAAATTATGTTCGTCGGGTCGCAAAGATTCAGTGCCACCTATTCCAGAAACAAAAGGTAAAATTTATAGACTATGGGCGTTGAACGATAGCTGCATATATCAGGCAACTGCTTATAAACATATAAGTTTATATAGTGGTTTCGCAAACTGATGGAAAAAAACAACATTGAAATATGAAGCCCCAAATATCAACAATTAGTAACGTCGTTAAGGTAAACAGTGTATCGCAAACATACCTGTATTTAAATTTGCCACTATTCACACAAGTCGGCCATCCACTATTTCCACCAGAAGTACAGGCGTTTTCGTGATGGTTCATATTTACACATGTTACAAAAAGGCAACAGCAAACTGTACACATTTAGTACAACTGGAAATAGCTAATGTACATTATGTTTTTAACGGTTCAACAAACTTATAGGTAAGCAGACCTTCTACCAATTGACACTTCCGTTGTTTATTTGCCTGCGATAATGAGGTGTTTTCTTTATGCGGTCCGATGATGTTCACTGCAATGGACATTCGTTAGTTGTTTAGTGTAATATCAATGGGGTTGAGTACTTGTGTGTTACCATCGACTTTAGTCCACAAAAAAAAGGCAAACTGTAATGTAAAACGGGGAAATACTGTAATTTTGATCTATAGGGTTTGCTTACCTGTGACACATTAGGTCTGCTCAAATGAACTTACTTTAGGTTGGTCTTTAATTCAAAAATAGCATATAACTACAGTTTGGGGCTGCTCAAACTAAAATGTGACACACCGGGTCTGCTGAAATATGGGAACATGTTTAACTTATTATGTGTCATTTAACGCAATTTAGTATAACCGAAACCAACTCAATACTTGATCGACACATAAAGGTTGTAATAATATTCATGAAAAAACTTACAATTTGATAATAAATATAACCTGTTTTCGCCTAAAATCGACTTAACAAATTAAAAAAAAAAAAAAAAAAAACAACAACCGACTTATACCGTTTAGTGGGAAACACAATTCTTTGACTTATATAAGCATTCAGGGTGCCTACTACTCATTTGACTAAAGAAAACGGTTTTGTTGAGACAACATGATCAAGATCTCTTTATGTTTTAATGATGACAAATAAACCATCGAAACACATAAAATAACAAACGTTAGCTTAAAATCGCTGGAGCCAATAGCTGCTGCTGGCGCGCTGCCCGCGCGTGTAACACCCCAACCCTGTATGGGTCAAAAGTCACATTATGGCGTCATACAAAGCATATAAACGCAAGCGGAAGACTTAATATTAATAAAACGAAGTCAAGAAACATTCCAACTTTCAAATCTTACAAAATCCCAAACGAACTGAAATGAAACATCCAAAACATAAGTCTTAAACATAAATACATCATCAAAAGAAAATCTAAGCATGGTAGGTCTTCTAAGCTCGTACTCTCATCACTCATGCCCGATGCCCCGCTTATTACCTGCCGCATAGAAAAGAAAACGCGGCTGAGCTTAAAAAGCCCAGTGAATAGATATATATACAAAGCAACGATAATGAACAAACGAAATGAGAAGAATCATAAAGATGGCATAATGTATCACAAGTCAACAAATATGAGATGTCATAGAGATATCAACATAAGCATAATCATAAGAGAATTAATGAGCACGTATCAACAAAGGATTATCTAAACAAGGTACTTGAATAGACGCATAGAATCATAAGGAAGCCACGAGCCGACCTACCAAGATACTTGATAGATCTCCTACAACATAATCGTATATCCTACAAAATTCGACATGCACAAAGAGGGGAGACCTCTAAGTACCAAAATGGAGTCGCGAGCCTCCAATGTGAAGGAGTGTAAAGCACACACCCACATTCACCCTACACATAATAAATCCAACATATCCGACATACCTAGGATGCATCCATACGCCCCCCTTACAAAACAAATCACACATATATCCTGCTTACACGACAGGTATACACATATATCATAATGGCCTAGTGATCACATAACATATCCTACAAAATGGGGACGCCGTGGATCAATCACACCTTCACAGAAAGTGTCATGCCATTGGTGCTTCAATGACACATCCATGGTACCTCCATGACTAGAAAAAAACTCGGGCATAAGAAGAAAACAAAGCATATCATATCCAACAACATATCATATCCAACAGAATATATCAACTGAACTGAATCATATCATAGCAATTGAATAACCGACAGATATCAAATCATAGAATTATATCAACGAGATCATATCACGAATCATATCAAAAGGGAATCATAGCAATGGCTCAGAGATCGAGAGTCATGAGAACCCCTATTAAAAGGGATAGAATATCTGTACCTTATCACAATAAGCAAAATATCTCAAAAGCAAACGGAAACTGAAGCTATTCCCTCTTCGCGTAATCTACACAAGTTAATGACCGCGTATTACTTATCAACTCATTTTATAGGTTCATTCCATGTTCAGTGCTTATAGTTATCCAAATTACGTAATTTGGGTTTCTTACTATTTTTAGTAACCCAATATAAGTTAAGTTTAAGGCTAAATACGACAACTATCATAGTTTAAGACTAAAATATCAATCATTAATAGTTTAGGGTTTCATACATCTTTTAGTAAAGTCTAGGGTTAAAATGTGATAATTTCTAAAGTTTAGGATTAGATGTGAAAATAATCAAAGTTTAGGCTAAATATGTAAATTTGGTTTTAGACTTATATATACTACTTGATTCTTATATGTTACATGCATAAACCTCATTTTTATTTTAATAAGGATTTTACTAAATTCATTTTAGCACATGCATATCTTCTTCCACATACGTATCGTTCAATACATAATATTACCAAGACCCGATATCGATGTCGAATCCTCCATACACCAAGCATGCGATATGAACACATGCTATACTTCTAGACGAAAGGATAGATCGAGACTAAAACAAGGACGCAAATGCGAGACCAATACAAGCGTGACCACCATGGTTTTAGCAACATGTCTAGACAGATTGTAGGTTCATCATATTGTCACCCAAAACAGCCCATCACACATTAGGATAACGAGCCAAATTCAAGCAATTTCACACCTGAAATCACATGTTTCCAGCCCCTACTCGACCTCAATACATACGCCTAGGGTTCTGATCTTAATACCTCATTTAATGTGTCGTACTAGTGGATATGAGGGCTCATTACAGGTGGTGTTAAGGTCGACACATGGCTGAGAACAAGGTGCCAAACAGCCCGCAAAACGCGACACAAAACACTTTAAAATGGGCGTATCAGTTTATTATTTCATGTGATGTTTACCAAGACAGTCATAGATATTTAAACGTGATACAAGTGATTATATAGCATGGTTTTGAATCTTATTTTAACCTAGTATATGTCGAATGAAAGGAAGAAATAAAATAACCTGAAGATAACTTGGTGTCGGCTGAAACAGGAATCGAATAGAACAAGTTTAATACTAAAACTCCCCACGGTTTGCACCAACTCTAGATCACTAAACCCCTTGCCTCGTCTCCTCCTTCTTAACAGTAACAAAAGGGAATATGTGTGTTCTTTTTGGCTTTTGGTTCGGTGTAATAAAAGAGATACAAGAAGAAAATATATGGTCCAATGTAAAAGAAAAACGTGTTTCAAGGATACGGTAACATCGTGTATTTGATATAAGGTTAAAGGAGTATGCAATTTCTTAACTGTGAAGGCTTATGTTGTTATCCTTTCAATGCTTAACGAGACAAAAGAGAGAAAAATGAAAGTCGGTTTAATACTTTTAGAAATAAGAGAAAAAAAAAACATGTAAAGTCTTGGAGGTAATATTTCTAAGTTGTTGGCACATTTAGACTAGGACTATGAACCATATTCATTTCAATAACATATTATATATAGTATTTACCACTTAATTTTTTTAACTAGACTTAGGATTAATTATAATGTGAAACATTAATTTTAGTGTATAGTTTTGATGACCTATTAATAATAATTCAATTTTAGGATAAATTTCAAAATGGTGCAAAAATTATAGTTCAGAAATGTCGGGTTTTACAACTCTTCCCCTCTAAAAGAAGAATTTCGTCCGCGAAATTGAAGCCGAAAGATCAAACGAAAACGTTCCGAATCACGAAAAGAAATGCGGATAACTAGCACGCATTGACTCTTCAGTCTCCCAAGTCGCTTCGCGTTCCGGATGATTCTTCCACAAAATTTTAACGAATGGGATAACTTTATTCCTCATGACTCGATCTTGTCGCTCCAAAATAGCCTCAGGCTCCTCAACACAAGACAAATCTTCACGAATTTGATCCAATGGGTAAGAAACAACATGAAGCGGATGATAGTTGTATCCCCGCAGAAGAGATACATGAAACACATTATGCACATGAGAAAGTTGCGGAGGCAAGGCTAAACGATACGAAACCTTACCAACACGGTCTAAGATTTCAAACGGACCAATGAAACGTGGACTTAACTTTCCCTTAATACCAAAACGCTTGACACCTCGAATCGGTGAAACCTTAAGGAAAACATGATCACCAGGACTAAATTCCAAAGCACATCGATGACGATCAGCATAACTCTTCTGCCGAGCTCTAGCTTCCTTGAGCTTTTCCTTAGCAACAGTGACTTTCTCATTAGTCACTTCGATCAACTCGGGACCTTCAATAAGCCGTTCACCAACCTCATTCCAGCATATAGGTGCTCTACACTTTCGTCCGTACAACAGTTCGAAAGGAGCCCCTTTAATGCTAGCATGCCAACTATTGTTGTAGGCAAACTCAACAAAACACAAATATTCATCCCAATGTCCTGTCCATTCTAGCGCACAGGATCTCAACATATCTTCTAAAGACTGAATAGTACGTTCCGTCTGCCCGTCGGTCTGAGGATGAAACGCCGTACTAAACTTGAGTTGAGTACCCCAAGCCTTATGCAAACCCTTCCAGAAACGTGAAGTAAAACGCGGATCCCTATCAGATATAATAGCTGTCGGGGTGCCATGCAAACGAACAATCTCTTGCTGAAAGATTTGTGCCAACTTACTAACCGAATAATCTTTCCGAATAGGCAAAAAGTGGGCGGATTTGGTCAAACGATCAGCAACAACCCAAATGGCATCATGCCTTTTCTGTGTGCGAGATAAACCTGTAACAAAATCCATAGAAATCTGATCCCACTTCCAAGTAGGAATATCTAAAGGCTGTAAAAGTCCACTAGCACGTTGATGCTCAATCTTAACCTGTTGGCATGTCATGCACTTAACCACAAATGTCGCAACATCCTGCTTCATACCATTCCACCAGAAATGTTGCTTCAAATCTCTATACATTTTAGTGAAACCAGGATGAATAGTGAAAGGAGAACTGTGAGCTTCGGACAACACGACTTCTCAAATAGAAGGATCATCAGGAATACACAGACGGTTACCATACCATACAATCCCATCATTATCAACACGAAACTCCGTCTGCTTACCTTCTCCCAAGTTTTGTATCACAGATCAAAGTTCACCATCGTATTTTTGAGCTTCTTTAATCTGTAGCATAAGGTTAGATTTGACCTTCAAACTAGCCTAATAACTGTCATAACCACGAATACCTAACTCAAATTCCATTAGCTCTAGGTCGTTGAGTATCCTAGGCTCAATCTCAAGACTAGCAATAATACCCGACTTCCTACTAAGAGCATCTGCCACTACATTCGCCTTAACCGGATGATACTGAATGTTTGCATCGTAGTCCTTCAGAAGTTCCAACCAACGGCGTTGTCTCATATTCAACTCTTTTTGTGTGAAGATATATTTTAGGCTTTTGTGATCGGTAAAGATATCACAAGTCTCGCCATACAAGTAATGTCTCCATATTTTAAGAGCAAATACTACAGCCGCTAACTCCAAGTCATGCGTCGGATAATTCTCTTCGTACGGCTTTAACTGCCTAGATGCATAGGCGATAACCTTACCATGCTGCATAAGAACACATCCCAAACCTTTCTTCGAAGCGTCACTATATATCTGATAACCACCCGTACCAGACGGAAGAGCAAGTATAGGGGCGGAGACCAATCTCTTCTTTAGTTCCTTAAAACTTTCCTCCCGTTCATCAGTCCAAACAAATTTCTCACCTTTTCGCATAAGCTTCGTCAACGGCAAAGCTAAACGTGAGAATCCTTCCACAAATCTCCGATAATAACCGAAAAGCCCCAAAAAGCCTCTAACTTCAGTCACAGTCGTCGGTCTTGGCCATTTAGTGATAGCCTCAACCTTCGCCGGATCCATGGTAATACCATCGGCGGA
Organism: Artemisia argyi; assembly: GCA_030686995.1. Lineage (NCBI taxonomy): Eukaryota > Viridiplantae > Streptophyta > Magnoliopsida > Asterales > Asteraceae > Artemisia > Artemisia argyi. The sequence goes on along the minus strand of CM060693.1, from coordinate 168,684,631 downwards.
TACAACATGACCCAAAAATGCTACTTGCTCCAACCAAAACTCACACTTTGAAAATTTAGCATAGAGCTTCTTCTGTCGTAAAGTCTCCAATACAATACGAAGGTGCTCTTCATGCTCCTCCTTCGTCTTAGAATACACCAGAATGTCATCAATGAACACAATGACAAATTTATCACGGTTCATCAAATCCATAAAGACGGCCGGAGCATTAGTCAAACCAAATGGCATCACTAAGAACTCGCCAGGATTCTGTATTGCTCCGGGCGAATTTTGAAAGTCGGCTTTCCCCTTACCCGACAAATGTGGATCTTTCAATACAGGTATGAATATGTTATGTGCTTAATTGAGAACACTCGAAACGTGTTTTGGGATTAGAGAGATCTAACTTTTAAAGCACCCATTTATGGGAAAACGCCAATTCATGGTTTCTAACTATCGCCTCTAGCCAAGGCTTTTCTAAACTTAGGGAGCTTATATACTTCATGTAACATCATGTGAAAGCATCCATATGCTCATATCCCATATTTACGTCTTCTCTAATTACGTAATGGGTTTACTCCCTTATTGGTCAAACTAAGTCAAAGGTCACTTTGCGTAAGCGCATCCTTTCCCACTTGGGTTATGCTTTACATCTAGGCAAAGCACTTAACTTGTTTGAACCAAGGTATTAGTTGAGAATGTCGAGTCGTGGAAAGTCACGAGATATGAAACTATGAGTTCTCGACGTTGTGTTACTTGAACTTATAAGTAACCTATGATTTTCTCAACTCATAATCTTAATTGTCTAAACTTTCTCTTCTTAATGACAATTAGATTTTTTCTTAATCTTGCTCTTAATCTCATTTCTACAAAAGACAAATACCACCATATTTAATCATATCCAAATCATATAATCTCTTACACAAATCTCTTACACAATCCCTTACAACATCACATCCCTTACACAATCCAACTCATTCCTTACACACTCTTGATCTCCACCATCCATTTCAAATAAACACATCTCAACCCTGCATATTCCCCACATGCCAATTATTTGAAATCGAAACATAAGGCTCCTTTGATCCTAGCCATCTAATTCAAACCATACCATCTCAACCATCCATCTCATTCTTTCCCCCCAAGCAAAGGAGGCTCCATTTGATCCTAGCCATTCAATTCAAACTAAACACATCTCAACCATCCATCCAACCTCCTCTCTATTTCATCACATGTTTTAATCTACACCATCCATTTCAAACCAAAACCATCTCAACCATTGATTAACCCTTTCCCCCAAGCAAAACATATTTCTTTGGAATATCCCATGGCATATTCTCTTCTCACTTATGCCATGTGAGGAATATCATTTCTACCCCTTCCAAATTACCCTATCTACACTTTATACCCTTGGTAATTTGTTTTCTCTTTAAGCAATTCACAAAACGTTTTTCAAATTGGCTATTTGAGTTGGTAAACCTTAGATTGATTAATGTTAAGGTTTTGTGTGAAGTACAATTGGGGGTTTAGCAAGGATAGGTATTTATAAGATCCAACACCCAACACTTGGGAAAATTCTTACAGATGCCTGGCGCGCTGCCCGCGCGTTGACGCGCGGGTGACGCGCCGGCCTCAGTAAAATTTCCCAAGTTTGGGTTCTTGGCCTATAAATACATACCTTGCCTCCTGTATTCCTCACCCCTTGCCATTATTCTTTCTCTCTAATCCTTTAATTCTATCTCTTGTGTTCTTAATTTTCATACTAACATCTTTGAAAGAACACTTATCTTTGCAAGGGAAGAATCACAAGAACTGTAAAACCTCGCGAAAATTCGTATAATTAACTTCGGTTAATTAAATAAATAATCTCTGTCATTATTGTAATCACCATTTTTACGGGGAAATTTAAAATTTTCTTAATATATTAAAATGGTTACGATTACGATATTGCCAAATTCGTCAAACGACAAAACAAGTTCTCGACACAATTAACAAAATATTAATAATTCACTAAACCTAATTAATAATACTAATTACCAATCAAAATGGGCCTTGTTCTTCCCTAAGCCCAACCGGCCCAAAAATACAAAACCCATTTACACCTTTAATATTTCATAAAAGTCGACTAACCATGCTCCAAATCACCTCATTCATTCTCAATTCGTACACACGACACCTATATATTTTTGCACCATCTCGTTCACCACCTAGCCAACTATTAGTGTGTCAAATCCCAAGTTCATGGGACGACGTTTGATACGTTTTTAAGAGGCAAAGTGATTGAACAAAAATCAACCCAAACGATTCATAATTTATTCAAAACTTAACCGTTTTAATCCCGGTTTGTTTCTAAATGATCCTAATAATATTTCTAAGATGATATTATGTCCAAATGTCGATGATGATAAGTTATATGCAAGTGATAAATGATTTAGTAAATCGTATGTATATATATATTGGTGTCGACATAGGAAATGAATCACCAAGACACATCCCATGAATTTAGCTCTCACATCTCATATTTTAACCATATAATTGTCCTAGGAAGCCAAGTATCACTGACATGCATAGTACATGTGTTTGTTTGGATGATTTCAAACCATTCGATTCATTCCAATTTGATACATATATACGTTCCATGCATGCACTTGTATTTCTTGATTCCCATACACTTTCACTGAGTTATTTCGTCCTTAAAACTATCCTCACAAGACCATAAGTCGATTGTATAATTATTTGGAAGCAAGGAAAGGAAATCGGGTTTGATATTTATATATAACGTTTGGGTTATATTGTGAAACGTGATTTTCTTGTGTTCCATACTATCACACTCGACTCTTGATCACCTCTAAGGTGTTTGTAAGTCTTTTACAACTCACTTGAATCCATTTCACACGTTAAATTTATGTCGTGCACTATATTTACTTTGTTTTGAACGTATATCATTTCATATGTATATATTACGTACGTATATACTTTTAGCAACACAAACGTGACTAGCCTCTATCTTGGAAGGCCTAGGAGTCACGTAACACACACACTTCACGTTTATACTCACGTTACATGCATCAATCAACTCATTTTCGAACCATGCTACATCGTATGAAATTTCATTAAACACTTAGTAAATATTTCAAGTTTTTCAAAATATGTAATCGGTTCATACATGCCACAAACCATACACATAACTTTGAATTTTTCTTAACAATAGTACTATATTATTACTCGACCTAATAGACCACCTAGAAGACTATTATTTTCGTTTAGATAACATGTAAAAATAATCACGATTCGACACTCAAACCAACCCAATTTGATCGACAATTGCCTGGTTTTAAAATGAGATTTTCGTATAAAATTTATGTTTTGTCGAGTGGGCTTAACCAAGGCCCAATAAGATTTTACGAATAAACAGCCCACTGGGCTTATAAAATATATTTTTGGAATCACAAAAGAAGCCCAAAACAATTTTCATGCCCTCGCCTCTAAATTTTTAAATGGGCTTATGTATTGTCTCGTTAAGGCCCATAAGCTATAAAAATAAGCTTTTCATAAAATAAGCTGTTGAAATAAGTTTGAAATTAATAAAATAAGCTACGGAAATTTTTATATAATTTTTCTAATGATTTTTGTAATTTTGGACTAAAAATGTAACGCGATGACACCTACAGGGACTAAATGTGTAAATATTGGAAAGAAAGGACTAAAACTGTAAAAACAGAAAGTTTAGGATAAAAATTGATAATATATGATGTTACAAGCTTAGATTGTAATTTTGGACAAGTAGTGGACAATAAATGTAAATTATTTACGAAAAGGACTAACGGTGTGACGCTAATGCCGTTAGTATAAAAAGTGTAAAAATTGGAAAAGGACAAGGACTACACATAATCTATTTGACATTCTTATTTTATTTTCTATTTTACGGCAACCATCACGTCATATGCATTTTGTTACGTTTTATATATATATATATTATTTATTTTTACGTTAATAATATATATAAGAGTAAACTTCAAAATACATCCCTGTGGTTTGCCCAATTTGACACCATACATCCCTCTTGAAAAAGTTAGGACAATTACATCCCTCCGTTAGTAAAAGTCAAACAATATACATCCAAAAGGACGAACGATGCAAATGTTGTGTCGTTAACTTGGACACGTGGCAGTTAAGTAAGAGTTAATAAGGGTATATCAGTCATTTTACATTTCCCTCTCCTTCTTTATATAAATACACACACACACTCACACCTCAATAACTCTCTCTCTCTCTCTCTCTTGAATAACCGGCCACCCCACTCGCCGGAACACCAGCAGAAACCGGCGCCGCCACCGGAAAATTTTCCGGCAACCCTTTTTCTTTTCCCAATTGATAGATCGGCATCTCCACAACCTATCTGGAGCTTTTGAGCTCTTGACACGCCCCCTAACTCACTCCACGCGCCACCACTGTGAACCACCACCACCACCGAGAGTCACCACCACCTCCTTTCATCTTGTTATCGATGGTAAACCACCCACGAGCCACCCCCGTTCGTTATTTTGATTTTTATTCAAAACCCTAATTTCTAAATCTTTTAATAAAACCGATTTATTGATAAATCTTTTCTAAAAATCATTTTGATAAATGTTTGTTATTATTGTTGTTGTTTTGAGTTTGTGATGACGAGGGATACATATTGTTTGATGTTTGAGGTTGTTTGAGGGTCCGTTTGGGCTCGTTGGTGCTCGGCAGTCACCACATCCCACCACCGAGACTCTCGTGGTGGTGAGGGTGTTAATGATGTTCTTATTGTTGTTGGTGGTAGGATGAGCTAATGATGGTTTTGATAGATTTATTAGAGATAGAAGGTGTTAATGGCTTTTTTAAAGTGACTGGATCAGGTAGTCGTGTGGGGGGGGGGGTTTAAGGTGATATTGGTGGCCGGAGATAAGGTGTTGGAGGTGGTGGTGTGGTGACGGATGGGTGGTGATAGGGTTTGGTTTGAACTTTTGTAGTTTTTGTTTGGAATCTGCTTCTTTGTAGCATTTTAAGTTATAAGATGACACAACATGAAATCAAGAAAGTAGGAAACATAAAATGTCACAAATACCCTTACTTAACTGCCACGTGTCCAAGTTAACGATACAATATTTGCATCGTTCGTCTTTTTGGATGTATATTGTTTGACTTTTACTAACGGAGGGATGTAATTGTCCTAACTTTTTCGAGAAGGATGTATGGTGTCAAATTGGACAAACCACAGGGATGTATTTTGCAGTTTACTCTATATATAACGATATCTAAAGAGTTAATATTATTACTTACGATTAAAAAGGTAAAAACTACGATGGATATTTTAAATAAAGTATCTTATCATATCATGCATGGCATAATAATTTCACTGCACATCATCTATTCGTCATAACGAATAAATATTATTTGTTATTCGTTCGTATTTACCAAATAGTATTTGGTTATATTCTCTGATAAATTTATTTATCAGGTTCTGTATCAAAGACGTTTCCATAATCGTTCCCATAAATCTCGTTCTACTTTACTTTTCATCATTTCCAAATCAATCCAGGTGAGTCATAGCCCCATTTCCAATAATTGTTTTTAACTCATTGGGGGAGATAAATGCTTACATATACTTTGATAAATTGATAAGTATATGAAATAAAATACATGATTCAAATCAATTTCCTAATTGATAATTATTAATATGATTTGTGATTTAAAATGTAATATATACAATACATGACAAAATAATTAATTGAAATACTGAAACTTGTATGATAATACTTCCAATTTGATTATTGTAATATGTGATATATATAATTTACTGATGAATTACTTGACTGAAATACTGATACTCATATGATAATGTTTTCTATTCAATTATTGTGGTATGTGATATATATAGTTTACTGATGAATTACTTGACTGAAATACTGATACTCATATGAAAATGTTTTCAATACGATTATTGTGGTATGTGATATACATGTGTTACTGGCGAAATATTTAAACTGAATTTCTGATACTCAAATGATACTATTTTCAAATTGATTTCTGTGATACGATACTTGATTTCATGATGTTATTCTAAAAGAGCCCATTATTCCTTGATATTGCCTAAGTTAGCTTATCGCCATATAGTCCCTCAATCATGAGCCATTAATCACATGTAAAGTGGGCGTGAATATAGTGAACAGCTTCGAAACCTGTTAAGGATTGACCCCCTGTCCCACTAATACTTGACGGAATGCCAATTGCAATTGGTTAGTCGTATTAGTCGTGATACACTATATTCGTAGACAAATAGGAATTGGCAAATCACCTATTAATAGAGGGCAAAATATGTCATTGATTTGATAGAACACCCCCTTCTGGTTAAGCTTATGTGTCATGAGGCTTGGTGCAATATCTATAAAGGAAATGTATGTTTTCAACATATATTTAGATACAGCTGTATAGGAATTTGACCATACGTGAATTGTATATCTGATTAAATTAGCATCATGAGTTTCCAGCTCATGTTAGGATTATTGATTCCTTATTTGAATGTGATTGAATACTTATATGATTTATTTGTGATTATAGCCAATATACTCAATACTTGTTTCATTACTGTTTGTATTTTATAAATACCAAATATTCCTGAAATTTAACAAAATAAAGGGTTTTTCCTAAAACTCTATGAACTCACCAACCTTTGTGTTGACACTTTTAAGCATGTGTATCTCAGGTAATTTAACGGAGCGGGACAAGACACGGAGTGGGCATTTATTACTCTGATAAATTAAAATGGTGTAAAAATCAAATTTGTCATTTTTACAAGCCTTTATATCTTTTCATAAGATTTTAAATCAAATGGTTTATCTTTTATCAAAATTATTATTTAAATGACAAATAACTTTCAAAACGTTTCTTTTAAGCTGTTTTATGAGATTAAAACTTCGATCCTCACCGTAACACCCAAATTACTTTCCGCTGCGACCAACTTAAATTTGGGGTTGTTACAGATTGGTATCAGAGCTACAGTTATAGAGAATTAAATGTTTTCAAACATTAAAACTATAACTACATTTTCAAACTAATGATTTTACACCATAATATTTTATGCCCTCCGTGTCTGCAGACTGCCATGCTCCATACTTTATCTGTTGAGATTATCTTACATGCTTAATAGTTACTCAAACACAATTGTTATTTCATCTGTACTGTTATATCTTTAACATACAGAATACTCATAAAATATTATTCTCGGTTACTACTGTAGCATGTCTTCAGGAACGCCCGTGAATGTCAAAACAAATATCCAAAATACTAATACCTCATCTCTCAATAAAAATTCTCCGAATACTGAAGATCCTTACGTACAAATAACAAAAATCCGCGCATAAATTACCTTGTCGATTAGTATGGATGTTAAGTCAGAATCTTAATATGATTTACAATGTCTTAATTTGAATGGATTGGGATGCCCTTTTATTCAAATCAAGAAATTTTACATTATTAAACCATGAGTCTATATTTCCTTAGTTACATAGTTTGGGACGCTTCTCTATGTAAATAACGAAATATAGATAAATAAGTTTAATTATATCTGAAATAACAAGCATATGAAACCAAGAACCACTAAATTTCATTAAAAACTCCATATATTAATACACAACGATACAATTAGCATTCGTAATGCTATTGTCACAAATACCATTAGGTAAGGCAGGAACAACCAATTGGTTGACTTGCCAAGCCAATGAAAAATATCACTATCTCTTACCTCATAATTCATCCACACTAATAATCAAAACCAAAATTTGCACAAAAAGTGCTATGATCAAACCCAAAAACTCCAAATCAACCTTTGGGATGTGAGCCAAGAAAATGTCTTCAACAACATACAAAATTATGGGAACAGTATGGGTGTATGACATTTTAAAATCTTTGGATGAAAGAAATATGAGTAGTGAAGAGGAAAAGGTGGGATATGTAAGGCGGTAGCCGTAGACTACTATCCTACCCACAGACATTCCCTATTCACTACCCAAAGACAAAATGACTTTCATCATTCCCAAAGGCTGAAAATCCGGCAATTTTACTCTACGTCCTTATCCAAAATTTTCTTTGTAAAAATCTGTATCAACAAAGCTCTTTGTTTAACGGGTAGGTTACCCGCACATATTTTTATAATTCATGATAAATATCTAAAAGTAACATCTAATGAGTTTTCTTCCAAATTGTGTTCACAACGCAAACATTCAAACATCATATTATTAAAAATATACTTAACATTACAAACAATACTGAATTAAAAACACCTAACAAACATAAACCTAAACTTCAAAAATAGGCTGGATAGTCCCAAATCTGAGAGTTCTTGGATTCACAACCATCATCTTAAGGGTCAAGATTTGCCAACCTCTCTTCCTCTATCTGAGCCTCCCACCTGCTCAGCTCCCGCTCCATGTCAGAAGTCCAATCACCATCACCAACATCCACATTTTCCTCGAAGCTAAATTGGAAGTGATCCAGATGAGGCAATTGTTGTTGTTGATCAACAACTCTTGGTGCGGATGAACTTGATGCACCATAATGGGGTTGTTGTGATGGTGGTGGATTTTGTTGTTGTTGTTGTTGTTGTTGTTGTTGTTCAACCCTAACAACACCAAAATTTTCTTCAAAACTCCAACAAATTTTATTGGAGATCTGGGCCTGAGTCTGACCGACACAAGCCCTCAACGATTCAATAACAGCGGCGTTCTTGCGGCACTTATCCTCCAAGAATTTATCAATCACCTGCCTCCTCTCCGCCGATATATCTGTGCATCTCACATAGCGTCCTCTAAGTTCTTGATACAATTGTCTTGCCATCTCATATTGATTAATGGCTTCCACAATAGTATTTTGGCGATCCACATCGCTATTTTCAGTTTCTGCCTTGATAAACAATCGAAATTGTTCAGGGGTATGTGGAAGTCTGCAAGGCATCGAGTATTTTGTGTGTGTGTGTGTGTGTGTGAAAAACCCAAGTATGCCAGTGGTATTTAAAAAGGTTTGGAAATATTTTTTCTTTATTTTATTTTGGTAGACTTGACCGTTAGTAATTACTGTTCACTAGCCGTTATTCTACTATTCGTGATCACTCTTCTCAATATTCACATCTCTTAAATACATCAGTTATTTTGTCTTGTCTAGTACAGGTAAATCTAACTGAGTCACGTATCCTTAATTTTAGGAATAAAAATCTCTCAACAACCTCTGTTCAAAAATTCTTTACTCAAGTAATCACATTAAATTTGAATTTCGGGACGAAATTCAGAATGACATGTGGGTACTGTAAAACCTTACGAAAATTCGTATAATTAACTTCGGTTAATTAAATAAATAATCTCTGTCATTATTGTAATCACCATTTTTACGGGGAAATTTAAAATTTTCTTAATATATTAAAATGGTTACGATTACGATATTGCCAAATTCGTCAAACGACAAAACAAGTTCTCGACACAATTAACAAAATATTAATAATTCACTAAACCTAAATTTGGGGTTGTTACAGATTGGTATCAGAGCTACAGTTATAGAGAATTAAATGTTTTCAAACATTAAAACTATAACTACATTTTCAAAATAATGATTTTACACCATAATATTTTATGCCCTCCGTGTCTGCAGACTGCCATGCTCCATACTTTATCTGTTGAGATTTTCTTACATGCTTAATAGTTACTCATACACAATTGTTATTTCATCTGTACTGTTATATCTTTAACATACAAAATACTCATAAAATATTATTCTTGGTTACTACTGTAGCATGTCTTCAGGAACGCTCGTGAATGTCAAAACAAATATCCAAAATACTAATACCTCATCTCTCAATAAAAATTCTTCGAATACTGAAGATCCTTACGTACAAATAACAAAAATCCGCGCATAAATTACCTTGTCGATTAGTATGGATGTTAAGTCAGAATCTTAATATGATTTACAATGTCTTAATTTGAATGGATTGGGACGCCCTTTTATTCAAATCAAGAAATTTTACATTATTAAACCATGAGTCTATATTTCCTTAGTTACATAGTTTGGGACGCTTCTCTATGTAAATAACGAAATATAGATAAATAGGTTTAATTATATCTGAAATAACAAGCATATGAAACCAAGAACCACTAAATTTCATTAAAAACTCCATATATTAATACACAATGATACAATTAGCATTCGTAATGCTATTGTCACAAATACCATTAGGTAAGGCAGGAATAACCAATTGGTTGACTTGCCAAGCCAATGAAAAATATCACTATCTTTTACCTCATAATTCATCCACACTAATAATCAAAACCAAAATTTGCACAAAAAGTGTTATGATCAAACCCAAAAACTCCAAATCTTCCTTTGGGATGTGAGCCAAGAAAATGTCTTCAACAACATACAAAATTATGGGAATAGTATGGGTGTATGACATTTTAAAATCTTTGGATGAAAGAAATATGAGTAGTGAAGAGGAAAAGGTGGGATATGTAAGGCGGTAGCCGTAGACTACTATCCTACCCACAGACATTCCCTATTCACTACCCAAAGACAAAATGACTTTCATCATTCCCAAAGGCTGAAAATCCGGCAATTTTACTCTACGTCCTTATCCAAAATTTTCTTTGTAAAAATCTGTATCAACAAAGCTCTTTGTTTAACGGGTAGGTTACCCGCACAGATTTTTATAATTCATGATAAATATCTAAAAGTAACATCTAATGAGTTTTCTTCCAAATTGTGTTCACAACGCAAACATTCAAACATCATATTATTAAAAATATACTTAACATTACAAACAATACTGAATTAAAAACACCTAACAAACATAAACCTAAACTTCAAAAATAGACTGGATAGTCCCAAATCTGAGAGTTGTTGGAGTCACAACCATCATCTTAAGGGTCAAGATTCGCCAACCTCTCTTCCTCTATCTGAGCCTCCCACCTGCTCAGCTCCCGCTCCATGTCAGAAGTCCAATCACCATCACCAACATCCATATTTTCCTCGAAGCTAAACTGGAAGTGATCCAGATGAGGCAATTGTTGTTGTTGATCAACAACTCTTGGTGCGGATGAACTTGATGCACCAGAATGGGGTTGTTGTGATGGTGGTGGATTTTGTTGTTGTTGTTGTTGTTGTTGAACCCTAACAACACCAAAATTTTCTTCAAAACTCCAACGAATTTTATTGGAGATCTGGGCCTGAGTCTGACCGACACAAGCCCTCAACGATTCAATAACAGCGGCGTTCTTGCGGCACTCATCCTCCAAGAATTTATCAATCACCTGCCTCCTCTCCGCCGATATATCTGTGCATCTCACATAGCGTCCTCTAAGTTCTTGATACAATTGTCTTGCCATCTCATATTGATTAATGGCTTCCACAATAGTATTTTGGCGATACACATCGCTATTCTCAGTTTCTGCCTTGATAAACAATCGAAATTGTTCAGGGGTATGTGGAAGTCTGCAAGGCATCGAGTATTTTTTTTTTGTGTGTGTGTGTGTGTTTGTGAAAAACCCAAGTATGCCAGTGGTATTTAAAAGGGTTTGGAAATATTTTTCCTTTATTTTATTTTGGTAGACTTGACCGTTAGTAATTACTGTTCACTAGCCGTTATTCTACTATTCGTGATCACTCTTCTCAATATTCACATCTCTTAAATACATCAGTTATTTTGTCTTGTCTAGTACAGGTAAATCTAACTGAGTCACGTATCCTTAATTTTAGGAATAAAAATCTCTTAACAACCTCTGTTCAAAAATTCTTTACTCAAGTAATCACATTAAATTTGAATTTCGGGACGAAATTCAGAAGGACATGTGGGTACTGTAAAACCTCGCGAAAATTCGTATAATTAACTTCGGTTAATTAAATAAATAATCTCTGTCATTATTGTAATCACCATTTTTACGGGGAAATTTAAAATTTTCTTAATATATTAAAATGGTTACGATTATGATATTGCCAAATTCGTCAAACGACAAAACAAGTTCTCGACACAATTAACAAAATATTAATAATTCACTAAACCTAATTAATAATACTAATTACCAATCAAAATGGGCCTTGTTCTTCCCTAAGCCCAACCGGCCCAAAAATACAAAACCCATTTACACCTTTAATATTTCATAAAAGTCTTGTAACCATGCTCCAAATCACCTCGTTCATTCTCAATTCGTACACACGACACCTATATATTTTTGCACCATCTCATTCACCACCTAGCCAACTATTAGTGTGTCAAATCCCAAGTTCATGGGACGACGTTTGATACGTTTTTAAGAGGCAAAGTGATCGAACAAAAATCAACCCAAATGATTCATAATTTATTCAAAACTTAACCGTTTTAATCCCGGTTTGTTTCTTAATGATCCTAATAATATTTCTAAGATGATTTTATGTCCAAATGTCGATGATGATAAGTTATATGCAAGTGATAAACGATTTAGTAAATCGTATGTATATATATATTGGTGTCGACATAGGAAATGAATCACCAAGACACATCCCATGAATTTAGCTCTCACATCTCATATTTTAACCATATAATTGTCCTAGGAAGCCAAGTATCACTAACATGCATAGTACATGTGTTTGTTTGGATGATTTCAAACCATTCGATTCATTCCAATTTGATACATATATACGTTCCATGCATGCACTTGTATTTCTTGATTCTCATACACTTTCACTGAGTTATTTCGTCCTTAAAACTATCCTCACAAGACCATAAGTCGATTGTATAATTATTTGGAAGCAAGGAAAGGAAATCGGGTTTGATATTTATATATAACGTTTGGGTTATATTGTGAAACGTGATTTTCTTGTGTTCCATACTATCACACTCGACTCTTGATCACCTCTAAGGTGTTTGTAAGTCTTTTACAACTCACTTGAATCCATTTCACACGTTAAATTTATGTCGTGCACTATATTTACTTTGTTTTGAACGTATATCATTTCATATGTATATATTACGTACGTATATACTTTTAGCAACACAAACGTGACTAGCCTCTATCTTGGAAGGCCTAGGAGTCACGTAACACACACACACTTCACGTTTATACTCACGTTACATGCATCAATCAACTCATTTTCGAACCATGCTACATCGTATGAAATTTCATTAAACACTTAGTAAATATTTCAAGTTTTTCAAAATATGTAATCGGTTCATACATGCCACAAACCATACACATAACTTTGAATTTTTCTTAACAATAGTACTATATTATTACTCGACCTAATAGACCACCTAGAAGACTATTATTTTCGTTTAGATAACATGTAAAAATAATCACGATTCGACACTCAAACCAACCCAATTTGATCGACAATTGCCCGGTTTTAAAATGAGATTTTCGTATAAAATTTATGTTTTGTCGAGTGGGCTTAACCAAGGCCCAATAAGATTTTACGAATAAACAGCCCACTGGGCTTATAAAATATATTTTTGGAATCACAAAAGAAGCCCAAAACAATTTTCATGCCCTCGCCTCTAAATTTTTAAATGGGCTTATGTATTGTCTCGTTAAGGCCCATAAGCTATAAAAATAAGCTGTTGAAATAAGTTTGAAATTAATAAAATAAGCTACGGAAATTTTTATATAATTTTTCTAATGATTTTTGTAATTTTGGACTAAAAATGTAACGCGATGACACCTACAGGGACTAAATGTGTAAATATTGGAAAGAAAGGACTAAAACTGTAAAAACAGAAAGTTTAGGATAAAAATTGATAATATATGATGTTACAAGCTTAGATTGTAATTTTGGACAAGTAGTGGACAATAAATGTAAATTATTTACGAAAAGGACTAACGGTGTGACGCTAATGCCGTTAGTATAAAAAGTGTAAAAATTGGAAAAGGACAAGGACTACACATAATCTATTTGACATTCTTATTTTATTTTCTATTTTACGGCAACCATCACGTCATATGCATTTTGTTACGTTTTATATATATATATATATATATATATTATTTATTTTTACGTTAATAATATATATAACGATATCTAAAGAGTTAATATTATTACTTACGATTAAAAAGGTAAAAACTACGATGGATATTTTAAATAAAGTATCTTATCATATCATGCATGGCATAATAATTTCACTGCACATCATCTATTCGTCATAACGAATAAATATTATTTGTTATTCGTTCGTATTTACCAAATAGTATTTGGTTATATTCTCTGATAAATTTATTTATCAGGTTCTGTATCAAAAACGTTTCCATAATCGTTCCCATAAATCTCGTTCTACTTTACTTTTCATCATTTCCAAATCAATCCAGGTGAGTTATAGCCCCATTTCCAATAATTGTTTTTAACTCATTGGGGGAGATAAATGCTTACATATACTTTGATAAATTGATAAGTATATGAAATAAAATACATGATTCAAATCAATTTCCTAATTGATAATTATTAATATGATTTGTGATTTAAAATGTAATATATACAATACATGACAAAATAATTAATTGAAATACTGAAACTTGTATGATAATACTTCCAATTTGATTATTGTAATATGTGATATATATAATTTACTGATGAATTACTTGACTGAAATACTAATACTCATATGATAATATTTTCTATTCAATTATTGTGGTATGTGATATATATAGTTTACTGATGAATTACTTGACTGAAATATTGATACTCATATGAAAATGTTTTCAATACGATTATTGTGGTATGTGATATACATGTGTTACTGGCGAAATATTTAAACTGAATTTCTGATACTCAAATGATACTATTTTCAAATTGATTTCTGTGATACGATACTTGATTTCATGATGTTATTCTAAAAGAGCCCATTATTCCTTGATATTGCCTAAGTTAGCTTATCGCCATATAGTCCCTCAATCATGAGCCATTAATCACATATAAAGTGGGCGCGAATATAGTGAACAGCTTCGAAACCTGTTAAGGATTGACCCCCTGTCCCACTAATACTTGACGGAATGCCAATTGCAATTGGTTAGTCGTATTAGTCGTGATACACTATATTCGTAGACAAATAGGAATTGGCAAATCACTTATTAATAGAGGGCAAAATATGTCATTGATTTGATAGAACACCCCCTTCTGGTTAAGCTTATGTGTCATGAGGCTTGGTGCAATATCTATAAAGGAAAAGTATGTTTTCAACATATATTTAGATACAGCTGTATAGGAATTTGACCATACGTGAATTGTATATCTGATTAAATTAGCATCATGAGTTTCCAGCTCATGTTAGGATTATTGATTCGTTATTTGAATGTGATTGAATACTTATATGATTTATTTGTGATTTTAGCCAATATACTCAATACTTGTTTCATTACTGTTTGTATTTTATTAATACCAAATATTCCTGAAATCTAACAAAATAAAGGGTTTTTCCTAAAACTCTATGAACTCACCAACCTTTGTGTTGACACTTTTAAGCATGTGTATCTCAGGTAATTTAACGGAGCAGGACAAGACACGGAGTGGGCATTTATTACTCTGATAAATTAAAATGGTGTAAAAATCAAATTTGTCATTTTTACAAGCCTTTATATCTTTTCATAAGATTTTAAATCAAATGGTTTATCTTTTATCAAAATTATTATTTAAATGACAAATAACTTTCAAAACGTTTCTTTTAAGCTGTTTTATGAGATTAAAACTTCGATCCTCACCGTAACACCCAAATTACTTTCCGCTGCGACAAACTTAAATTTGGGGGTGTTACAAGAACCTAATCCACTTTTGTGATTGTGTCGAGGGTCTTCTTCTCTATACCCTTTCTATTAGAATCGAGTCACTAGGTTAGGTTAGGGCTTGGTTCAAAGAAACTTATATTCATTCAAATTGGTTGTAAGGGAAGTTTTGTGTCTTGGTGACCAACCCGAGATCATTGGGGATCTAGTTGGGGTTTGATACTTCCGGTGGGAAGTTTTGGTTGGTAGTGGTCTTGGTGACCCATAGTGTAAGTCGAATCACTAGATTCTTTAGGGTGGTTTCCGAGGTGAAGAATACCGTGAGAGTGACTCCTTCTTTGTGAGCATCGATATTGGTGAATATTGGTGAAGTGAATTGTAACGGTTTGTAGTCCATCCCGAACCAGTATATATCGTGGTGTCCCTCATTACTCGCTTTATATACTTTAGTTGTGTTTGTGGTTGTTTGGATTGATTATACAACCACTTGGTTTTCTTTGAGGATTAAAGTTTTTAAACGTCTAAAAAGCCGAAGAAACCGCATTCACCCCCCTTACGATTCTACAGGTTTCATTTCCATTTGTAGCTTCTTCTATTATCCATATAAGCTTGAAACATGAAAATAAATTTAACATTGAACCATAAATATAACAAAAGTGAAAGAGATAAAAATTGCTTCACTTGCCTAGGTGTGCAGATCGACTGTGTTCGTTGTTTACCCGCGAACTGATGCTACCCTTTTTAGCCCATGCGTTAACACCTATAACAAAAGCAAATCATCAAACACATGGTGTGCATAAAAATTCGTCATCATTTCTTGAAAATAATGATCTATACATTTTTCTTAGATTTATGTTTCTAAATGGATCAAAAGTTGGTATTAATATGGTTCTCGAATATTATGCCTCAACTTTGATGCATGGATAAAGAATAAACTATCTATATCCTATATTTCTATATACTTTAATTATGTCTCAGCTTCGATGCAAGCATAAAGAATAAACTATGCAAAGCAGTTCTTAGATAGCCATTAACCATGAACTATTACTTTTTTAAGATTTTCACGTCGAAAGTAACAGCGTGCGTTATATCTTGATTATAAAGAGAAAAAATATAATACAAATCTAACAAATCATATCAGGAAACTAATAGCTTTATTAAACTAATGGATCAACTAACGAAATAAAAGCAAGAGAAAGGCACAAAGAGGCAAATGCTCAAATCTTCAAACCATCAAGAGATTGCCCTTCATCAAACACCATTCCAAGAATTCTTATACCATAAATAAATGATGAGTGTGTAAATACTCATCATTTTTTGTCAATCTGAACTGCAAAAACATTTAAAAACACTCAATAATGCATCAAAATACAGAAAATATCCAAAAATTGTGTTTTATATGTTTCAGATGCAAAATGAGTAAAAACAATTAAAAAAACGAATAAAATTTGCATAATTGACAGTTTCAGTCCCTGAACTTTCAAAAGTTATCAAAACTAGTCCCTGGTTATTCAAAACATGGAAAAATATCATCAAGTCCTTGGGGATTCACAAGTTGTCAAAATAAGTCCTTTAAAGTTCAAAATTACAAAATTACAACTTTGGTCCCCCAAGTTTCAAAAGTTGTCAAGTTTGGTCCTTGTACTTTACAAAATTGCAAAAATGGTCCTTGGGTTATCATACTTAGTAAAGTCAGTCCTTGTGAAGGCTTTTGGAAGTTTACATCTCAGGCCCCTGAAGTTTTAGTTATTTACACTTTTGGTCCTTGTGTTAACTAGTAATAAAACCAATCGGATTCCTTTATATCCTAAAAATCCAAACTATAACCCTTTAATATAATCCAATCCAAATCTAAATACCCTGATCCAACAAATACCAGCCCACCAAGGCCCACTCCCGTCCCCCTGGTCAAACAAACCAGTCAAACACCCCTTTACCGTCCTTCTCCCATATACCACCTCTGCCAATACCACCATTGGTTTCTCACCACCACTTAAGCCTGCCACCACCCACCTTCACCAATCAACTCTACATGTCCCCTACCCCACCCTTATCTCATCCTGCAACAAGCAATCAGACCAATTGGCTTAAAGCCAATTTTCCCGCCAAACCCCATTAAACGGCCAAGATCAAAATTGATCAATCTAATGGTAAAAATGAAGTGGGAAAGTCAAGGAAGCTCACAAGGAGTCTATAAAGTCAAGAAAGAAGCCAGAGATAAAGAGTAGTAGTTAGTTTAGTTTAGTTTTAGTTTTTAGTAAAATCAACTTAGTGTAATTTTTATTTCTTAGTTGTAATTCTCAGTTTTAAAAGTTTGTAATCAATGTTTTTAATGTAATCTCAACTTTGTTTAATATAAATTTCAGATTCCAACAGTTTTTATTCAATTTACTAAAAATAATCAAAAAATCCAAATAATTAGTTGAATAATTAAAAATCGGTGTGTAGAAAGACATATGCAAGGAGCCTTGTGGAATCAGGAAGATCTTGGTTTAGTAGTCTCAGGGGAGACAATAGGAAGGGTTTTGTTCCTTGTTCTTGGTTTGGAATTCACAGGATCCACTTTGTGAGTCCATTTTTCCATTTCTTTTACTTTTTACTGTACAAACAGCTTAAGAACTGCTTATCTATTGTGTTTTGTGTATGGTAGTAATAATATTGCTTAAATATCTAGGACGTGTTAATCTAAATCCTTTATTGCTCAGTCTTTAAGTTTCACTGTCAAAATTAGTCTATTAGTAATCTTTGGCCTTTTGTTGCTATTGTTGTTATTTATGTGTTCATCTAAGCTTATTGTATCATATTGCCACCCCTGGAATCAGTTTAATAGTTTAAATCACCCACAACCTTTGAAAATCATAAACAGTCCTTCCTTAAAGGGGTGTTTGGATCATGACTGTATCATATGTCCTTGTTGTTGTTTGGTGGTTGTTTTGGTTTTAATATATTGCATTAGTCATAATAGGTTAGTAGAACCATCAAATTCAGGTCCCTTGTGACCAATAGTCAAAAAGCTTGTCACCCCACTAATTCCTTAACTGTTGGTGTTTTAAGTACCCAAATCCCTCTAATCATTTCATCAGTAGTTAAAATAACTTGTTTTAGTTTATTATAAGCCTATTATTACATATTCAGTGGATTAGGACCTTTAGAAATTCACCAAAGTCAACTAGAGTAGATTTCATAAAAAGTCAAAGTTGCATATCTCATGAAAAAGGCAAAAATCCCAAGAATTGTTTTGCTTTTTGTATTTGGTATTAGACCTTGAAACTTTCACAAATTGTAGTCTATCACCTCAACTCTGAAATCCCATTGGCACTTTATTTTTGTGATTTTTCCTGTGGGCCCCACACTTGCCCAAACACAACTGCAGGGGGACTGTACTCCCCTGCACCACCACCACAGTCACTAGCTCCACCACTTTAGAGCCTCCCCCTGGCCACCTCAGTGGGCCCCAGTGGTGGTTCTTGGTTCCATTGTGTTCCCTAGCTTGTTGTCTCACCATTCCATCCAAGCTTGTGGAAAACTAGAAGGGGGGGTTGAATAGTTTTACGTCTTTTTAATTTGTTATAAAAGATAGTTTTAGTGTTTTCTTAGTTTTTAAAATTTAGATTCGATAATATGAGATCTCAAGTCTTGCACAATATACACAACTATCAATAAGTAAGATATAACAATGATAAGTAATGAAATAAGTAAGAGATGGAAAGATCGAACCGCGAGACAAGAGATTTATAGTGGTTCGGCTACAAGGACACCTTCCTTGCCCTACTCCACTCCCCGAGCACCTAACTCGAGAGTTTTCTTCACTATATCAACAAGCTCCCTTATGGCGGAGAAAACCTTACACACCAATTTACACACCACTTTACACACCACAACTTCTTCACAACTAAGTCACAACTTCTACATAACTTCTTCAAACTAATCTACTTCACAACTAACTACTCCACGCCTATCTTCTTCACACCAATTTTCTTCACAACTAACACCTTCACACCTAGCTTCTTCACTACAATCTAATTCCTAACTTTTCTTCTTCACACCCAACAACTAACTAATCACACAATCAATATACCTAGCACAACTATCTACAATCAAATATTCACAACAATCTTCACAAAGAATAATGTAAATAATCTTGATGATGCACCAACAACTTGTATGTGGAGGTCACAACAAGTTGTAATACTTCTTGTCTTGGGGGATAGAAGTATTCTTCTCTTGCACTTGAGAGGATGAAGTTTGAATCACTTTGAAACAAAGAATTATGCACTTATGATCAAAGGATTAAGAGAATAGAAATGTGGATCTAGAACAGAAAGTTTAGGAGTGCAAAAGGTGAGAAAATTCTGTGGGATGAACCAGTATTTATAGGGGAGAAAATTACTGTTCTGGAGCGTGGCCGGTCCCCTTAATGATTAAGGGGGCCGCCTAAGGAATTAAGGGGGACGCCCCTTCAGAACGTTGGATTTTCTTGTCTTTTAGTGGGGAATATTTTTCTGGATAAAATTTGCCATTTTTGGTTGGAAATTTGAAATTATATATTTATAATGAATTAAACATATTCTTTTAATTCCAAAAGTAATTTTGTAAAAGATATAGAATGTTTAATACATTTTATAAAAATTCTAGTGATTAGAAAAATTTCCTTTGATCATGAAATACAATAACCATTTTGTTTATTCATACCTTAAGTGATATGGATGCAAAGACAAATATTAAGCACTAAAAACTTGTTTACGTCATAAGTTTTAGATTAATGAGTTTATGCTTTGTAATTATCAAAACAGAGAGACATTGTTAATATGCTAACAATGTTTTTAGACATTATTTATGTCAACAATCTCCCCCTTTTTGATGATTACAAAACTTTAAACTCATTAGGTCTAAAAAATAATTTTTAGACAAGTATTATTAGAGTTTAACATTCTCTTCTCCCCCTTTTTGTAAAATCAAAAAGGTTAATGCTCCCCCTTGATGTATGCTCCCCCTCATTTGAGAGCACCAAGGGAAAGAGCTATGGAAATCTTGGCTACACAAAATATTAGAAGAGAGCAAGACACATATATATGCAAAGCAATAGTTATGCAAATAAAAATAGATTCATTCAAGCATCATAGAAAGCATTACAACATTCAATATGCTTAAGGCATATTGATCACAATAAAACAAAAGAAAAGACATAGCCCTATATTGCCTAAGAGAGCACTTGGACTTGCTTGCAACCCATGGTTGATTGTTTTATTTTCTTGAAGGAAAACATAAGCATAAAGCTTAGTTGTTAGATGGAGAGGGATATGGAGTGGGGTATGGAGCGGAAGAGGTGGATTTTACGATATTGTATCGTGTTAAGGGTGGTATGGGATGAGGACGAGTGAGGAGATATTCAATCCAAGAAATATCTTCACTCAAGTATAGGATTTGTTTTTGAAGGAAGATGCAACAAGGGCAATAGTGAGTGTGGTTTGTAACTTGATCCAAGTTAAGAGAGTGAGGAAGGCAATTGTTGTAGGCTGATGATGGAGGTTGCCCTTTGTTGCGTTGTGCAAGATGCATGGCATTGAGATCACAAAGATCATGGATTTGTGATATTTCATCATGGAACTTTTGCTTTTCCGTGGCAATGCGGAGAAAGTCATTGTGTGGATATGGATGATTTGGGTTTGTGTAGTTGGAATTGTAGAGTGATGGTTGATCAAACTTGTATGGATCATTACAAATGGTTGGAGGATGAGATGAGTGGTTTGGCATGAAGGAAGATGTTTGGCTAATGTTGTATGGTTTGTATAGAGGATCAAATGAATGTCCTTGTGAATTTGGTGTAAAGTTTGGGAAGTAAGTGGTTGGAGGTGTTGAGTGATTTCCAACTTCATTGGTTATGATGGATTTGTTTCGAGGGCTTTTTCTTCGCCAAACGGGTTTTTTGGTCATTCTTGCAAGCCTTGAGGCTTTTGGTTTTAGTTTGTTTGGAGAAGTCATGAAGGGATAAATGGAGAGTGTGGAAGATTTGGGGTATTTATAGTGTAAGATTTGTGTGTTTAAGGATGGATAAGGTTTGTTTGGGAGACTGGGACAAAATATGTTGGTGAAAAATGGGAAATGTAGGTGGAAATGGGCTAAAAAGCAGAAAAGATTCTGTAAACCCGACCATCAGATGGCCGGTCCCCTTAATTAGGGGGCGGTCCCCTTAATGATTAAGGGGGCCGCCTAAGGGGGCCGCCCATCTGGTGATTTCCAGGTTGCCAGAATTGGGTTTTTGGCAGAAAATTTGCATAAAGGTTGTGTGTTTGGATTAGAATTCAAGCAAGTTCAATCCCTTTAGGCAATATAGCATCTAATCTAATCAAGATATAGCATGCATGCAAAAACACATAAGCAAAAGAGCAATTAAGCAACACATAATAAGCAAGAGGAGATAAGTAAAGGCAAGAGCACTTAAACTTCCTAAGGCACCTTTCTTAGATCAAAGGCAAAGGCAACTAGTGAGTGGAAAACTAGTGATGGAGCAAGATGACAACATTATTAGTGAAATTGTCCTAGTGTGTGTCTATATGCAACAAATGTGGAGTTGTGATTGTTTCGACTCCTAAATGCAAAGAGAGATAACGATCCTAAGAAGCAATCCAAAAGATCTCCTTGATTCAATTTTTGCTCGATCATGAATGTCAAAGATATATATTAGATTATATACCTTGACAATTTATGTGAGAGTTTATGCATGATTTTTGAAAGACAATGTTTTTAGCATTAGTCAACAATGCAAGAAAAATGATGTTCATGTGATTCCTAGATGTGAGAATAATTTATAAAGAAAATTGATTGGGTTTTACAAAAGAGTTTATGCACAGAAAATAAACTTTCCCAATCTTTAATTTTGTGCGAAATAGATTCCTAGACTCAGAAATAAAGAGGTGGACGAAAAGTAAATTTTATGCAAGTATAAATTTGTATTAGTTCAATATAATTTAGTCAACTTGTTCCATCATTCCTAATCCTAAACGCAAGTGGTTGAATAATTCACGCTTAAGGGGTTTTGTGAATATATCCGCAATATTATCTTCCGATGCAACTTTTTCTATAGATATGTTTCCTTTTTGTACATTATCCCTAAGAAAGTGGTGGCGTATTTCTATATGTTTAGCCCTAGAGTGTTGCACCGGATTTTTACTTAAATCTATCGCACCTTTGTTATCGCACATAATGGGAACATTTTCTAACCTAATGCCATAGTCTACGAGATCTTGTTTCATCCATAGTGCTTGTTGACATGCCTTTCCAGCGCTTACATATTCGGCTTCGGTGGTAGAAATAGCAAGAGCGGTTTGCTTCTTCGAAAACCAAGATGTTGGACAACATCCCATAAACGTGCCAATACCGCTAGTGCTTTTTCTATCTACGTAGTCTCCCGCATGATCCGAATCTGCATAGACGATGGTTTCTATGCCGGATCCCTTAGGATACCATAATCCTAAGTGTATAGTGCCTTTAATGTATCGGAAGATACGCTTAACCGCTTCTAGGTGAGAGGTTTTGGGATCCTCTTGAAAACGGGCACAAAGGCAAACACTAAACATGATATCGGGTCTACTTGCCGTCAAGTATAGTAAACTACCTATCATTCCTCTATACTTGGTGTTATCTACGGACTCACCTTCATCATCCTTTGTGAGCTTTACTTCCGTAGACATGGGAGTTTTCATGGGTTTTGAGTCTTCTAGGCCAAATTTCTTAAGCATTTCCTTAATGTACTTAGATTGGTTAAAAAATATTCCATCTTCTAATTGTTTTATTTGTAGTCCTAGGAAGAAGTTAAGTTCACCCATCATACTCATCTCAAACTCATCATGCATGATTTTGGCAAATTCATCACACATGTCTTGACAAGTCGATCCAAATATAATGTCATCAACATATATTTGGACAATGATGAGATTTGGGTCTTTCCTTTTAGTGAAAAGAGTGTTATCTACCATTCCCATGGAATAATCATGTTTAATAAGAAAAGCTTTTAATCGATCATACCAAGCTTTGGGAGCTTGTTTGAGTCCATACAAAGCTTTCTTTAACTTATAAACATAATCAGGTTTTGCGAAGTCAATGAATCCTGGAGGTTGTGCCACATATACCTCCTCATTGATAAAACCGTTAAGGAATGCACTTTTCACATCCATTTGGAATAACTTAAAGTCTAGGACACATGCATAGGCAAGTAGTATCCTAATTGATTCTAATCTAGCTACGGGGGCATAAGTTTCGTCATAATCAATTCCTTCTTGTTGATTATAACCTTGGGCAACTAACCTAGCTTTATTCCTAGTAACTACTCCATTTTCATCTAATTTGTTCCTATATACCCATTTAGTTCCTATGATGGTCATATCCATTGGATTTGGGACTAATTCCCAAACATCATTTGCCTTAAATTGATTTAATTCTTCTTGCATAGCTATAACCCAACTTTCATCTTTTAAAGCCTCATTAATATTCTTAGGTTCTATTGCTGAGAGGAAACAAAAGAAATTGTTTTTATCTTGGGCTTGTGACCTAAGGGTTCTTTGGTTAAGATGTCCTATTATATTATTTAATGGATGTGATCTAGATTCCTTAACATTAACAATTTCGTTGTTTCCTAATTGAATGTCTTCATTATCATTTCCTATGGGTTTTGTTTTACTAACCTCAATAGCTTCATCTTCGACTAAGTCATCATCTTCTAAAGGTAATGTTTTAGGAGGTGGTGGTGTTTCATCAAATGTTCCATTTAATGATTCTTCTACTTTCATGGAGTGTTTGTTAAGTATTATATATGCTTTACTATTTTGTGAGTATCCTAAAAATATTCCTTCATATGATTTTGGATCAAACTTAGTAAGATAATCCTTAGTGTTTAGAATATAACATTTACTTCCAAATACCCTAAAGTAGCTTAAGTTTGGTTTTCTACCTCTTAGTAACTCATAAGGAGTTTTTCCTAGAATTCTTCTAATTGATACCCTATTTAAAATATAAGTTGATGTATCTACGGCGTGACACCAAAATTTGTGTGGGATGGATTGTTCATTTAACATTGTTCTACTCATTTCTTGTAGTGACCTATTTTTTCTTTCTACTACGCCATTTGATTGAGGAGTACGAGGAGCGGAGAAATTATGAGATATTCCATTTAACTCACAATATTTTCCGAATTGTACTTCGTTATCAAATTCCCTACCATGGTCCGTCCTAATGGCAACTATTGCGCATCCTAATTTATTTTGAATCATTTTACTAAATATATCGAATTTTTCAAAGGCTTGAGTTTTGTTACTTAAAAACCTAGTCCACGTGTATCATGAGTAGTCATCTACTATTACTAAGGTATATTTGTTTCCTCCATAGCTCCGCACAGCGGATGGACCAAAAAGATCCATGTGTAATAATTCTAGGCACCTAGTAGTGGATACTATATTCTTAGCTTTGTGACTAGCATGAGCTTGTTTTCCAATTTTACATGCATCACAAAAATGCTTGATGCGTAGGGATTGCACCAGGCTTTACCTCTCAAGGGATCTTGAGAAGCTTACAACCCCCACCAGGCAGTGTACCTGATCGTTGTAGTATAGTATAGTGACAAGTACCGGGGGATTGATCGTTCAGCTAGGAATAGTGTCGCTAGGATTAGAAAACCTAAATACTAGTTCTAGAGATGATGGATGATTATTTTTGTATTTTTATATTTTTTTAAAAAACAAGTAAAAATCTCGGGTTTGAAGGATTTGGGCGAAATTAATTGCTAGTCAACTAACCCAATACTAAAGATGCAATCAAAATAAAATACTAGAAATGAAAATAAACTAAATTAAACTAAGGTTGTGAGCAATAAGTGGAGAAATTGTGTTTACTTAGATTTCACTACTCCCTAGATATCTTTTACACGTTAATTACTTGTTATAGTTGCGTGGATGACGGATTGTATTCCTTAATACCATTCATGGGGTGGCGCACTTAATTCCCCAATCCTATGAGTGCCTACTTCACTCCTATGTCGAGCCGGCTAAGAAGCTCCTAACATGGGATCATTAGAATTTACTCATGCATTAAATACAACCAATAAAACCTAGTGCACGTCAGTTCATGTTTCCTAAGACATTCAAGCATGTTACCATTTGGAGATCTGCCAGTTTTCTTAAGCCTAACATCGAAATCATTCATCCAATACAACCATAAACAAGTAATCAACACATAATCAACATCTAGGTTTCATTAGATCTTAGCAAACACAAGATAGATCTAGCCTAGTATAGTGGAATTAAGACAAGCACAAGATATAGACAACCAACACATAGACATATTGATTGAATTAGAAGAACACTTATCTCAATTACACATGAAAGGGTTCAAGGGCTGAAAACCCTTGAAAAACCTGTAAAATTCGTAATAGGTTCGGCCTTAAGGTTTCTCCAAAACTTCTCTCTTTTAATGAATGAAAATTAGAAAACTATATATAGAAAACTGAGGCTGACGGCGTCAAGACCAAATAGGTGACGCCGTCATCTCGCCGCCAAAATACTTCTCGGACTGCCTTAATCTTCATCTGACGCCGTCATGTGTTATGGTCTTCCAGGCCGTCACGTGTTTTACTCTTGACGCTCTACTTGTGACGCCTTCACGTTTGCACTGGGTCGTCATGCAATTTACTCTTGACGCCGTCAGGATGTTACTCTTGACGCCGTCACCTACTGTTCCCAGCAAGGAAAATTAAGACTTTGGCGTTTTCTTCACTTTTATGCTCCAAAAACGTCCGAATTGCTTCCTTTTCCATATTTCTCTCCCAAAGTACCTAAAATCACAAAAGGAACGATTTAGGACAATATTTGATCAAATAAATTCAATTCCAGGCTTAAATGACCCCCTAAAAGTGGTTCATTTTTCGCCTCATCATATACCCTTACACTTGAGATTTGCTTGTCCTCAAGCAAATGCGCTTTTATTCTAGTCAAAATACAAGTTAGGGGTCATTTAACACTAATATAAAAGTAATTACAACAAATAATCGTTCCACTAAAGACCAAAGACAAGCACGGAGGTCATATACTAGCACCTCACAAATAGTGTTTAGATACTCACATCTCTCGGGTGTAATAAAGTATAAATTACAATATGAAAACGGAAGATATCTCTTACTACCTGTCATAGCAGAATAGATTACCATAGGCTTGGGAAAGGATCAAACCTCCACCACATGGCGTAAACACCTAGGATAAACTATTAAGGAGGTTTTTAAGGGGTTGTAACGTTAGGTGTAGGGATATGAAATACACGGTTTTGTTGGATAAAGGAAGTTTTTACTGGTGGCGAGTTAACAATCTTGGTTAATTACATGTACAATATGGCGTTGCTAAGCCAAGACTAGACTCGACTTAAGCTAATAAATCAAAAATAACAAAAACAAAAAATGAACATAAAATAAAAAGGGATGGTAGTCCGTATGTTTTTTTTCTCTTTTCCTTTTTCTATTTTTTTTTTCTTTTTCTTGTTTTTTCGATTTTTTTTTTCCATACACTCTTACCCTACCATCCAAAATAATACATCATAAGGAATGGAAATTCCCCATACACTTGAATTTTTACATACTTTACAATAAACTATTCTAATGACTCGAATTAAGAAAATCAAAACACTTGGAGTACTTTTAAGATTAACGTACATATGGGGGTAATAAATGATGTTCTTCCCCATTATTCCATAAAATAAGTACTTTACCCATGAGTCCCAATCGTCCCAAAACAATATGTACAAGGATATGACCCGACTTAGCAACCATGTAATCAATTAGATAATTAACTTAGGGTTTAACAAATAACAATAATGCACTAAAAATGAGTGCATACACGGAAAGCTAAGGCGATTTGGGTGTACATTTAAGTGGGGTGTAACAAATTCTTCCTTTAAGTAAGATGCTTAAAGTTAGAAACGAAAAGATAGGCTCGGAGGGGTGTACTAGGGGTTTCGTGTACTAAAAATGAGTACAACGCTAAGGTGTGGGAAAAATTAATTGACTTAACTAGCCAAGTAATATGACTTAAATGGTCAAGAAATTATGATACGGGTTTAACACAAGGGTGATCCTAATGCCTCTTATCATGTAGTAAATCCTACTACACGAATGTAGTCTCACTAGCAGTCTCGGGATGCATCACTAACACAAGTTCTAGAATCTAAATGCTACCGGTACACTCATAAGCACTAAAAGTAAATGCTTTTCCTATCAAATCTAAAGGCGAACCTCACATATTTGGGTGGAAAATTTTTTCTGAATATACGGTTATGTGCTAGTCATACAATCTCCTATCCATGAGACGCTTGCTATGGCTAAAGTTTCACTCCTAAATGTTGTAAAAATTTTTAAATTTGGCGCTAAAATTGCACTAACAAGTATTTCTCATAGTTTTATTACACATCTACCATTAAACAAAACAAACTCAAGCGAAAGTGTACATGTAAGGTATCATCATTTTACCCTCCCCTTACACTTAAGATGAACATTGTCCCCAATGTTCAAGTAAAGAATGTAAAAGTGAAATAAGTAAAAAGAATGAAATCAAATACTCCCCTGATTCGCTCGGTATAGATAATAAGGTGGCCAGGTTAAATCCTCCTCCAAGAAAATGAACAATCAAAGCTTCCCTTCCAGAAAAATAAATCATCTTCTTGTCATACATAACCTGTAAATCCTGAGAAAATAAACAAAGCAACCTCGCATAAAATCGGCGGCAATCTATATAAGCTACTAAATCCTAGAAAACAAAGTAAGATATAATGCTTGTGGAATGAAGTTTGCAGATTTCCTGGAGATTATAAAACTTAATAATTCACAAAAACTTTAAAACTCCGTTAGAAAAACAAAACTGGTAAAATTTCCAGGTTTTTACACGTGACGACGTCAAGAGTTATCTCGTGACGCCGTCAGAAGTGACCTGCAGAAATTCTTATGTTAAGTTTCCGGAAATTTTCTGGAAAAACTTGGTCCTACTTCCTGGAAAATCCTGCAAAACTTCATTATGACTCAATACAAGCATTTGACTCTAACAAATACGAATATATATGTTCACTTAATATTGTGGAGAATCATGATCGGTTTGTTTCTTAAAAACATATTTGGGGTTTCCCCTTACACTTATCTTTTGCAAAAATACTTTTAGGTGGAGTTAAGACTAGGCCAAAACAACAAAGTAAAGTATTTCCACTATTTAGTTTAGAAACATGATCTACCAACAATAAAAATAAAGCATGCATACGGAAGCAAATAACAAATAAACAAACAAAATAAAAATCACACAAAGTGAAGAATGTCACCATAAGCACACTCAATTATTTCAAATAAATGTAAACATAAAAATAAATTGTTCAAGGCCAACAGAGGCCGCATCCTAAGCTATTACAATACCAATTGTTTCAAATTACACAACCATCAATAAATTGTTCAGAAATAACAGATATCAAGAGAGATCACTTGGGAGGAGGACTGAAACGGTAGTCATAGCCAGGAGGGAGGTGTCCTGTGTACCCGTAGGGAGGGTAGTCAGTCTCACGACCGGGGAATGGGTCAATCTGCAGGTGAGGCTCAAGCTGATCACAGGTGGAGAGGTGCTGCATCTGGCGGATGGTATGATCATACATCCAATCAAAGCGCTGGTCAGTGGTGGTCCGCCATGCGTCCACCTGACCCATCCAGGCCCCCTGGTGTGCCTGCCAGTCTCCCCGACTCATGTGTCGGTAGTAGTTAGCTGTCCCCTCCTCATAACCCTGAAACTGATGCTGCTGGGGCATTCCCTCATCATCATCAGGTATCCCTGCCACGTACCAACCATAGGACCCATCTGCCAGCTGCATCACGATGTTCATCTGCCTGAGGGATTTAGCCCTCACTAACCTACAAGCCCCACAGTCGCTCAAGTACCCCATGATCGGAGGAGTAAGAAGATCATAGGAACGAGCCAACCGGGTCACGAACATCCTCCCATACACCTTATCGATATCCCTCTCACCCACACTGGTCCTCAAATAACTAGCTACCCAAAATGGGATGTTGCAGTAAACATCTGCTGAAAAGATGGTGTACAGGTAGAAAAGATTTGAAGCAGTGACACGGTGAGTGGTGCCATGACGTCCTGACAGGCTGTATGTGATGCATCTGTGGACCAACCTGACTGTGGGGTCCCTGATCGATGCTGCCCCAGCAGTCGAGGTGTAAACCCCGTCCCCAATGGTCGGCCAAAAAGTGACACACCTCATATCACTCCTCTGAGTCTCCCCATTCAACAATCTCTGCATAAAACCTCCATCAACCGCCTCCTCCCTAGTATACAACCCTAACCTCCAACCAAACTCAGTAACCGAGCATGATCGCACTTCCCCCTAGCCTAAAATAGATGGTGGTGCCCCCCATGTCTGTCCTAGCCTCAGCCTGATCAAAATGGAAGGTCGCAAAGAACTCCCTCACCAACTCACTATACACCGTCTCCCTAATCCTAAACAACCTCTCCCATTGAGGACCCGCAAACCCATCAGTGTGGATCCTTGCCAGGAACGCAGCTTCTAGCCCTTGGGACCTAAGAAACTCCCAATCAACCACGGCCCCAGCATCAATGTGGTGGTTACAAAGTTCCGCATACTTGGTGGTGGCGGCAATAGTGTCAAATTCACCCCAACCATGGACCAATTCTCCATAGTTAACTCCTTGTGACCTGGAAGAGCTACCACGATGTTGGCGAGATCGCTTGCTCATTTTCCTGGAAAAAGATAGAGGGAACGGAAACAATTAGAACGAGAATTTTATTGATTTTTGCTGTCAGACACATCTGACGTCGTCAGGAGGAGGTCCTGACGCCGTCAGACCGATCAAAATCCGAATCATGCAATTGCAAGGGAAAAATCAATTTTCAAACTCTTAACCCGTTACCCAAACGCTCCTTTAATCAGAAAACATGGGTGGGGGGTCAAAAAATCCGTGGCATGAAGGGTTTTTCCTAAATTAACGCATGATTCGAGTGGGACAACATCATCGAAAGGTAACCCCATGAATACAAATCACCAAATGGATGGCATTACGATTTGTCAATGATGGGTCAAAAATGGGGTTTCGGATGAAAGGGGTTTTCAAAATTGATTAATCCTAAGGACAATTGATCGAAAAAAAGTGAAAAAAAACTACTTATCAAGTGGAGATTAGTTGCGGAAGATGTCGAATTGGAGGGTGGAGATTCGGAGTAGTAGCAGCACTTTGGGTGAGAATTGTGGGGTATGGGTTGAAAGTGATTGAATTTGGGTTATTATTGCTGAATGAGCGAGGTGACGGCGTCAAGAGTTAATATCTGACGCCGTCAGATGCCCGTATGAGGTGAAAAATGGAGTAATTCCACATTTGGTCCCTGCACTTTATGTGAATAGTTAAACACAAGTAAAACCATGAGTAGCTTTTCCATTAGTAAAGTCCACCAGGGTCGAACGTTTCATTACTGTCACGGAAAGAGGTATGGTTATAGAAAGGAGTGGGTGATGTCTTAGTTAAGTTGTAACCTTCGCACGGGTCACCGGTGTGTACAAAGAGGTGTTGTTCCATAGAGGGTTTCAAATCTGTGGTGTTTTTGAGGTGCGACCTCTTCACATCGGGTTTAAAACCAAAAGAGCGTCTCTTGCACAAGTTTGGGAGTGTGGTTTGCAAGCATCCAATGAAAATGTGATGAAATTGCGAATTCTTCTCTTCCTGAGGATGCTCACAAAAGTGGGAGGTGATTGACGGTGAGGCACTTGGGAAAGATTTCTCGTTATCCTCTTGGTCAAACACCAAAGGAGTTGAAACCTCGAAGACTTTTTCGATTTTTCTTGGTGCAGAATTTTCTTTAATCTTCTCTTTGATCCTTGATATGAATTGGTCTGCTAAATCCATAAAAGCATTGCGAGTGCTTTCCATGCGTGCTTCTAGGTGTTGGATTTGTTTTTCCTGATTATTCATGAAGGTTACCATTATCCCTTCGAATTCCTCTTGTCGTGAAAGTTCAGGAAAATTATGGTTGATAACCGCATTCCTACGTAAATTAGGATTCCACACGGTTTCAGTAGCAGGTTTCTCAATCCTCATTAATTCTTTTACCTGCTTCTCGATACTTCCTAATAACTGCTCTTGGGTGGCGTGTGCGTAGTCAAGTTTTCCCTTGCTTGGAAACATTGGGTCCTCCCATCCTTCTTCTTCGTATTGTGCCAATCCCTCAAGAACTTTCCAGCATTCATCAATGCTAAGTCTGTTTAGCCTGCCCTTGGATGCGTAATCTATAGCTCTCCTTGTTTGATAGTTAACTTTATCGTAAAAGATTTGAATCTGGAGCCATGGTTTGATGCCTTGATGAGGGACTTTTCGGAGCAGGTCTTTATATCGAGTCCATGCTTCGTAAAAAGATTCATTTTGATGTTGTTGGAACATCAAGATGTCAATTCTCAGCTTAGTAGTTCTCCCCGGTGGGAAAAATTGAGCAAGGAAACGAGTGGTGAGATCATCCCATGTGGTGATGGATCCCGCGGGTAAACGCTCAAGCCATTGACTAGCTTGATCCCGTAGAGAGAATAGGAATAGGCGTAATCGGGTTGTCTCTCTAGTTTCAACATCTAGGTCTATGGAATCTACGATTTTTAGGAAGTCCTTAAGATGTTGGTTTGGATCTTCGGAACGAAGTCCATGGAATGCACATCCGCTTTGCACCAACCGGATGGTGTCGGATCGCAAGGGGGTCACATTGGCTCCGGTGAGCTCAATGGTGTTTCGGTAGCCTTGGTGGCTAGGTCGGGAATACTCTCCTAAGGTTCGGGGCCTAAGAGGTTCTAGTGGTGGGTTTTGTTGTGGTGGGATGACGGGTTCAAAGATGTTCCCATCGTCCATGATGTCGGGTGGTGAAAAGTTACGAACAAAAACACAAAGAAATAAGATAGACTAAAGAAAACCTAAAAATAAAAATAAAATCATACTAGAAAGGAATCTAGTAAGTAGACCTAATAAAAAGAGATTCTAACCTAGACAATAACTATTCCCCAGGCTGCGGCGCCAAAAACTTGATGCGTAGGGATTGCACCAGGCTTTACCTCTCAAGGGATCTTGAGAAGCTTACAACCCCCACCAGGCAGTGTACCTGATCGTTGTAGTATAGTATAGTGACAAGTACCGGGGGATTGATCGTTCAGCTAGGAATAGTGTCGCTAGGATTAGAAAACCTAAATACTAGTTCTAGAGATGATGGATGATTATTTTTGTATTTTTAAATTTTTTAGAAAGCAAGTAAAAATCTCAGGTTTGAAGGATTTAGGCGGAATTAGTTGCTAGTCAACTAACCCAATACTAAAGATGCAATCAAAATAAAATACTAAAAATGAAAATAAACTAAATTAAACTAAGGTTGTGTGCAATAAGTGGAGAAATTGTGTTTACTTAGATTTCACTACTCCCTAGATATCTTTTACACGTTAATTACTTGTTATAGTTGCGTGGATGACGTATTGTATTCCTTAATACCATTCATGGGGTGGCGCACTTAATTCCCTAATCCTATGAGTGCCTACTTCACTCCTATGTCGAGCCGGCTAAGAAGCTCCTAACATGGGATCATTAGAATTTACTAATGCATTAAATACAACCAATAAAACCTAGTGCACGTCAGTTCATGTTTCCTAAGACGTTCAAGCATGTTACCATTTGGAGATCTGCCAGTTTTCTTAAGCCTAACGTCGAAATCATTCATCCAATACAACCATAAACAAGTAATCAACACATAATCAACATCTAGGTTTCATTAGATCTAAGCAACCACAAGATATATCTAGCCTAGCATGGTGGAATTAAGACAAGCACAAGATATAGACAACCAACACATAGACATAATGATTGAATTAGAAGAACACTTATCTCAATTACACATGAAAGGGTTCAAAGGCTGAAAACCCTTGAAAAACCTGTAGAATTTGTAATAGGTTCGGCCTTAGGGTTTCTCCAAAACTTCTCTTTTAATGAATGAAAATTAGAAAACTATATATAGAAAACTGAGGCTGACCGCGTTAAGACCAAATAGGTGACGCCGTCATCTCGCCGCCAAAATACTTCTCGGACTGCCTTAATCTTCATCTGACGCCGTCATGTGTTATGGTTTTCCAGGCCGTCACGTGTTTTACTCTTGACACTCTACTTGTGACGCCTTCACATTTGCACTGGGTCGTCATGCAATTTACTCTTGACGCCGTCAGGATGTTACTCTTGACGCCGTCACCTACTGTTCCCAGCAAGGAAAATTAAGACTTTGGCGTTTTCTTCACTTTTATGCTCCAAAAACGTCCGAATTGCTTCCTTTTCCATATTTCTCTCCCAAAGTACCTAAAATCACAAAAGAAACGATTTAGGGCAATATTTGATCAAATAAATTCAATTCCGGGCTTAAATGACCCCCTAAAAGTGGTTCATTTTTCGCCTCATCAATGCTTGTCATATTTTAGATTAGGCAAATTTCTAACTAATTCCTTAGAGGCCAAAGATTGTATTTGTTGCATGTTAGCATGTCCTAATCTCCTATGCCACAATGTAGAGTTTTCATCTAGGGTCGTTAGGCATATCCTATCCTCAGGCTTATTTCCTAGTTTCATAACATATATGCCACCTTTCCTAATTCCTCTACCTATAATTTTTCCATTCTTAACTATTTCGCTATCCTCTTCGGTAAAAGTGACTCTACATTTATTTTCACATATTTGTCCTACACTAAGCAAGTTATATGTTAAATTATCTATATGCTCTACATTTTCAATAGTAAGTGAGTCTTGAGAAATCGTACCTTTGCCAATGATTTTTCCACGTAAGTCACTACCGAAAATAACGTTACCTCCATTGTATGCCTTGTATGTAGAGAATAGCTTGCGGTTCCCCGTCATGTGCCTCGAGCATCCGCTATCTTTGATCCATTCGTCAGGCTCCAAGTCAATTCCTAAATATATTTCGTCGGTTTCTTTTGCCTTAAAACACTTTTCGTCTCTTGGCTTTTCAACTTCTTCTTTGTCACTATCACTCCATGTTCTGCTAACAAATGCGCCTTGATTTTCATAACCCGGCGGCTTTAGACATTCGCCAATGAGATGATTTGGACTTCCACATCTAAAGCACTTTCTTTTCCCGTAGTTGTCACTTCTATTTCTTTGGAATGATTTTCTTTCGTCTCCTGATGATCTAGTGAATCTTCCTCGTCTCTTAAAGAATTTCTTGAATTCTCTTACGGCCATTGATACCAGTTGTGGAAAACTAGAAGGGGGGGGGGGGGGGTTTGAATAGTTTTACGTCTTTTTAATTTGTTATTAAAGATAGTTTTAGTGTTTTCTTAGTTTTTAAATTTTAGATTCGATAATATGAGATCTCAAGTCTTGCACAATATACACAACTATCAATAAGTAAGATATAACAATGATAAGTAATGAAATAAGTAAAAGATGGAAAGATCGAACCGCGAGACAAGAGATTTATAGTGGTTCGGCTACAAGGACACCTTGCTTGCCCTACTCCACTCCCCGAGCACCTAACTCGAGAGTTTTCTTCACTATATCAACAAGCTCCCTTATGGCGGAGAAAACCTTACACACCAATTTACACACCACTTTACACACCACAACTTCTTCACAACTAAGTCACAACTTCTACACAACTTCTTCAAACTAATCTACTTCACAACTAACTACTCCACGCCTATCTTCTTCACACCAATTTTCTTCACAACTAACACCTTCACACCTAGCTTCTTCACTACAATCTAATTCCTAACTTTTCTTCTTTACACCCAACAACTAACTAATCACACAATCAATATACCTAGCACAACTATCTACAATCAAATATTCACAACAATCTTCACAAAGAATAATGTAAATAATTTTGATGATGCACCAACAACTTGTATGTGGAGGTCACAACAAGTTGTAATACTTCTTTTCTTAGGGGATAGAAGTATTCTTCTCTTGCACTTGAGAGGATGAAGTTTGAATCACTTTGAAAAAAAGAATTATGCACTTATGATCAAAGGATTAAGTGAATAGAAATGTGGATCTAGAACAGAAAGTTTAGGAGTGCAAAAGGTGAGAAAATTCTGTGGGATGAACCAGTATTTATAGGAGAGAAAATTACTGTTCTGGAGCGTGGCCGGTCCCCTTAATTGATGGCCGGTCCCCTTAATGATTAAGGGGGCCGCCTAAGGAATTAAGGGGGCCGCCCCTTCAGAACGTTGGATTTTCTTGTCTTTTAGTGGGAAATGTTTTTCTGGATAAAATTTGCCATTTTTGGTTAGAAATTTGAAATTATATATTTATAATGAATTAAACATATTCTTTTAATTCCAAAAGTAATTTTGTAAAAGATATAGAATGTTTAATACATTTTATAAAAATTCTAGTGATTAGAAAAATTTCCTATGATCATGAAATACAATAACCATTTT
This sequence comes from Artemisia argyi, assembly GCA_030686995.1. NCBI lineage: Eukaryota > Viridiplantae > Streptophyta > Magnoliopsida > Asterales > Asteraceae > Artemisia > Artemisia argyi. The sequence continues at coordinate 168,648,411 of CM060693.1, read as the reverse complement.
GTTTATTCATACCTTAAGTGATATGGATGCAAAGACAAATATTAAGCACTAAAAACTTGTTTACGTCATAAGTTTTAGATTAATGAGTTTATGCTTTGTAATTATCAAAACATAGAGACATTGTTAATATGCTAACAATGTTTTTAGACATTATTTATGTCAACAAAGCTTATGAGCTTAGGCTCTGTGGACCCCACCCTAGATCAGCTCTAATATTGTCCAATTTCTGTGTTGGAACCAAGTTCCATGTGCTTAATTTTTGTGCTTATCGGCTTATTCAGTGGTGTGTTTTGTTGTTTCTAGCTTATACTAGTCCAAATAAATTATTTGAACCATTTTTCACCCCTGTGGACCCCACAGAGGTTCATTTCCTTCAAAAGTCAACAAAAGTCAAACTATTAAGCCTATTAGTGTCCATTTTGCTTAATTTTAAGCTTTGGAAAACGTGTTTTCACAAAATTTCTTAGTTTTTAGGTATAAAATAGATTTCCAAAAGAAAATCCAGAAAAAAAAATCAATTTAAAATTAAGTGATAGTTTCTATTTAATATTAATTATCTTTTTAATTTTCCTTTTTAGCTTTTTATTAAGTAATTTGAATTTTTATATTTTTATTAATTTTCTTTTGTGTTAAAGTATTTTTAGTAATTTTTCTAGAATTTTATCTTGTCACTTAGTACTTATTAGATTTAATATTAGTTTTATTAATTATTGATTAATATTTAAGTATTAAATAGCATAATTAAATTTTATCAAGTAATACCTAGTTTTTATATTTTTCCTAGCTTTTATATGTTATAAAATAATTTTAGAAATTGTTCTAGAATTTTTACTGTTCATATTCTAATTTTTATAATTTAATTAGTTTCATTAGTAATTAATTATATTTAGTTTAATAATTAGTAAAATAGTTTAAAAACATATAAAATAAACTTTTTATAATTTTTTAGGATTCCTGTGATGGTTAATTAGTTTTATAAACTATTTCTTAAATTTCTAAGTCATTTTTAGTACTATTAGTAATTTAAATTAGTTTAAATAGTTTAATTAATATTATTAGTATTTAATTAATAGAAAATCACAAAAAACAAAAAGACATATTTTTAGTTTTTATATTATTTTTAAGTTATTTTAGAAGTCTTAAAAATAAATTTTCATTTTCCTAGTTTTAATTTAATATTATATTATATTTAGTATAAGTTAAATATAATAATAAGTAATTAAATAGTTTTAATTAATAATAAATAATAAAATAATCAAAAAAATAATTTTCTTTTTAATTTAATTTTCTTTTAATATTAAGTTTGTAAAAGTTTCATTTTCACCCCCTGTAGTTTATTTTTCCTTAAAACTCACATTTTTTCCAGCACGCATACGTATCTGTTCACATTTCAGTTTACGTGTATACATATATGTTTCCTGTGCTTGTTTTATACTGTATTCCTAATCATTCCAGTCGTGTAAATAAATCCAAATCTTTATCTGGTTACTTCCCATTCAAATTCACCCGATCACAAACCCATTTTTATACCATCACATCTCGTTGGGACATAACGACCCGGGGAAACACTATATTCCACGGAGAATTGAGCCTAAGGAGTTTGACTATATTGACCACATCCGTGGTTGACTTTAGTTGATTGCTTTTGCCTCAATCAATAAGCTTCAACCGCTTCATCTATGCCTTCATGTTCAACAAACGATTAATCAGATAATATTAAATTAGTGATAAGTAATTGATAAATATAATTGTTAATCAATGTGCAAGAAAATTATAAATTGCAAACCTGATTCAATAAATGATAATGAGATTTGGTGATCTCAAATATTCGAATGAGATTAGGGTTCTTTTGTAGAATAGGTTATTGTGAATCAGAGGTGAGGGTGATTTTCCAGAGATTGATTTGAAGATTAAGGTTTGTTGGTTGATATGAAATATCATGAGCTATGATTGATATAGATTTTTAGGAAATGTGCGTGATTTGTGGATTTGAAATGGGAGGCAGTTACAAAGTGTTTGACTAATATTGATTGGAATGGGGATGTAACTGATTTATGGATGCAATTTTAGACATGTATATTTTGTTTTCAAAGCTTTCAACACAAACACTCAAGTGCTCTAGTGGTTGACACTCTTGTTTGTTGTTCGACAGGTCATGGGTTCGAGTCCCATAAGTTCCTTTTTTTTTAAGGATTACAAATTCATGCATGAAAAGTGATTGCCATGTAGGCAATGACATGGCATAGTGTTGAATATGTGGCGATTAGGTGTCAAATGTTAGAGGTTTGTGACGTGGCATGGTAAGCCTATTATATAGTGTAGGATTAATGCATCTCTAATGTGAAGTTATAGTTATTTCTCATCTTACTTATTTTAAGGATTCTTCTCATTTGATCCTTAGTGGTAGACATTATGTATGTTTAATAGCACGTACTAACACTTGATGAACTTGAAGAGAAAGTTTTAAATAATGCTTTTCTTGATATTATTATTTGAATTTAAAGAGGAGATATATGAGTCGTTGTTATATGTTAATCTCTTGTATTTATTTTCTATTCACAGTAAACTGTGCTTTCATTTTGATAATTATATCTGGTTAATAATAATATCAGTCGTATTTAATATTTAAACCTGTGTGCGCATGGGTTAAACTAATTAAGAAGAATAATGTAAGCCATTATTAGACAAAAAAAAAAAAAAAAAAAAAAAAAAAAAAAAAAAAAAAACCGTGTTAGTGCAAATATTACGATATTTAATCTATATAGTCTCGTTAGTTTTGATTGATGACAAACGTATAACTTGATACATAACGTAAAATGTACAAGCTACTTGTAATCATACTTTGGCTCAACAAACATTCAACACCTCTCAACGTCTCGAGTCATCGTATGCTACAACGCAGGTTCGTACATGTTTGTTATGTAGCATTATGATAAAACCCCTTGACCAACCATTTAGAATGACTAAAATACTTTTAGGGTCTTTAAGTATTTTAGGTGTCAAAATGCACTTTAGGTGTCAAACAGAATAAGTGCCACTTTAGGTGTTACAGTAATATTAGTAAGTTTTACAAATGATAAAAATGTAATGACATTAGGAATCAAACATTTTTAGTAACTTATTAACTTACTATAACAACATTACTTAGGTAATATATACATTTTACAAGTTTACTTTCATATATATTTCTTAATCTTAAAATAGAAATATATATATATATACATCACATCATATGCATTTATGGAAAGGTTGAGTGTTTGACTTTTCATAAGACCTCTTACACATCTTTGGAAGCATTCTACTTTGATTCAATGTGTGTTTGACTAGAATTTAGTTGATGTGACTTTGGTTGGTTTGGAAAGATTTATTGCAAAACCTACTGTCAGCCTGGCGGAACCCTGGAGGTACACGGGCGGAACCCATCTGAGGGTTCCGCCGTATCCGCCAGACCTGCTGTTTGGTTTTGCTATAAATATCAAACCACTTGCTAGTTTTTCTCTTGATGACTTTGAACATACTTTCTCTCCATCATAAAACACATATCTAGATCAGTAGCAAACAATGTAGAAACACACATGAGTTACCCTTTCAATAATGATCATAATGCTTCTAACGTTCATCTTTGTTGTAAGCATATCATACTTCATGATCCACCAAGAAGGTTACAAGATCTTGAAGTCATCATTCATTAAAGCATTCCAACATATGAAGATTCAAGGGCACTTGACATCCTCAATGATTTAAGACTTCTTATTCAAGAAGTTCATGTAGATTAGGCATGCATATCCATTAGACTTTTATGTCATGAATCATCATTGTATCATAACAATATAGATTAGATGGTTTATGTGTTAGTGCCATAAAACACAAGGTTTTTATGTTGGGCCACAAAACATAGCGGGAGTTGTTGTACCCTTGTAAAAGAACTATCGGGAGTGGTTGTACCCTTGGTAAAGAACTCGACATCTAGCTTAGTGTTGGAAATATTGTATAAGCGACGATAGGAGTGGTTGTACCTTGTAAAAGAACTCGGTATCTAGCTTTGTACCGGATAAAGTGTAATCGACGATTGTAAGGTTTTCTCCGCCGAGAAGGGAGGTTGTTGATCTAGTGAAGTAACTCTCGAGTTGGGTACTCGAGGAGTGGAGTAGGGCGGAGAGGAGATCCGTGACCGAACCACTATAAATCGTCGTGTTCGGTTCGCACTTTCCTTTTACTTATTGTTTTACTTTAATGTTTGCATTATGTGATTGTTTGTGTTGTGACTTGTTGATTGTACTTGTGTGATAACATGTTTTAAGTTTATACTAGCCATAAACTAAACTTAACATCTTTCATATTAGAACAAGCTAGGAATGGATATTTGATACAACAAGTTCAAAGTTTTTAAACGGTAACGTATTCACCCCCCCCCCCCCTCTACGTTTTCACAATTGGTATCAGAGCTTCGTGGCTCTTATTTTCAAAAGAAATGGTTTTTAAAATGGAGCACGATCCATGTATCAAATTACCATTGAAGCGGAATATTATATGAAAAATGTTTTGTTAAGTATACTTAGAAATTTTGCGGTTAAATATTACTTTGTATACAAGCTTGAAGGTGTCCTTGAAAAATAAAAGAAAACATTTCTTAAAAATTTGTAAGTGTCAAATTATGAGGTTAGAGCTAATGTACGTAAAATACGGTTTTAAAAGGAGTGTGTGGGTTAACTATAAATTTAGTTGAAATATCACCTCCGTAAATGTTTAGATAAGTCACATAAGAAGTAATGATGTTAAAATAGGTGTATTATATGTTTACTAACAAATCTAGTAAGTCCTACATATTCTCGCTATGCGAAATACATGTTTTTAGCATTTTGTGAAAATTTGTTACAGCAGACCCTGCGGATCCCGCGGAACCCTCAGAAGGGTTCCTTGCACTTTGGACGAGGGTTCCTTGGCTGCACAGTCAAATTTTTTTGTAAACTTCAAAAACTCATAACTAATTAACCGTAAGTCTGTAGGAGTTGCACCACCTATCAATTTGAAGGGAATTGCGTCTACTTTCTTTTAAAAATGATGTTATGGTCTAAATATAATCTGAAGTCAAAAGATTAAACCGAATACTTCAATGTGTTCAAAATATTAAGTTTCGTTTCGACGTAGAAACTCAAACTTTTGAGTTAGGCAATATAAGTTAGTATCCTTTGAACATTGACATTATTTTCTTTGAAACTAAAGAATTTTGTGATATTCATATATACAAAGGAAACTAATCAAGCTTGGCATACATTGTCATATTTAAACGCAAAGTGACGAAAAGTATATTTCTTTTTATGTTATGCTAAATGACTAATTGTTTTAGTTGTATGCATATATGGTATTTGTTTATTGAAAGTTGTGATTGCATTTGTTTATTTGTGATTCATGAGTGTCTATCTTGTCATGATATTCATTTGCTTGTTTGTTGAATTCATGTTTATACACAATAGGATATTTGCTAGATTGTGTGTAATAAGTTGAATATTTGTGTTTGTATTGCTTATTGATTTAGATATTCTTCCTTGCATATGTTATGTGATTATTTGGCATAATTCACTTAGGAATGAGAATTAAGTAATACTAATTAAATATCTTGGAATATGGTCACGCGTCTAAATGAGTCACTACATTTTTAAACATGTAGTATTCTTGTAAAACGGTATTTGGTATACATGCCTCTACAATGATGTTTAATGAATGTGTTGTGCTATACGATAGAAACTTATCTTTGATTGATCATGTAAACTAACCGTATCATGTTTGGATGATAACACTTTGTTGTTATCAATTTTCCATGTTTGGCTTAATTTCTATTTATGGTAAGCTCATAATCCTCGGCTTAATCTATATGCTAACATGTGTTAGAATATTTGTTTTTGGTTTTAATCTATCATATCTAATTAGGTGCATATGTTCCAAGTATTATTAGGATACTTGAACGAGTTTCGGGAGTCAATAAATGTCCATTGTTAAGGAGTGTTTGGCACTACTTGAAATTTGAACTATTTGGTAGTTAAAAAAATTGTGTTTCATGGATATATGTACTTCTAGGATCGTTTGTTATCTTTGTACATTGTCTTGTACTAACGGATATGCAGGTAGACAACATTTGGGATGTTGTCAAATTTTCAAGTTTATGGATATTTCACTAAGTATAGTGAAATTCGCTAGCCCCCGGTCTAAGTATATCGGTAAGAGTGTTTCTACATCCATTTCTTGCATTTCCTAATCAGATATGGTATAAAGTTTTGTTTTTAGGAGTTTTCGAAAAATTTGAAAATCGTCTCGATAGTCAAAATAGTGGACTGCCACTTTTTTCAGACCTGGCGGAACTGGCGGATCCAAATTTTAGGTTCCGCCAGTGTAATTTCTGGGTACTCCAGAATTTGGCCCAACGGACCTGGCGAAACCAAAAACTGGGTTCCGCCTGTGTATTCTGAGGGTTCCGCCAGTCCTGCATCTTCCTTTTTAAATTTTCATTTTAATCCCTCACTCAAGATCATTCACTTTCATCACTAGGATTCTTCTCACTAATGTTCACTCATATTAGGATTAGGACATCTCACTTGCACCTATAAGATAATCATCTATAATAATACTTTCAAACTTCACAAGAATAATCCAAGATACCTTTCTCCTTAGAGGAAGGAATCCGAAAACTTGTTCATTGCAATACTCGAACCATTGAGTATTTGTATCACTATACACACTCACTGCATTCTTTTGTCCTTTACTCATTCATTAGCTTGATTTGTAAATTGACAACTTCCTAACCAATCCGGACTCGTTATTTGCAAAGAGTACATACAATATCGAAATCACAAGTCCAACTTATGACTACGGATATTGTCTTGTATCTACATATGTTACCTCCCTTGGTTAACATGAAAATAATGTGTCATCCTTCAAGACGATAAGGATTTACATCAAGTCATAACGTACTCTTAAGTTATAGATGTATTATCGAGTCTTGCTATCCTTTTATGCTATCCAATCTCAACTAAGTAGGATTGACAACTTAAGTATTTCGTTTGAAATATTCAAGTAAACTTGACTTACTACCGTAGTCATTAAATGTCATATCCGAAAATCAACACCCAAGGATTTTAACAATGTTTGTTAAAACACTCATCACGACTAGAGCACTTATCATAGTACTCTCCCAATCAATAGGAACAAAAACAAATGTCAATAGGTTTTCATCCTTAAACATTTAGCACTTAAGTTCACTTGTTCTTTCACCATCATCTCATCACATTCACCTTGTGATATATCTCAGCCCATAAGCTTCACAAACATGAGCAAAACTTCAAGCATCTTCCTCATAACCTTTCATCACTCAAACCTCAAACAACCAATGTGAAATGAGAAACCGAGTTATCCTTTGTCCTATCAATATCGAGTCATCCACCATTTCCATGCCCTCAAAGAAACCAAGAGTCAATATCATCTTCACCAATAACTTCACCTAGTCATATTCACAAGAAGATTCCACAATGTAACCAAACAAGTGTGTCATCCCCACTACAACCTAACCCATTAAGATTAAACCACATTTCATGATACATAAACCTATGTTCACCCTTGTGTCGCTCTTTGAAACAAAAGGCAATTGTCATATCCATACACTCATTAACATATTTGTCTATGTCGTCAAAAGTCAAGTGAATTTCATTATTAAATGCGTCTTTTCCACTTTCTAACAAGTGAAGAACACAAAGAAGATATCCAAGCTTCAAGTGTTGTCAAGCAATCACCACCTCATTTCACATATCCACTCTCGGTTGTCAACCATACTTTACCACCTATAGGATTAGAACCTTCACCATCAAATGAACATGAAGCACACATTCAATTACACTAGGTTTAAGTAGTATCACTTTCACAAGTTATCAAAGTATTAGCAATACTTTTAACTTCTGCATATGTCTCATTAAAACTCAAATCAACATCTGCAAGTTCTAGGATCTAGAGCCTCCTCATCATCTCATCATTCTTGTTTTCATAAGCATGGTGACTTTATTCCACGTGATAACCCTACTTATTGAAAGACACCATATATGTCTATTTCCTTTCAAGCGTTCATCATAACCAAATCTTGCTCATAACCCAATTCAAACCCTATGCCTATTCTACTCATCTCTATAGCACACACAAGATCTATTGAATTTAGTAATTTCACTTAGATTCCTTTTCCAAAGAGCTTTCTTGAGAATGTTCTTAACATATTCCATTATCACACACAAACACATCTCTTGGTCTTTGATGATCAAATCACTCTCATAACACATACTCAAACTCAACATAAAAGATGTCTCTCTTTAGATCATTCAACCATAGATTCCAAACACAAAGATTAAAATCTTTTGCATTAAACATACATGTGTCGATTACATGTTATTTGTTTGATATGATTGGACATCTTAACATAACCATGATAACTATTTGATTGATTCATGTGTAAACCTTGGTTATATCTTTATGATGCCTGCATGCTTATATGTTTCGTGTTACTATATGTCAACATGATTTGTATGATATTTTCATTCTTTATTTATATGATGTTTTGCATGATTAACATGTTACTTGTTAACTCATGATATGTCATTTTGGTACATGATGCTTTTATATGATATTTATTTGAAAGCTTGTGTCTTTTGCTGTTATTTATTAGATTCATGCTTAGGATGGTCTACATAATATTTGCTCCAAAATGCTATCATTTAAACATGAGTTGCATAAATTTTTCGTCTTGTTTCTTTCGTGACTTTGTCACACTAGTTGTTCACTTTGTGTGCACTTATAATTTGTCAAAGTACTTTTGGTATGATAAACATTTAGAAGTCATTTTATCATACAAACTAATCACATAGATTGTTATATGCTTAAGTGTCGAAGCTTAACAACAAAACAATTTCACAATGAAGTGTTTTAAATAATGTCATGCTCTTGCTTAGTATGATTGTTTGTCTTGTTGCTATGTGGAAACTTTATGTCTAGTAGTCGAATGCGTTGCTTGTATTAGATAATATCTTTAGATTTTTATCTTGTTGACATCTTTTGTCACTAACAAATTTGTTTTAGTGGAGTGAGAACTAATCTTTTGCCATCTCACTTCGTTCTAGCTTTTATATGGTCATCTCGCATAACTATAATCCCTTTATTGCTATGTGGATCTGTAGTATGTTTTATGTAACCCCTACACTTGCATATAGTTTTATAGCTAATAGGATTGAGTCTTAGAGATTTGAAATTTGTGTTTGGATATCTTTCAATCAACCTCTTTCTAATTCGCATTAGTGCTTCCACTTTCTAAAATCACCTCGATAACAATACTCTAATCCTTTCCACCTCCTTTGAGAAAACCACATGCCTCGTCATACGATCATCTCGGATTGATAGAGAAGAGCTACATGACTTTAAGGATAAAGTTCTTTGTATGTTAACCAACATCCGCAAAAACATTACCAAGCTCATCGTTTTCATTAACCTACAACCTCCTAAACACTTCATCATCATTCTTTATACAATGCACTAGACAATATGTTGGATGTCCACCTATTGAGGAGGAGAGAAATTCATTCACATATTTGTATTTTGTCAAATTGTATTTAAAGAACATCTACTCATGTATCTTACACCCTAAAATACCAACACATAGGTACACTCCATTTAGTTAAAGTCGGTTCACAAAACCACAAGTGCTTCAAGCCTTTGACCTTTTCTCTTTTTAATAGTTCAAGCCTTTTTCACCCCCAGTATCTCATCAAGTGAAAAAAAAAACAAAACAAAAAAGAAAACAAAAACAAAAAAACACATCATGTGTTTGACAAAGTTATTCACTTCCACAACCAAAAACTAAACCAAATGGAGTCTATGATTCTTCTCTCAAAACTAGGACTTCAAAACCTCATTTTCAAGAATACCATCATAGGATCTCATCCTCTTCTTCCTCGACACATATCATGCACGTCATGGTCAGCGCAAACGATATATTAATTGATGAGGCGAAAAATGAACTACTTTTAGGGGGGTCATTTAAGCCCGGAATTAAATTTATTTGATCAAATATTGCCCTAAATCGTTTCTTTTGTGATTTTAGGTACTTTGGGAGAGAAATCTGGAAAAGGAAGCAATTCGGACGTTTTTTGAGCATAAAAGTGAAGAAAACGCCAAAGTCTTAATTTTCCTTGCTGGGAACAGTAGGTGACGGCGTCAAGAAGAAAATCCTGACGGCGTCAAGAGTAATTTTCATGACGACCCAGTACAGAATTGAAGGCGTCACAAGGTAGAGCGTCAAGAGTAAAATACGTGACGGCCTGGAAAATGTTATAACGTGACGGCGTCAAAAGTAGATCAAAGCAGTCCGAGATTCTTTTGGCGGCGAGATGACGGCGTCACAAATTTGGTCTTGACGCCGTCAGCCTCGATTTCCTATATATAGTTTTCTGATTTTCATTCATAAAAAGGGGAGTTTTGGAGAAACCCTAAGGCCGAACTTAGTACGAATTTTACAGGTTTTTCAAGGGTTCTCAGCCCTTGAATCCTTTCATGTGTAATTGAGATAAGTGTTCTTTTAATTCAATCAATATGTCTATGTGTTGGTTGTCTATATCTTGTTCTTTTCTTAATTCCATCATGCTAGGCTAGATCTATCTTGTGTTTGCTTAGATCTAATGAAACCTAGATGTTAATTATGTGTTGATTACTTGTTTATGGTTGTATTGGATGAATGATTTTGATGTTAGGCTTAAGAAAACTGGCAGATCTCCAAATGGTAACATGCTTGAACGTCTTAGGAAACATGAACTGACGTGCACTAGGTTTTATTGGTTGTATTTAATGCATGAGTAAATTCTAATGATCTCATGTTAGGAGCTTCTTAGCCGGCTCGACATAGGAGTGAAGTAGGCACTCATAGGATTGGGGAATTAAGTGCGCCACCCCATGAATGGTATTAAGGAATACAATCCGTCATCCACGCAACTATAACAAGTAATTAACATGTAAAAGATATCTAGGGAGTAGTGAAATCTAAGTAAACACAACTTCTCCACTTATTGCTCACAACCTTAGTTTAATTTAGTTTATTTTCATTTCTAGTATTTTATTTTGATTGCATCTTTAGTATTGGGTTAGTTGACTAGCAACTAATTCCGCCCAAATCCTTCAAACCCGAGATATTTACTTGTTTTCTAAAAAATATAAAAATACAAAAATAATCATCCTTCATCTTTAGAACTAGTATTTAGGTTTTCTAATCCTAGCGACACTATTCCTAGCTGAACGATCAATCCCCCGGTACTTGTCACTATACTATACTACAACGATCAGGTACACTGCCTGGTGGGGGTTGTAAGCTTCTCAAGATCCCTTGAGAGGTAAAGCCTGGTGCGATTCCCACGTATCAAGTTTTTGGCGCCGCTGCCGGGGAATAGTTATTGTCTAGGTTAGAATATATTTTTATTAGGTCTACTCGCTAGATTCATTTCTAGTATGATTTTATTTATATTTTTAGGTTTTCTTTAGTCTATCTTATTTCTTTGTGTTTTTCTTCGTAACTCTTCACCACCCGACATCATGGACGATGGGAACATCTTTGAACCCGTCATCCCACCACAACAAAACCCACCACTAGAACCTCTTAGGCCACGAACCTTAGGAGAGTATTCCCGACCTAGCCACCAAGGCTACCGAAACACCATTGAGCTCACCGGAGCCAATGTGACCCTCTTGCGATCCGACACCATCCGGTTGGTGCAAAGCGGATGTGCATTCCATGGACTTCGTTCCGAAGATCCAAACCAACATCTTAAGGACTTCCTTAAAATTGTAGACTTTATAGACTTAGATGTTGAAACTAGAGAGACAACCCGATTACGCCTATTCCAATTCTCTCTACGGGATCAAGCTAGTCAATGGCTTGAGCGTTTACCCGCGGGATCCATCACCACATGGGATGATCTCACCACTCGTTTCCTTGCTCAATTTTCCCCACCGGGGAGAACTACTAAGCTTAGAAATGACATCTTGATGTTCCAACAACGTCAAAATGAATCTCTCTATGAAGCATGGACTCGTTTCAAGGACTTACTCCAAAAAGTCCCTCATCATGGCATAGATCTTTGGCTCCAAGTCCAAATCTTTTATGACCATATCGATCTCTCCACGAGGCGAGCCATTGACCAATCGGCCGGTGGTAAGCTACGTGATCTAAGTGCGGAACAATCATGGGAACTCATAGAAGATCTTGCTCTCTATGACAACGAAAGTTGGAATGATCCCCGTGATTTGAACAAAACGGTCAAGGCAATATCTTTGCCTTCGAACAACTCTAGCGCTCCCGACCGTAGGATTATGGAACTTGAGGACCAAGTCAAGTTTCTCATGAAATCCTATGAAGCTCCTAAGCCTTCAAGCCAAGTGAACAAAATCACTTCTTCATGCGAATTATGCAGTGGTCCCCATGACACTCGTGATTGTGTGGAACTCCCCGGAACAGCTTTTGCGGACTACGCATCCACGCGTACCGACGAGGCGGGAGATAAGTGGTACACTTTCAAACCCGAGCCAAAGCCTTACGGTGATTCATACAACCCCTCTTGGAAAAATCACCCAAACCTTAGGTGGAAACAAAATCAACCCAATTCTTCCAATCCGCCTAATCGTTACCAACCAAACGGTCCACCCTCCAACCGTGATTTCAACAACAATCCTTCTAACAATTATGGTAGTACCAACAATCTTGAAGGATTGATGTCTAAGTTCATGGCATCTCAAGAAGCTCGCATAGCTAGGTTTGAAACCGAATTCAACCAACAACAAACGGAGATGACCAACAAGATTGACAACTTGTTGAAGGCCCTCAACAACCAAGCGTTAGCCACACCTAGGAAGGACACTAGGGACACCAATAACGGAATCCAAATTAAGGACCCCTCATCATCCAAACATGTCCACTTTGTCAATGTTGTCACCATTAAGCCAATAGATAAGGAGATAGAAGAAAGTGACAAGGATGAAGTTGGAGTAAAAACCGAGACTAGGGATGAAAGTAGGGAGGTTGAGGTTAATAAGGGAGAAGAGTTAGATGAAGTAGAAACCATAGAGAAGTACTTTGATAAGTGGCCCACCAAGGAAGAACAGAAATACCATAAGGATTTATTCGATAGTCCCGAGAGACCATATATCCTTGGCACACCCCTTATCAAAATGGGAGACCCCTCTAACATTAACATACCATGTAACATCGGGCATATGCATATATGGAAAGCTTATATCGATCCTAGATCTCCCGTAAACATCATGACTAGGACTTATTACAATTGGGTGATGAAGAAACAACTTGATTTTAGGATGATGCCCAATAAAAATTTGATAAGTAATTTTGTAGGAAGAGTGAAGGGATTGCATGTGATTATAGGTAATTTCACCTATGAGATCGATTTTATGATAGTGGAAGACACTCGTCCGGTGATAGATGATTGCCTAAGCCAAGTAATATTTGGAAAACCATTTGTTGAAGCCACTAGGATGAGTTATGACCCGACTCTAGGGATAGTTAGATTCAAGGAAGAAAATGATGAGGTTGCCTATCAAATGCCCTACAAAATTGAGCAATACCGCCTCCTCTCTAATATAGAAAAAGAACACAAGCAAACGGCTTATTATAGGAATGAGGAGGATAGACATAGAGGAGTAGAGTATGTGAAGAGTAGGATGCTTAGTTTCTACAAAGAATGCTTGCAACTAGGTCCGGAATACAAAACTGGTTTAGAAGACGACCTAGAGAGTGAAACCAACGATGAGGTCACGTAGTAACCCATGACCTTGAGTCTAGCTACAAGACTCGTAAATAAAGAAAAGCGGTTCTTGGGAGGCAACCCATGCTTTGTGTGATTTTATTTTGTTTGTTTGTTATTTGCTTCCGTATGCATGCTTTATTTTTATTGTTGGTAGATCGTGTTTCTCAATTAAATAGTAGAAATACTTTACTTTGTTGTTTTGGCCTAGTCTTAACTCCACCTAAAAGTATTTTTGCAAAAGATAAGTGTAAGGGGAAACTCCAAATATATTTTTAAGAAACAAACTGATCATGATTCTCCACAATATTAAATGAACATATATATTCGTATTTGTTAGAGTCAAATGCTTGTATTGAGTCATAATGAAGTTTTGCAGGATTTTCCAGGAAGTAGGACCAAGTTTTTCCAGAAATTTTCCAGAAACTTAACACAAGAATTTCTGCAGGTCACTTCTGACGGCGTCACGAGATTACTCTTGACGGCGTCACGTGTAAAAATCTGGAAATTTTACCGATTTTGTTTTTCTAACGGAGCCTTATGGTTTTTGTGAATTATTAAATTTTATAATCTCCAGGAGATCTGCAAACTTCATTCCACAAGCATTATATCTTATTTTGTTTTCTAGGATTTAGTAACTTATATAGGTTGCCGCCGATTTTATGCGAGGTTGTCTTGTCTATTTTCTCAGAATTCACAGGTTATGTATGACAAGAAGATGATTTATATTCTGGAAGGGAAGCTTTGATTGTTCATTTTCTTGGAGGAAGATTTAACCTGACCACCTTATTATCCATACCGAGCGAATCAGGGGAGTATTTGATTTCATTCTTTTTACTTTTTCACTTTTACATTCTTTACTTGAACATTGGGGACAATGTTCATCTTAAGTGTAAGGGGAGGGTAAAATGATGATACCTTACATGTACACTTTCGCTTGAGTTTGTTTTGTTTGATGGTAGATGTGTAATAAAACTATGAGAAATACTTGTTAGTGCAATTTTAGCGCCAAATTTAAAATTTTTTACAACATTTAGGAGTGAAACTTTAGCCATAGCAAGCGTCTCATGGATAGGAGATTGTATGACTAGCACATAACCGTATATTCAAAAAAATTTTCCACCCAAATATGTGAGGTTCGCCTTTAGATTTGATAGGAAAAGCATTCATTATTAGTGCTTATGAGTGTACCGGTAGCATTTAGATTCTAGAACTTGCGTTAGTGATGCATCCCGAGACCGCTAGTGAGACTACATCCGTGTAGTAGGATTTACTACATGATAAGAGGCATTAGGATCACCCTTGTGTTAAACCCGTATCATAATTACTTGACCATTTATGTCATATTACTTGGCTAGTTAAGTCAATTAATTTTTCCCACACCTTAGCGTTGTACTCATTTTTAGTACACGAAACCCCTAGTACACCTCTCTGAGCCTATCTTTTCGTTTCTAACTTTAAGCATCTTACTTAAAGGAAGAATTTGTTACACCCCCACTTAAATGTACACCCAAATCGCCTTAGCCTTCCGTGTATGCACTCATCTTTAGTGCATTATTGTTATTTGTTAAACCCTAAGTTAATTATCTAATTAATTACATGGTTGCTAAGTCGAGTCATATCCTTGTACATATTGTTTTGGGACGATTGGGACTCATGGGTAAAGTACTTATTTTATGGAGTAATGGGGAAGAACATCATATTATTACCCCCATATGTGCGTTAATCTTAAAAGTGCTCCAAGTGTTTTGATTTTCTTAATTCGAGTCATTAGTTTAGTTCATTATAAAGTATGTAAAAATTCAAGTGTAAGGGGAATTTCCATTCCCTATGATGTATTATTTTGGATGGTAGGGTAAGAGAGTATGCAAAAAAAAAAAAAAAAAAAAAAAAAAAAAAAAAAAAAAATCGAAAAAATCGAAAAAATCAAGAAAAAGAAAAGAAAAAAATAGAAAAAAAAGGAAAAGAGAAAAAACATACGGACTACCATCCCTTTTTATTCTATGTTCATTTTATATTTTTGTTATTTTTTATTTATTAGCTTAAGTCGAGTCTAGTCTTGGCTTAGCAACGCCACATTGTACATGTAATTAACCAAGATTGTTAGCTCGCCACCAGTAAAAACTTCCTTTATCCAACAAAACCGTGTATTTCATATCCCTACACCTAACGTTACAACCCTTTAAAAGACCTCTTTGATAGTTTATCCTAGGTGCTTACGCCATGTGGTGGAGGTTTGATCCTTTCCCAAGCCTATGATAATCTATTTTGCTATGACAGGTAGTGAGAGATATCTTCCGTTTCCACATTGTAATTTATACTTTATTACACCCGAGAGATGTGAGTATCTAAACACTATTTGTGAGGTGCTAGTGTATGACCTCCGTGCTTGTCTATTGGACTTTAGTGGAACGATTATTTGTTGTAATTACTTTTATATTAGTGTTAAATGACCCCTAACTTGTATTTTGATTAGAATAAAAGCGCATTTGCTTGAGGACAAGCAAATCTCAAGTGTAAGGGTATATGATAAAGCGAAAAATGAACCACTTTTAGGGGGTCATTTAAGTCCGGAATTGAATTTATTTGATCAAATATTGCCCTAAATCGTTCCTTTTGTGATTTTAGGTACTTTGGGAGAGAAATCTGGAAAAGGAAGCAATTCGGACGTTTTTGGAGCATAAAAGTGAAGAAAACGCCAAAGTCTTAATTTTCCTTGTTGGGAACAGTAGGTGACGGCGTCAAGAAGAAAATCCTGACGGCGTCAAGAGTAATTTTCATGACGACCCAGTACAGAATTGAAGGCGTCACAAGGTAGAGCGTCAAGAGTAAAATACGTGACGACCTGGAAAATGTTATAACGTGACGGCGTCAAAAGTAGATCAAGGCAGTCCGAGAATTCTTTTGGCGGCGAGATGACGGCGTCACAAATTTGGTCTGGACGCCGTCAGCCTCAATTTCCTATATATAGTTTTCTAATTTTCATTCATAAAAAGGAGAAGTTTTGGAGAAACCCTAAGGCCGAACTTAGTACGAATTTTACAGGTTTTTCAAGGGTTCTCAGCCCTTGAATCCTTTCATGTGTAATTGAGATAAATGTTCTTTTAATTCAATCAATATGTCTATGTGTTGGTTGTCTATATCTTGTTCTTGTCTTAATTCCATCATGCTAGGCTAGATCTATCTTGTGTTTGCTTAGATCTAATGAAACCTAGATGTTAATTATGTGTTGATTACTTGTTTATGGTTGTATTGGATGAATGATTTCGATGTTAGGCTTAAGAAAACTGGCAGATCTCCAAATGGTAACATGCTTGAACGTCTTAGGAAACATGAACTGACGTGCACTAGGTTTTATTGGTTGTATTTAATGCATGAGTAAATTCTAATGATCCCATGTTAGGAGCTTCTTAGCCGGCTCGACATAGGAGTGAAGTAGGCACTCATAGGATTGGGGAATTAAGCGCGCCACCCCATGAATGGTATTAAGGAATACAATCCGTCATCCACGCAACTATAACAAGTAATTAACGTGTAAAAGATATCTAGGGAGTAGTGAAATCTAAGTAAGCACAACTTCTCCACTTATTGCTCACAACCTTAGTTTAATTTAGTTTATTTTCATTTCTAGTATTTTATTTTGATTGCATCTTTAGTATTGGGTTAGTTGACTAGCAACTAATTCCGCCCAAATCCTTCAAACCCGAGATATTTACTTGCTTTCTAAAAAATATAAAAATACAAAAATAATCATCCTTCATCTTTAGAACTAGTATTTAGGTTTTCTAATCCTAGCGACACTATTCCTAGCTGAACGATCAATCCCCCGGTACTTGTCACTATACTATACTACAACGATCAGGTACACTGCCTGGTGGGGGTTGTAAGCTTCTCAAGATCCCTTGAGAGGTAAAGCCTGGTGCGATTCCCACGTATCATTAATCAACGCCATCATTCCCAACACTTTCTCAACACATTGGTCTAACCAACACTCTCGCATCATATGATGTCATTCTCATCCTCATATAGGTATTCAGCATTTTTTTTATTTACTCTTTTCATATGGAATTTTTATTCCTAGGTGCTTATTGTCCTCACTTCCTTTCAATTTCATTCAAGCATGTATTATGGTAAGATACATCATCTTTGGTAGATGATAAAGTCATATTTGTTATTTATCCCTCGGGTTGTGAATTTTAGGATTGCATGAGTCGATATGTTCTATCTTTATCCTTTGTTAGAACATTTGCTATACACACGAGCCTCTAATTCTTTAAATAGTTGTCTACCCATCACCACCATTAGCACTATCCTCTTTAAGCATTTCAACCTCATGTCTTCCTTCTAGGCTTTGCTTAGTAGGTTCCTATCATATTATATTCACGTTTTTCTTATGATTGCATTTCTTTTTAGAAACATACACCTCATGAGATTTTTTGGTTTCATGGTTCTCTACTTTGAGTCGCTTATATTATTTATATATTTACATCTTACTTTTCTTTAAGATGAAATATATTGCACTAACTCTTTCATTGTAGGTTCACCATTATATACGCTCGATCGTATATAGCATAATCATCTAAGGATGATGTTTGCATCGAATATTTTCCCTTCTTTCATTATAGGTGCTTCTTGGCGTAGGAGGAATATCCATCAAGCACACATATTGCATTTTCTATACACGTTGTTGTAGAGGACATGCTTGTCTAAAGACAAAATTTCCACTATACTAACTTTTGTTTTGTAGGTTCATATTGACGCCCTAAAACAAGGGGAGCTTCCGTCAAGCATAGGAAAATTATTATCTTATACTAACCTTTATTTTGTAGGATTCTTCATCCTTGCATCATATACGTTGGTACCCTAGCAACGGGGAGTATTGATCAAGGGGGAGTCGATCATACACTAACCTTTGTTTCTTTTGTAGCTTTCTTATCCTTGCATCATATACGTTGGTACCCTAGCAACGGGGAGTATTGATCAAGGGGGAGCTAATCATGCACTAACCTTTGTTTTTGTAGCTTTCTTATTTCTTGTGTCATATACGTTGGGAACCTAGCAATGGGGAGTATTGATCAAGGGGGAGCTACAATCTAGGGGAAACATGCACACATTTTTCTTTATTCTCATTCTTCGACACACTTTTGTGTTTCGACAAAAAGAAGGAGATAAGTCAACATAGTCCAACATGCATTTTATTCATCATGCATCCGCAAACAACCTTAGGGACGCAACAACCTTAGGAAATTGGAGTTGAAGAATTAACTTCACTGGGGATGATGCAAGCTCGCCATTTCGAGGAGAAATTAAGTTAACTCCAAGGACACACCCCTTTTTGTTTCGACAAAAGGGGGAGAAGAGTGTAAACGGAGAAGGAAATGTAGAAGGTGTTGCGGATACAAGTAAGTTATACGAACACAAGTAACTTTTTACATTTTGCATTCTATCACGTTTACATTCTTTGTCATCATCAAAAAGGGGGAGATTGTTAGTGCAAATATTACGATATTTAATCTATACAGTCTCGTTTGTTTTGATTGATGACAAACGTATAACTTGATACATAACGTAAAATGTACAAGTTACTTGTAATCATACTTTGTCTCAACAAACATTCAACACCTCTCAACGTCTCGAGTCATCGTATGCTACAACACAGGTTCGTACACGTTTGTTATGTAGCATTATGATCAAACCCCTTGACCAACCACTTAGAATAACTAAAATACTTTTAGGGTCTTTAAGTATTTTAGGTGTCAAAATGCACTTTAGGTTTCAAATAAAATAAGTGCCACTTTAGGTGTTAAAGTAATATTAGTAAGTTTTACAAATGATAAAAATGTGATGACATTAGGAATCAAACATTTTTAGTAACTCATTAACTTACTATAACAACATTACTTAGGTAATATATACATTTTACAAGTTTACTTTCATATATATTTCTTAATCTTAAAATAGAAATATATATATACATCACATCATATGCATTTATGGAAAGGTTGAGTGTTTGACTTTCCATAAGACCTCTTACACATCTTTGGAAGCATTCTACTTTGATTCAATGTGTGTTTGACTAGAATTTAGTTGATGTGACTTTGGTTGGTTTGGAAAGATTTATTGCAAAACCTACTGTCAGCCTGGCGGAACCCTGGAGGTACACGGGTGGAACCCATCTGAGGGTTCCGCCGTATCCGCCAGACCTGCTGTTTGGTTTTGCTATAAATATCAAACCACTTGCTGGTTTTTCTCTTGATGACTTTGAACATACTTTCTCTCCATCATAAAACACATATCTAGATCAGTAGCAAACAATGTAGAAACACACATGAGTCACCCTTTCAATAATGATCATAATGCTTCTAACATTCATCTTTGTTGTAAGCATATCATACTTCATGATCCACTAAGAAGGTTACAAGATCTTGAAGTCATCATTCATTAAAGCATTCCAACATATGAAGATTCAAGGGCACTTGACATCCTCAATGATTTAAGACTTCTTATTCAAGAAGTTCATGTAGATTAGGCATGCATATCCATTAGACTTTTATGTCATGGATCATCAGTGTATCATAACAATATAGATTAGATGGTTCATGTGTTTGTGCCATAAAACACAAGGTTTTTATGTTGGGCCACAAAACATAGCGGGAGTTGTTGTACCCTTGGTAAAGAACTCGACATCTAGCTTAGTGTCGGAAATGTTGTATAAGCGACGATAGGAGTGTTTGTACCTTGTAAAAGAACTCGGTATCTAGCTTTGTACCGGATAAAGTGTAAGCGACGATTGTAAGGTTTTCTCCGCCGAGAATGGAGGTTGTTGATCTAGTGAAGTAACTCTCGAGTTGGGTACTCGAGGAGTGGAGTAGGGCGGAGAGGAGATCCGTGACCGAACCACTATAAATCCTCGTGTTCGGTTTGCACTTTCCTTTTACTTATTGCTTTACTTTAATGTTTGCATTATGTGATTGTTTGTGTTGTGACTTGTTGATTGTACTTGTGTGATAACATGTTTTAAGTTTGTGCTAGCCATAAACTAAACTTAACATCTTTCATATTAGAACAAGCTAAGAATGGATATTTGATACAACAAGTTCAAACTTTTTAAACGGTAACGTATTCAACCCCCCCCCCCCCCCCACCCTCTACGTTTTCACAAACCGGATATCCTTACTATACTCATAAAAAATAATAACATTGTACAATTTCATGTATTCATTTACATATCACAGTATCTCGTTCTTTTATTTTGATATTTATAATCCAGTGCATATACGATAATAATATTTATAAATAAAAACAACATATATATTATTTTTTTAACAAAATATAAAGTTCTAATAGGTATAAAGTGTGGACGTATGGTCCGGACTGGACCCTACATGGGCCAGGCCCGGCAGACAGCGGCCCACTCTACGCCTAAACCCTAATTCCATGCCTTATAAATATAGGGCTGGGGTTCCATTTACCACAGAATACAACAGGTTACCCTAAACCTAATTCTCATATGCTCCGCGCATCAATACTAACTTGACCGTCGGAGGTGGATCCCGGGGCTACGGCCTCGGGTCCACTCCTAACGGGTTCTCTTTGTTGACAGGTCTACTCAGGACTCGAGAAGACGACTAACGGCCCAAGGAGATTCGTTGAATCAGTCTGCGCCAGATTATGCATCAACAAGTTGGCGCCATCCGTGGGACATGACTACGACAAGTTTCGTGTTCTCACATCACCGGAAAGCAACCATCGAGTTAAAAAGCCGGTAACTTTAAAATTCTGTATTTTTATATACCTAAAAAGTCAATCGACTTTATTATTCCATGTATGCTAGAATCGTACAGTACATGATGATATATTGATAATATAGTCAAATCAACTTTATGATATTCACGATAATATACTCCTTTTGATTGGTTTGACTTGTCAAAAATATCAAGCTTATATAACAAGGATATTCATTCTTGTTTGTTAAGGTTTTGGTTCATTCTTTCTTTTTTATACACAATCGAATGTATACTACTTTAATATACGATCGTATTTAAGATACAACGAGAAAACAAGTTTTTTTTTTATAAATCTTTTAAATATTCAAAAGATTTTATGTAAATCTTTTAAACTTGGTAAACACGATTTTACCTATAACCGCACTAAGTCCGCACGGTCGGACCTACTTTATCTTTTAGCCGCGAATTAATTCGCGCATATAATGTTTTTTCGGTTGGTATGCCTGTTCGTGCTAGTTTTCGTGTTCGAAAAACGCAGTCACGATAAATCTACCCGCGTTAGGCCGTGCGTTCGGGCATCTTCGCAGATTAGCGCCATGAGCGCACTGTCACGTACAGGCACCACGATGCTAGTCAATCGTCATGAGCGCACGAGACAAAAAGCCGTGGTCATCTGTGATCGTTAGAGTCTACGCGGTCATGATACATCCATCTGCGTCTGTGCGCGCAATTGAAACTATTAGTCGCGGTCACGGTGTGTTCATCCGCGCCATTGTTTTTATTATAATAATAAAAAAATCAATAAATGGCCATGAGCGTACTGCGTTCGCAGATTAGCTACGTGCTACTTCTCTTATATAGTTTGTAAAACCTCACGATAGGTGTAATTCGCACTACTACTTCTCTTATGTGTTAATTATATATGCTATGTGCTATACTTTTGCTACGCGCTAATCTTTTACCTCATTAAGTTTTATATGTTGCGATTCGCGGCATATACTTTTAATATTTGCATTAAGTGTTTTTCAGGGTTTGAATAACTAAGTTTAATGCTCCTACACAAGTAGCACCATCAAACTTGGGGGGCTACCAGCGTATATACTACCACTGTTTCCGTACAAGTCACGCAGACATATTTGGAAGCAGATCGTACGTAAGAGGTATTACAAGCCCGGTACAAAGACGGATTTAAATATTCGCACCATCTTGCCACATGGGAGACGTCCTCTGTCGGTTGTAAAGATGAATGTAATGTTCGCACCTTGTCGCGCAGAGAAGCATGTCTTCTGTCGTACCTTCTTGTCACGCACAGCGCACACAGAAGCACGTCTTCTGTCGCACCTCCTTGTCGCGCACAGCGCGCACACAGAAGCACGTCTTCTGTCGCACCATGTTGCATCGCTATTGGTATAAAAGGTACGCCCTTACCCAGGATGTAGCATATGAGATCCACCTTCACAATTGTGAGACAATCACAATCGCAATCCCAGTGCGCACTGTCGCATGTGGTCTGCGCAGTATGGTCCGTCCCATGTGCACACAAGTTGCGCACACATGGGCCACGCCGTCATGGTTGATTGGGCCTACGCGGCCATGAATAGAACTTAAGTCTAGCATAACATAGCCACGCACTATGTCATACTAAACTTGGGGGGCTTGTGGACGTATGGTCCGGACTGGACCCTACATGGGCCAGGCCCGGCAGACAGCGGCCCACTCTACGCCTAAACCCTAATTCCATGCCTTATAAATATAGGGTTGGGGTTCCATTTACCACATAATACAACAGGTTACCCTAAACCTAATTCTCATATGCTCCGCGCATCAATACTAACTTGACCGTCGGAGGTGGATCCCGGGGCTACGGCCTCGGGTCCACTCCTAACGGGTTCTCTTTGTTGACAGGTCTACTCAGGACTCGAGAAGATGACTAACGGCCCAAGGAGAGTCGTTGAATCAGTCCGCGCCAGATTATGCATCAACATAAAGTCTACGGGGTATTTGTTAAATTTATAAAATAACTAAAAAAATATGGAAACTGATAAGTTAACTTAAATTTTTATGACTTATTTAAAATTTACAAGTAATAACTAAAGTTTTATTAATTACCTCTCTTTTACTAAAATTTTTTTTCGCCAATTTAACACTTATATTTTTATGTTTTTTTCTTCACCAAAATCTATCAAAGTTTGACCAATTTTTTTCAATTTTAACTTTCAGTTGTTCAATAAGAATGCTCAATTTTGCCTGTGTAGCAAAATCGAGCTCATTAGCTCAATTGAAAACTCCTCAAATATTTGAGTGTCCATTCTACATGCTCTTATTATATAAGAGATAATCTTAGACTAAATTGACTCAACTTTTTCCATTTTTCACTATAAAAATATTCATTTAAACGTGATCAATAAATAAAAAAGAGTGAACGAATGAGAATTTCTATACATGTTTACTCGAAGAGGACGAGTCTTTAACTCACATGTCTACGGCCTAAGCGAGGTAATTCTCATGGCAGTTACCACTTTTTCCCAAGCTATCACCAAATGTATATTTAGTAAAGTTTAAAACTTAGACTTTTTGTGAGAGTTAGTTGTCTAACCTCTATAAAATGTGAACTACAATTAAACGATTTTATTAGACTTTTTACGAACTTAAAGATTGCACACACACCCTTCATTAATAAAGTATGTAGAACTGTAATTATAATTTGAATTACATAGTTTTTGCATTGCATTAATCATCAGTATAAAAAATTAAAAATTTATATATATTGACAAATGAGCTAGAGCTAGAAAATGAATTATTTTAATGGGAAAGAGATGGAATAGAGTACAAGTTTTTTTGAACAAATAAAGTACAAGTCAGGTGTCCTTTTTAAGAATAATAACTTAAGATCATCTGATCATTGTGATCATATGAAATCGTACTAAAGTAACAACTTTTGTTGAACTTTTCAAAATATTGATGCCTTTAGTATTTTCAAAAAGAATACTACTGTATATATTTCAACTTACTTGAAAGAATAACAATATTGCAAAGAATCAAATGCACACAACTAACATGTTATGTTAGACTTTTCAAGAAAATATAAGCCTTTGACCCTTTTCAATAAAATAAGACCAGATTTACTTGTATTTGTAAGTAGAGTTGTTACAGATATAACAAAATGCATGCTTTAAGTTTCAAATATGACTTTAAATACTTATTTTATTAATTGTATGCTACTTGCGCAAAGCAGCGAGACGAATAATATATTAGTTACGATTTTTTTTTTCTTTTTTTTTTTTTTTGAATGCCATTTTCGATTGATTGTGGATGATAGTTTTTACTTTTTAGTGGTTGTTCGCTTGTGGTGTAAATCTGCGAAAAGGTTAAGATTTCATATTATTGTGTGCTAATTTGAAAAGTCTCAAACTATAAACATATTAAATTGTAAGATCCATTTTAATGCTATTAAATAATGTGCAATTAATGTATTTTTAATGTTCGATTTTTAGAATTACTATGTATAGTAATTATTGAACACTACTACAAAACCAGGTTAATGCAACGAAATTTGCAACGGTAGATTTCCGTTGCAAATTTGCAACGGTAATGCAATGAATTACCAACTGAATAGCAACGACAAAGAAAATGGTTGCAAATCCGTTGCAAAATATAAACTAATTTCTTTTACATTTAGTTTTATTTTTTCCATTGCAAATTATAAAAATTTGCTACGGAATAGCAACAGAAGACAAAAAAATAAATCTAAAAGAAATTATAGTTTATTTTCCGTTGCAATTTTCATAATTTGCAACGGAATAGCAACCGAAGACAAAATTTAAATCTAAAAGAAATTATTATTTATTTTCTGTTGCAATTCCGTTGTAAATCTGTAACAAATATTTTGTAACACCCCCAAAATACCGCAGCGGAAGACTGTGTCATAGGGGTGCTACTTCATAATACAAAGTACAAGTTATAGAAAACGAACTCTAAATGAGACGTTTTGAAAAGTTACCATTCGATTAAAGAATTCAAAGTTACAAACATGAGATTCGAAAGTATGATACATAAATGTATACAAAATGTTGAATGGTAAATGATAAAAGCGTAAGTCTTCAGAGTATGCAGCTTGACTCTAAGTTCCACGCACTAGCTATCGTCTTATAGACCTGAGATAACATGCTAAAGTGTCAACACAATGGTTGGTGAGTTCATAGAGTTTGTCTTAAAACAGTTGAAAAGCCTTAAAGAATATTCGCACAGCAAAGGCATCGTGAATCCACTCAGTTACAAGTCCCGCCATAAGAGACTTGTAACCTGTGTGTCCACAACCCACTGCTAAAAGATAGTTTATACAATGCACCGGATTATATTCACCCAAGGTCAAGAATAGACACAAGGGCGGGGGCCTCTCCCCAAATAGTACTACGACATCCAAGGTCAAGTATAGACACAAGGGTAGAGGGCATCTTCCCATGAGTACTACCAATACCTCTCCGACAGAATAGAGTATTATGTATGCACGTAAATACGAATCTTGTATTTAAATTAAGCAAGTATAGTGTAATAAGTATGTATAACGAAATCAAGTATAATGCCAATCAAGTATAACACAATCAAGTATAAAGCAATCAAGTATAAATGTTTTGAGTATTTGTACAAGTAAGCAAGTAGTTGAGCATGTATCCCCCCCAAGAGTTAAAACAAGTATGAAAAGAGTAGGGGCTATGACTCACCTTAAGTCTATGTAATGAGAAATGATAATGGTAGTCGAATCGCGAAAGTCTCTAAGAGCAGCCTATAATAGAATGTTGCGACTTAGGTTTGGAGTAACATCTAAGAATACGAAGAACTGCCTATATATGTCTTGCATAATGTTCATGATGTAGTACTTAGTATATAGTGTAAGTCGTTGACTATAAGTGGTTTATGAAACATGTATAGGTTGTATATCTCTTACTACCGTTCGGGCCGACATAATTCAGAAGTCATGGAGTAAACGTTCGAGGAGCCAGGACACTTTAATTCGTAAATCCACAACTCGTCTCGATGGCTTACTTAATGAACTCCTCACATGAGGCTCCCTACTATTGTAGTATTTGATAACATATATGTATAAGCTTTTTGATCTTTAAAAGTTATATGGTCTTTAGCCGTGGCTTTGCCGTGACCTTGGTCATTGTTACCATGGTCTTAAGACTCAACCTTGGCTTTAGCCATGGTTGTGGTCTTGGCTTTAGGTCATTAGACCTCTTGGTCTTAGTAAAACATAACTATTATATAGTGAGTTTGGTCTAAAAAATGGGCTGTTAAGAATTTGAAGAAATTATCACTCGGAAAGCGTTTTCAGGGCTCGAGCTTCTTTGTTCCTGAACGAAAACGTCGTTCCGGACAACTTTCGTGTTTTAACTTTTTGATGAATCGGAGCAGAAGTGGGACTTTCAAAATCATAATTTGATCAGAATGCTATTTAGGCAGTTTTGCCGTTTTGGTTTCGCTAACTTCAAACGGTCATAACTTTTGACTCATATACTCGTTTTGGGTGATTCAAATTGCTATGTTTTCCTTGTTAAGTCCTCTTTAACAATAAGTAAGTGTCAAATATCAAAGTTATACTATTGTGGTCGTGGTTTTCCATAAAAATCACTAGTTTGCTTGTTTGCTTGTCATAAGTTAACATATGTATACCAATACTTGTTTTATCCATTTTTAAACATCATGAACACAATACAAAGACCATATATAGCATGAAAGAAACATAATAAGCATGAAATGATATTGAGCAAGAAAGTGTATAAGGGTTTCTTACAACTTTTGGCTTTCACTTAAGAAAGGAAGTCAAATATAGAACTAGGACACTAAACCTAATCTTGTAAACCCTTCACCATAACTCTTGTAACCCTTGATAGCCTTGATCTAACCCTTGTGAAAACCATTTAACTTCAGCCCTAGTAACCTTGTGTAGCTCCTAATTCAACAATGGAATCACCAAATAAACTTAAGAACTAGGTAGAGAATACTAAGACCTTGAACTTTGTAGTGTAACTTGTATATTGAAGATCAAAGGATCATGGTGCTAGGAATTAATGGTGTGGCGTTTTGGTGATGAAAAGATGAAGGTATGAGCTTGTATTTATAGCATGAAGAGGAGGTTAGGAAGGTGTCTAGAAAGGTTCATTGAGGAGGTTAGTTTTTAGGATATTTTTGCTAAACTTGGAGACAAAGTTGTAAATAAGTATTGATCTAATGGCTAAAGTCATGAGATCATGCCACAAGTGTGAATCCTCCCCCCCCCCCTAAGTCGTTCATATAGAGATAAGGGTGACTAGATGCAAAAACTTGGTATTATCCTACTTATGTAGCTAGTTTTGGACCCGTAAATTGCTAACCGTAAGTTGTTAAGTCACGAAACGTAAAACCGGGTATCCTAAAAATATGAAACTTGAAAGTATGGTCAAACATGTCAATATACTCCATAATAAAATATAAAATGAGTGGTAGGTTCTATCGGGTGCTAAAACCCTGCTAAAAACTGGAAACACGGGTCTAAAACGCGTAATTCGCGTAAAACGCTGAACTGAAAAACGTAAAATTCCGAAACTTTTGGAATTGTCCTAAAATGAGAGAAAATCATATTTCTATTGTTTATAATGTTTTATGGACATATCGGGATGCTAGAAGGATGTTTAAACCTAAAAGTAAATCTCGGACACGGCTTTGTGATTTTTGCAGAAATGATCCGACGAGCGTCAAACTCTCGGATTATCGTTAAAATAGTTTAACTTACGAGAATATGAAATAAAAATTTCTGAGATGAATAGTGAAAAGTGAATAGTAAAAAGTGAATAGTAAAAGTGAATAGTAAAAAGTGAATAGTGAAATTTTCGGGAATAAAAGTTAACCTGAAATTGCGAATTGTTACATATTTTCTGTTGCAAATTTTTGTCGTTGCAAACCTGTTGTAAATATTCCAACAGATTTTCTTTCTTTGGAAAACTGTTACAATTTTTTTTGGACCGTTGCAATTCCGTAGCAAAATTAATTTCCATGGAGCATTTATGCTACGGTAGGAATCTGTTGCATTAGCCCACTTGTGTTGTAGTGGAAAATTTAAAGAAATTAAGATTTCTATTAATAAATTATTACAGTAATATTCTAAATAGATAGCCTATCCATCATAAGATTTGTTTCATAACAAAAAGCTCTAAACCTTTTAAAATTCCAAGCTCTTATTTTAAAACTACTTGAAAAGGTTTTTAAGATGGCTAGAAGGTTTTACTGCTCTAGTTTGAAAATTGTTTTCACTGGCTGACGGAGTGACGGATGCCTCCGCTAACAAATAGTTGCGTTAATGTTTTAAGTTTCTACTACACTCTGTGCTTTATGATTTCGCTGCTCAAATTGCGAAAAAAAGTTTTAGACAATAGGCTAACTGTTGACCAAATACCGGTTATTAGTTTTGAATCCATTACAGTTTTTTATCAGTAATTTATAAATACCTAATGAACGAACATTATATGAACCTTAATAAAATTGGTATGATACGTTGAATTTATTGTTATTATTTACATTTTGAGATTTTTTTTTCTTTTTCTTAATTAAAATAAATTTAAAATCAAAATAAAATCAAGCAATTGTAGCCCTTGTTGCCCGGGCCCTTTTTTTGCAGAGCAGGCTTTTTGGTGTGAACCAACCAGTACTGCACATGTGCTCTACGTTTTCCCTTTTAATTTACATTACTAGCCCCTATACTTTCAATCAATTTTCATTTTCTACCTCAATCTGCTTGTAGAAAAATCTCAAGTCATTTTCTTTCGGATATTCTCTTATTAGAGGTGATAGGAACGAATTTCTAGTTGAAAATGAAAAGATAGAGAATAATATCAGAACATTGAATGTGATTAAAACTTTAGTTCGAGACAATGAAAAACTAGCAAGAAGCCAGTCCAATACAGCTATCTATGGAATATGGCGATAGTTGTTGGTGATAGTGAGAAAACATTAAAAAATTAATTTTTTAGTGATACAAAATAACTAATTGTTGTTGCATAGTATTTAGGAGTGTTAAAAAAACTCGAGAAATCAACAAACCAAGCTGAACCATTTAATCCAAAACCAAAAAAATCCAAAACCGAAGAAACCGAAACCGAAAAACCGTTTATCGCGGTTCGGTTTCGGTTTCGGTTTCGGTTTTCATTTTTAGCTATTCATGGTTAACTGAATCGAACCGTGTACATGAAGGTTTTTAACTAAATATTGAAATATTTGTAGAAGATTTGATAATGTTATTGTCCTAATTTTATTGTATAACAACTTTTTTTGTTTTCAATGTAAACATTCGCTAAACATCTTTTTTTATTAATCTGCTATGTATGTTTATTTGAATGTAATTATTGTGATCGAATAACTTTAATCTATTCAATGTTATTTATTTTACTAAAATGATATTTAGGTTCTGGAATATTTTATTGTTCATACGTTAAACTCGTTTAAACGTCTAAAATGATTATCATCTTGAACCGTGGGTAACCGCTCATTTCGGATACACGTGTGTCTAGGTAACCGACTAATACGGTCCGGTTTCAGGTAGTAAAATGAATTACCCGCCCCGCGATCGTATAAATCTTTTAACTGACCGAACTAAACTGCTCGTGAAGACTCCTAATGATATACCTTTGTTAATGTGGGGAGTTAACTTACCATCTTGAGCTAATACATCTTTTAATTTCTCACCATCCTAACAAAACTTTACTATCAACATCTCACATACAAATTTACCACCCTGAAATATTCATCTTATATTTAAGAATATAATAACCGATATTTTAGTGTGCATTTACATAAAACTATTTATGATTATATGTTTTAATTTTCTATTCATACTTATAGGTTACATTAATTTACATTTAGTATTAATTTTTTGGGAGATGTACTTGTATTATATTATATGCACATAAAGTGGTATCTCTTAAATTTATAGGACACTTGCTTTTTAAATGAGTAAGATATATGTATGATTGTTGTGAAATATTACCAAGTAGTGATTAAGAAAATTGTTAAGCATGTTCTAGAAATACTAATAATAGTTTATTCAGTAAACTAAGAGTAAAAATATGCCCAACTTCTAATAATAGTTTATTCAGTAAACGAAGAGTAAAAATATGCCCAACTTATTATTAAACTATAATTAACATATTTATGATCTAAATAAACAAGTGTTATTTGTGTCTCACTATTAAGTGACATTTTTCTTGTAGTGACAAGCCTTCATGCATTGTAGCTTAATCTTCTTCAAGTGGTTAATCTTTGGTCACACTTTATATATAGCCGAAACATGCATCTCAGAATTTTCGAGGATAAACCGAATCGCGTGACATCCAAAGTTTTTCGATCATAAATGTAACTCGATAGTAGTTTATTGCTACATGCATGTATACAATATTCTTGGGTTGTGACAACCATATAGTTTGTTTTCTGACAACTACTTGTCCATGTATTGGTCGACAAATGAATGGTAGTGGTTGGCTTTGATAGATAAGCTAACAACTTGCTTATCTTTATAAGGTTTCATGATATGTAAAAAATGCATGTTTAATAAGTTTTGCATTTGCAAATATTATGGTTAATTTCCCTTATTATTTGACTAAGGTCTATGTACAACTAATCATTATTCTACAATGTTATGTGGGCATAGAACAATGAATAACAAATCTTCTATAACTAATTGTCGAAGATATGCATGCACACAATATAAGTATGTTGTGGTCCTACTCTTTTGGTACCATAGAAACAACTAGAGCCATCACTTTTCTTATTCCCTCCACATTGGCCTATAAATACAATAGTTTCACTTGATCCTTTCCATGATAGGGTTTGTTAATTGGTGTATCTTCACCTAGAGGATATTATTCCAATAACATCAAACAAGCCAATATATTCTTCAAATCATTGGTTTTGTATATCTTCTTTCTGAATATAGAGGTGTGTGAGTTTTTGAGTGTGTGGATTAAGCAACAAAACGAGTAAGTGTATATGCTCGTTATTCTCTTTACTTTCAACGGCGTTTATTGGTTACAACAAACAACTAAACAAGTGATATGGAATAATGATAAGAGTCGAGCTGATATTGACAGAAGATAGAGAGCACGGAGGACGAAGTGCAAATAGCATCGTGCATCTTTCTCCTTTGTGCTCTTTATCCTTCTGTCATTGTCACGTAAGTTCCTCATTTCTTATTCATCTCAGAAGTTGTTTTGAGGTAACCTGTAAGTTTTACTAGTAATTAGCTAGTATGAATAATGAATTTTCATTACATATAGTTGGTATGAATTTTGACAAACTTTTCTGAAAAACCATACATGGTTTCAGTAAATTTATGTTATTTTTCATGCAAAACATGTATACAAACATTTGTGACTAACTTTCACGAGAACCATCTTCTTAGAATAATGCAGATTTTTTACAACTTTCAAAACATGTGATTAGTTTTTCATAATAACAAACAGTACTATAAAACGCGTGTGTTTGGTTTTACAAACTTGTACAATGGTTTACACGAGCAAAATGTAAATATTAGGAGTGGGTTTAGTTGGAGAAAAAATTCTTAATTTTCTATTTTGTAAAAAAATGATGGGAATAAATTTTCCACAAAACGTAAAAAAAGCGTTTATATGATACTGTTTTCTATTTATTTATTTATTTATTTTTAATATTATTTTTATTATTATTATTATTATTTAATAAGAAGAGGACTTACAAGGGAAACTAGGAAAAAAAAGGTTTGTAGTTTTTTCCTTGTTTTGTATAAAATACTTTGTAGAAAACAATAATTCTCTTTCAACTAAACGCACCCTAGTTATCATAAGTGTTTTTTGTAACAAATTTTATTTATGCATATGAACATATGATCTCTTTAGTTAAGTGGCTTGTTTATTGCTGTAGTATAAAGCTTAATATCTTACTGTATTATGCTGTTAATTTTCACATCATGCATCAAAACAAAAAGTACATGTTTATATTGGTTAAAAAAATACTAATCATAACCAAGATCTCTCAATCATAAAGTGAAGTTGACTTCTCATATGGGACCTATAACCTATTGTTTCTGACAAATTAGTTACTACAAGCAAGTAGTAAATTGCATAAAGGTATGGAAATTGTATTATGTTGTTGTCAAGGTTATTGATCCAATGATGCAAGATGTGGTGGTGTACTTTTATTTGGTATACATCATATTCGTTTTATGTCACTTGTCTTAGTAGTTATTGTAATATTCACACATAAAGTATTTGTGGTGTACATATCATGTACATATCACATCTTTAAGTGATGTACAAAGAACAGGATCGGCGTACGTATATGAGTTTTCAATGTGAAGATTTTGTTGTCTCCAATCGGAAGATGGAAAAGGAGACTCTCGTGACCATGTATGTTTTCCTTAAGAAAAACTCTGCGATGCTATCTAAGGTCTTCGTCAACCATGTCATTTAAACGTAAAGACGAAAAACATGTCTCACAAAAAGTTCTGTTTTCAAACTTGATCTTGTTTGATAGCGCAATCATTCACAAAAATGTATTCTAGCTGCTCCTAAATTTTTGCAGCAAGTTAAATTATATTTTGAATAGGATTTACAATTCAATTGTAGATTTATTAAATTTTGAGAAATATTTATAGTATTGTTTTGGTTAAGTTGTAATCAGCTTTCGTTCAATTATAACTTTACAGTAATAGTTTTCGTTGTACAGACTACAAGTCTGTTTATTGTGAATATTATTCTGAACTTCGAGTTGCATGTAGCAAATGTCGAGTTAAGATTTTCATATTGTTATAATTTTTGTGTAACCTTTTATTTCTTCATTGATTCTGTTTTGTAAGGTATATTGTGACCCTGCTAAACCTGCTTTATAGCATGGTTAAAACTTCTCATTGTCAGTTTTTGCAATGTTTGCTCATGTATCAGCTCCGAACTCAACCAAAAACCAAAAAGTAAAAAGTTGTCGATTAACCTTTCAAAAAAAAAAAAGTTGTCGATTAAAAAACCAGACTAACTGGGTTGACAACGGTGAAACGATTTTTTACAAGTTTAACGTTCATCATTCTATCGACTACTATGTCCCTTAAACCATTTTTAGTAGCAGTTCAATCTCTAAAAGTTTATTTTTTGGTGAAGACAGGAAGATTGCTAAAGAATAACTTGAAAAACTACAAGTTTGAACGAAATATTAAACGTGCAATTGCGAAAACATTAAAACTTTGTCGGTTATTAACCCTAGTCAGGCTTGATACGTTGTATGCGAAATGTAAATTGAGGTTCAGTCCTAGACCATGCAGTGAACCAAAAATATACAAACAAGACCGCCAGTACCTGTAATAGTCAAGTTTGGCACATGAGCACGTAATCACATCTAAAACTACATAATTTATTTTCCATTCGACAAGCATCCACAATGGAATCCATTCGCAATGCCAAAAACATCATTTTACACAACTCAAATATCTATACTGGGTGCAAAATTCAAGTATCACATTTAAAAAAAGAAAACACAATAAACCGTTAGTACACATACTCATTTATGATCCACAAGTCATGCAGCATACTTGGCGATCTTTGTTTCAAGTGAAGCTTTATCTGCTCCAACCACTTTATCAATCTCCTTCCCATTTTTAGTAAAAAAGAACGTCGGCACACTAGTGATATTCCACTTTGCAGCCACATCTCCCATTTCATCAATGTCAATCTTCAAGAACAACATTTTAGGGTACTTAGCTGCTAAGTTTGTATAAAGGGGAGACATGAACCGGCAGGGCCCACACCATGTAGCTGTGAAGTATAAAATAGCTACTTGGTTTGTCTTTGACGAACTGCTCAGCTTTGTTTCTAACTCGGTGGCTTTGTGAATGGCAATTACTTGACCTAATACAAAAAAACATTGATAAGATCGTCATAAGTTAGAACTCTCGCACATGTGCATATGTGGCAAATTTGACCCATTTAGGTTGTGTTTTAACTCAAACAGGTCGACTGGATCACATCAAAAGAATTAGCTATAAATAGAACTAATAAAAAATGTTGCAATTCGAATAATCTTGTAAAATCATTTATTCAAACATGTAGCTTAGTATTGTAGTGTACCAGTCATAGTTAACACATTAGTTATTTTATGAAAATGCACAAAAAGTATTTGCAGGTTGCGTAATGGTTCAAAATGGGTAATTTTATGCCGAGTCAAAAAAGTTAGGTTGACCAGCGTCATCTGCCAACATTTCTTTGTCCCTCTCAAATAAAAAAATACATTAGTCCACTTTTGGCCATTTTCGCTTTTAGCTACATTCTATTATTTCTATATCACCCGTCATCAGTTAAATACAGCTTATATTGACCCGTTCTTATATATATGGTCGTCTGGTCGAACATGCATCATGTTAGGACATGGTTTAATAGCACAAGCATAAAAGAAAAATCACATACCAAACGTTTGGCTCGAAGCATCCCCGTTCTGCATCAAATAAAACTTATATGTGAGCTTCATGTAAATCTTGCTTATATATGTGGTTAGTAAATATATACTATCATCTTTAATAACTGTTTATTTAATACCAAATTTATTTGTAACATTCTTAGGTAGGTGGACAACATTAGGAAATCATATTTTATATACAATCGTAACAATTATACATGCCTTAGTTCCAGCTTGTGTCTTTTGCTTTTCGCGTTCAGTTGCTTTTTGTTTCCTTTCTTTCCTTAGTCGTTCATACTTGCGGCGATGCTCTCTGATCTTGTTGACATTAGGTTCAATCTGTGCAAACAGAGACAATAATGTAAAGAACAGTAAACATAGACGGTTCAATTCAAAGTCATAGACCAACCAACTCATTTAGATAAAATGGGGACACATATCATTAGATGGGTTAAAAGTGTTCAGGTTGTGTGATACCAACCCGAACCTCACACAAATTGCCACCCCTAAGTTGACCCATTTAGTTAAAAGAGATACTAAGAGAGGTGTCTGCGTGTGAAGCACCTTTTTAAGTAGCGCACTGATCTCCTCATCATAATCTAATGTTGATGCTACACCCAAATCACGTGCCGCATCTTCCCAAAGGCCAAGCATTGCTCTTGCCATTCCTCGTATTTTATACCCTTTTGCTGAGTCAGAATTTATCTGAAAATTCATTATAAAGAAACCCGTCATGTTTGAGTTGATTAGACTAAAACCATTATAAGCAAAGCAAAGGTGTAAAAACATACCTGTAAAGCTGCATCGGCATCTCGGATTGCAGCATTTGGTTTTTTTAGTTTGACAAAGACACTAGCTGCAAGTTTTGTATATAAAAGACAAAACATATAAAACCGAAGGCTGACAGGGAAAACAGTAAAATAAAGGGAGGGTTTGGATGAGCGTGTAAATTGATTATTCCATTTATCAGTTGTTAGTGTACAATAAAATGTAATTTTGATCTTGATTATTGATACAAGTGAAAAAAGTAACTAGTATTTAATCAATATGTCATTTTGAGTGTCAGATACACGTGCCAAAACAATCATATTAGTGAAATAAGTGATCAGTTGTAGTAAGAAAAGTGATTTTTTAAAGAAATGTTTCTTAGGAAATATAATGTCTAATTCTATGATTCTTCAAGTCACAATAATCACATTTTAAAAAAACACACCTCCATAAATCCCCTAAAGATTAAACTTCTTTATACTTAAATACGTACCTCTTGTTGCATACAATATGGCTGAACTTGGATTTAGCATTATAGCCTCGGTTAGGTGATTTATAGCTACATTCGGTTTACCTACAAAAATCGGAAACAAAGTCAGCATGCATAACTATTAAAAGAATTGCAGACCATAAATGAGGTGGCAAATTTGATCCATTTACTTGTAAATGGGTCAATCTGGGGTACGTTTTACCTCCAATGGATAAAAATAACTAGTTAAACATTTTAAAGTCGCCCAAATTCTATTTTTAGTGCATAAATGCATACAACCTCATATACTGTTCCATTCAAAGTTGGACTATTTCTGTGACAATATTTTTTTCAAATCGCAATTAAACGCATACACACAACTATTCAAGGTTTTCCGTTGAAGGCATTCAACTATTGAAACGCATCTATAGTTTTATGGTCAAACCAAGAATCTATCCAGTTTCTTTCTATACCAACTCTGATCAAAAGCATGCCAAATGACGATTCTTATATTCAATAACGTGACTGTTCGTTAAAAAAAATACCACCAATATTTTTTGTTTTTCAACAATCTTAAGGTTATTCTAATCTTTTAGTATGTTTCCTTTCAAAAAAGAATCTTTTAGTATGTTTTTATCCGGCTTCGGTCTAAATGAAATAAAACTGGTCGTTTTAGCCCAAACCCATTTTGACCCATTACCCAACCCACCAATCTTGCCACCTCTACAAAATATAATACGTGCCTTCAGTGATTGCATCAATAGCTTTATGCTTCAACGTTTGTGCAAGATCACGACTTTCGTCGTTAACTTCAACAGAGAGATCGCCCATCTGCCACCAAAAGGTGAAAATTGGTTATGACAACAAGAAAAAAAAGACTGATTGTGTAACTTGTAACGGACCGTATGTCAAATTTCATCCCTTTTGCATACCTTTTGTGGAGGGTCATTGTCAGGCGTTACGACATCAGACTCATCTAACTCGAGGTCAGACTCAACTATATCATCATCAAATGTGTGTCCATTTTCTGCACCCTGCATACAAATTTTTAGTTATATTAAGACAATATTTAATTAAAAACTATTTTCATAATATGTAGAAGTAAAGAAAATTGTTAAATTGCATAAATACAATCAACGCTGCAAATGATGAACTATTGTCATTGAATCACTTAATATAAGCCTGATTGAGTTAGGATTAATAGCGTCTATTTTCTTGCATTAAGATCTGAACGAACACTAAAAATGTGTTATTCATAAAGTTGATAAATTCTGGATGGAATGCATATTATATAAATGTCAATTGTAATTTAATCATTAATCATACTATAATTGATTGTTTAAATTTAAAATGCTGAAAGCGGGGCAAAAATACGCAAAATGCATATATACATACAATCAGACGGATTTATCCAGCTCACTTTTCGAACAATTTAGCATTCAACATTCTACCCCTTGACTTAAAGAAAAAACACCATGAATGGTTTACAAAAGAAGTTGGATCATTATTTGAGTAATAGTTCTCATGATCATAAATAGTACGGAGTAGTTATGTATGAAATTTAACCAGGAAGAACAAATAGGGTGTTCTCAAGTCAAGCCAAACCAACCTCTTTTGACTGTCAAAGTTTTGGTGACCATATTTTCATCTTTAAAGAAGACAATTGCTAGTTTTAATCCATCGACCATCACCCACCCACCTATACTGACTTTGATAAAGACATTCTTAGGGTTGTAAATAATCCTAGAGTGTGGTGCATAACTGAAAGCAAAATTAACTTTTATCAACTATTACTTGCAAAAATGTTTTCAATGTGATAATGCAACTTGAAGAATCAAGCTGAGATAATCAGTTGCTTAAAACCTAGAGAACAGTTAGGTAATCTTGCATTTATCATAATAATCATTTTCTTGTCATAAAATTCTGATTAACTTTTAGCTCCATAATCAGAATGTCAGAATCATAACTAATCGAGTCAAAGACATACAACAACACAACAACAACAAACCCAATCCCGCAGGAGCAGGGTAAGGGGGAGGTAAAATGTAGACAGATCCTACCCGGCTACCCCTACCCCAGGATAAACCCGGAAGTAGAGAGACTGCTTCCAATGAGACCTCCGGCAAGTGCAAGTGTGCGTGTGAGAGAGCAAAGAAAAGCAAAGGGGAGAGAGACATAAAACTGATAATTGCAACTTCAAATCACAAAAATCAATTCACACACACATGTAAACACTTCTAGACTTTGAGTGCCAATGCTAAAGCCTCATAGCAATTCAATCCTCTAAGGTGATGTTTGGCATTTCATTTACGAAGTGGTTATGTGATACGAAATTATCATAATAAGATTATTAACTCTAACGCCAAGGATAGCAAGGGATAGTGTTTGGATAACTTGATGAGCATTTGTTGTTCATACTTGTAACAAAGAAATAAACCGTTGTTTGGGTATTCGAAAAACTTTTAACTATTTAAGGATTTACTTGTAAAATGACCCCTAAATAAGTAGATAACCATAACTCCTGAACTGATATTTAACCCCTAGATAATCGTATAATCAATAATTGGTTTCACTATTCCAAATACTAGAAACTAAGAGGGTGTCTTGTCTGCAAATTTTTTCTGCTTGACTGCTTACTTTCAGATAAGCCAAACTGCTTATTCTGGTAGGACCTGCTATCTTTGGGACAAAACTGACTTTTTGCTCTCATACCAAACCTAAAACCCTTAGAACCAGCCCTCTAGTGTTCTTCTCTCCTACTTCTTAAAAAGGAATTTAAAAATAAACGTGTAATAAGTAAATCCAAACACTAACTCTTGAAGTGCTTATTTTTATGCTACACCTTATCTGCTTTTGCTTATACACATAAGCATAAGCAGGAAAACTAAGCCCTCTAATTATCTACAACATATAACTCTGAAAACGCTATACCAAACTTTCATACAGCAAAATCCAACTCCTATCCCAATATTTTTCCACTTGTGTCATATGCTGCTTAATTATAAGCACTTGCCACTTGATAAATGTCGCTAACTTTTTAATCTAATCTATTAGTAATGGGTTTTAGGTTATATACTTCAAACAGCTTATCTGCTTAAAATAAACATATAAGCATTAAAAAAAAAAAAAAAAAAAAAAAGAAAAAAGAAGAAGCAATTCTGATAATAATATAAAAAATGGGTCTTACCGAAGCAGATGGAGGTGGGATTTTAGCACCAAGACTGAAAACATAAAAAACACACACTAATTCAATACAAATGATCAAAAGGGTATCTAAAAAAAACAATAAAGATTCAAACTTGACAACAAAAAATAAGCAAAAACAAAAAAATTCTAAACATATACTCAAAAGGGTATCTATAAAACACAATAAAGATAAAAAAATAAAACCTTTGGAGGAAGGTTCTGAAGAAGGCTAAAGAAGGGTTGTGAAGGATTGAAGGGTCTTTTTGACAACTATCAACAAAGTGTTTTAGTTCCTTAATTTTTGATTCATCCATTAGACTACTTGTTGTTTGATCTTGTCTTCAGGGGAAAATGCGTTTTTAGAACATTGTCGAAGCTTTTTATATACAGTATGAGCTTATTTTGCTTGTTTGTTTCTGACGGCCTATTGGTTTAGAATGGTTAAGATTGGGGAAAGGTTTGAGAAAAAATACGGAGTAAATAAATAAAAAAGTACATATATTGTACCGGTGGGTATATTTTGCTTTATTTGGGTACATATTTAGTTGTTTTTATGCTTTATAAATAGAGATGATAGACATAATTAATTTAAATAATTTTAATTTGAACAACAAATCTGCTTCCTAACCAACTTGCTTTCTAATAAATTAATTTTGAAATATTTTCATAATAAGTAAGAAAAAAACCAGTCTCAAATGCTAGTAGTATAGAAATATAGATATAACTATATATAATTTATTAAGTTTATATTGTATTTAAATATTATACTATAATAAAAAGGTTAAGGCTGCGAGTTGAAAAATAAAAATGGGCTAGCAGGTTTCAAGTGAATATCACCCAAGAAAGGTAGGATTCAAAAAGTATGTTTCAATGACTATCGATCCATAAATTTTATAAACCAATCAATGTTTATGATAGCGGCACCCATTTTTGCCACTTTAAACCCTCCAACCAAACGAGTCCTTAGCTTACTTTGGTGATTTTTTATTTTATTTTATTTTTTATTTTTTACTTTATTTTATTTTTTATTTTTTGCTAAAAAGAAAAGTATATAAAAAAATAACTTTTTTTCTTTGTAATCCTGATTTCCGAATTAATGGTAAGAAGATCCCCATCCGATCCCCATACAACAATTGTGGCAGGGATTTTCAGTGATATCTTTTCGAAATAGATACTTTTTTATTTTTGCCAAATACATCCTATATTAGCTTTTTATGAGCTTATTTTGTTTGGTTTAGCTTATTTTATTCTTGTGATAATGAGCTTATTTTATTTATTTATTTTTTGTTTGAAAAAAAAATAAAAATAAATAAATAAATTAATTAATTAATTAATAAAAGAGAAAAGGAAAGAAAAAAAAACCTTATTTTACTTAATAGTTGTAAGTTATTGTTATTATTTTATTTATTTATTTATTTATTTTGTGTGTGCGTGTGTGTAAACATGATTTTTGACATTTTTCCAAGTAATCTAGGAAGTTTGGTGTAGATTCAAGTTTCTTCTATTCAAACAATAGTTACAAGTTTATTAGTAGCATGACTTAAATATAAACGAGGATGTTCACCCGCGCGTTGCCGCGGGCCGTCTGTATACGATCATATTGCACACAGTATCTTCATATCATAAGCTGTTAAAGGAAGTTAGTGTTACAAAACAGGAATGAAATAGGTCATTTCATTTCTGACTTCATTGTGCTAATAGTAAAGAAAAAAATATCCAGAGCATTAGCAAAAGAAAACGTCTATAGGTGTTGCTAGTATCATTTTAAAGTATAAGAGTTTATAAGCAAATCGTAACGTTAAATTAAAGTATAACAACCATATTATTTGCGGCTCATATACAATTTACATATCATAAAGCTGAAGACCCT
The DNA here is from genome assembly GCA_030686995.1 of Artemisia argyi. Taxonomy (NCBI): domain Eukaryota; kingdom Viridiplantae; phylum Streptophyta; class Magnoliopsida; order Asterales; family Asteraceae; genus Artemisia; species Artemisia argyi. Next base: position 168,607,122 of record CM060693.1, on the reverse strand, counting down.
ATGGACATTTTAAAACAATGCATCTGATCTTTTCTTAGCCACCATTTAAACACATCATTTGTGTTGTGGCCTGAAATAGATGGTTGTTCAGTTGGAGGCAAGCACTCAAGATCCGTCATATCAATCATAAACACCTTGCAAAACCGAGCACTCAACACTAAAGGATCCTCCTGATTCTCATTGGCTCTGTTGATTATCTGCATGTGAATAAGTCAATATTAGCATGTCTAAATTATAAATTAGTACTATACTGCACATAAAGATCCATTAAGTAATAATTCTTTCTAACCCATTTCACAATATAAGCTTCTTCAAAGGCTCAAATCTCCCCTTGTGATTTCAGCAACACATTATATGCGCAAGAGTAGTTAAGTAAAATGTGTGGTGTATATTCAATGCGTGATTGAAGCATGGCCAAAATCCAAGTCTACGCATATGCACACACATCTCTCAAAACTATACGTATAACTTCTAGCATTGTTTAGTTCCTAAAGAAAAAGCTATTCAATATATCATTTTTAAGTGTTGGAACCATTAAAGTTACATCATTCCTCAAATACCAATGAACTAATTCTGTTTCTGACATAAGCATTTACTTCATTAAAGGCTGTAATGTTGTAAGTAAATGAAAAGTTTCAGCTTGAAATCATAACCAACCCGCCAATATTGTTGGTCTGACGTGACGCATTTCAACACGAACTAAATAATTGCTTATTGCAGCTGGAACTCGTTACCTATCTTGCCTATTTGCCTGTTTTTTAGTAATACCATTTAGTGTATTTCAGTGTCATAAACATGTATGTTATAATCGAAATTAAAAACAATTTTATTGTGATTATTTGCTTCGCATTACTTTGATTTAAGACGTTGATTTGCTAAAGTTAGTATGCAAGCATAGTGATCTATATAGTAGGCTAATGTGTGTATATGAGGTTTTAACATGGAGGTATTTGGGACGTACATGTTAAATCATGTTACAGAACCATAAACTAATGTGTTCAACTACTTTAATAGGCAACAATGTCAAGCTAGTTGTCAAATAGGTGTCCCTAAACAACTCGATTAAAAGGATATAAAAATCTCAAGAAGGAACTTCAAATGGGCCAAAGTATATGCTTCTTCAGGTTAGGAAACAAACAAAAGCACATTTTTTTATTTATTTATTTATTTTTTTTTTATAAATAAACCTGAACGAACCTGTTGTTTTGCAGTGGCGTAACGAAACCAAAACCATCCACAATCTTGAGTCCATTCATGTGCTGAAAACGAATACCTTAATCAAGATACAAAAATGTCACAGTTCCAAACCCTTCAATGGCGTTGCGTTGTTTCCAGCCTCTTTACGCCTTTACTTTTCAACATTAATACCATACAAAGGCATTCAACTTTATAAGAATTTTCAAATGAAGCATCAAAATTCGCAGGTGCAGTACACCAGTCTCCTTGACTGCTGATCGTTGGATTTCCACTCTCTCCGATTGCACGCATCTCCCACTGTTACATTCAATCACTGATATAAGTATAAACAAAGAGAAAGTTAGGACTTCAAAATTTGTTAAAGAAATCTTCCCTGTTAGAAAAATGTTCTTTCGCTTATTCAATTTTGTCAAAACTCTGATAAGCGAGGCCAAAGATATAGTAAAACAAAGCTGACTCACCACTGATACCGACGACGACTGATAGGACAACATCCTTTGCTCCATCCTGGTACACCCGACTTGTGGAGCAATCGCAGCTAAAAATGAGACAAAAAAAATTAACATCAAAAGAGAAATTTAAACACGATTGATACCTTGGCTTTTTTACATTAAAGCTTATTGAAAGTTTTTTACTCATCTAAATGTAACTCAATTCCAGTCTCCTCCTCAACTTAATGTATTGCTGTACCAACAACATGACCTACATTATCATCCAAAACAGGCCTACCATTTCTAGATGGAAACTGACCCATTTCTTAACCGACCAAACCTGCCATACATAATGGGGTACACAACTCATTTTGAGTCCATCTAATACTTTTATTTAATAACAAAGTATCAACTATAAAAAGTACACCTATGAGTTAAATATAACATTTAATTTTTGCACAACATTTAGATTAATAAAATAAACTTCAATATAAATTGATCAGTTACCTTTTAGATCAAGGAGTAATCAAAGTGTTGTGACCGAATGCTGGTTATCATAGCTTGCAGCCGAATCACATTTTCAGTCATTAAAAATGCACCCGTTCATTACTTCATCTATTTAGCTTGGTAGTTGACTGTTTCCACAAACATCAAGCACTAACCATCCTCAATGTTAAACTGTGCGTTGTGGATGTCCGTGGGGAATGACTCAGCAACTTTCTTATCTGCATAATAGTAAAAAGAAATCAGATCCACGGAAACGAATGAGTACCATGAATTAAAGATGAAAGACAGCAGCATCAACATTCACTTAATTTTAAAACGGTTAATCAAAAGAAACCACAAAAAAAGAATTGAACGGCCCAAAATTTTAAGCAGACCAGAAAGAAGCAGACATTTTCTAAACGTGAGCAAGATGTCTTCATGCGCACCCGCACCATTATTCAGCCGGCTGACATTACCACCGCTATTTGTGACACCCTCTGCCATTCAAAAGCTGAAGAAAAAACAATAATCAGAACGTGCTCAAGCACACATGTTTAAATCAATGGTCTGTAAATAATGCGAATAAAATATTCGATTCCTGTTAACTTACACTTCTCCGTTATCCTTGAATCTGTGAAAGCTCATGTATGCATACCGAAGCATGCAATGGGAACGAACCTTTGCTCGAAATCATCAGCAAAGCATCATATTGAAAGCGGAGTATCGCAACTGTTAGAGCCAGAAATAGCGCAAAAGCATGTGTCGTCTCCTTGGCTGAAAAAAAAAAATTTAAATAAAACATCAGGTCATTATGCTACCTATATCTATCACATTCTACGAACAACAAAAGCCTGCTATTCCTTACCAATAGCCATGCCAGCACCTTCGCCTTTAAATGCAACAGAATACACAAATGCTTCCTGAACTGTAAAAAAGGAAACAATTATCAATTAATCAAATAAATGGCACCAACAAACACTCTTTTATAAGCTTATAAAAAACATACTAAAAAAGAGAACTTGAGCTAACCTGACGACAAATAAAAAGCATCCATCAATGTGCCATGACAGCACGGTATCATCTGGATTCTCAAAAAAACAATTTTAGCAAAGCCTCGGAAATCAGAAACCATGACGGATATTTGAAGGTAACCACCACAGGCATTGGGGCTGGCAGAAATGGTTCCAAGGGAAAACACACCCAAGATGGTGGAATAATTGGCAATCTTTAGAGGTGTGTCTGCTGGTATGACCGACACACTATTGAGAGTGTATACCTTGAAGTTAACCATAGCGTAATGGTATGGCCCTTGTGGGTTAGGCCTTTGTCCACTTGCTATCAACTTTTGCCTAAAAAAAATGAAAAGGCCGTCAAGGATCAAATCTGCCGAAGTACTATAACGACCAATCCAATGGATAAACCGATAAACTCACAATCATAATAAAAAACATTTACATGAAAGCAAGGGGTGTGTGGAATTGTTTCATTTGAGACTGCTTATTTGCTTAAAAATGCAGGTAATAAACTACGTAATTTTAAATGCTTCTTTACAGACGCAAACTTTCACGTTCTCCGATCGATTCATTTGCACTCCGCTCCAAATACATTTTATTCTTATTCCAATTAATATATTTATAGTTTTATACCAAAATAGCGTAAACTAAAGTTATCACAAATTGTTCCAGACCAACCATAACCTCACGGTGCTGCAAAACCTCTCTGATGGCAAAAGTAACAGACCCTTGACCCTATTTGATCGAAACACTATTCCTAGTAGTTGGAAGTATGATGATCATATCAAGAATGAGAAAAACGAAGAATGAAGAAACATAAACTCAGCACGTTATGCCATCCCCGTCTCTCATTCTCATAATCTCCGTAAAAAAATAACGACATAAAAAGAGCAATAATTTTTATAAACCTGACCATTAGCCTCTTATAATCAATCTCATCGTTTTTCTCATCTTCATTTGCATCCCCATCTTTCATCCAACAACGTTCATTTTGTATCTGTGGCGAGGTCATTGCGTGTGGCGAGGTCATTGCGTATGGTGTGGCTTCCATTCTTGTGTTGTTACCTGGACATGAACAAATGAATCAAAATTTGCACCATTCATGTCAACGGGTTAAATCAAAATATTAGGTAAAAGATTAATGGGTCTAACGGTTATGATTACATACCTAGAAACTGCCATGACCGATGCGAGCAATGGCCAGATAGCTTTTTTTACCATCTTAAATTATAATATTTTAGTGTGTTCTGCTCTAGCATGACCCCAATTTCTAGCAGTCGCAGTCTTGCAACATCAACGACTGCAGTTACTCTTAAGTTGTAAGGTGCTTTATGAGGCGAATCAAATTACAGATTCAGAGATTCTAGCTTATATTTAAATACTAAAAAGTGTATTAGATGCATATGGACCTACAAAAGACCTAAAAAAAATCCATATAAAACACATTTGGTCGCTTAAGATTATCCATATGAAATGGATTTGAGACAACATTCCTTGTTATTGACCTACTTTTATACTTTCTTTATACCTATAGGATGTAAAGTTAAATATAATGATGTATTACAAATTAAGGTCCTGAATATTCTCCATAAGCTCATAAGGTCACATATAAGCTTAAACAAACACCCCCTAAATTTCTAATCCCATATAATAAGCTAATCCAAAGCACTCATATTACTAATTACATGCAAGATGAGAGTGTTTCTACATAACAACCCTGATCTGACTCCCAATCACAAACACCCCTGACTCCCAATCCCAAACACCCCTAATTTCATAAGAACCCTAAAATTTAATTGAAAGCCTATATCTTATGAACCATTTCAGGAAAATCCCTAAATTAACACAAAACCCTAATTCTCATGAACCACATAAAAAATATAACAAACCGGAAGAAAAATTAAAAAGAATAATGACTTCATACCAAATAAATTAAACATACACCGTCGATGATGATGTTGATTCCTGTGAGTTTTTTTGGACCTATAACAGTTTAGAAATTCTGGATGATATATCGTGCGTGTTCTTTGTGTCGAGAGAAAAAGAGATGCGTGCGTGTGTTATGTGGAGGGTTCCAGAATCTGTGGGAGAGGGGGAATTTTTTATACCTCTGTTTCCTGTAGATGTTTCTGTAGAAACACTCTCATCTTGCACTGTAGATATCCTTTGGTCGGATCGGAGTAATGAGATCCATCGGGGTTTTTTTTGGTGTCGGAGCAACATGATGAGAGAGGAGGTGAGAGAGAAGTGTGAGTATGATCCGAATAAGGGCTTGGACTATTTGAAAGAAAATGGTTCCCTAAAATCTATGATGAACAGTAGACGCTCTTTATACTATTGTATAATAATAACTCTAAGGGTGTGCTTTTTTTTTTTACTATTTGGGAACAATCAGGGGCGAAGCTTCAGGGGGCGCCCGACCCCCCAAAATTTTTTTTGCGATGTAGGGGGTATATAATTTTCGTGTAGAAAAATTTCGGTATATTCGGTTTCGACCCCCCAAAAATTTCGGTATACCTGAAATATAGACTTAGGAAAAAAAAATTTAGATCCCGACCCCCCACTTACAAAATCCAAGCTTCGCCACTAAGAACAATAGGTCTATAAGCTGAAAATACTTGAAATGATAGGTTCACAAAATAAGTAAAACAGAAATAAGTCCACAAACAAAAATAAGCTTAAACAAAACTTAACCAATAATGATAATGAGATAATCACATGTATCAGTTCTGTTTGCTCATTTTTCAAATTAAACGTTCGATTTATTTACAATTTAGTGTTCTCGTAATAGTAGTCTGTAGCATAAATACGGAGGTCATGGGTTCAAATTCTGGCCTCATGTCCTTGAACCATGGTATTCCATTATTACGTGATTTACCTCTCTCATGTTAGCCGTGAGATTGGTCGGTAACAGTCGCCAAAGGGTTGGTTACTTTTTTTTTTTTTTTTCCTTTTCTTTTCTTTCTTATTTAACATCTATTGTCGCCAAAATATTACCCCAAACCATGATAAGAAATAATCTCTAGAGCACGAGGTATGTATGAGTAATCAGTCATTCATCATCAATCGTCGTCATTTGCCAACACATCGGTTCGTTATTCGTTGTCAATCGTCAAACCATCCGTTGTTCCAACCACGGAAAACTTATCAACATTAAGTGAATGATATATTTTGGTGAAACATGTAGTCAGCGGCGACGATGGAAACATAACATGAGAAACGTGATCGAGCAATGGTGGAGAATGAAAAGTGATAGCAACGCTAATGTGGTGTAATCAGTTTGCATTTGTACATGTCCCAAAGGAATCTGATGGCTAGGCGAATGGGGCCCCCGTGGCCACTAAGAAGAGTTCTCTAAGTCGTTCCCTCTTTCCCGAATAGCGTCCCGGTGCATAATTTGATGCCCGAATATTATACTTTGCCACAATGTTTTCTATTTGAAAAATTCAAATTGCTAAATTGATACACTATGATTCTAATGTCTACAAAGGCACTCAAACAAAAACTAACTGTGGGGAGTTGGTTATACCATTTGACGAAAGGCCACTCTAAGTTATGATTCTAGTCGGGTAAAATTAGTAGAAGTTGCAGATGCGTATACCAAATCATAAAAAGTTTATATAAATGTATAGCTTTACTAAAATCAAGAATCATTAACAAAGAATTCTACAGAATCAGTATGGATTTAGATGGTTAACCATTGAAAAAACCTTGAAAATACAAAATCCCAGTTTACAAAACACCTGCTACTAACTTTTACCTACTATTACAAAAGATGTATTTAAGCATTGTTTCATTAACAAACCACCGACTCTCCAGATCAATCTTCATCTTCATCTGAACTCTCGTATACTGCAAGCAGGCTTTTCATGGGGTTGGATGTTTCATTATCTGCCTTACTTTTATCTATTGGCTGGTTTTCAGTTTTTGTATTAACTTGCACCTGCTGGTTTTCAGTTTTTGTATTAACTTGCACCTGCTGGTTTTCAGTTTTTGTATTAACTTGCACCTTGCTTTCTGATGAAACCACAGACACAGTTGAAGGAGCTTGCGGCGTAACCTTTTGTCGCTTCGGCTTGACTTCCACTACTTTCTTTAGTAAATCTTGTTGTCTGCATAAAATATGACATCAAACGGCATTCTTTTGTGCAAGTAATTATGCAAATAAATAAAATAAGATAATGCAAGTAGTTAATATATAAAAATGACCACAAAGAACAAATTTTCAAAAGAAAAAATGTAAGTCTTTAGAAATGAGAGCAAAAGCCTTGAACTAGATTAAAATAAGGCTAAAATAAGTAGCTGTAACTTTTGGCAACTCTTCCATGATAAGTTTTGTTGCAGCTAGTATGATTCTGATTATTAATGTCATTTCATACTGCAATAATCAGTTCCAGTCCTTAAAGAAACCTTTTGAGAAAAATAAAAATGCAAATAAACATGTAGAGAGACCCAAGAGGCACCTTATTCCGGTCTTTGGTTTTGGCTCAACTCGAAGGGGCAATGGAACTGGAGCTGGCGAGGAATCAGCTAAACTGGCAGCTTTGTTATAAGGAGTCAAAGATAAAACATAAAGAGATTGCAGCTTTTAATACTAGATATTCACTTTTTTGCCCATTAAGTAGCATATTTGAAGTTGGTCTTGATGGGTATTCTAGATATTTGACCAATCTTTTAATGTTAATAATTCCACTAACAATTCTTTGAATGCTTATTAAATCATAACTTTAGTCTGTGATATCAGTAAAATCACATCATGACATGCATGGTGCTTGTCAGCTTGTCAAATATTATTATTAACTAGTACTCTAGTAGCAGAAATTATCTTACTGATTAAAGTATCAAACACATATAAAAAATCTAGTCCGATATGCTTATTGATATCTATCTCATTTACATACAAATGGGTCAATCTGGGTTATGTCTTATCTTTAACAGCTCACATGGGTTAAGCTATAAACTGTGGTGAAAAGGGAAACTGAAAAATGGGACGGACTCACAAGTCATCCTAAATCTAAAAGTATTAGAATGCATTAATCCTCCTACATCACTTTATTTTTGTTCAAAAGAAATCAGCCATAGATTTTTTAATCATACTTTCAACACATTATATGAATTACTAAATGTTTGCAGGTCAGCTAACCCAACTTGACCTTTTTAAACTTGCACTAAAAATTAACCAACCCACTCAAATTTTTCATCCTAAAGATTATATGATGCAAAAAGCCAACAAGGAAATCCATATCTAACTATTATCTTATATCATGTACTTATTTCGCTCATTTTATGCACCTCATGACAAATAAAAGGATATTTTAAATGCAGCAAATGCTCGTTTTTCAGTGCGACGTAATAAACGTTCTGCATCCTCTTCTGCCTCCATCTGCTCTTTGAGATAGAGCAGATCATCACTGTCCAAGGCTGCAAATTCAATGTTAAAGGAAAGCCAAACGAGTATATTGAAGAGGTGCTTGAATATGCATTTTGAAATATTATTTGATTTTAAATAATGAGAATCAAATAATCAGTTGTATATAAACGGGCTATAGGAGATAATGTTTTAGTCTGCTTTTGGTGTCCGAAGTTGTAATATAAGATAATCAATTATTTGAGCATTTGGCTTGGGAAAATTCTTATATTTAAGATACTAAAACTTAAACAACCAAAAAGCACTTTTTTCCTTTGGAAAAGGAAGTAATATGCTATTAAAATAGGTTAAACTTTACCCCCTCAAAATCAGATAAATCAGAAGCAGAATATGTTTATCCAAACATTAACGACTGACTATTGTGTCAGATAGTCATCTTCAAATTGGGGACTCAAACACCCCATCATGAAATACCAATAAACTTATCACAATTAAAAGTGTTAGAAAAAAGAAAAGAAAAGAAAAGGAGTTTATGCTATACCGCCTCGTCCATGAAGGTAGCCACCACGTTCTCCTGCAACCTCTTGCATCTGTGTACATTAACCAGCCAATAGGACAAGCCAATATCCCTGCAGGGCATATGATCAGATAACCATCTAAAAAGAACATTATTGTCCATCAAATTTGAAGTAAATATAAACATTATCGAGTAAATTCGAAAGCCAAAATGGTGCAAGCGATGTACAATGTCATGGCAACATGAGTGGATCCATATGACCATCCAAGATCTTTTTTTGTTCATTTTTGAAAAAGCCTCTATTAATAACCGTAGTAAAGTTTTTTTAAAGGCTGTAAGCACTTCAACACATCTCCAACATTTAAACAGTTTCTTATGAAACTACTCTTTAAACGTTTACCCATTTGTCTAGTAAGAAGCAAATAACTGAAAAATTCAACCAACTTTCGAATTTTTGGCTGTTTGACCTTTAAACTTTTTTTGTCGCAGATGTTTTTTTGGGTCATTTTTTTAGCAGATTTTTTGTCACGATAGTATTCTTCTTAAAGATCATAGTATCATACCACTATTACCCAAGGCCTTTGGTCTAGTTGTATGTGAGTTGCCCAACAATCTAGAGGTTCTGGGTTCAAGTCTCGCTGGAGGCATTTGTGAGATAGGTGGTAAATGGGCGGAATCGAGGCCCCGACTAACAAGCTTAACATTTAGCATGTAGGACTGGTTCCACCACTATATCATCCATTGATTGTGTAATAACCTTCCTACTTGTCTCATTTACATCTGGTAAAAGGTGAGTCAACCAGATTTGATACAATAGTATCAAGACAAATTTTCTCACCTAAACAGTAAACAGATGAGGTTTTCCTTGTTTAGGTTACCCGGGAGGGCAAGTATTTGACTCACATGTACGCGGCCTAACCAGGGTATCACCATGACCGGATGCGAATCCTTTCCCTGCGCCCCCCCCCCCCCCCCCCCCCAACCAAAAAAAAAAAAAAAATTACCAAGTGAGTTTCTCAATAACCAGTATGTTTCATAGATTAATGGTCCTAGTGTCCTACTATTCGGAACTATAATTTCGGAATTATCTTCAGAGTTTATATCTATTTGTATGATATAAGGGTTGCCTATTTGTTCTTGATGAGTTATAGGATTACATAGATTATCATGGAAATGATTCAAAGTGTCGGTGACTAAACACTTTGACCACTTTTTTTTATTTTGATGAATACGAAGGCACAAGAATATGTCATCTAGTTTATTATCTTGTCATGAATCAACTTCATTCTTTCTTGTTCGACTTTCCTAATCCTAGTTGATTAGTGATAGTTTCATGTACTACAGAGATTCACACACATATGTAGACATATAATTGGTTCCTTCAATCTTGCGAAGTGTACTAAGTAAAATAAGATAAATCAGTCGTGGCAAAAGAGCAGAATATAGTGCTCTATTGTTCTTCCACATTTTAAGGTTGCGACAATTATAAGCATTTGAAAACTTCTGATTATTTAATAATTTACATCTCAAAAGACCGTTAATCATACACTCACAATCAGCTTTGTTGCACCTACTCCTAAACTAATTATCTTACACCTAAATAATCATAACTAAAAAAGGGCTTGTATCCTAACGGCACCTCATGTGGTATGATAATGCTCCCCAACCAAATGATTATGGTTGCGGGTTCAAGTCCTAAAACATGTGTGATAGATTTGTGGTGTATATAGTGTAAGATGAGGGAAGGGTCGGAAACAGTCCCGGGATTAACCCAAAAAGGCTTGCCATCCCTAGGTAACCTCAATAGGGAAAACCTCATTCGTTTGCCTTTCAAAATTAATTAGTATTAACTTAAAACCCCGAATGCCCAACTTAAACCTACTCATCCCATTAAGTTATAGTCTCTACGGCATTCACAATTGCTTATCCAAACTACCTATCTGATCATTGAAGAGTAAAATAAGTCGTTTTAACAATCGCATCGCGAGTTACTTATTCCAAACCGTAGAAATTAATTATAAGCATTACAACAAAAAAGATTGAAACTTTATCAAATACTAGGCACAAAATAATTATTAAAAAAAAAGGAAAAACAAGAGGATAATCTAACCTTGGCAACCATCCTTTGAAAAGTAATATCTTCTTCATCTATTCTATCTTTCCCTTTCCCAGATTTCCTATCTGCAAATTCAATTTGTTACAAATATTTATAAAAAATAATGGGAAATTTATAAAAAGATTAGTAATTTATATATACCTTTGGGATCAGTAAGATTTGTGTATTCCCGGACTTCTCTTCCGGCCATTTTCTTTTTTTCACAGGTGGGTTTTCTTGATTCTTGATTTTATTCAAGATGAATGAATTAATTTGCAGGGTTATTGGCAAAAAAAGGCACTATACTTGCCATCTTTTATCATTGTATGTGTCGTACTTTTTTTTTTTGATTATAGCACCAACTTTTCTAAAAGACGCCATTGTGTGTACTGGTGACTTGTTTCACCTGTTGCAGCAGGTTGAGTTAACGAGCGTTTGTTTTTTTTGCAGCGTTAGTCCTTTTTTATTGCAACGTTAGTCCTTTACACGTTTTTGTCCGTTTTTCGTCCGTTTTCGCCCGTTTTCAAAGGGTTTTGTCCGTATTTACACGTTTTCGCCCGTTTTCGCACGTTTTTGTCCGTATTTACACATTTTCGTTCGTTTTCGACCGTTTTTACATGTTTTCGTCGGTTTTTTCATGTTTTCGTCCGTTTTTTCACGTTTTCGCCCGTTTTTGTCTGTATTTACACGTTTTCGTCCGTTTTTGTCCGTATTTACACATTTTCGTTCGTTTTTATACGTTTTCGCACGTTTCTGTCCATATTTACACATTTTCGACCGTTTTTACACGTTTTCGTCCATTTTTTCACGTTTTCGCCCGTTTTTGTCCGTATTTACACATTTTCATTAGTTTTCGACCGTTTTTACACGTTTTCGTCTGTTTCTTCACGTTTTCGTCCGTCTTCGCACGTTTTTGTCTGTATTTACACGTTTTCATCCGTCTTCGACCGTTTTATTTCTCGAAATTAAAAAAATTTTGAAAAAAAAATTAAAATAAATTTTTATTTTTCGAAAAAAAAAATTATTTTTCGAAATATTTATTTTTTGAAATATTTATTTTTTGAAAAAAAAATTAAAAATATTTTGAAAAAAAAATAATTTTTTTTTTCCGAAAAATAAAAAATTATTTTAATTTTTTTTCAAATTTTTTTTTTCGAAAAAAAAAATAAAAAAAAAATTTTGAAAAAAAATTAAAATAATTTTTTATTTTTCGGAATATTTTTTTTTTGAAAAAAAAATTAAAAATATTTTCGAAAAAAAAATATTTTTTTTTGAAATATTTTTTTTTGAAAAAATAATTAAAAATATTTTGAAAAATAAATATATTCTTTTTTGAAAAATAAAAAATTATTTTAATTTTTTTTCAAAATTTTTTTAATTTTTTTTTCGAAAAATAAAAAAAAAATTATTTTTTTTCGAAAAATAAAAAATTATTTTAATTTTTTTTTTCAAAATTTTTTTAATTTTTTTTTCGAAAAATAAAAAAAAAAAATTATTTTTTTTCGAAAAATAATTTTTTTTTCGAAAAATAAAAAATTATTTTAATTTTTTTTAATTTTTTTTTCAAAATTTTTTTAATTTCGGGAAGTAAAAAATCAATTTTTTTTCGAAAACGTGCGAAGACGAACGAAAACGTGTAAAACGGTCGAAAACGCATGAAAATGTGTAAATACTAAAAAAAAAGTGCGAAAACGGGCAAAAACGTGTAAAAACGAACGAAAATGTGTAAATACAGATAAAAACGGACGAAAACGTGTAAATACAGACAAAAACGTGCGAAAACAGTCGAAAACGTGAAAAAACGGACGAAAACGTGTAAAAACGGTTGAAAACGAATGAAAATGTGTAAATATGGACAAAAACGTGCGAAAACGTATAAAAACGGACGAAAACGTGTAAATACAGACAAAAACGTGCGAAAACGTGAAAAAACGGACGAAAACGTGAAAAAACCGACGAAAACGTGTAAAAACGGTCAAAAACGAACGAAAATGTGTAAATACGGACAAAAACGTGCGAAAACGGGCGAAAACGTGTAAATACGGACAAAACCCTTTGAAAACGAGCGAAAACGGACGAAAAACGGACAAAAACGTGTAAATGAGTAACGTTGCAATAAAAAAGGACTAACGCTGCAAAAAAAACAAACGCTCGTTAACTCAACCTGCTGCAGCAGGTGAAACAAGTCACCAGTACACACAATGGCGTCTTTTAGAAAAGTTGGTGCTATAATCAAAAAAAAAAAAGTATGACACATACAATGACAAAATGTGGCAAGTATAGTGCTTTTTTTTGCCAATAACCCTTAATTTGTAAGTAATGTTGATTATCTTGTTGTTCCAAGAAAACCTAACCCTTTTTTTTTTTTTTTTTTTTTTTTTATGACTATACCCTCCCTTTGTGTGATTTTTTTCTTTTTACTTTCTAGCGAGTTGATTTGGGAAATTTGCGTTTCTACTGTCAAATATTTTTAAGGGTAAATAACACTGCTGGTCCCTAAACTCATCCCGATTCTCGAATATAGTCCCAAATTTTCAAAAATCGCAAATATAGTCCCAACATTTTCTATTAATTGCGCGCATGGTCCTTTTTGGTAACACTCGTTTGTTTTTTGTTAGTTGCAAGGGCTTTTTTGTATTTTCGTCTTTTCTTGTCTAAACACTCGATTAAATCTTTTTGGGTAAATTACACTGTTTGTCCCCCAAGTTGGCCTGTTGCCTACTGTTCTTGCAGTTTAGTCCCCAGCTTGCGATTTTCACTCCCGTTTGGTCCTCATACATCCATTATACATAACCCAAGTTAGTTTTCCTCGTTAGTTGACTTTTCAACGTAGGTATATACGTCCTTTCAAACCAAAACAATTGCACCGTTGGTCCCTTTGGGCGTTTTCGTCTTTGTACAAAATAACACTATACCTTCACCTTTTAATATATAACTTTACCTTCACCTCTTAATATCTATGCCATTGTGTCTTTATTTTCTTCATGAAATGTGCCCATTAATTTCTCTATGTTACATGCCTTCTTTTCTTTTTCTTCCTGAACCTTACACACTGTCACTATGTTACTGGAAATGAGTTACAATGAGCCAAAACCCTCTATAAGGTTGTGAGCTTATGATCATGTGGAATGGTAAACTAGGATGAACTTGGTGTAAGTTTCATCCTATCACCTTTGATATTTTCTCCTGTGAATTATATGGTGTGTGTGTGTGTATGTATGTTTTGGCATCCAAGGGGACTAGTTAACAATTTTCCACACTTGGAGAACAAGTTAAGAGGTAAATGATCGGTTTGGGAGGCTTATTTAATGATTATGAGCTGATCAGACGCAAAGTACGGCACCCAATATATTAAAATCACCACACTTTTGGCATTTAAATGTTTTTCCTGCTGGTAAGAAATGCGCCGCACAATTTATTAAGTACGGCGTACTTTGTACCTTTTCAGCACTTGGCACCAAAATAAAAGTTGTATATAATTTTTTCCTCTTTCCGTGGCCGCTTGAATCAACTCAATCGGAATTCGTGTGCTCAAGATATGGCCAAAATAGTGGACATGTGTCGGGATATTTTGAACTTGAGCTTATATCTTCATTTTAGCTCCATTTCTTCGTGTTTTTCGCATTCTCTTCCACGACACCCTACAATATCAAATATACTCAATTAAGTATCAAAAGTTCATATAATTAACTAAATTACATATATAAAAGCATCGCTAATGCGTATAAAAATATGTATAATTTAAGCGTTATCAGCAGCTTTTTCGAGCTTAACAATGGAAGTAACGAAAAGTAGTTGGAACAGTGGAAGTGCGATCACTTTTTGTGTTTCTGCATTGTGACATTTTCGTGGGGAGGTGGCGTTGTTCATGTTAGACCTGTATCCCGGATACAAATAGCCACCCTAGATGAAATTGACTAAGGCTTTACGTGATTGGCTAGTTGAACCTGGTAGTCAATATAATGGTCAATGAATGTGTAATATGGTTATAGAAGATATGTGGTGTCATGGATATAGTGGAAATGGACCTAAAGGACAAAAGTTGTAAAGTGTTATATAAGTTAAAAGTGTAGTGTGGCCAAAATAGAAGAATGAAGGACTTAATGATCAAATATGTCACATGGGGCAAACTTCCAACTAACAAAGATAAATATCTAGTTTCCATAAGTTTCCATCTCATTCTAGATGGTGTTTGTGGGTGTCGGATTTAGAGAGAAAAAGGAGCGAAGGAACTAAGCTTTGATGATTCTAGTAATGAAGATGGAGAGTGCTAATCAAGGAGATAAGTCTCAAATAAGTCCTTATGAAAGTAAGTAATCACTTATCTATGGTTAAGTTATTGTTTTGAGGTTGATCATCATATAATCAAGATATTATTATATGATGATTAGAAGTGTTAAGAGTGAATTAATGGTTGTACAAAGCATTATTATAATTATTTGTTATGTGTTAAGTGTTTAGGTGTATAATGATCTTAACTTAAGATGGTGATGATGATGAAGATGATGGTGAAGAGGATGATGATGTTGATGGTGAAATAATGATGTGTGGTAACTTAGCTTTGGAAGCTAAGGTAAGTAAATGGTTATAATATGAGGTTATATGGATTTTATTCATATATGTGTTATGTACACATTGTACTAATGATTTGATAGTTTCGTGAACCAAGATGTTAGATGATTAGTGGACTAAGGTTGGTTTGGCATAACCAACTTGTTATATGTGAATTAGGAAAGATTGGTTAATGTATGTGTTAATGGAACTTAGGTGATAAAATGATGAGATTAGGTGTTAATGTTTTTGTATTATAGTATGGTTAATGTATGAAGTTATGGTTCAATGTTTAAAATGCTTATATGTGTAAATGATATGTGATTTCATGTTATCGCCTTTACTTACTAAGCTTTATGCTTACGAAAGTTACTGTTTAAGTTACTAACGTTTTGTAGGTTTAAGCGTGAAAAAAGGTAATGCTTGGATTAAGAATTAAGGTTTTGGTAAGAAAGTAGGAGCTTAGGTAGATATCGAGCTCGAGGTCAATGTTGTACCCCCTCCCCCCCCCCCCCCTCCCCCAGGTTGGTCTTTTAATGGTTTTTAATGTGTAATCGAGTGTCATAGTTATGTCCTTGCTAGTTATGGTAAAGTATGTCTAACGGCTCGTTGTATATACGGGTTTAAGTGTTATGGTTATGATAAAAGGGGTGTTTGGATTATTGTATGTTTGTACCCATTTTGGGATTTAAACGGGTCAATGGTTGTAGAATAAGGTTGTCAATGTTTTGTATGTTAAATGAGTGCTTGGTTCAATTTAAAGTCTTAGTTTTATGATTAAAGGGTTATGGTTATGTTGTGTTTGAAAATGGTTAAAAAACGGGCGTTTGGCAAACCCTGTGAAATATGTGTTCATGGATCATTTAGACCGTGAATGCTTATGAAAATGATGTATTACATCATGTTAATGAATTATGGAAGATTTGGTGTTATGTCGAGTTATGAAATTCGATTTTCTGAAATTAGTGCATAATTTAGTTTAATGTAAATTTATGCAGATACCATACGGCCATATGAGATATTTCATATGGTTGTATGCTCCATTCAGTGGGTTTATAAGTCCTGAGATGACCATACGCCATATGAGAATATTTCATACGGCCGTATGGTCGGTTTTTCAGATTTAGTCAATTTTCGGAATTTCATATCTTTTAAACTGTAAGTCGTCATGGGTCGTGCCACCTATCATTTCGAAGATAATTGAGTATAGTTTCATTTAAAAATACTTTCAAGATCCGAATGGTAATAGATTCTCATCAGATCATAAAAGAGTAACAGTAAGTCCGTTATAGTCAAAGCATTTTCGCGTAAATTTTTTATTTTTTGTCATGGCGGGCACGGGGTGTAACAACTCAGGTTTGGGTGACACATGTCATGATGATTATATGATGAACTGTGTAATTGAACAATCTATGTTTCTGTTTAAGTTGGTGTATGATCATATCGTTAAATAAGTTGTCAAACAATCCATGTTGTTGGGAAATTTGCAATATCATTCGTATATTTTAGTTATAGTTTGTGTGGTGTACTAATGGAAGAGTAATCAATTTTGTATTCCTTTTGAATTCATACGGTTTCGTGAAGGGATGAAGGTGTTCATTTTTTTTTAATTCAAATATGCAGTTTGGGTTTAAGGATGTGAGTCGTGATGATTATCTGCCTTTCTGTATTTTGAGTTATCGTGTAGTTAAACATGTGTGGTGATTTATTTATGTTACTTAGGAGTAGGGCTGATCACGGTATGAAAACCGGACCGGACCAAAAACTGGTTTGATCCAAAAGGTCGGACCAAGGACCGGACTGAAATGTTCGGTCCATGTTCGGGTCGGTCCGATTTGGTCAGCTCCGTCGGTCAGCCCAGTCTGGTCCGCTCTTTCGGTCGGTCCGATCCAACAAATCATAATAGTCGGTTCAGCATAAAACCAAACCGGCTCAAACCAAGGACCGAAAATAAGGAAAGAGATGGACCGAGGACCGAGCCGAAATATGTTCGTTCTTGTTTGGTCTGGTCTGGTTCAGTCCGGTTTCTTGATTTGGTCTGGTCCGCTGTCTATAATGCTCAACCCTACTTAGGAATATTATATCATGCTAAGTTATGCATGGAAAAGTGAATATGCGTAAATATGTGATTTGATAAATAACTACGTACAAGGGATATTGATTAGGTTTTCTATGTTTTGGAAATTAAAATTGCATGTGTTTTGTTTGCAGGTGATGCTTATCGGCTAATGACATTGGGACTTTTATAGTTATGTGCAGGTTAGATACGTTTAATTTCTAGCGATTGTGAGTTCTGTATGGTATACAGAGTCATGTATTTTGCGACTGATATCTGATGAATCGAGTGTGCATGGTGTGGAAATGTGTGGGACTGCCAATAGGTGAAAATAGATAATTCTTGATGTCTCACAAACAATCTTTTTGTGAAAACTATTAGTTCTATTCCATGTCGTTTCAGTGTTCCTTTGATAATACACTTTACGATATAAGTGTCGGCATTTCAGTGTTCCCTTGCATATGTGTTTTAAAAGCTCTTGCAAATAAGTCAGTTTCACATAAGCTAAAGTTGATTAAAGGAAACACAAAACAAGACATAATTATTTTAGCAATCTAACTTAGGTCAAAATTAATGTTTTTGAAAATCAAGTTACTAAAAGTAATGCCATAGAATTCGACGTATGAACAGTAACTAATACATTACTATATATATTATAGCACATGAAATACGACGTCGCTTATTAGCATGGGCCCCGTCTTTTTTTTCGCAGCCTGCTACCTGGCCCGTTTCATGGTCTTGGCCAGTTGATGAAACGTTCATTATACATGGTAAAGGGTGTTAGACAATATCTTACTATATTATAAAGGAGGAATGCCTTCTAATTTTAGCATGCTTAATTTTAAGCCTTACAAATTAATAAGCTTAAAGTACAAGTGATGAAATATAATTAGACATTTACAAGTTAATAAGCTTAAAGTACACACCAATTTTCCCCTCATTTAATTCTAACATACCATTAATACTAACATTAAATATAATAAATAAAACATTATGTACATTAAATGCAATTAATTAATCGGTCAATAAATACAATTAATGCACTTATTAAAACACCCCTTACATAAGAAATACAAATTATCAAGCATATTGTACAACCAACTTAAACACAATTCCTGCATTAAATGTCACTAATACAAATAATAAAGCACATTATACAAATATTCAAGTCTGAACGGGCAACGGGTCAAATGGGCTCGAGCCCGAACGGGCATGGGCCAAACAGGCTCGAGCCTGAACGGACACGAGCCAACGGGCTCGAGCCCGAACGGACACGAGCTAAATGAAATTTTGATATCCGTAAATTTATTGTCAAAAAGAACATAATAAACTAAAATTACACGATTCACCGGAAAATTTTAATTTAAGGTACCCGCCGCTGCAACGCGCGGGTACCCTGCTAGTTATACCTAATGAATGTACGATTTTTGCCTATGTGTCAACCATCTAATGCTGCTTTACCGTTTTTTGTGGCCACAATTTCTCATTCTCACCAAACACTGGTACGGTTTGTATACTTCCAATGTAGAAGCTTCTCCACAAATTATTCATGCTAATACATTGCATTTAGACCATTCTCAAAAACTGTAAGCAGTACAAAAACATAGATACAGAGTCACATAATCAACAAGATACACCATCCCAGTCTGCTGAAGAACACCGTTGCTACAAAAGCTCGTTACAGAACCTGGTACGTCCCTTATTTACACTATTCTTTTACTTTTGTTGACTCTTTATTTCAATAATCAAGTTTCTACTATTATTTTGCATGCTTTGCTTTCTTACCTTGCTGCTGTTGGTTTGCACTTTGTTACAATTTATATGCTATATCATAGTACTCATGCATGTGCATTATATGTAAGCCTGCTCAATAAATCCTTGGTTAATGTCCCCTGTTACATAAACCCTTCTTTATATACATAACCACATTACACTTTAAGCTATGAAAACTAAGAAAAAAGCAGTTCGTCGTACCGGTCTTTTGGTAATTTGGATTCTTTGGATCTATGCCCGAATGTTTGTCGTATGCCTTCTGGTCCTGCACCATCGAAAAGAAAGGCGCCATTATCTGAAGGAATTGGTGTTGTATCATCATCATCTAATATCAGCAAGAAAATGTGCACAGAAGTAAATAATTACCATATGCCTTTTGGTCCTGCACCATCGAAAAGAAAGGCGCCGTTGTCTAAAGAAACTCGTATTACATCAGTATCGTCTAACATCAGCAAGAAGATGTGCACACAAGTAAATAATTACCATATGCCTTCTGGTCCTGCACCATTGAAAAGAAAGTCACCGTTGTCTGAAGAAATTGGTGTTACATCATCATCGTCTAACATTAGCAACAACATGTGCACTCAAGTAAATAAACTATTTAGCGAGTCTGCAAAAGGAAAATCACAATTAAAAGAACCTTGCAAAAATAGTCGGTGTTCTCAGCAAGAATGTCATCCTGAGCTGACTATCCCATCATTCTCCTATAAATGTAAGCTTTTTATAATTATTTTATATATACTTCTGTTAACTTATCTGTAAATAGTTTTAATATTTACATCTGTTTTTGTGTTGCAGCTACCCATTGTGTACGGGCAGCTAATATGCCACAACATGAACATGGCAAAACACCATGCCACTATTCTACTGGTGACAATGAACATATGCCGAGGCACAATGTAAAAGCAAGCTCTAATACTCAAGGTTCCAAACTTTTCTTCAATTTTATTTTAACTTTTCAGTTTAACCTATGGTTAAAGATACTTCAATTTACCGTGTCATTATACCTGTTTCCTTTGCAGATACGCAGCCTTCTTCAGCTGACATAAACCAGCGTTCAGGTGGAAAAAGGAAAAAATTCCAGCGTATTACTGCAAAAACTCCACCTACAAACAGCGACAACAGTTTTAATAAAACACAGAGATTTACACAAGGTATGGCTACAAAATACACATGTAAAAAATACAGATTTAAACTTCTTAGCATAATTACATGGAATCACTACTGTAATGCAGGTGGTTCGCCTAATCTACGTACATCAAATAATGTTTTTCGTGGGCATAATAATCAGCGCAGGCGTTTGAGACAAGGTATAGCCAATGATTGTTACACATATTATACTTTGATTCGATACACTAAATTTTTCTTTCAATATATAAATAATACTTTATTTTTTGTTTCCTCATTCAAGGGCCTCCAGCTGCGTATATTTCTATGGGGAAACGCGACCGAGTCTGCAAGCACTGCAAAGCTCTATTTTGGTATGATGAACGTATAAAGTATAAGAGCCAATCTTCTCCAGAATACCACAGATGCTGTAACAATGGAAAGGTTGTATTGCCTCCAATTACATCAAGCAACTTTTCCAAGACAGACATTTCATAGAAAATGTGCGTGCTTATAATCAAATGTTCGCCATGACGTCGTTAGGCGCAGAGATTGACCAATCAATTAACAGAGGAAGAGGTCCATACGTATTTAAAGTCTCTGGAAGGATTTACCACTGGATTGGAAGCATGTGTCCCCCAATGAACAAAGAACCTAAGTTTTTGCAGCTCTATATCTATGATACGGCGAATGAAGTTGATAATCGGTTACAGAACTTCAAAAATAGTGATAAAAGATTGAGGCGTGATATTGTTCAAAATCTGATACATGTTCTTGATGAACATAACCGGTTGGTTAAACTGTTTCGAACTGCACGTGACAAACTAGAAGATGCCAATATCGAAGATTTTAAACTCAAACTCTTTGGTGTTGTTGGTTCGAGGTAGTATGATCTTCCGGCAGGTGACTCTCTAGGTGCAATACTTTTTGAAGGAGGCCCAGAAATTAAGACAAACTATGATGTCATTATTGAATGTCATGATGGTGAACCGCATCGAATAGATAAACTAAATCCTCGCTATATGTCACTCCACTTTCCACTACTTTTTATTCATGGAGAACATGGGTACCACCTGGGTCTTAAATTGTTAGACAAGGCAGGCGAACCACCTGAAAACGATAAGCAAATGTCGATGAAAATGTATTACGCATACCAGATCCACGAAAGGCTTCACCAATATAATTTGATAACAAGAGGTGGCCGTCTTTTTCAAGAATCCGTGGTGACTGCATACTGTAGTATTGAACAGCAAAGACTCGACTACATAAGAAACAAACAGAATGACATAAGAAATGAGTATATGTTGGGTTTGTATGACGCTATCTCACGGGGAGATGTAGACGGTTCAGATGTTGGTACAAGAACCATACTTCCAGCATCTTTTACTAGAGGTCCACGCTACATGTACAGCCATTATTTAGATGCTCTCGCAATCTGTCGAGTGCATGGCAACCCATCTTTTTTCATTACATTTACATGTAATGTTGGCTGGCCAGAAATTGAGGATGAAATGCAACAATTTCCACAACTCACAGCTGCAGATAGACCAGACATAGTCGATCGTGTTTTTGAAAGAAAGTTACATGATTTGGTAACTTTTTTACGTGAACAAAAGCCTTTCGGAAGTGTTGAAGCAGGTAATGTGAATTGCGTATACTAACATATTTTATAAAAATTTCCCTGTATTCAAAATACTTAACTCAACGTTTTCTTTTACAGTTTTGTATACCGTAGAATTTCAGAAGCACGGTTTACCACACTGTCATTTCTTGCTATGGCTAAAAGAAGGTTCTCGGATCCACAAAAATGAAGACATAGATAGATATGTATCCGCTGAACTACCCAACCCAACAACTGATCCCGAAGGTCATCAGGTTATTTCAGAATTTATGCTGCATGGTCCGTGTGGTTTAGCAAATAAATCTGCACCTTGCATGAAAGAGTCTGACGAATGCACCAAAGGTTTTCCTAAACCATATTGTGAAGAGACTTTTATTGACAAAAAAGACTTTGTCCATTACCGTAGAAGAGATACACAGATAAAGGCATTGAAACAAAATTGGGAGCTTGAAAACAGCTACGTTGTACCATATAATCAAGTACTCTGTATGCGATTCTATGCTCACATAAATGTAGAGTATTGTGAGTCAACGATGCTGATAAAATACCTTTTCAAGTATATTTCAAAGGGCACCGACAGGACTATTGCACGAGTTACCAAGACAATAGGCGAAGGAGAATCGACCAGCACAAATACAAGAATACAAGTCGATGAAATAAAGAATTTTCAAGATGCAAGGTTCATCGGCCCACATGAAGCGTGTTGGAGAATCCTCAGTTTTGATATCCACCTCAGACAACCAGCAGTACAGATACTAGCTGTACACTTAGAAAAGATGCAGCGTGTCAATTTCAGATCAAGGCAACAGTTGCAGGAAATAGTTGAAGACGAGCGTAACAAGAGAACAACATTAACCGAATGGTTAAGATACAACCGAGAATATGAAGATGGTCATCATTTGACCTACTTAAATTTTCCAAGGGAATTCGCTTGGTATCACAATGACAAGACCTGGGCACGAAGGCGAAATCAAAACAACTCAGCAATTGGAAGGCTCACATATATACATCCTAGCGCAGGAGATTTGTTTTATCTACGCATGTTGTTGTGTCACCAAAAAGGACGTAAGTCATTCAAGCATATCCGAACAGTAGAAGATGAAGTGTATCCTACAAATAGAGGTGCATGTGAGGCCATGGGGTTACTAGGGAATGACCAGGAATGGAATATAGCTTTAGACGAGGCATCTTTATCAGCAACAGCCAGTCAAATAAGATCACTTTTTTGCCAGATTCTTATCTTTTGCGACGTATCTAACCCCGGGTTATTGTTTCAATCGCATTCAAATGATATGTCTGAAGATATTCCAACAATACTCTCACAAGTGCTTCATATGAAAGATATACACGTCAATGATGATGACTTACAAGCAGGCCTTCTTTACGAGCTAGAAGCAACCCTTAGATTCTATGGAAAATCTCTTAAAGATTTTGCAATAGAATTACCCCCAAGGAATCTGCTAGAAATTCTCCATAATAGAGTGATAATGGAAGAAAGGAATTATGATCCTGAAATGCTGAAAAGAGAAAGCGAAAACTCAATACCTAAGCTCAACACAGAACAAAGGGCAATTTTTGAAAGGGTTCTCCATGCAGTCGACAACCATAAACAAGAACTCATATTTCTTTACGGCCATGGAGGCACAGGAAAAACCTTTCTTTGGAAAACCCTAATCTATACACTAAGATCGCAACGAAAAATTGTTTTAGCTGTTGCATCTTCAGGTATTGCTGCTTTATTACTGCCAGGAGGAAGGACCGCCCATTCGCGTTTCAAATTACCGCTGAAGTTAACTGACGAATCTGTTTGTACTATAAAGAAGAACACACAATTGGCAAATTTGCTCAAGCAAACATATCTGATTGTTTGGGATGAAGCTCCAATGAACGACCGCAAATGCTTCGAAGCTCTTGATCGCACACTAAGAGATATACTTGACTGAAATAACGATTTATTTGCAAAGAAACTGGTACGTAGGGTTTGCACCAGGCTTTACCTCTCGAGGGATCTCGAGAAGCTTACAACCCCCACCAGGCAGTGTACCTGATCGATGTAGTATAGTATAATGACAAGTACCGGGGGATTGATCGTTCAGCTAGGAATAGTGTCGCTAGGATTAGAAAACCTAAAGACTAGGTCTAGAGATGAGGGATGATTCTTTTTGTATTTTTATATTTTTTAGAAAGCAAGTAAAAATCTCGGGTTTGAAGGATTTGGGCGGAATTAGTTGCTAGTCAACTAACCCAATACTAAAGATGCAATCAAAATAAAATACTAAAAATGAAAATAAACTATATTAAACTAGAGTTGTGAGCAATATGTGGGAGAATTGTGTTTACTTAGATTTCACTACTCCCTATATATCTTTTACACGTTAATTACTTGTTATAGTTGCGTGGATGACGGATTGTATTCCTTAATACCATTCATGGGGTGGCGTACTTACTTCCCCAATCCTATGAGCGCCTACTTCACTCCTATGTCGAGCCGGCTAAGAAGCTCCTAACATGGGATCATTATAATTTACTCATGCATTAAATACAACCAATAAAACCTAGTACACATCGGTTCATGTTTCCTAAGACGTTCAAGCATGTTACACAATGGAGATCTGCCAGTTTTCTTAAGCCTAACATTGAAATCATTCATCCAGTACAACCATAAACAAATAATCAACACATAATTAACATCTAGGTTTCATTAGATCTAAGCAAACACAAGATAGATCTAGCCTAGCATGTTGAAATCAAGAAAAGCACAAGATATAATCAACCAACACATAGACATATTGATTGAATTAAGAGAAGACTTATCTCAATAGCACATGGAAGGATTCAAGGGATGAAAACCCTTGAAAGTACTATAAAATATGACCTAGGGTTTACAAAGTTCGGCCCTAGTTTCTCCACACAAGTTCATTTTTTTATGAATGAAAAATAGAAAACTATATATAGAGTTTGATAGGTGAAGACGTCAAGAACAAATGTCTGACGCCGTCATCTCGCCGCCAAATAGTTCCTCGGACTGCCTAGATCTGGGTCTGACGCCGTCATGTATTCCCCTTATGCAGGCCGTCACCAAATTTAGTCTTGACGCCCTTGTTGTGACGCCGTCAGGTTTGCACTGGGTCGTCACCACTTTTACTCTTGAAGCCGTCATGGTCTTCCTCTTGACGCCGTCAGGTACTGTTCTCAGCATGGAAAATTAAGTCTTTGGCGTTTTCTTCACTTTTATGCTCCAAAAACGTCCGAATTGCTTCCTTTTCCAGATTTCACTCCCAAAGTACCTAAAATCACAAAAGGAATGATTTAGGGTAATATTTGATCAAATAAATTCAATTCCGGGCTTAAATGACCCCCTAAAAGTGGTTCATTTTTCGCCTCATCATATACCCTTACACTTGAGATTTGCTTGTCCTCAAGCAAATGCGCTTTTATTCTACTCAAAATACAAGTTAGGGGTCATTGAACACTAATTTAAAAGTAATTACAACAAATAATCGTTCCACTAAAGACCAAAGACAAGCACGGAGGTCATATACTAGCACCTGACAAATAGTGTTTAGATACTCACATCTCTCGGGTGTAATAAAGTATAAATTACAATATGGAAACGGAAAATATCTCTCACTACCTGTTATAGCAAAATAGATTACCATAGGCTTGGGAAAGGATCAAACCTCCACCACATGGCGTAAGCACCTAGGATAAACTATCAAAGAGGTCTTTTCAAAGGGTTGTAACGTTAGGTGTAGGGATATGGAATACACGGTTTTGTTGGATATAGGCAGTCTTTACTGGTGGCGAGTTAACAATCTTGGTTAATTACAAGTACAATATGGCGTTGCTAAGCCAAGACTAGACTCGACTTAAGCTAATAAATCAAAAATAACAAAAACATAAAATGAACATAAAATGAAAAGGGATGGTAGTCCGTGCGTTTTTTCTCTTTTTTTTTTATTTTTTTTTATTTTTATTTTTATTTTTTTTTTAATTGCATACACTCTTACCCTACCATCCAAAATAATACATCATAGGGATTGAACATTCCCCTTACACTTGAATCTTTACATACTTTACAATAAACTAATCTAATTACTCGAATTAAGAAAATCAAAACACTTGGAGTACTTTTAAGATTAACGCACATACGGGGGTAATATATGATGTTCTTCCTCATTACTCCATAAAATAAGTACTTTACCCATAATTCACAATCGTCCCAAAACAATATGTACAAGGATATGACTCGACTTAGCAACCATGTAATCAATTAGATAGTTAACTTAGGGTTTAACAAATAACAATAATGCACTAAAGATGAGTGCATACACGGAAGGCTAAGGAGATTTGGTTGTACATTTAAGTGGGGTGTAACAAATTCTTCCTTTAAGTAAAATGCTTAAAGTTAGAAACGAAAAGATAGGCTCGGAGGGGTGTACTAGGTGTTTCATGTACTAAAGATGAGTACAACGCTAAGGGTGTGGGAAAAATTAATTGACTTAACTAGCCAGGTGATATGACTTAAATGGTCGAGTAATTATAATACGGGTTTAACACAAGGGTGATCCTAATGCCTCTTATCATGTAGTAAATCTTACTACACGAATGTAGTCTCACTAGCGGTCTCGGGATGCATCACTAACGCAAGTTCTAGAATCTAAATGCTACCGGTACACTCATAAGCACTAATAGTAAATGCTTTTCCTCTTAAATCTAAAGGCGAACCTCACATATTTGGTTGGAAAATTTTTCTGAATGGTACGGTTATGTGTTAGTCATACAATCTCCTATCCATGAAACGCTTGCTATGGCTAAAGTTTCACTCCTAAATGTTGTAAAAAAAATTTAAATGTGGCGCTAAAATTGTACTAACAAGTATTTCTCATAGTTTTATTACACATCTACTATTAAACAAACAAACTCAAGCGAAAGTGTATCTGTAAGGTATCATCATTTTACCCTCCCCTTACACTTAGGATGAACATTGTCCCCAATGTTCAAGTAAAGAATGTAAAAGTGAAATAAGCAAAAGAATGAAATCAAATACTCCCCTGATTCGCTCGGTAAGGATAATAAGGTGACCAAGTTAGATCTTCCTCCAAGAAAATGAACAATCAAAGCTTCCCTTCCAGAATATAAATCATCTTCTTGTCATACATAACCTGTAAAACCTGAGAAAACAGACAAGGCAACCTCGCATAAAATCGGCGGCAATCTACATATGCTAATAAAACCTAGAAAACAAAATAAGATATAATGCTTGTGGAATGATGTTTGCAGATTTCTTGGAGATTATAAAACTAATAATTCAACAAAAACTTTAAGACTCCGTTATAAAAACAAAACTGGTAAAATTTCCAGATTTTTACACGTGACGCCGTCAAGAGTAAACTCGTGAGGCCGTCAGAAGTGACCTGCAGAAATTCTTATGTTAAGTTTCCAGAAAATTTCTGGAAAAACTTGGTCCTACTTCCTGGAAAATCCTGCAAAACATCATTATGACTCGATACAAGCATTTGACTCTAACAAATACGAATATACATGTTCACTTAATATTGTGGAGAATCATGATCGGTTTTGTTTCTTAAAAACATATTTGGGGTTTCCCCTTACACTTATCTTTTGCAAAAATACCTTTAGATGAAGTTAAGACTAAGCCAAACAACAAAATAAAGTATTTTCACTATTTTAGTTTTGAAACATGATCTACCCACAATAAAAATAAAGCATGCATACGGAAACAAATAACAATCAAACAAATAAAAATCACACAAAGCATGGGTTGCCTCCCAAGAAGCGCTTGTTTTTGTTCGAGTCACGAGCCTGACTCTACCCTTATTTAACAAAAATAGGGGAGGTTTTCCCTACACTTAGGGTTAAGTGCGGGTGAAAGTAGCGATACACACCCTTAGGGTGGAAATATGCCATGTGAGGAAAGAATGGTGGATGAATTATATGCTCATAGGGGTGTGCTCCAATCATCATAACCTTACTTAATTCTATCGGGTTAATGGGTGGATTAAGATTTTCTCCTAGAAAGGGATCATTTTCTATCAACTTCAAGAGACTACTAGTTGGGGATCCATCTTGACCTAATAAACCCGGTTTAAACCCATAATGTTTCTTGTGATCAATCATAAATGGGTGATGTAAGCATGTAAGGTCATTTTCCACTCCTGTGTCAGCTTCCTCTCTACAAGGCTTAGAGTCTACTACCTTTATCCTAAGACTACCTGGACTATATAGTTTGATGGGTGGATTGGAACCTATTTCAATTCCTAAATTTTCATCCAAGGATGGAAAATTAGGTAACAGTTTTGGTTGAGGCTCCGGTTCATCAAAACTAGGAACTTCCCTAGAACTAAGAGTAAGGTTATCATTATATGTATTCAAACCTATATCCTCTAGTTGTGTTTGGTTCAAAGGTTCTACCTCTATTGGGGTTCCTATAGTCTCTTCTACTTTTTCCGAGTAAGTCAAGGGAGGTATGTATTCCTCAAGTGATGGTGGGAGTTGTGGGGTACTTTGTAGGTGGTGTGTATTAATTTACACACCTTTTTATTACCAAATATCGACCCAAAATGACTATTTGAGCTAACAAATGCCAAGAAAACACGTATTTTTTTATGTTTGTGATGTGCAGGTACGGATATTACAAAAACGAACAAAACAAAGCAAAACCGGGCACGAGAGTATGAAAAGGATTCAAAAGCCGATGCCGGGAAGCATTTTTCAAGACCTGATCAATATTTGAGTTCGAAGTGTCCAAATAAACCTTGAAGAATAACTACTTGGCAAGATAAGCCCTTGGATCAAGTTTCCTGAATTGGCAGATATAGTCCTTAAAGTTTCAATTATTTCAACATTGGTCCTTGTAATTTTGATACTCAAAATCTGCCTAGGTCCAAAGGCCCAACCATATTTTACACCCCAAGCCCAAAATATCAAAACCATTACCCCAAGCCCATTCACCACATATCTTGACCCGGCCCGATAATCAAACAATAATAAAATAAACGTACCCGCCCCCCTTTTTACCCCGTATACCCAGAAATCACTATTCACTGAATAGTAAACCATGAACCCTAGAATACTTACCCACCAAATTAACCACAATTAAGGGTACTTTGGTACAATTACTTTATTTCTAGAGTGTCAGGGTGATGTCAGGACTTGTCAGAGGCAAAGAAACACACGCCCGGGACATGTGGCAGTACATGATTGATCCAAACTGATGAGGCAAAAAATGATCCGTTTTTAGGGGGTCATTTAAGCCCGAATCCGACTTTATTTGATCAAATATTGCCCTAAATCGTTCCTTTTGTGATTTTAGGTACTTGGAGAGTGAATTCTGGAAAAGAAGCCATTTTGGACGTTTTTGGAGCATAAAAGTGAAGAAAACGGCAAAGTATCAATTTTCCATGCTGAAGACACTAGGTGACGGCGTCAAGAGTTACACCCTGACGGCGTCAAACATCATGAATAAAACACCGTAGTTGATGACGGCGTCAAAAGTCATCCTGACGGCGTCAAAGTACAAAGAATAAAATACCGTGGTTGGTGACGGCGTCACATAGGCCGTCATAAGTAGATCAAGGCCGTCCGAGGAAGTATTTGGCGGCGAGGTGACGGCGTCACATGGTTGTCTTGACGCCGTCAGCCCAGTTTTCCTATATATAGTTTTCTAGTTTTTTCATTAAAAGAGGAGAAGTTTTGGTGAAACCCTAAAGACGAATTTGGTGTATCTTTTACAGGTTTTTCAAGGGTTCCAAACCCTTGATACCTTGCATTGTAATTGAGATAAGTGTTCTTCTAATTCAATCAATATGTCTATGTGTTGGTTGTTTATATCTTGTTCTTGTCTCAATTCCATTATGCTAGGCTAGATCTCTTTTGTGTTTGCTTAGATCTAATGAAACCTAGATGTTGATTATGTGTTGATTACTTGTCTATTCTTGTCTTGGATGAATGATTTTATATGTTAGGCTTAAGAAAACTGGCAGATCTCCAAACGCTAACATGCTTGAACATCTTAAGAAACATGAACCGAGGCGTACTAGGTCTTTATTGGTTGTATTTAATGTATGAGCCACTGTTTACAATCCCTATAGTTGTGCTGGGTCATGGTGTAGGAGGAGATAAGAGCTCATAGAGTTGGGGAGTTATGTATGCCACCCCACGAATGGTATTAAGGAATACAATCCGTCATCCATACAAGTATAACAAGTAATTAACGTGTAAAAGATATCTAGGGAGTAGTGAAGTCTAAGTAAACACAATTTCTCCAATTACTGCTCACAACCTTAGTATAATTTAGTTTATTTTCATTTTTAGTATTTTATTTTGATTGCATCTTAGTATTGGGTTAGTTGAATAGCAACTAATTCCGCCCACTCTTCCAAAACCCGAGATTTTACTTGCTTTTATAAAAATATAAAAATACAAAAATAATCATCCCTCACCTCTAGAACTAGTAATTAGGTTTTCTAATCCTAGCGACATTATTCCTAAGCTGAACGATCAATCCCCCGGTACTTGTCACTATACTATACTACAACGATCAGGTACACTGCCTAGTGGGGGTTGTAAGCTTCTCGAGATCCCTCGAGAGGTAAAGCCTGTTGCGATTCCCACGCATCAAGTTTTTGGCGCCGCAGCCCGGGGAATAGTTATTGTCTAGGTTAGGATTTCTTTTTACTAGGTCTACTTGCTAGATTCCTTTCTAGTAAGATTTTATTATTTTTTTTAGGTCTTCTTTAGTCTATCTTATTTCTTTGTGCCTCTGTTAGTAAATTAACCTCATTGACTCTTCCGTTCACCATTATGGAGAACGTGAATCCACCAAGTCCGACACTAGAGTTTTACCAGAAAAAATATAATTACACCAGTTTGGATATACCAAGATGGACGAATGAAATGAGGAGGACAAGATCTTATATTGATTTTATTGAGTACCTTGAGAAAAGAGGCCAAGTTCATAAGACTTTTAAAGAATTCACCTTCGGTGCTCCATCAACCCCTCAAAATGCCTCACTTAGTGAAACCTATGCACCATATGAGCCTTCACCTAGGATAGTTTCGTATGAGCCACCTAGCTGCATGTCATGGTTAGGCCCTACCATAATACAGGATGAACACATAGGTGACCTTGATGTGATGGAGGATGTAGCCAAACATGATCACATTGATCAAAAAGACCTAGGTTTTATGATCGATGATGATGAATCTCAAGAAACAAATGATGAATCTCTTGGGCAATTTGTATATAGCAGTCAGAATATTGAAGATGATCCTTATGATTCGGACATAGAAGTTGAGATGCCTAGAGAAGCACGTGAGATACTTGGGAGAATGTTAGGGCTAGATCCTGACACATGGAATGATGAGGTGAACAACATAAGCCCACAAAATACTCAACCATCATTTGAGGAATACACCCCACCCGTGACTTACCCGGAAGAAGTAGAAGAGACTATAGGAGCCCCAATAGAGGTAGAACCCTTGTACCAAACACCACTAGAGGGTATAGGTTTGAATACTTGTAGTGATAACTTTACTCTTAGTTCTAGGGAATTACCTAGTGTTGATGAACCGGAACCTCAATCTTCATACAACTTTCCATCCTTAGATATACATCTAGGAGACAAAAGAGGAGCCGACCCACCCATCAACCCATGTAGTCCGGGTAGTCTTAGGATAAAGGTAGTGGACTCTAAGCCTTGTAGAGAGGAAGCCAATATAGGAGTGGAAAATGACCTTACATACTTACATCACCCATTCATGATTGATCATAAGAAACATTATGGGTTTAAACCGGGTCTATTGGGTCAAGATGGATTCCCAACTAGGAATCTCTCGAAGTTGTTAGAAAATGATCCCTTCCTAGGAGAAAATCTTAATCCACCCATTAACCCGATTGAATTAGGTAAAGTTATGATGATAGGAGCACACCCCTTTGAGCATATAATTCATCCACCACTCTTTCCTCACGAGGCATATTTACACCCTAAGGGTGTGTATCGCTACTTCCACCCGCACTTAATCCTAAGTGTAGGGAAAACCTCCCCTATCTTCGTTAAATAAGGGTAGAGTCAGGCTCGTGACTCGAACAAAAACAAGCGCTTCTTGGGAGGCAACCCATGTTTTGTGTGATTTTATTTGTTTGATAGTTATTTGCTTCCGTATGCATGTTTTATTTTTATTGTTGGATGATCATGTTTCTCAATTGAAATGTGGAAATACTTTATTATGTTGTTTGGCCTAGTCTTAACTTCAACCTAAAGGTATTTTTGCAAAAGATAAGTGTAAGGGGAAACCCCAAATATGTTTTTAAGAAACAAACCGATCATGATTCTCCACAATATTAAATGAACATGTATATTCGTATTTGTTAGAGTCAAATGCTTGTATTGAGTCATAATGAAGTTTTGCAGGATTTTCCAGGAAGTAGGACAAAGTTTTTCCAGAAATTTTCCGAAAACTTAACATAAGAATTTCTGCAGGTCCATTCTGACGGCGTCAGAGTATTACTCTTGACGGCGTCAGGAGTTAAAATCTGGAAATTTTACCGGTTTTGTTTTTCTAACGGAGTCTTACGGTTTTTGTGAATTATTAAGTTTTATAATCTCCAGGAAATCTGCAAACTTCATTCCACAAGCATTATATCTTACTTTGTTTTCTAGGATTTAGTAACTTATATAGGATGCCGCCGATTTTACGCGAGGTTGTCTTGTCTATTGTTGTCAGGATTTACAGGTTATTTTTGACAAGAAGATGATTTATATTCTAGAAGGGAAGCTTTGATTGTTCGTTTTCTTGGAGGAAGATCTAACCTGGCCAACCTATAATCCATACCGAGCGAATTAGGGGAGTATTTGATTTCATTCTCTTTACTTCTTAACTTTTACATTCTTTACTTGAACATTGGGGACAATGTTCATCTTAAGTGTAAGGGGAGGGTAAAAAGATGATACCTTACATATGCACTTTCGCTTGAGTTTGTTTTGTTTGATAGTAGATGTGTAATAAAACTATGAGAAATACTTGTTAGTGTAATTTTAGCGCCAAATTTAAAATTTTTTACAACATTTAGGAGTGAAACTTTAGCCATAGCAAGCGTCTCATGGATAGGAGATTGTATGACTAGCACATAACCGTATATTCAGAAAAATTTTCCACCCAAAAATGTGAGGTTCGCCTTTAGATTTGATAGGAAAAGCATTCATTATTAGTGCTTATGAGTGTACCGGTAGCATTTAGATTCTAGAACTTGCGTTAGTGATGCATCCCGAGACCGCTAGTGAGACTACATTCGTGTGGTAGGATTTACTACATGATAAGAGGCATTAGGATCACCCTTGTGTTAAACCCGTATTATAATTGCTTGACCATTTAAGTCATATTACTTGACTAGTTAAGTCAACTAATTTTTCCCACACCCTTAGCGTTGTACTCATTTTTAGTACACGATACCCCTAGTACACCCTTCCGAGCCTATCTTTTCGTTTCTAACTTTAAGCATTTTACTTAAAGGAAGAATTTGTTACACCCCACTTAAATGTACAACCAAATCGCCTTAGCCTTCCGTGTATGCGCTCATTTTTAGTGCATTATTGTTATTTGTTAAACCCTAAGTTAACTTTCTAATTGATTACATGGTTGCTAAGTCGAGTCATATCCTTGTACATATTGTTTTGGGACGATTGGGACTCATGGGTAAGTACTTATTTATGGAGTAATGGGGAAGAACATAATATTATTACCCCCATATGTACGTTAATCTTAAAAGTGCTCCAAGTGTTTTGATTTTCTTAATTCGAGTCATTAGTTTAGTTAATTGTAACGTATGTAAAAATTCAAGTGTAAGGGGAATGCTCAATCCCCTATGATGTATTATTTTGGATGGTAGGGTAAGAGTGTATGCAAAAAAAAAAAAAAAAAAAAAAAAAAAAAAAAAAAAAATGAAAAATCAAGAAAAAGAAAAAAAAAATAGAAAAAGAAAAAAAAAAAAAAAAAAAAAAAAAAAAAAAAAACATACGGACTACCATCCCTTTTTATTCTATGTTCATTTTATGTTTTTTGTTATTTTTCATTTATTAGCTTAAGTCGAGTCTAGTCTTGGCTTAGCAATGCCATATTGTATATGTAATTAACTAAGATTGTTAACTCGCCACCAGTAAAACTTCCTTTATCCAACAAAACCGTGTAATTCATATCCCTATACCTAACGTTACAACCCTTTAAAAGACCTCTTTGATAGTTTATCCTAGGTGCTTACGCCATGTGGTGGAGGTTTGATCGTTTCCCAAGCCTATGGTAATCTATTTTGCTATGACAGGTAGTGAGAGATATCTTCCATTTCCATAATGTTATATTACTTTATTACACTCGAGAGATGTGAGTATCTAAACACTATTTGCGAGGTGCTTGTGTATGACCTCCGTGCTTGTCTATTGGTCTTTAGTGGAACGATTATTTGTTGTAATTACTTTTATATTAGTGTTAAATGACCCCTAACTTGTCTTTTGAGTAGAATAAAAGCTCATTTGCTTGAGAACAAGCAAATCTCAAGTGTAAGGGTATATGATGAGGCGAAAAATGATCCGTTTTTAGGGGGTCATTTAAGCCCGAATCCGACTTTATTTGATCAAATATTGCCCTAAATCGTTCCTTTTGTGATTTTAGGTACTTGGAGAGTGAATTCTGGAAAAGAAGTCATTTTGGACGTTTTTGGAGCATAAAAGTGAAGAAAACGGCAAAGTATCAATTTTCCATGCTGAAGACACTAGGTGACGGCGTCAAGAGTTACACCCTGACGGCGTCAAACATCATGAATAAAACACCGTAGTTGATGACGGCGTCAAAAGTCATCCTGACGGCGTCAAAGTACAAAGAATAAAATACCGTGGTTGGTGACGGCGTCACATAGGCCGTCATAAGTAGATCAAGGCCGTCCGAGGAAGTATTTGGCGGCGAGGTGACGGCGTCACATGGTTGTCTTGACGCCGTCAGCCCAGTTTTCCTATATATAGTTTTCTAGTTTTTTCATTAAAAGAGGAGAAGTTTTGGTGAAACCCTAAAGACGAATTTGGTGTATCTTTTACAGGTTTTTCAAGGGTTCCAAACCCTTGATACCTTGCATTGTAATTGAGATAAGTGTTCTTCTAATTCAATCAATATGTCTATGTGTTGGTTGTTTATATCTTGTTCTTGTCTCAATTCCATTATGCTAGGCTAGATCTCTTTTGTGTTTGCTTAGATCTAATGAAACCTAGATGTTGATTATGTGTTGATTACTTGTCTATTCTTGTCTTGGATGAATGATTTTATATGTTAGGCTTAAGAAAACTGGCAGATCTCCAAACGCTAACATGCTTGAACATCTTAAGAAACATGAACCGAGGCGTACTAGGTCTTTATTGGTTGTATTTAATGCATGAGCCACTGTTTACAATCCCTATAGTTGTGCTGGGTCATGGTGTAGGAGGAGATAAGAGCTCATAGAGTTGGGGAGTTATGTATGCCACCCCACGAATGGTATTAAGGAATACAATCCATCATCCATACAAGTATAACAAGTAATTAACGTGTAAAAGATATCTAGGGAGTATTGAAGTCTAAGTAAACACAATTTCTCCAATTACTGCTCACAACCTTAGTATAATTTAGTTTATTTTCATTTTTAGTATTTTATTTTGATTGCATCTTAGTATTGGGTTAGTTGAATAGCAACTAATTCCGCCCACTCTTCCAAAACCCGAGATTTTACTTGCTTTTATAAAAATATAAAAATACAAAAATAATCATCCCTCACCTCTAGAACTAGTAATTAGGTTTTCTAATCCTAGCGACACTATTCCTAAGCTGAACGATTAATCCCCCGGTACTTGTCACTATACTATACTACAACGATCAGGTACACTGCCTGGTGGGGGTTGTAAGCTTCTCGAGATCCCTCGAGAGGTAAAGCCTGTTGCGATTCCCACGCATCACAAACGCGGTTACCAAAGAGGATCCAAGGGCTTCTATTAGATGGCAATCATTGGGAATAATCAAGTGGCTCATATTGCTTGTCAGGAAACACACCACACGGATTGCCAACATGGCAATCTGTGGCTATCCTCCTACTAGAACCTTCATCTAGCTACTATAAAAAGAGGTGTTAGGCTATTGTAATAAGTGTGGAGCTTTGGATAGCGAAGCTCTGCCATTTTTACTTCATGTATTTAGACTAGATTATGTATTGGTATTTTATGGTTTTTAATGAAATTTCCTGTTTTCTTCTTAAATTTCTATCAAGTTTATTGCTTATTACATTTAGTTTGTAGCTTTTAAATATCTTATTTTAGCTTATTTCCATTCTCTACTTTCAGTTTTATCATAATTGCTTTCAATCTAGTTTAGAGATTTTCAGAAAATGTATAAAACAATAAAAAAGGTTTCCATTTTGTTTTGAAAAGTCTTCAAATAAGGTCATTTAGTTTCAATATTAGCTTATTCAAGCTTAATAGTTTCAGAAGTGTTGTTTTAATTCAAGTTTCAATAGTGAATTTTGTAAGTCAATAAAAGTCAAAAGGGCAAGATCCATGGATTCTGAGGTGTTATTGGACAAGCTTGAGTAGGATTTGGATGTACTCAGCCTGTCAAGAGACAGGCTAGCATAGGGAATTCCCTCAGTTCATGCTGAGGGGAAATTGCTAGTAAGTTTTGATTTCATTTTCCAAGTCCTTGATTGCATCTGTTTGTAGTTTGTTTAGATAAAAGTAGTATCTGATCCATTGCTTTTAGATTATTGATTTAGATAATATTGTTGTGTTAGTGTGAGTTTGATTAGTTGGATTTATCTGTTTTTAGATTCTGAGTTAGCATAGCATAGTTTTCATTGATCATCTGTCATTTGTAGTTATAGAGTTTTCTGAGTTACAGTTTGATTAAGTGGTTTTAGTTTATTGAATTAGTTTATATTTGAGTTAGTAGAGCTAATTTGGTCATAAGGTTTGAAGTTTGTAACTGCTGATAGCTTCTATTTCTAGTATAACTGAGTAGAATAGGGGTGTTTGGCTTAACTAGGTTTAGAGTAGTTTTGTTGGTTGATTGTTGTATTTGTGGTTCACTCAAGTTTTATTTAGGTATTAATAGGTTTTTACATAATAAAAACAGTAGGTTATTTTAGAGAAAGTCAAAGTTTATGATAAATTGGATACACAGTTAGTATAGTTAGATATAGATAGTGGAAATCAATTGATATTTGCAAAATAGTATAAAGTAGCTTAATATAGCTTTATCATAGCTTAATATTACAAGTTTAGAGTATAAATCAGTAGTAGAATTTCACATTAGTCATAGTTTCAATGCATTTAAAAAGTCAAGATTTGTTTGTACTCAGTTTTTAGTAGGTTCTTTACATAAATCTGTAGGATTCATTAGTGATTAGAAATAGTTTTGAATTGTTGATTTGTATTCTCTATTAGCTAGTGTATCTTAATCATAAATAAAATTTGAGTTTAGAGCTTAATAGCTTATTGGAATTTTGGCTTGAAGTTGACTGCTTGGGAACTTATTTCCCCTGCACACAGATTTCTGGCCCACTTTCATGGCATCTTTCTTGGTAGTTATTGGTAGCATTAGAACCTGCATTTTGTTTTATAACATCTCAACATAGTAGTGTAGCTATTGCCTCCTTAATTTTGAAGATTAGAGCTTATTAGGAATAGCTTATCAGGTTGGTTTTTTGGGTGTGTAGATCTAGATTCTGATTTTTATCTTGGGCTGCTATGACTATTTTGAGTTTGTGATTGAGTTGTTTTGACTTTTCTGAGTCTATTTGTAGTTATATGAGAGTTGTTTAATGTCTGCTTGTTCTGGCTTATTCATATTCTCATCTGCTTATTCATTGGTTCTAATTTTGGTAGCTTTTTGCTTGCATTCTTTGAATCTGTGTTTCTTATGTTCATTTCTTAGCTTAATTTAGTTAATAATAGCATAAAACATTTGTGGTATCATTTTGGTACAGTTTTGTGGCAAGTGCTTATTAATAAGCACTTGCCATAAGCTGATTTGGCCTGAATAAGCTCTTCTGCTTATTATTTTTAATTCCAAAATTTTTCTGCAAGCTTCCTATATTATTTTAGAATTTCTGTAAAATTTTCAGATTTTTCTGAGTCCATTTGGTACTTTTCTTAATTTCTTTTAGTTTAAAATCAATTTTTAATCATTTTTAAATTCCAAAAATCCATAAAAAAATAAGAAAAAGCCCTGAAAAATACAAAAATAGTTTTGAAAAATTCTTTTATATTATTCCAGATTTTCCAAAATAGTTTTCATAATTTTCCCATTATTTTTCATAATTTCTTTTATTTTTAATTACTTTTTAATTCAATAAATAGAAAACTAATTCTAGAAATTAAATAAAAAGTAAAAAAAATATATATTTTTCTCAAAATTCTTTTAAGTAGTTTAAGATTTTTAGAAACTTGTTTCACATTCGTAGGATCATTTCTTGTATATAAGTCGCGTTTTATTTCGTTCGTTACGTTTATTTTTACGTTTGAATTCCCGTTTTCATGTTTTTAACGTTCGTACATACCTAGATTGTAAATTCTTCATATTTCATCATTACTTGTCATAATTTGACTTCCAAAATCATATTTTTCACTTTACCGCTTCTCACGACACGATTTCGCGATTCGATTATTCACGATTCCGTTCTACCTTCGCTGGGAGAACGACCCGGGAAATACTTTCACCGGTATTTCTTCGGAATTAATTATACACTACGAAACCACTTTATCAGTAGGTTTGTGTTATTTACCTCATCCTTCCTTTTCTCAACATCACCTATATCCTCATCACGTGTTTTAGTAGAATCTAATCTAAACATGTTCCTAAGTATCTCAAATCCTTCTCTAGCTATTTCAAGTTCTAAGTCCGATTCATAAGAACCTTCCTCAATAACTTGATTACAATGTTCAATTTGCCTAAAGGATTCATCTTTTTGCTCAATATGATCATGTTCGGCTAATTCCTCCTTAATTGTTTCCTCAAGTTGTGGTGTATACAAACCCATCAATTCATTGAACTCATGGTTCACGGTTAGGAGGCTTTCCTCAAAAATTTTGCAAAGGGTCTTACTAAAAGGAATAGATCCTAACAATGATTGTTTAATATAGGCCACACATGCGCATAACTCATCAAACCTATCAAACTTTACACCCATCTCCTCTTGTATATAGCTAAGATCACTTAAAAATTCATTGGAACAACAGGAATCAAATCTATCCGAGTAAACTAATTGTTCCTCTATTGTTAATGATCTAAATGGAATCTCATCCGCCATGAAGACAAATGAAAATGGTTTTACAAACAAAGGGCACAAAGAAAAAGATAGACTAAAGGAATCCTATAAAAATAAAAATAAAATCTTACTAGAAAGGAATCAAGCAAGTAGACCTAATAAAAGAAATTATAACCTAGATAATAACTATTCCCCGGGCTGCGACGCCAAAAACTTGATGCGATCAGTGTAAGTACTGCAGCAACTTACTACTACTTCAATCCTGACATATCTGAAGCAAATGAAATACGATCAGTGTAAGTAATTACCAAACCTTGAAATACGTAAAACAATAATAACCAAGATAGTACTAATATTACTTTGTATAATTCCACAGGTACAGCGAATTCCTAGAACCACCAACTATATTAAATGTCCAATACCAATGCTGTGCAGACATAGAAGAGGAAAAGAGAAGAAACCGTGTCAAATTATCAGATTTGCTAACAGAAAATCCACAACACCATCAGGTATTTTTCAGATCATATATACTTACGGCACAAACAAAACAAAAATATCTAAAACAAAATGCAATGTTGCAGAATGTGCGGTTCATTGTCTTAGCAACTATTGAAAGCATCAGTGACAAAATGCCATGGTTTTATACTCGATGTCTTACATGCAAATCAAAAGTATCTGAGAGGTTACCGCATGGACATTGTCGCCAAATAGATCCAACAGGCCGCTACGACTACTGGTAAACACAAAAACAAAACAATTAGTAATTATACATGTATATTAAAGACTATTATACATACTAACTATTATTCTAAATAAATTGCATAACAGTTACTGCTTCAAGGCATTTATCACTGACGATACCGGAACAATAATGCTCACATGTTTCAGTGACAAGGCTCATTCAATTGTCACAAGTTGCAATGAAATGATCCAGACACTACAAGACATAGATCCATACATAGTTCCACCAGAATTGGCTGCATTGCAAGGAAAAACATACATATTCCAACTTCACTTTGGATCGGAAAGTACAAAAGAACGCAGGTTTTTCTTTCTCGACAAAGCATGGGATCCAACACCATTGCTTACAGCAATACTTGATACAGAGAGTACAACTCCTGAGACCAGATCGCCTGTCGAGACCAGCGTAGCCAGTGAAACAAAAACACCAACAACTTCTGCAGAAGAAGGCATGCAACTGCCTGAATCTTCTGTATCAAAAGAAGAAAAGAAACCTGCTTCAGCACACAAGGCATTGTTTCAAACTACAACAAATACAGAAACAACAACTCCTGAATCCAAATCAACCATTCAAAGCACTTCAGACATTAAAACAAAAGATGCTACGACTCCTGCAGAAGAAGCCACACAGACTTCTAAATCTAAAGAAACAAAGAAACCTGCTTCATCAAGAAGGGCATTGTTTCAGAGTGGCAAATCTGTCGCCGAAGCACCAGTTGCAAAAAAAAAAAGCAAAAAAGATGACCAATAGAAATATTAGCAGCATACCACAAGGCTTTAGCCTTTATCAGTTTATATGTGCTAAGACTACGTATGTATTAAATATCTATCAAATAAGTTACCTATGTATGAACCACTTGATCTTACTTTATCTGTATTAGCATTAGCTATGTATGAAGAACTTGCTACTACTTTATGTGTATTAAAAGTCTTTATGTAGTACGCTTTTAGACTATGCATCTAACTGTGACCGTTAACATACCTTAAAAATTTAAGTCATATAACTAAAAAACCATAGAACCATTGTAAAGCATACAACGAACCAAGTACTTTTTATTAAGAACTAACAAACATTACAGACATTAGCACAAGTGCTAAAGCATAAACCACAAATAACGTAGAACAACAACACTTAAAAATACAACCAAACAAACAAATGATATTTGAAACCACTGACAACAACTAAAACGGCAGGCCTAATCACGAACATCCATAAGCATCACATGGCGGCGTTTTGTCATTTCTAGTAGCACGTGCCAACTCCAAAGCACCAACCATGTCACACCCCCAAAATAGGGTCCAGCGGAAGCATACATGTAGCTGGGGTGTAACTCAATCGGTATCACAACACAAGTACAAAAATGGTTTTCACTTTAATCATTTAGAATAAGATCGTTTAATCAAAAATGTTGAATTTACATCGTTAAAAGTAGTGCGGAAGTAGGCCCTTAAAATAGTTAAAAACGGTCCCCAAATGAATAATCAGAGTCTTCTATGACCATGCCATGCCCTGCCCTGCCAAAACCTCATGTAGCATGCCATTGGTTAAAACCTGAAAATACATGCTAAAGTGTCAACACGAGGTTGGTGAGTTCATAGAGTCTTGTGAAAAATAATGTTATGCATATGAATGAAGATTTTCCAGCAAAGGCATCGTAAATCCACTCAGTTGCAAGTCCCGCCATAAGAGACTTGTAACCTGTGTGTTCACAACCCACTGCTAACATATATAGTATGAGTAAAACATGTATAAGTTCATCACAACAGTTAAGCAATTAGTCGTGAGTCTACACTTCATCTCCGAAGACCTCACGTAAGTATGTTGCTCACAAGGAAGGTAGTGGCATTGGTTCCACTTCATCTCCGAAACCCAATGCATGTGTTATCCAAGGAGACTTTATGTTGCTCAGAAGGAAGGTAATAGCATTGATTCTACTTCATCTCCGAAACCCAATGCATGTGTTATCCCAAAGAGACTTACAAGTTTAAGTATAACGCCATCAAGTATAATGGAATCAAGTATAATGTAATCAAGTATAATGTTTCCAAGTATAAATGTTATGTGTATTTTTACAAGTAAGCAAGTAGTAGCATGTATCTCCCCCAAAGAGTTAAAACAAGTATAAAAGAGTAGGGGCTATGACTCACCTGGTGCAATGATGCAATGATGGTAAAATGATCGGGACAATAAGGCGTGAACACTAGCCGCAACCTAAGATGAATGATAGCGATCTAATTTAGATCATGAAATGATGTTATGAATGTCCATGCACATGTTTCCTATACCACTCTACTCTTTGGAAAAAAACATTTGTTGTTATCAAAAATATATATTCCAAGACTTAGGAAAAATATGGCTATTAGAAAAATAAAGCTAGTTGCAATATATATACTTATATATATATCGTATGTATCAATGTTCGTGTTGAAATCCTCGGTTTGAAATCCTTGAAATAACGCCTTGTAGTGATGAAAATATACTTGTAATCACTAATACTTCATTAGTTATGAATTTGGGTACTTGGTTAATATTTCTAGAAAATCTAGAATTTAGTACGTAGTGTTATTATTTATAAAAGCTGCCAATTATAGAGGATTTTTGCCGATATTGAAACGTGAATATCTTTGTCGTTATAAGCTCGTTTTACTTGTTCTTTATATCCACGGTTACGTCTTAGTATGTAGTAATATATTTTGGAAAGCTTGACTCCTCCGGGTTACGTCTAAAGTCTCTTTTTGTCCGACGAAAAACGTCCATCAGCATGTATTTTTCCGGAAAATAGTTTTCGTCAATAAACTTGCAAAAATCATAACTTCTTCGTTATAAACTCTTTTTAATTCGTTCTTTCGCCTACGGATTCGTTTTTGAAAGTATTTTCTAAAAATTTTGCCAAAGTTTACTTTATGTTTACTGATTTTCCTGGATTTACCAAAATGGGACAGAATGTATATTTACTTGGTACAAATCCATTTCCAAGGTTCAAAACTAGTTTCTACATCAACCAAAACTATTGCAAACTCCACAAATCTATACTAATCCTACGATACACCTTCTTAGGGTGCCATGGGTTCCTAATGACTAGTAATCAAGTTAATTTAACAAGGGAACACCTAAATCACAATCTAGGGTTTGTATGTTCAAAAAGTATACAAAAATAAAGTGGTATAGCTAGTTTGTGCATGAAATTAAGCATGAATACTATAAGATACATATGTTAATTAGATGAAAACATGAAAATAAATTTGATAACTCACTTTGAAATAATAGGTGGTGAGATGATGAGAAACCTTGGATTACTTGTGTTTTTGTGTTATGATTCTTGATTAGGATGATGAAATGAACAACTTTGATGCTTTATACTTTGAAAAATAATGGTTTGATCATGGATCTTGATGTTGGGTCGTGGCTTAGGGAGGAAGACAAGAGAAAACCTCACTTTGATTATGAAAAAAAAAATATGAAAGTGTTAAAGGTGTTTTAGTAGGAAATATCTAACATAATGGCATTATTGTAAATATTTGGTCAAGTGGAAGACAATGGGGGGGTTGCACATGTAAAGAAATTAGATGAGTATGTAGTAAGCTTGGTGTTATCTGGTTCACGGAGTCGGTTTTGGTTCCGTTATTCGCAAAACGTAAAGTTTTAAACCGCGAAACGTAAATTCGGGCATCGTAAAAATATGAAACTTGAAAGAATGACTAAACTTGTCAAAATACTCCATAATAAAATAAAAATGAATGGTAAGTTCCATCGGGTTGCTTGAACGTTGTTAAAACTGGAAACGCGTAATTCACGTAAAACGCTGAACTGGAAAACGTAAAATTCCAAAATACTGGGTAAATGAATGTAACAACTTTTATGATGATATAATGGATATAAAAATATGTCGGGACCATTGTGGGAATATTTAGATATATTCGTCGTGTATAAACTGGGTGTTAACGTTTATTATAAATACTTATACGTAAAACGTTAAATGTATCAAATATATAAATTTGAAAATCCTAAGAGTGGTATAACATGTAAATGCTGTTATGATGATATGCAGA
This sequence comes from Artemisia argyi, assembly GCA_030686995.1. Taxonomy (NCBI): domain Eukaryota; kingdom Viridiplantae; phylum Streptophyta; class Magnoliopsida; order Asterales; family Asteraceae; genus Artemisia; species Artemisia argyi. The sequence continues at coordinate 168,562,820 of CM060693.1, read as the reverse complement.
CTATCTCTAGTCCGTATGCAGTGTCCTTAGCACTAATGAAATGAATTCGCACCTAAACCAATCCGGTTACTCGAATTTGAATACCCGTAAACTAAATTTACGATGAAATGTGTAATGCACGTGAATGATGAAACCTTTTCCCGCAATGAATAGTGTTTAGTGAATAGTAAAATTTCTGAATGCTTCTCGGAATGTCAAACTGACACAAAAAATGATGACTAGTAAACTGATGAATAATGTTTTGATGAATAGTGGTTTTTTCCAAAGTTCGGGAAATGACCTGAAATGGCGAGTTGTGACAAACCAATGCTTGCAAAATATCACCATTCCTACCTTGGGCGTTAACCAAGCATTCCAACCCAACACACGCTGTCGCATCAAAATGGCTAATACACTGCCCTTCGTCAATGAGATCAGCAAACTTTGAAATTTTTTGGCGCAGGCCATTACACAAATCAGTTATCTTCGTTATCAAACCATCATTTTCACTTTCGTCTTGCGCAAAAACAAACTTGAAACAATCTTTCAGTTCATTAGACCCACACACTTCTTTTAGTTCTTCAAAGTTTGGCATAGAAACCATCTTTTTTTTTTTTTTTTTTTTTTTTTTTTTTTTTTTTTTTTTTTTTTACAAAAACTCTAACCAAGGAGTACAAGACACAAATGAATTTACCCAATCCTTGGCCACTACTTATATAGAAAAAATTGTAACTAAACACAGTAAAACTAAGTAACTTTCAATACTGTTTAGTTACTTTCTTTTTCCTATGCAAACAGAACATGGTATAATAATATTGCCAAAAAAGTAGCCTTTTTGGTATCCAAAGAACTCCAATGTTTCCTAGCCACAAACTAAATTCAAAGTAAAATTGCAGCAGACTGCAACAACAACCTTTTCCCCAAAAAAATTTCAACCTTTTGCAAAAAACAGAATCCTAAAACAAAAATTGCACTTTTCAAAAGCATATTGCATATAATCCAAGCATAATCACATGATTCTATCCCTTTTTGACAGCCACATGGCAAATAAACATCACAAACCAAAATAAACATAGAAATTCCCATTAGACATGCAAAGTTCCAGTTTTATTAATATTAACATAAGGAAAGACCAAATTCCAACTACACTGGAATATTGATACATTCAGAACACATAACATACATATGGTAGATAAAATTACCACAACCAAAAGACTACTAAAAACTTAACCCAGTCGCCATACACAAAAGACTACCAAACTTCTTTAACTTTAACCATACAAAAGACAGGGACAACCAACCTTCCTAAAACCTTCTGAGTTTCTTCACAATCCTTTCTTTGTCAGCAGCACGTAAAGACGCAGCATAACTTCTCCTAATTAACCAACCCAGTTCTTCAAAATCCACCTTCTCACCAGCCTTCAGCTCCGACAAACACTCATCGAAAACGGGATCAATCCCCTGTTTCTTCAACTCTTTATAAATTCCACGCCTATGCTCGATCCTAACTTTCAATTCCTCGATCCTTTGATTATACTCCCTCTCATCACACAAATACGCATTCCTCTCGCGAGAAAACACAGCCTCTAAAACCTTTTCAACTCGCCTATCACCAATTTGATTAACGATATCTAAACACCTGGGAACTTTGGGAGCCATATTCGCAACAACGAAACCCTAATTTGATGAAATGAAATACTAAGAAATTTTTATCCCTAATTTGAACGGCTCAAAATCTCCACAGGATAATTTAGAAATAATGGGCCAAATCAAAAGGCCAAAAAACAACCAATTTATATAAAGCCCAATAAATGCGCCAAAAAAAAATTATCTAAAGCCCAATAGCACTTTAATAAAATATACTTCTAAAAAAAATACACAAAAACTTAACATTCTTTTACCTTACCTATATTGCAAAATAAAAAGTGGTCCAAATATTATATCTAAAACACAACGCTCCAACACGTTTAATAAAATATACTTCTAAAATGGTCCGATAAAATATACTTCCACATTACGAAATATACTTCTAAACCAAAAATATACTTCTTTTACCTACATTGCGAAATAAAAACTGGTCCGATAATTATTTCCCAAACACAACGCTCCACCGCAACGTGGCGGACCGTCGCATTACTAATTTATAATAAAAATCACTTAAAAAAACTTAATACTGATATTTGCAGTGTGTGTAACAGCATCGTATACAAATGCTCCGCCGCAACACGCGGGTTAAAATCCTCGTTTAACTACATGTCACAAAGTTAAGTTACATTGGAAATAGGTGACGTCTTGGGTCAGAAATGCAAAGTTCTCGTTGATTTCGAGTTTTTGGGCTATTTTACAATTTTATACCTGGAGTTTGTGAAGATATCATTGTGAGACCCGGTTTCATATGAGTCAACTTAGTGGATCTAACAAGTAAATTTGAGAAAAGTGGATGTGATTCAACTGAGACGAATTTTGTCAATCTCGGTGAGGTAAGCGACATCCTCCAACTTGGCTTCACTTCACTTGTTTATCAACGTTACTAACATATTATATTAGTTAAAGATCGATTCATTTTTTAATTTACATATAAACCATTAAAATATAAATCTATACATAATAGATATAAGAAATACTAGACGAGTACTCGTGCATAGCAACGAGATTTTATAGCGACAGATAGTTTATTGATAAAAAAAGTTTATAGGTTATAAATGAAAAATAATAAAAGTTTGAAAATTTCGGAATTAAACATAATGTTTTGAAACTCGGTTTGACCCGTTCCGGTCGAAAAACGGGTTTGAAGCGTCCCGGGTCAACCCAGTTTGTGTTTTAATTGGTTGTATTTAATTTGGTAAATATGTTTTTAATTGGTTGTACTTTTAAGTAATGGATAATGTTTTAAAACCCGGTTCGACTCGGTTGGTTCAACCGGTTGAACCTTTCCGGTCGAAAAATGGGTCGATTTAAACCGGGTCAACTTGCTAGGTTGGGTCGAAAACGGTTCAAATTAAACTGGGTCAACCCGCCGGGTTAGAAGCGTCCCGGGTCAACCCAATTTGTGTTTGAATTGGTTGTATTTAATTTAGTAAATATGCTTTAATTTGATTGTACAATGTGAATAAATAATTGTACTTTTAAGTATTGGGGTGTTTTAATAAAAGTATTAATTATATTTCACTTTCTCTCTCATTTGACCATTGTTGAAAACTCAACATTTCACTTTTGACCATTTTTCTATTATAAGTAGTATAGATATATATCAGCTTGAAAAACTCGACAATAACTCGAGCCTATATAAGCTTGATCTCGACTCGTTAAACATTTCGATCTCATTTTCTGAGCTTGAGCAAAAACTCGGATTGATTCAGCTCGAGTCGATTTCAAGCTCAAGTTACTTGAAAAAAACTCGACTCGTTTACACCGATGACTAACTAGATCAAATCTTTCTATTTGAGAAATAAAATATACGGATACAAATGGGATTTTGGGGCACTTTTATAAACTTCATAGTCCAATTAATAATTTTAGGTCCAACAAGTGTCAGTAAAAGTCCAAGAAACCTTAAACTCAAATATCTGAATTCGTTGTTAAATAATTCTAAACGAACTACATACCAAAAGCCCAAAACGATATAAGATTTTTATACTTATCTTTTCGAGCTTTTAGAATATGAACAAGTGAAACCAGTTTTTAGGGGTTGGCAACACTCCCCTCACCTCAAATCCCTTCACTCACAAACAACCAATCCCCTTATGCCACATCACCCTCTCACTTTTCCGTTCACTCACTCACTTTTTGTTGGCATCACACCCCTCACCATTCACTCAATCACAAACAACACTCCCCTCACCTCCAACGTTCGAATTACAAACCAAATCCATGCGGTAAACCTTCCCGTGAATGACCCTCCCCGTGCGGTGTGGAGGCACCGGAGGCGGTGTTCCTGCAGGGGAAGGGCACCGTGCCGTGCCTCCCCGCACCCACTGCCAACCCCCTTAGAATATGAAGCTTGTTATTTGAATGTTATGGCTTTGATATTATATTAGCTTGCTAGTTTAAGAAAATGTTAGAAACCACTATAAAAGTTTTAATGGATACAACTCGATCTGATCTATATCCCATTTGCAAATGTACGATGATCCAATTTGGACGTGTCGTTGCAGAAAGAAGGCGTACACTTTGCATGAACATTACATGAGCTAAGTAAAACCAACGTATGTCGATAATACAACAATGACTAATGATCGAGTTGTCATTCAAAACTAGTGCCTGAATAAACATAAACAAAATGAAGAACTGCATATATAAGTATACATCAACCATTCGCTGTGTGGTTAAAAGTTAAATTCAAGATTACAAAGTTTGGTTTTCTACATTCCGGGATCTAAGTACATTTCAAAATTAAGTTCTCAAAACCAACATCGAACTATTGGTTCAAGAACTTTGGTTAGATCCTAATCTAATATTTTTTCTAGTACATAATTAAACAATAATCTAAGACCCTAAAACCCTTCTTTCCCAGTTCATTAAGAACATAAATATTGCAAAAAAATAAAATGAAATAAAACTACCTAAAGACATGAAATTGTATGCATGGTATTCATGTGATCCAAGGAGTCTTGACTATGAGTCATTCCAAACTGTGAAGGTAGGCGCTCCTCCATTAGCCACAACCATGTTGGCAGTTCTGGCTGCCAGTGTTGGTATGGCGGTTGGGACCCAACCACCGTAACCAGATCCTTGATGGTAGTACATATTTCCATCACCATCTTGAGCTGAATCATTAATAGTACCATTAGCCATCATATGATTCATATAACCACTACTAGCGTTACCATATCCAACCACTTGATGATCACCTCCTCCTCCGCCACTATAACTATGTTCCGTTGAAGATGAATCCAAGTTCATGAGGTTATGAAGCACGGAAGAATTCGGTGAAGGCTGAAAAAACTGATGAATTTGCTGAAGATCTTGAAAACTCTGACCGTCCGGTTCAGTTTGTTCTTGTTTGCACCATAACCTTTGCTGGTTTGAGACGTTATAGTGTTGTGGATAGTGCATGCTAAAGGGTTGAGCTTGGGCTTGAGCCATGGCTTGGTGATGATAGTCAATGGAGCTTGGCCATGTCATGGTAGCATAATTGTTGATCCCTTCGTGGGTGAGTTGGGAAGTCAAGTGATCTTCTTTTGCGGCCCTAAGTAACTCAGTGGCCGCAGCTTGTTCTGCATCCTTGAGACGTTTGGCTGCACCACCTATTGGTAAGGTGGTGCTCTCAAGGATGCATTTAACATCGTATCTGTTGATCTCAAAGTTTGTGACAGCATTTAGTCCACGGAACTTGATTGCAGCTATGTCATAAGCCTCAGCCGCTTCTTCTTGTGTGCCTACAAAAGGTTATAAATTACATGTAATTAAGAACTGCATAAACTAAGCATGGCATTCACTTATAATAGCAATATAATTCGAAAAGAACCTAAAGATTTTACCAAAAGTTCCCAAGTAGAGATCTTTGTTCCCTGCAACTCTCCCAATTCGTGCTTGCCATCGTCCATGTTGATGATGCCTGCATATTTAAGATATCGACATATCATCACAACTATTATTTTACACCTATGTCTATCACCTTTCAAATGCATTATACGCATACCATATAAAAAAACTAGCAAGGAGCTTGTATAAAATGGTGAATGGTGATGTTATAAACGACCAAAATGTTTAGGCTTTTGTCAAGTTATAGTTCTAGATTAAGTATTATAATCTTCCATGAAATATTGGTGACATAGGTCAATGAAACAAATATACAAGATACGATATGATTAAATCTATCATGTATATATCCGACAATATGATTCTGTAGTTCTTTGTTAATTTATTTTTTAAAGAAATCTTCCAAAGTATATTTTTGCAAGATTCTGACTCCTGTGTGTAAATACTAAATAGCATGTGCAAACTGGTATCTTTTGGTCCCATTTCATCACCAACATTTATATAACAATTTATAGCATGCAAAAGGTATCAAATTGGGAATTTTCTAATAGATTTATTTCTATGCATACATATATTTAAGTAGCATTGTGGAAAACGTACCTTGTAACACCTCTATAGATAGAAGCACCTCGAGAAAAACCGCTACTTTTCCTGTATAAACAGAGCAATATTTTTTCCCGATAGTTAAATACCTATAAATACACGTACATACTAACATACAGATAGTTAAATACCTATAAATACACGTACATACTAACATACATATATACAGTATGCCCGAAAACTAGTATTTGAAAACAAGTTTTGCTTCATATAAAACGTACCTTCTAAGTGAGGCGACATACTCTTGTCTCGTCATGTTTTTCATCTCGTCAATCTCCTTCTCGTAATTGGCAATCTACACATTATTCAATCATCATGTCAAGTAACATTATATCAAAACCCTATAAACCCCTAAATTAAGATTGCTCAATCTTTTTTAGACAAACTCCCTCTATAAAAGGAAGCTGAGCCATTAAGGTTTCTGTAAATAAAACTAATGTTATTTTATGTTGCACTTTCAAAATTTGTCTCCAATTAAGGCTTGCAAACAATCAAAGTAAAATCATTTTTAAACTTTATTTGATAAAAGTATAGACTGTATATATCCTCTCTTATAAGGTGGAGTTCAAGTTAATTCAAATTACACAGAAAATGCCAAAGAAGCGTTAATACGTCTAAAATCACAAGTTCAAAGGTAGACCGGCCGGTAGATATAACAAAACAAGCAAGAAATCATATATCGTCTTAAAAAGCTTACAGGAAAATTCGTCGTCGTTGTGGTGCCCCAATATTTCAAAGCAGCCAGATCGTATGCTCTCGCTGCTTTATCTTCCTTGTCATAACCACCTATACATATCAACATAAAATGATTAAAATCAATATAATGTGATCTTAGGGGAGAACAAAAAAACTCTAAGAAAAGGATATCCAATTGGCTTACTAAAAAATAAAAATAAAGTAACAATACTTTTTTGTGTAGATATTAAACATCCAAACCCTAGATTTTCTTATGCACAAGAAAATAAAAAACACCTTTTCTAGCTAGTAACTAAACTTACCCAAATAAACTGCAAGAATATTGAATCAAATCCCAGTTGAGTCATTTATTAATCCATGCCAAACAAGGAAGGAAAACAACTTAAGTTAGTAGATAAATAAATTAAAAAGAGCATATTTATTTGATTATTAATTCTATATTTTTTAATAAGTTAATTACCTTGTCTTCCTTTACGAACTTGTCCCTCTCTTCTGCAACTATTATCCCATAAATGAGCCTCGTATCTCCCTGTCCATCTGTGTCTGCACTACCCAAAAACCCTAAAAATTCTTGAAACAATACAAAATATGATAATATCGAAAAATTTAATTGATAAAAAAACAAAACCAAAAAAAAAGTACACATAAAATAATATAACAATGAACTCATATTTTTGTTTCATTGTACTTCTAGTGCTTGTTTTTGTTACAATTAAATCTATTTGTGTTCTATCTTGGTCATTGAAAATATTTTTTAAGTTCTTTTTGTTTCACTGATACATATATTTTGGAAACTCATTGTTCACATAATTGCACCAAAAAATGTTTTTCTTTTGCCTTTTTATGATGACAATATTAGCTCAAAGAAATACTTCGATCAATGATTAAAACAACAAAAAGCAAAAATAGAACATAAAAGTAACTAGGTTGTTACTTTATGTAACTTGCTAGCTATATGTAAAAACTAATATATCACCTTGTAACACCACGGTAAATAGAAGTTCTTTGTCCAAATGTGTCAATTGATTTCCTAGGCACCGCCTCCGTGGTTGCACCGGCAGCGTTTTCACTATCAACGGTCGTCGCCACCTCCATTTGTTGTCGTTTATTATCCGAAGAAGAACTATCTCCACCACCTCCACCACCACCCGTGCCCATAGAAAGTGAAAGCTCATTAGTTCTACCACTAGAAAAACCACCCATAGCCGCGGTTCTTTCATCAGTTTCTTGATTTTCAGGTGGTCTAGTAGGGTTTTGATTCGATGGGGTTGTTGGATTGTTTCTAAGCCAGTTTTTTATCATTGAAAGACCGATGTTACTAGATGCGGTAGTAGCTGTAGTGGTAGTGGCTTGTGTTGCTTGCCCTTGTGGTGGAAGTTGCATAGTTGAGTACATATAGTCTCCTCCATTACCAACACTTAGAAAATTTTCAAACTTTGGAGGTTGAATTTCAGGGTTTTCGCCGTTGCATGAGCCACCACCCGCCATCAAAACTGATAAATCTGAGCTTGCTTTCATGTTCCAATCTATAAAATGATCAAAAGCATCAAGCTTTTATATACTTCTTTGATGTCAAATTAATAACTCATAGAGACACTTTAATTTGATGATATTTGAACTCACAAGTTTTGGTTGATGTGACACACATACCGCTTTATGTCAAAACTAGTTTTATATTTTGTTCATCCTTTTTTAATTTATGGGGTTTCTTCCAAAATCAAGAAAACCCTTGTTTAAATCTTGAAAATTAACTAGGTGAGTATGGTACTTTTCTTGATAACAAACTTTTATTGGAATATGTTATGTTAAAAACCCAAGATTTTATTTTATTTTTTTCATAGAAACCCTAGTAAAATCTTGAAAAATGAACAAACAAACACTAACCATGGTGATTATGGTAAGGTTCGAGCATGCCATAAGGAGGAGGGAGGTTAAGTGATGGTATACCGGAGTGCACGTCGGTTCCACTAAGATCAAAGCATTCGCCCGTGCCAGAGATGTTATCTGAGTTAAAGTTATCAACAATAGATGTTTGCGAACCAACTATTTGTTGTTGATCTTGTGGTGAGAGTGAGAAAGCTAACCAATTGTTCATGGATGCAGCCATGAAAACAATTAAAAGTTGTGTTTTTGTGTGGTTTTAATTGGTAGTTAATGGATGATTATGAGTTCATGCACATGGATGTAAGCTAAGGATAAATTGATAGATGATTATAAAGATGAAACTTTGAGGTTTAAATCAAAAGATAGAGAGGATATGAGAGGGTCAATGAAAGAGAAACCCAAAGAGGAAAATCAATTGTAACACACCTTGTTCATACTATATACTTGTTCATTTTGTAGAGAGTATCTAGATACAATGTATTCCAATATCTTAAATTGAAGTTGTTAACTCTTGTGCACAATAGTTACCGACAAGTTAAGAAGTAAATGATAATTTAAAGACAAGTTCATTTGGAGCTTAAAATAGCAAGAGCTAAATGTAATACAAAAATTATCAATGATAGCGATTTATATGTATTTTGCTATCAATTATAGCAATATATTTTTAACTTATATCATAATATGAATTGTTTTTAGATCATTTTGCTATAACTTAGGTTGGACTAATGTTGTCTGATACTACTATCTTGTAAATAATTAATAAACACGAGCTATGCATATTAGTATTTACTAAAAACGTGTACTATTTTCTCTTGGAAAGTTTCTAGTTGAACTTCAGTATTTGCTTGGTAACTACGGTGTGAATACGTATCAATGTTCAGACTTCAGATTATGTTACTTTGTTTTTATTGTGTGTAACTTATTAATTAGGGCATTCAATTTTCGTGTTCATTAACTTCACAAGTTTAATTTTATATCTTACACGCATTTGAATCAAATTGAACCTTTTAAAAGGTAATCTATAAATATGAGCACACAATGTGGTACTAGCCATCTTTTCAAAAAGCTTTCGGAATTAGATGGTTCTCTTCTTGATGCGCCATTCTCCTTGTAGGAAATTAAGAATGCGGTTTGGGATTATGGTGGTGGAAAAGCACCGGGCCGGGAAGGAATTCATAAAACGATATTGGGACACCATTGGGAAAGATTTTATTGACATGGTAAAGAGGTTTGAGATTGATTCTCACATTCCAAGAGGTTGTAACTCCTCACTCGTCACTCTTGTCCCTAAAAGTCAAAACCCTTTTCCATATCAAAGACTATAGACCCATTAGTCTATCGGTTGTGAATACAAAGTCATTGCCAAGCTACTTGCTAATTGCTTACTTCAAGTGGTTCACTTGGTAGTTAGCGATGTACAAGCGGCATACAACAAAAGAAGACATATAATCGACGGTCCCCTTATGGTCAATGAAATTATTTCGTGAGCAACCAAAAAGAATGAATGTCTTTTTGTTCTAAGTGTTGATTTTGAAAAGGCTTTTGATTCGCTCGATTGGAAGTTTCTTGATCATATCATGGAACAAATGGGGTTTAGTGTTAAATAGTGGATCTGGTTGCTTGGATTCGGTCTATGCATCGGTCCTCATCAATGGCTTGCCAACAAACAAAATCAATAAAGGATTACGACAAGGCAAACCATTATCACCATTTTTTTTTATCCTTGCGGTTGAAGCATTGCATATCACTCTTCAAGAAGCAAAGATGAAAAATATATTTGAAGGTGTTAAGGTTGGTTTGAATTCGATGGACATCTCCAATCTTTAATTTGCGGATGATGCTTTCATTATGGGCAAATGGTCTCTTGAAAATGCTAAGAATGTTTGTCGTATTTTGAGATGCTTTCACATGGCATCCGCTTTGAAAGTTAACTTATCAAAAATTAAACTCTTCGGGATTGGAGTCTCTAATATGGATATTAACACTTTTACTTCCACACTTTGTTGCTAACTGTCTTCCTTTCCTTGTTCTTATCTTGGTTTTTGCCAATTTGAACAAGTCGATGAAATTGGAATGCCATCATTGACGAATCTCATAAACATCTCACCTCTTAGAAAGCTAAAAATCTTTCAATTGGTGGTCGTTTAACCCTCATCAAATCGGTGCTTGGGAGTCTTGGAACATACTTCTTTTCTCTCTTTAAAGCACTGGGGTTGTGATTAAGTGATTGGAGAAACTTAGGCGTAACTTATTTTGAGGAGGCGATATCGAATCAAACAAGATGGCATAGATACCATGGAAAAAGATTTGTTCTCCTTACACTTGTGGAGGTCTCGATGCAGGTTCACTACAAGCCATGAACCTTGCAATGCTAACAAAATGGGTGTGGAGGTTCCATACAGAATCACATTCCCTATGGCATCAAATCATCACATCTATACATGATCCTAGTGGCGGGTTTTGTTTTACTACTGCCACTTGGCAGCCTTTGAGCCCATGGTGGCCCATCTCGAACCTTAATAGCTCTCTATCTTCTGTTGGTATGAATTTGAACCTTCTGTTCACTCTTAAAGTATGGACGGGTTTGAGTATTGCTTTTTGGAATGACAACATGATTGGGGCTTCTGATCTTAAATCGCTTTACCCTAGGACTTTGTTCTTGAAACAAATAAAGAGTATCATATAAGTGATCGTTGGTTCCTTCAAATGGATTAACTCATCATGTGTGGGCTTGGAGGCGTGTTGTGAAAGATGGACATGAAATGGAACAACTTAGATATCTATTGGTCCCCATTAACAATTTTTGTCCATCTAATTCACCTAACTATTGGTCCTTCATGCTTAATACTCACAAGTCTTTCACAGTTGCTTCCATGCGCAAAGAGATTAAAACAAACAAACAAACATTTTGTGTGATCGGCATGGTATAAGTTGATGGAATAAGAGTCTGCCGATCAAGGTTTATTTTCATACATGGCGTCTTTATCTTGATAGTCTCCCAACCCGTTACAACTTGGATAGCCGAGGTATTGACCACCACACTTTTAGATGTCTCATGTGTGATAGAGATATCAAAATGGCTCACCATCTTTTCATTGATTGCCCAATTTCTAGTGGACTTTGGCATATCTTAACTATTTATAATGGAGAAATGGTCAAGTGAAATGTTGTGTATTCAACACTTGGTCAAATGAGAGAGAAAGTTACTAATCATAATGGTTTTCTAAAACTAAATTATACTGTAATTAATACTCTTATTAAAATATCCCATTATTTAAAAATACAATAATTTATTCACATTGTACAACCAACTAAAAACATATCTACCAAATTAAATACAATCAATTAAAACACCACTTACTAAAAAGTACAATAAAAATTTCATAATGTACAATTTAAATAAGCTACAACATAATCCATATAAAATAATTAAACACACTAATTAATGTTATTTTTAAACACCCTAAAATGAAAAGTATATGTTATTATACACATTATACAAATTAATAAAACATACAAAGTTTTATACAACCTAACAAGTTAATGGTACATATAGTTTTGAAAACTGGACGGGACCAACGGGTTCAACCGCGTACTGGTGTCGCCACCGGTTCGGCTAACCAATAAAAACCATCCGAAAATGAATCAGAGATGACCCGTTGAAACCGATACAAACTGGTGAATCAGGTCTCATCGAGATCTATTTCTCCGGTTAATTGTCACAGGGTACCCGAAGGAAAAACTGAAAAGTGAAAAGTTGAAACTAAAAAAGGAAATGTTGAAAACATATATTTCAAAAGGAAACTATTAATAAAAATCACAAACCGGGTTGACCTGGGACACTTCAAACCCGGCGGGTTGACCTGGTTTAATTTGACCCGTTTTCGACCAACCTAGGTAATTGACCCATTTTTCGACCAAAACGGTTCACCCGGGTCGAACCAGGTTTTAAAACATTATGTTTAATCCCCAAATCTTCAAACTTTTATTATTTTTTGTTTATAACCTATAAACTTTTTTTATCAATAAACTATATGTCGCTATAAAATTACGTTGCTATGCACGGGTACTCGTCTAGTGTGATAAAATGGTGGAAGCTCGCGAATCACCCACAAGACTTACATTCCTTGCTATCTTGGAGTGACACGGTAAATCTTATCAACACGGTTAAGACCTGCTTTGACGTTGTGGTTTACACCACTACATGGATTATTTGGAAATACTGAAACTGTGTTTGTTTTGACTCAAAGCCTCCTAAAAAAGACACACTTGGAAATGTGTCAAAATCTTCTCGCATGCTTGGATCATGCATAGGAACAAGAACCTTAAACCAAATTAGCTTGTATTGGTTAATGATCCTATTTCTTCTTGTAAAAACTATTTGTCATTTTCTAGCATCTTGCTAATTATAATCTAATTCCAGTTTAAAGTGTTGATGCATCAATATAACATTGAAATTATTTTATTTCAAGTGGTAACCGTTAAAACTAATAGCTTTGAGAACACTGAAGCTGGTACGGTCACTTCGGTGTTGTTGGTAAATGACTTCCACACCACATCTATACATGATCCTAGTGGCGGGTTTTGTTTTACTACTGCCACTTGGCAGCCTTTGAGCCCATTTGGCCCATCTCGAACCTTAACAGCTCTCTATCTTCTGTTGGTATGAATTTGAACCTTCTGTTCACTCTTAAAGTATGGACGGGTTCGAGTATTACGTTTTGGAATGGCAACTTGATTGGGCATTCTGATCTTAAATCGCTTTACCCTAGGATTTTGCTCTTGAAACCAATAAAGAGTGTCATATAAGTGATCGTTGATTCCCTCAAATGGATTAACTCATCATGCGTGGGCTTGGAGGCGTGTTGTGAAAGATGGACATGAAATGGACCAACTTAGATATCTATTGGTCCACATTAACAATTTTCGTCCATCTAATTCACCTAACTATTGGTCCTTCATGCTCAATACTCACAAGTCTTTCATAGTTACTTCCATGCGCAGAGAGAAAATAAAAATAAAAAATAAAAAAATAAACACATTTTGTGTAATCGGCATGGTATAAGTCGATGGAATAAGAGTCCGCCGATCAAGATTTATTTTCATACATGGCGTCTTTATCTTGATAGTCTCCCAACCCATTGCAACTTGTTTAGTCGAGGTATTGACCTCCACACTTCAGGATGTCCCATGTGTGATAGAGATATCGAAATGGCTCAACAACTTTTCATTGATTGCCCAATTTCTAGTGGACTTTGGCGTATGGTGATAAAATGGTGGAAGCTCGCGAATCACCCACATGGATTATTTGAAAATACTGAAACTGTGTCTGTTTTGACTCAAAGCCTCCTCAAAAAGACACGCTTGGAGATGTGTCAAAATCTTCTCAAATGCTTGGATCATGCATTGGAACAAGAACCTTAAACCAAATTAGCTTGTATTGGTTAATGATCCTATTTCTTCTTGTAAAAACTATTTGTAATTTTCTAGCATCTTGCTAATTATAATCTAATGCCCGTTCAAAAAAATATTAAATTTGTTAAAGAGTGTTGACGCATCAATATAACATTGAAATTATTTTATTTCATGTGGTAACCATTAAAACTAATAGCTTTGAGAACACTGAAGCTGGCACGGTCACTTCGGTGTTGTTGGTAAATGACTTCCACAACCTCAAGCTCTAAGAACCGATATCAAAGAAATGAAAATTTAAATTGATCCGTTTACTCTACAACCTAAATACTAAGGTTGGTTTTGTCTCATAATAACTGAACTTCAAAATGGTTCCTTTTTTTTTTCCAACGATAAAGTTTGTAATAAAGAACTCTGGCAAAAAGCTATAGTCAAGAATAAGCATTACAAACGAAAAGTTGATGCGACGATAACGGATGGTTACTATGGGCAATTTTATATGAGGAGATGGTCATTGATCGAACAAGCTACATACTGTAAACCAATAATCTGGCTAGTTGCTTAATCAGATAGTGATCTTTTGTTTAAGTTTAGTTAAATTCTATAAACCTATGACTCAATGATATCGAAGATAAGTGTTGTTAAACTTTAGTAAAAGTTATTGTCCTATTACGGAGTGTTAAACTTTAGTAAAAGTTATTGTCCTATTACGGAGTACTATTTAAGACACTGGAAGAAAAGTCAAAAACTTCAACATTTTAATGTAAATTAAAGAAAAAACAAGTGAATAAGGGTATGACTTTGGGAAGTCCATATGCCCAATTGGTAACTAAAGTTTACTGCCTAACCCTAATATATATAAAATAATGATTTAATAACTATTATTTTGACCCAACTGTTACCCAGCTGGGTTAATTATTTTTATATTACTATAAATATATTTTTATCTTATTTCTTTTGGGAATTCTCAAGAATCAGCTGGAATGAAGGATTATATTTGACTTGGTCAAAAGTTAGATACGTTGGTACAACAATTTTATAGTTTTTTTACTACCAATTATCATATGTTAATTAGTAATTACTCCATTAATTATATTAGGATAGTAAATACAACACTTTTAGATATGTATCTTAAACTTGAATTGTAATGTTGAACATCAAAATGATATGTTGTATTTTAGCACATTTTACACTTCGCTTGTTCACAATGATTTTGATAGTGTGTTTTGATAGTCAATTTTCTTGCAACTTGTAGTTTAACATGGTTATCAAAACATCAACTTTCTAAATAATATTATCTTTTTATCTTCAGACGCTCGCTATATTATAACGCTACTAAACAGCTACGGAAGCTAAGATAAGCACACAAGATAAGAGCAAAGCCTGCAAACAAAAGAAGCTTAATTTCCTGCATGTATTAGAAATACAATCGAATTTTAGTTTCGTTGCTTAATGCCGTTGAGAACGAGGAATCCCTTTGATATTTTGGATGTAAAAGTGTACTCATTTTAAAACCGCCAAAGAATCCAAAGCGTGAATTGAAACACTCATGTTGAGGCCTCTTGTATATACAACCATTCTACTGATCTACTCGTATGTTATATTTTTTAGCTCCTTGCTAGTTCTTGATCCAACCATATTTTCGTTTTAACAAAAATCTCCGATTCAACATAAGAACGTACTATTATAGATCTTAAGTTATCATTTTGTCATTAAAACAAAGTAAAAAAAAAAAAAAAAAAAAAAAAAAAAAAAAAAAAGATGAATTCATGTTTGATCTTTGGGTAGTTTGTGATTCCAACAAAGGGAAACACACAAGTTGGAGTTATCTTCAACTTCAAAGGCCTTTAGATTAATTAATTAATCTAGATTAAATAAAGTAATGCATGATATATAATTGAGGTTATTCCGGGCTGCAACTGCACCCATGCGGTTTCGTAACTTTAAATCAAACTCCATTCATTTATTACCCTTTTTGGATTCTTTGACTGATAGATCTCTTATTTTAATTCTATCATAAAAGAAAGTGCATGTATAACTTCGATTGGTTCATCTAGTGGTTAAGGTTTCGAAGTTTGGGTTAAAGAAAATCTAAGTTTGAATATGTTATACGTCTTGAATTATGCATTTGTGTCATATTTATTGATTTTTAGCTAAAAGATCCAAAGTTGCTCTGGCTAGAGTAACGCAACTCTTATTGATCGTGTAAGTATCCGAAAAGAGTTGATACCGCCGTCGATCATAAAAACTATGATTGTATATTTAAGTTCGTTTTGATCAAGTATTATTGCAAATAAGTATGGACATGTTTTAATTTGAACACATTTAGGAATTCATCTAGTTGACTTATGAGTACAATCAATGTTTGCATATGGCCCTTATGGAATAGAAAGGGTAAGTCTTTCGGCATGAGACTCTTCGACGAAGATATAAGTTCAAATGTTACACACGCATGTGGTGAATAATAAGACTAAGGAGACGTGTGTTTTGAATGATGATATTGTGGGCAACATTGAAAAGTCTAAAGATAGTATATAGGGCATCGAGTTCAAATGTGGTGAATACTAAAGGAATAGATGGTGAAGGCTTTTAGTAATACATCTCATACTTCATTAGTTGCTAAGATACATGATATTGAGAATTAATTACTTCAAGATAAGCTAGTGTTAGTTGGAGAAGACAGGAAACCATTAAAACCTTCTAACGAAGCTTCAAGCAATGCTTGTACTGATGTGGTAAGAGAAGAAAGTGCTATGGCTGATGAGGTTGGTGGTACTTCGAATACTGCTAACCAAGGATCGCAATGAGATGATTATGAGCAAAAAATTAATGGTAATACTTTGAGTTCATTTACTGATGTACTTAGTGTTGATAGAAACAAAACTCAATGTAACTTTCGTGTTCCTACTACGCCTTCATCTAGTGAATGTGAAGTTGTCAAGTTGTGATACCTAGATCATCTGTGGAGGAGGTAAGTGGTAGACTGGCTAACTCATTATATGGTTATTTCATTGGTAAACGTGCGGCGTTTCTAGTTGTGAATATTTATGTTTTTAGTGCTTGAGAAAAATACGGCATACAAAAGATTATGATAAACGTCAATGGTTTTTTCTTCTTTAAATTTGGTTAAAAAAACAAAAAGGGTTGATTGTGTACTCGAGAATGATCCTTGGTTGATTTGTACCATACCGATAATTCTTTAAAAAATGGACTACTTCTACTAGTTTGAAAAAAGAGGAGGTAACTCGTGTTTCGGTTTGGGTTAAACTTCATGATGTTCCAATGGCGGCATTCACTATTGATGGTCTTAGTGTTATAGCAACTAAGATTGGTAAACTATTAATGCTTGATTCATTTACTAGTACGATGTGCAACGAATCATGGGAATGAAATAGCTATGCATGTATTATGATTGAAGTAAGTGCTGAAAATACTTTGAAGGACTCAATGGTTATTGCTATCCCGAATTTGGATGATGAAGGATACATGTACGAAACAATTACTATTGAATATGAATGAACTCTTCCACGAAGTGCCAGTTACAAGTTTTTTGGACATGACTCGGAATAATGCCCTAAAATGGTTCATTCTAAGCCTATAAATAGTGGAGAGTTGCATTTTGGTGGTACGAAGGTGAATCGGATTAATGCTGGAATTTGTGGAAAGAAATTGGATAGTGGCATTAATATGGGTTCTAAATTTCAGTTTAGGTCGACTAAACTGGTTTATAAACATGTTTCTAAGAAGAATGGTGCTACTACAAGCGGTATGGAGAACAATACGAAAACACCTATTAGATAGGCAAGTTGTTCCAACCCTTTTGATGCACTTAGATCAGTTGAAAAATGATGATGTGTTAGATGTGAATGGGGATTATTCCATGAGGGTTGAATCTGCTGTGTATGAGGGGCAAAAGGATGATGTGGAGTCTATTCAGATCTTGCCAAGTACACCTAATGATGTTACTCTTGTAAATGGCGTACAATTGGCACATGAGCAGCAAACATCTAATGTGGCTGGTATGGGTGACGAGGATAATGAAAATGAATTGGAAGAGGTTTTTAATGAAATTGCAGGTTTCATGGCATCCAAGAGTGGAGGTGGAATCCGGAGTAAGAGCCTATACGAGCGTTGAAAATATGATTATGATTATAGCCCGTATATTGATGATGACTGCGAAGATTTGACTAAAGAGTAACTTGTCATTTGTGATGCTTTTGATATAGAGGTTCGTTATCATACTAGACATTCGTAGTTTTATAGAGTAGTTGTTCATAAGTCTTGTTTTATAGAGTAGACGTTCATAAGTCTTGTTTGTCATACTTATAATATGTTTGGTTTGAAGCACAAATGGTGCGTTTGATTACCGACATTTTAACCGCCCAAGATGTGTAATTTACTCACATCTTATATATTTAAATATTTTTTAACGTAATAAAATTTATTGGGGTGTAATAAAATAAATAAATAAATAAATAATAAAATAAATAAATAAATAAATAAATGTTACACAAGCAGAATTTTGAGAGAAAACTTCGGGCGTATTAGTTTTAATTGAAGGAGAGAACTTTGGAATGGACCAGGCTTACTAAAAGCGGACGGACACTTTTCATAACGAGCCACTCAGTAACGTCTTTCGCAAATTATCGTTGATACTGAACATGCGTACCGATCATTGAAGGTAGTCTAAGATATTGTAATAATATACGAGAAAACTCTAGATATGTGAGCTACAATGCGGCGGCGAGTACCAGTGACTATATTTTGAGTTATTCGGTTACACATTTAGTTGTCTTTATGCTTTATAAGTAGAGATGATAGATATGGTTAAGCCAAATAATTTTAATTTGAACAACCAACCTACTTCCTAACAAAATTCCTAACCAACTTGCTTCTTAAGCAATTAATTTTGAAATCCTTCAATAATAAGCAAGTAAAAGTCTGAATTTTAAGCCTTTCTAATTATGGAATAGTCCCAAATGCATTTTATAGTAACTAGAACGGTACCCGCACAATGCGGCGGTGGGTATCTGTGACTATATTTTGTGTTATTCGGTTACACATTTAGTTGTCTTTTATAAGTAGAGGTAGTTAAGCCAAATAATTTTAGTTTGCACAACCAATCTGCTTCATAACAAACTTCCTAACCAACTTGTTTCGTAACAAACTTCCTAACCAACTTCAACCAACCTGTTTTTAACCAATTAATTTTAAAATCCTTCTAGAATAAGCAAATAAAAAACTGAATTTTAAGCTTTTTTAATTATAAAATAATCTCAAATGAATTATATAATAGTGCACAGTAGTATGGATATAAATAGTGTATATAAGTGTAGACTACTTGGGTTCATCATAATACACTTTAAGAAGTTGTCATTAAACACACAAAAATTTTTTCACCTACTTCTCTCTCTATGGGGGATTGGCAAGAGGTCCCAGCTCGCCGGAAGAATGGTAGACAGAATATGAAAGGGGAAGCCAAGGGGATGGGGGATACGACTAAATTCTATATTTCCAACATTCCCACTGGGTGTAATCCATGGGAGGTGTCGGAGTTCCTTGGTGGTTTTGGGGAGGTTGTGGGCTCGTATATTGCTAGGAAACGCGATAAAGAAGGGAATAGGTTTGGGTTTTTCACGTTTAAGAAGGTCAGGAATGCGTTGGATCTTGAGAAGAGATTGAATGGAGTTAAGATGGGGCCATGTAGATTGAGAGTGAATGTTGCTAAGTTTGCTGTGGAAAATATTGGGTTGTGGGAGTCGGAGGAAAAGATCGGTAGGTATAAAGAGAAACAAGAGGTAAGGTATGGAAGGAATCAAGAAAAGAATGAGGCGGTAAGACAACCTATGGTTAACATGCTTCCGGTTCGCCCTGGAGCTGGGTTGTCGTTCAAAGCTGTCCTTAATGGTAAGGCAGGTGTGAACCCAGGAGGTAATGTGGTGTCAACTTGTAAATCCATTAAGGTCCCGGATAATGTTGTGGCGTTCTTCGAGATCAGAGGAAAGGCCTTAATTGGGAGAGTTACTGATTTAAAGACGCTCACATGCATGAACAAAATCTTAGCGGATAGTGGGCTTGGTGGGCTTGATATTGTGTATGCTGGAGGTCTTTCGTTATTGTTGAACTTCCAGGAGAAAGACGATGCGATGGACTTTCTGTTGAAGAGGGAGGAATGGAGTAAGTGGTTCACGGTGTTGGACGTTTGGGTTGGCCAATCGTTGCCATTTGAACGGGTGGCTTGGCTCAAGATCCATGGTGTGCCCATTAACCTGGCTACAAACGAGGTTTTTGACGAGGTCGCTAGTCAGTTTGGAAAGGTGATCCATCCGTCTCAACTTAACCTTGAGGATGGTGATGTTTCAGTGGGTCTTGTGGGGGTTCTCGTAGGTGAGGGGTGAAGATTAATGATTCGGTTAATCTGAGATGGATGAACAAGAATTTTATGACGTGGATCACGGAGGAATCGGGTGCTTGGGACCCTGAGTGCGTTGGTGCTGTTGTTAGGAGGAAGGTGGATGTGACTGTTCCTTTAGTTAGTACTTGTGAAGAAGCATTGCCGGATTTGGTGCACGATCCGGTGTCGGAGATCGGTAAGGAAGTAGATGAATCGGTGGATAATTTAATGGAGGAGGGGGAATTTCGTTTTCCATTGCATGGGGATAATGGGGAACCCTAAAGGGTGCATGGGGAGATGCAAGAGACGTTTATTAATAATGATGATAGAGTGAATGATGTGGATATTGGTAAGGAGGTTGTTGGGGGTTGTGTGTCTCCTGAAGTGGGGGCGGAAGTTATTGGAAATATTGGTGTGGAGGTTAATTATGGAGTGGGCCTTAAGAGTGATAATAACAGTGGCATTATTTTTTCTGCCTCTAATATTGGGCTGAAGCCCAATGGAAAGCCTGGTAAGAAATGTAAAAGAAGTCAAAGGGCTAAAAACATTATCCATAGTCCTGTGGAGGCTATTCGACCAAAAAAGAGAAGCAGACAAGAGGATGATGACCCTTTTGATTTAGATAGGTTTATTGGTATTGTGAATAAGGATGCTATGGCAGGAGGGGAATCTCAAAACGGGGTGATGATAATTGTTTTCGGTGCGAAGGTGAGGAGGGTGGAGGCGTGAATAATGTGGAGGCCACTGCTGAGATTTTGGATAACAGGAGTCCTAGTGGGTGCAGAGGTGATGACGAAGCGGTGCAAGGTGTTTTGGTGGATGATGTTATTGATAAGGAAGTTGAGAATACTATCAGAATCGGAGCTGTGCTGGGTGTGGAGTTAGCTAATCAAGAGGTGTTGGTGCGGAAGTCTATTTCGGAAGAAGGTAACAATGTGGTCGATTTATGAATTTCTTGTCAATTAATGTGAGGGGGTTAGGGGGGATGGATAAGGTTCCTTGGATCAGTAAATTGAAAAAAGGTCAAGGGGTTGATTTTCTGGCGGTCCAAGAATCTAAAGTGGAAGATTTGTCAAGTTTTAATGGTAAGAGTATTTGGGGGAACAATAATTTTGGTATGGAATTTGTGGGTTCGGTTGGTCAATCTGGGGGTTTGTTGAGTATGTGGGACAAGGGGGTGTTTTCTCTAACTTCGTCTATTAAGAACCGAAATTTTCTTCTTGTTTCGGGGATCTTGATGGGCTTCAATGAAGTCGTCAATATTATGAATGTGTACGCTCCTCAGGGCGTAGCAGCGAAACGTGCTCTTTGGGACACCATAGGTACGCTTGTGGCGTCTTCTAGTGACATGTGGGTTATCCTGGGGGATTTTAATGCGGTCCGGTTTCCTGAGGAGAGAATGGGTTCGGTTTTTAAAAATTCGTGTGCTAGAAATTTCAATGCGTTCATCCATAGTTCCGGGTTAATGGAATTCTCTATGAAAGGGAAGAGGTTTACTTGTACTCGGGATAATGGGAAGAAATTGAGTAAAATTGATAGATTCTTGGTTTGTCCAAGCTTTTTCAACAGGTGGCCGGAGGCATGCTTAAGAGCCTTGCCGAGTCTTCACTCGGATCATTGTCCCTTATTGCTTACGACGGTCTCTAAAAACTTTGGTCCTAGGCCATTTAGAATTTTTAATTCATGGTTATCGAAAGTGGGTTTGGAAGAAGCTGTGTGTTCGGCGGCGTCTATTAAGAATGTGGAGGATCCTCCTGATGTCTTCTTGACGAAGAAGTTTGGTCGGATCAGGGTGTCACAACTCGTAAATTCTGGTCTTTTCCCGAACTTTCACATTTACTATTCATCGGTTACTATTCATCGATCACTATTCATCATTTTACTATTCATCATTTTTTAGGTCAGTTTGATATTCTGAGAAGCGTTTTAAAAATTTTACTATTCATAAAACACTATTCACCTCCGGAGAAAATTTGTCATTTATACGTGGGTTGCGTCATTTTTGTAAACGTACGATTTTTAATCTAAGAAACGTTATCTTATGAACTAATATTTTGAATATTGATCCGACACTCCCAACTATGGTCCTAAGACATTTTTACACTCATTATAATGATACAAAAATTATAAAATTCATTTACCCGTTATTTTGGAAATTTATTTAATTCGTATCGTACGTCTAATATAATTACGACGGTTTTCTTAAAAACTAAACGATAATCATCCAAACACCCAATACTTGTACCCAACATATTTTTACAAATTTTATGACTTTATTATGTTCCGAATAACTTTGATAAAATTTATTTCTAGCAAACCCGGTACCCGATAAAACCTAAAACCAACTAATACTACACATTCTTACCATTAACTCTCTAAATAATTACCCAACACAAACCCACTTTTCTCTCCTTTGTGAACCGGCCCCCCCCCCCCCCTCCTAAGCCATCTAATGAGCTAATCTCACCAACTCAATTTAATGTTTACCAAACTTTTGTCCCTAGATATATAATAAACTTTTCATCCATTTTTATCACTAAAAATCATTTTTACTAAACACAAGCAAACTTTTTCTCTCTTTTCTCTTAAGGGTGGATCGAACTAGGGTGTTCAAGGAGCAAGGAGAATAAATTTTCCAAGATCAAGCCATTTTATTGTTCCTTTTGTTGTCTTTGTTTGAGTTTTGTATTAAAAACTCAAGGTTTCTTTGGTTTTTCATCATCACAAGCTCACTAATCTTTCTTGTAAGTTGTCAAACTCTTGTTCATCATTTCTTCATGTTATTTTTATGGTCATATGATTTCATTCAAGGTTTACATGCATATGTTAGTATATACCACTCATTTATATATATATATGTAACTTTTGAACTCTAGAAATGGATTATAGTTAGATCCTTGTTAGATCCACTTGATTTATGATGTTTAGGAACCCATGACACCCTAAGAAGGTGTATGGTAAGATTAGACTAGATTTGTGGTGATTGAAAGTGGTTTGGTTGAAGTTGAAACAAGTTTGAAACTAGGAAAATGATTTTTGAAACTATATTTATACCTACTGTCCTTATTTTGAAATCGTGGGAAAATCAGTAGGTGGTGGGTAATTTTTGACCAAAGATTTAGAAAATACTTTCAAAAACGAAACTTTTGGCGAAAGAACGGATTAAAACGAGTTAATAACGAAGGAGATATGATTTTCCGAATTTAACAACGAAAACTAGTTTTCTGAAAAACTGCTTGCTGATGAACAGTTGTCACGGGCTGTTTTGGGCATAAAACTTGATCTAGCCGTCCCGACTTATCAAAAATATGTTAGTATGTTGTCCCACGATTCCGGGAATGTAAAGAACATAGAAAACGAGCTTAAAACGACCAAGATATACACTTTTGAAACTAGGCGAACTATATATATATTTGACAACTTCTAATAGCACATATTCTCTTAAGTTATGGAAACACTATAAATCAACGCCAACGCTTATTTTCAAACTACGAGTGGTATAGGCTTCATGTGCATGTACATTCATCGCATCCTCTCATAATTTAAGTAGATCGTATCATTCGTTCATTATAGGTCGCGGTTAGAGATCGAACCTCATTTCTGTGTAACCACTTTTGTCTTCGTAGCTATCGCACCAGGTGAGTCATAGCCCCTATTCTTTTAAATTGTTTTGTTAACTTTTTGGGGGAGAATACATGCTCGTTTTTACATGAATTACTACTTGACCTTTTGAACTTGACTTGACTATTGAACTTGACTTGACTTGACTTTTGAACTTGACTTAAACTTTTGACCCTAATGTACCGTACGTACTATGACCTAAAGTCTCGCCATTTTTGGTGGAGCGTGCAAAGTCTCACCTTATTGGTGGAGCATTCTTAACCCTAAAGTCTCGCCTTATTGGTGGAGCGTGCTAAGTCTCCCATGTTCGGAGCGTTCTTAATCTTATATAATAGTTGTATGATGTACTGTTCGTACATTCGCATTGTTCGACGCCTATTAGTAGTATGGATAGCGCTATTTGAGGTCGGCCAACCTCTCGTCCACCATGTTACGGGACGCATATTATTTAATTAGGGGCTTTGCATGACATACATTATTATATAGGTGGTGCTTATATTGTGACTTATTATGACCGCGGGTACTTGACTACTAGACCTAAACTATATTTTAGCAGTGGGTTGTGAACACACAGGTTACAAGGCTCTTATGGCGGGACTTGTAACTGAGTGGATTTACGATGCCTTTGCTGTGTGATCACTTTTCTATATACTTTATTTGTTAAACAACTCTATGAACTCACCAACCTCGTGTTGACACTTTAGCATGTATTTTCAGGTTTTAAGTTATGGCACGCTACTGGAGGTTTTGGCAGGGCATGGCATGGTCATAGAAGACTCTGATTATTAATTTGGGGACCGTTTTAAACTATTTTAAGGGCCTACTTCCGCACTACTTTTAACGATGTAAATTCAATATTTTTGGTTAAACGATTTTATTTTAAATAAGTAAAGTGAAAACCATTTTTGAACTTGTGTTGTAATACCAATTGAGTTACACCCCAGCTACACTTATGCTTCCGCTGGACCCGATTTTGGGGGTGTGACAGATTGGTATCAGAGCTCTGGCTATAGCGAACTAAGTGTTTTTAAAACCTAGACTATAGCTACTTTTACAAAAAACTTAACCCTATGACCGTCACGTGCCTGCCTGCCAAGCTGAAGCCTCACTTGTGGTTTGTTGCTGACTTAGGTGATGAGATTTGTGTCTCATTATCTGGTATATTATGTTCATTTATTCTAATTGATTTCTATCATTGTCTTTCATATGAGCATGTTCACGTATCATATATGTCACCCTGTTATGTTTCTCCTAGCATAGTTTCATCTTTTGACCTCGAGTTTGGTCACCTGCCTTAGTCTTTCTGTACGTCTTGGTATTTGTGAAGGACATAGTCTTAGTATAACTGAGCTGAGTATTTCAAAATTCATGGAACCTCGGTGGAATATAGACTAGTCACCTATATTCAACCCGGGATAGTGGGACATAGGCTGACTACCTATATCCGACTCAGAAATGAATTTTGCAACACTAAGAATGGTTATAATAAAATTCTGTCTGGATTGAATTCTCTACTCAATTTCTAAATACTTCATTTATGTGTGTGTATACCCTCGTTGTCAGAACGTTTATACTTTTCATCACCTCGTGAACCGCCGCCTAGAAGCACGTCAACTTGTCATTTCGTCTCATGAATCTTCACCTTTATAACACTTCGGAGACCAACGTTAACTGAACTTCGGGACGAAGTTCCCTTATGGGGTAGAGACTGTCACAACTCGTAAATTCTGGTCTTTTCCCGAACTTTCACATTTACTATTCATCGGTTACTATTCATCGATCACTATTCATCATTTTACTATTCATCATTTTTGAGGTCAGTTTGATATTCTGAGAAGCGTTTTAAAAATTTTACTATTCATAAAACACTATTCACCTCCGGAGAAAATTTGTCATTTATACGTGGGTTGCGTCATTTTTGTAAACGTACGATTTTTAATCTAAGAAACGTTATCTTATGAACTAATATTTTGAATATTGATCCGACACTCCCAACTATGGTCCTAAGACATTTTTACACTCATTATAATGATACAAAAATTATAAAATTCATTTACCCGTTATTTTGGAAATTTATTTAATTCGTATCGTACGTCTAATATAATTACGACGGTTTTCTTAAAAACTAAACGATAATCATCCAAACACCCAATACTTGTACCCAACATATTTTTACAAATTTTATGACTTTATTATGTTCCGAATAACTTTGATAAAATTTATTTCTAGCAAACCCGGTACCCGATAAAACCTAAAACCAACTAATACTACACATTCTTACCATTAACTCTCTAAATAATTACCCAACACAAACCCACTTTTCTCTCCTTTGTGAACCGGCCCCCCCCCCCTCCTAAGCCATCTACTCGGGTGTAAACGAGCCGAGTCGAGTCGAGTATTGACAAGCTCGAGCTCGGCTCGACATATAATACTCGAGCTCGAAGCTCGGCTCGAGCTCGACCGAGCCTCAAAATTCAAGCTCGAGCTCGGCTCGATCACTAAAACTCGAGCTCGAGGCTCGGCTCGGCTCGTATATATTAAATAAAATCAAGTTTTTGAAAAAGTCACTATAGAAAAGCTCGAGCTCGGCTCAAAATTCAAGCTCGAGCTCGGCTCGTATATTCTTGAAGGGCATATATGTAATTATAGAAAAGCTCGTTAAGGCTCGCGAGCTTCACGAGCCGAGTAACATAGAACTCGAACTCGACTCGACATCTTACACGAGTAGCTCGAGCTCGAGCTCGACTCGTTTAAAATCGAGTCGAATCGAGTATTTTTCGAGTCGATCTCGAGTTACTCGCGAGTTGTCTCGGCTCGATTACACCCCTACTAATGAGCTAATCTCACCAACTCAATTTAATGTTTACCAAACTTTTGTCCCTAGATATATAATAAACTTTTCATCCATTTTTATCACTAAAAATCATTTTTACTAAACACAAGCAAACTTTTTCTCTCTTTTCTCTTAAGGGTGGATCGAACTAGGGTGTTCAAGGAGCAAGGAGAATAAATTTTCCAAGATCAAGCCATTTTATTGTTCCTTTTGTTGTCTTTGTTTGAGTTTTGTATTAAAAACTCAAGGTTTCTTTGGTTTTTCATCATCACAAGCTCACTAATCTTTCTTGTAAGTTGTCAAACTCTTGTTCATCATTTCTTCATGTTATTTTTATGGTCATATGATTTCATTCAAGGTTTACATGCATATGTTAGTATATACCACTCATTTATATATATATATGTAACTTTTGAACTCTAGAAATGGATTATAGTTAGATCCTTGTTAGATCCACTTGATTTATGATGTTTAGGAACCCATGACACCCTAAGAAGGTGTATGGTAAGATTAGACTAGATTTGTGGTGATTGAAAGTGGTTTGGTTGAAGTTGAAACAAGTTTGAAACTAGGAAAATGATTTTTGAAACTATATTTATACCTACTGTCCTTATTTTGAAATCGTGGGAAAATCAGTAGGTGGTGGGTAATTTTTGACCAAAGATTTAGAAAATACTTTCAAAAACGAAACTTTTGGCGAAAGAACGGATTAAAACGAGTTAATAACGAAGGAGATATGATTTTCCGAATTTAACAACGAAAACTAGTTTTCTGAAAAACTGCTTGCTGATGAACAGTTGTCACGGGCTGTTTTGGGCATAAAACTTGATCTAGCCGTCCCGACTTATCAAAAATATGTTAGTATGTTGTCCCACGATTCCGGGAATGTAAAGAACATAGAAAACGAGCTTAAAACGACCAAGATATACACTTTTGAAACTAGGCGAACTATATATATATTTGACAACTTCTAATAGCACATATTCTCTTAAGTTATGGAAACACTATAAATCAACGCCAACGCTTATTTTCAAACTACGAGTGGTATAGGCTTCATGTGCATGTACATTCATCGCATCCTCTCATAATTTAAGTAGATCGTATCATTCGTTCATTATAGGTCGCGGTTAGAGATCGAACCTCATTTCTGTGTAACCACTTTTGTCTTCGTAGCTATCGCACCAGGTGAGTCATAGCCCCTATTCTTTTAAATTGTTTTGTTAACTTTTTGGGGGAGAATACATGCTCGTTTTTACATGAATTACTACTTGACCTTTTGAACTTGACTTGACTTGACTTTTGAACTTGACTTAAACTTTTGACCCTAATGTACCGTACGTACTATGACCTAAAGTCTCGCCATTTTTGGTGGAGCGTGCAAAGTCTCACCTTATTGGTGGAGCGTTCTTAACCCTGAAGTCTCGCCTTATTGGTGGAGCGTGCTAAGTCTCCCATGTTCGGAGCGTTCTTAATCTTATATAATAGTTGTATGATGTACTGTTCGTACATTCGCATTGTTCGACGCCTATTAGTAGTATGGATAGCGCTATTTGAGGTCGGCCAACCTCTCGTCCACCATGTTACGGGACGCATATTATTTAATTAGGGGCTTTGCATGGCATACATTATTATATAGGTGGTGCTTATATTGTGACTTATTATGACCGCGGGTACTTGACTACTAGACCTAAACTATATTTTAGCAGTGGGTTGTGAACACACAGGTTACAAGGCTCTTATGGCGGGACTTGTAACTGAGTGGATTTACGATGCCTTTGCTGTGTGATCACTTTTCTATATACTTTATTTGTTAAACAACTCTATGAACTCACCAACCTCGTGTTGACACTTTAGCATGTATTTTCAGGTTTTAAGTTATGGCACGCTACTGGAGGTTTTGGCAGGGCATGGCATGGTCATAGAAGACTCTGATTATTAATTTGGGGACCGTTTTAAACTATTTTAAGGGCCTACTTCCGCACTACTTTTAACGATGTAAATTCAATATTTTTGGTTAAACGATTTTATTTTAAATAAGTAAAGTGAAAACCATTTTTGAACTTGTGTTGTAATACCAATTGAGTTACACCCCAGCTACACTTATGCTTCCGCTGGACCCGATTTTGGGGGTGTGACACAGGGATAGCATTAGAAGGTGGAAAACTGATATGTTAGATAATGAAAGCAAAGAGGAGGAGGCGGCTAAGGTTGATATTGAAAGACTTGAGGCTGATATGGAAGCTAGGGGTCTCTCGGAAGAAGAGGAATGGATTTATGCCGAAAGCAAGAAGGTGTTAAGGGAGTTGGAGGTTAACAAACAAATGGATATTAAGCAGCGTTCTCGGGTGCGATGGGCCCTAGATGGTGATGAGAATTCTAGCTTCTTCCATGGAGTTGTTAATTGTAGGAAGGCGAGTAATAACATTTCCGGGCTGATGATTCAAGGGACTTGGGTAACGAAACCAAGTTTGGTTAAGAAGGAGGTTTTCAACTTTTTCAAGAGCCGTTTTGTGGAGGAGCATTGTGTGCGGCCTAGGATGGAATGCTGGAATATTAGGCGTATAGATGGGGATGAAATGGAGAGTTTGTCTGATAGGTTTTCGGTTTCGGAGATCAAAATGGCAGTGTTTGGATGTGGGGAGGATAGAGCTCCAGGTCCGGATGGGTTGAATATGAGATTTATCAAGCGATTTTGGTTCCTTTTTGAACGTGACTTCGTGGACATTTTGGAAGCCTTTTTTAACAGCGGTGATATCAGCTTGGGATGCGGCTCGTCCTTTATAACATTGATCCCAAAAGGTCATGATTCGGTTGAGTTGAATAACTTTCGTCCTATTAATCTTGTGGGGATTATTAGTAAGACGATCTCTAAGGTGTTATCTAACCGGCTTAAGTCTGTGCTCGGAAAGGTTATCTCTAATTCTCAGTCGGCTTTTTTAAAAGAAAAATTTATCCTTGACGGGCCGCTGATTATCAATGAGGTCATTACGTGGTGCAAAAGGAATAAAAAACAGACTTATATATTGAAGATCGACTTTGAGAAAGCATATGACAATGTGAATTGGAATTTTGTCATTGATATTATGGCTCAGATGGGTTTTTCTCGGGCTTGGTGTGTTTGGATAAGGGGTATCCTTAAATCTGCGCGATCTTCGGTGCTGGTTAATGGTTCGCCTACGTTCGAGTTTCAGTTTGGGAAAGGGATGCGCCAAGGTGATCCGATTTCCCCATTCCTTTTTCTTATTGTTATGGAATCGCTTTCGTGTATGCTCAACAAGGCGCAAGAGGAAGGTCTGATCAAAGGGATTAGCACTCCTAATGATGGACCTGTTATTTCGCATCTTCTTTTTGCTGATGATGCTATCATCATTGGAGAGTGGTCGGATTCATGCCTTGCTAATGTGGTGAGAATCCTTCGGTGTTTCCATGTTTGTTCCGGGTTAAAAATCAATTTATCGAAGTCTTGCCTTTATGGGATGGGGGTGAGTGAGGCGGAGGTGGTTGAAAAAGCTAAGCTTGTGGGATGTAAAGTTGGGGAGTTACCTTTCAAGTATTTGGGTATTACGGTTGGGGCTAATATGAACCGTATCAACAATTGGAGGCCTGTGTATGATGTGTTTGAAACACGTTTGTCGAAGTGGAAGGCCGGGTGTTTGTCTATTGGTGGGAGAACCACGCTGATTAAGTCAGTTTTGGAAAGCCTCCCGTCGTACTATTTCTCTCTTTATAAAGCCCCGTGCAAAGTTATTAAGGATTTGGAATCTTTAATCAGCAACTTTCTATGGGGAGGGTCAAAAGAGGAGTATAAGATGCATTGGGTCGCGTGGGATAGAGTTTGCACACCGAAGAATAAAGGGGGTCTTGGTCTATGTAAGTTGAAGGTGTCTAATATTGCGTTAATCTCTAAGTGGGGTTGGCGGTTTAAGAATGAATGTGATAGCCTTTGGT
The DNA here is from genome assembly GCA_030686995.1 of Artemisia argyi. Lineage (NCBI taxonomy): Eukaryota > Viridiplantae > Streptophyta > Magnoliopsida > Asterales > Asteraceae > Artemisia > Artemisia argyi. Next base: position 168,531,969 of record CM060693.1, on the reverse strand, counting down.
GTGAGGTTGTGAAGGCGTTCCACATTTCCAATCGCAGCTGGGATTTTCTTCCAGTTCGTAAAACATTGAACGGAGTGTGGAGTAATATTGTTAAAACTATGTCTAGGACTGTGGTTGCGGGGTTGCCAATCAGAAGTTTTTTTAAAGGAAAAGTGGGGAGTGGGTCTGATATTTCTTTTTGGATTGACCCTTGGCTGTTGAATGTGCCTCGTATGGTGGTTTGTTCTAGATTATTTAGGTTAGAGTCCTTTAGAAGATGTAAGGTTAGCGACAGGCTGAAAAGGACGGAGTTTGGTGTTTTACGGTTTTGGAATTGGAAAAGATCGGTTATGTCGAATGAGGAAAAAGCTGAATGGGAAGTGCTTGATAGGTTGTTGGAAGGTGCTGTGATGGCAGACTCGAAGGATAAATGGGTGTGGGTTGGGGCTGGTGATGGTAAGTTTTCGGTGGGAGCTGTAAGGAGTTTGATGAACAACGATAGGGATTATTGTAATATCCAAGTCTTCGAGTGGTGTAAATGGGTTCCTATCAAATGTAATATCTTTGGGTGGCGGGCTGAGATGGGAAAGATTCCGACAGCTATGGCGCTTAGGCACAGAAACGTTCCGGTTATCGACGTTTCTTGTCCGTTTTGTGGCGATGTGGAGGAGACGGTGGACCATCTTTTCACCGGCTGTATGGTTGCCAATGCCCTTTGGCAGCATGTAGCGTCCTGGTGTAAGGTCCATAACTGGTTTGCTTTTTCTTTCAAGGACCTGGTGGAAGTTCATAACTTTGTTGGGTTATCGGGGAGAGCCAAAGACATTTTCCATGGCATTATTATTATAGGGTGTTGGAGCATATGGAGAGCGAGAAACGGCCTCAAGTTTCAAAATAAGAAGTATAGGATGGAAGAAATCATATGTGAAGTTAAAGTGTTGGGTTTTCTTTGGGCCAAAAATAGAGCTAAAGTGTCTTCTTTGTCTTGGGTTGATTGGTGTAAATTTGTAATTATGTAAGTGTTTGCTGTTGTTTGTGCTGCCCCGTCTTGTGGGTTGGCGGTTTTTAATGATATTTACCTTTCAAAAAAAAAAAAAAAAAAGTGTAGACTACTCAAATGGTTTAAATGATGTCACAACAATCATTCTTCTATACACTTGGATAGCGATAGATACATAAATGCATGCATTCATAAATATGTCATAGATGTATCATACCCCGTATGAGAAAACACACGTATCATACATGATACACCATGCACACCCCATACTCGATTCATTCGAATAGGATTGCATTTGCATTAGTTGCATTGGACATAAGTCCATGTCAGAACACAGCACCTGCTGCCACTCTCTCATAGAGATAGAATTGAAGAATACTCCCATAACCATCTCACAGTTTCTTACATGCTACTTTTGCTTTTATTCTTTTGTAAAATTTTAATTCATGTATAATTTAATAATAGTTAAAGAGCTTGTTATTTTAATCAAAAGTACAAAACTTTTATAGATTAAATGAAAGAACTATGTATAAAAAGGTATATAGGTATGCAAAAAGACAAAATACAATGCCTAAAAAACCACACAAACTATACAATGTTTAAGCAACAAAAGACAAATCGTGCTTAACCAAATTACCTCATTTATTTAGTTTCTAAATGATTGGTGAGTATATATTGTGTATGATTGAGGATGATGGAAAGATGATAGGTAAAGATATATTATTATCATAATAACCATTTTATATACTATCATCTATAAAATACTTCACCAAAAATATTCTTTTTTCTAAAATGAGAAAGTGAAATTATCTTTATCTTGTTCGGGTAGTGATCATGGAACTGCTCCCCCGCCACAAGCGGGGGATTCTGCAAAAACAAAAGCAATAATACATGCACATATTTTAACATTTTCTATTTGGATTCTAGATATGTGTGAGCTACACATGCAATAACACACAAATATGCTAAAAAATACTACCCCTATGGGTGTTCAAACGTGTCAAAAGACTTCTTCGTATCAAAGATTTGAATTCGATCTTTTTTGTATTATATACTATTGTTTGTGAGTGTCGATATGTATAAGTGTAACAATATATATCAGCATGTTCTTTCTTTTGGATTTGATAGCCATATAAGCTAGCTAGTTATATATTGCCACATGGAATTTTAATATGCAAGTCTATTTGCTTTTGTATTGTACCTGTACGTAGTAGTTATTGAATTGACTAGTTGCACTACTAAGCTAGCTTGTTATACAATCCACACTTTTGTTTAGCAAAATCTTATGCTTCATACTTTTGCAATATTTGTCACGTCTAAAAGTAAAAAGTACCAGCTAATAGGGTAAACAAGGGGCATATAAAAGCATACCATATCATATACATAGATAAATTTTTTAGATAAAAATAGTGGAGTAAAAAAGGGAGATAACATGCATGTGTGGGTGTAGGGCATGTAGGGAGGACACTACCCTTGTCTTCTGCTTCCTGGGCCTTTTTGTTCATTAAGATTTAGGGGACAAATTGCATCAAGTTCTTCAATCCTAAGTTACCCACACTTCCCACTTCTCATTAACATAACCTTTACTTAATCATATTTGAATGTACGAATTTAGAAAAAACTAATTGTTAAACATGCATGATGGTCCAACTATAGTTGTATATGCATGGTTTTGAAGTTTTTATATTGTTAATCATAATGTTTTCTAATTAATTGTTATAACCAGAGGTGATGCTGGCTATAACTTTGTACATGGATTGACCGACTTGTTTCAAACGAGTGAAATGAGTCGAGTATAAAGATTAGCCAAAATTAAACCGGCCAAACGGGTTACGTTGAATGTAGTCCAAAGCATAGATTTAAATTTTCGATCGAAGTGAATATATAATGACTTGTAATTATACGTCAATAGTATATTTTTGTTATATCAAATGTATACACTTTTGTGTGAAATGAATTGTGCATGCATGATTTCCTCATCACTCACACCATTACACCAACTTGGAGTTTGTAAAATGTAGGCTTAAAGGGGAGGACACAGACACTAGCCCTTGTATTGCGTTCTTGAGCCTCTTCCACTGTGTAACATTTTAGGGACAAATTAGAAGAAAACCTTCATCTATACAATGTATTGTATAGTAGCCTAGTAGGCACATGAGTATTTGATAAAATACAAGAAATGAATATTGTAATCGGAATGTGTTTCTAAAACTTAAAACACAATAAATATCAAAAGAAAAAAAAAAATGCAGTAGAAAACTTTTAATTGTCCTCCACGAGACTTGACAACTCTAATTTAGCTAAATCATCATAACTATTTTAGTGGCGTACTAATAAATATTTGTGGTTTTATTCATCAAAGTATGAGTGATTTCATTTAATTCAAGTAATGTGCTTTTTTTCCTCATTGTAATTGAGAAGAGTCACTACAACAAAATAGTAACATGCTCACACTTATTAGAGCATGGCGCCACACTTTAAAGTGTGAAGAATTAAAAAGTTCACACTAGTATGTGTGTGAACCAATTGAGTGTAGCAAATATTGTCACATTTTTATGTGTAAAGGTTTAAAAATATTTTCACACTTTTAAGTGTGAGGGTTTTAAAACAATTCTTCACACTTTTTAATGTGATGATTTTGATTTTGAAATAATTCTTCACACTTTTAAGTGTGATGCTTTTGATTATAAAATAATTCTTCACACTTTTAAGTGTGAGATTGAAATTCTTCACACTTTTTAAGTGTGAAGATTTTGAAACAATTCACACTCTTAAGTGTGAATACTTTTAAGAAAAAGTTCACACTTTATAAAGTGCGAAGAAAAAAATGTGTAAAAACGACAAATTTGTTGTAGTGAGTGTGAAAACCAAATAATCCTTGGATCAAGTACTGCATTATCAAACTTTGCGTTACCAAATTTAGCGTCCTTAAGTAGTCTCTATCTTTGTATACCAAACATGATAATTATAGTAATGAACTAAACGCACAAAATATGTTAATGGTATGTTGTCTACCTTGTGGTTTATCTTGGAAAATATGAGAATTATAGTAATGAATAAAAGCTAAACAATGCCGAGAATAAAAAATTTTAAAACCTGGTGCATTTAAGATAAATTAAAGCTTTTTTAATTATTATTTTACAAAAACTAGCGTTGCGCCACAAGAATTTATGAGTGGCCCATGAACTCCAAGACTCACCCTGATTTCGTCCATGTCTGCACTTATAATGTTAAAACAAAGGTCCAAGGTGCTAGTACTTCAATTTGTTTATTTGGGTAGCCAATAACACCGCAAATTATCAACATGGCATCCCTTCGACATTTCTGTTTTGAGTCCATCAAATGTGATCATATCAGCTACGACTTCACTTGCACGCCTAGTTGGCATTTTGGCTTATTCCGTCATTAATGTTGACCATTTGACCATTGCGGTTCTTAGAGCAATGGGTGTCTTAACACTGAGTTAAACTTTAACTCAGTGCTACGTGAGCGCCACATCAGCTTTAACCTTTTCACCTTAACTAAAAAAAACAAAAACACCCCTTATCATAACTCACATTAACTTAACTTTAACTCAAATATTTTCAAATTCAACCCTAAACTAAAAATAATACTTCATTTAATAACTAACATAACATTTAAAACACAAATTACATTAAACATTAAAGTGAAAACATGAAATACATTAAACATTAAACTGAAAACATGAAATACATAGTCCGATTACTACAAACTACGATACGGTAATGAAAATAAAACTACGAACTAATAAAAGGAATCATCTGAGACCCAACCCTCCTCACTCGAAGTCTTTGATTTCTGAGGGCCAAGCCTCATGTTCCATCGGTATTCTGCTTCTCTTCGTTCTCGTTCCCTACGAGCAGCTGCCTCTTGTGCTTCGGCTTGTTGAAACTCTCGGAATACTTCTTCATCTTGTTCAAGTTGTCGGAGACATTCCTTTGAAAAGTTAAACGGATTGTTTTGGAGGTCAACCGGTGGAGTGTTAACCGGTGAAATGTTTGCCCGTTGATTATCAGTTGGGAGTACGGGAAAGAGAACTTCTGGTGGAGTGTTTTGTAGTTGATTTTCATTTGGGAATACAGGAAATAGATCTGCAGGTGGAGTGTTTTGTGGTTCATTTTCATTTGGCAATATCGGAAAGAGATATTTCGGTTGAGTGTGATAAACAGATTCATTATCCGGTGGATTATGGATTTGTTGAGAGAAATCTTTGTGTGACATTGTTGATAATCCGTATATGAGTTGTGTGTGAGTCTGTGGATGAGTATTTATAGGACCCTTTTTGCAATTAGAATTTGAGTTTATCCCACTTGTTTTTGAAATTTGAATTTATGTTTAAATTATTTGAAATTTGGAATTATTTGCAATTTGAATTTGCGTTTATCCCACTCGTTTAAATTTGAATTTGAATTTTAAATAAATCCCGCCCGTTTAAATTTGAATTTGAATTTGAATAAATCCTGCTCTTATTGTTTCACACAGCTATAAATAACATAGCATAACACACTATTTTTCACACACTTATATATCTAACCATTTTACAAAATTGTTTCATAGTTCAAACATTTGAGATGAGTACTCGTTGGTCACAAGTAGAAGAAACCTTGCTAGCTGAAGTTTGGATTGAAGTTTCCCGATAATAACACACCCATAATGATCACACATTTTGGAATCGGGTTGTAGACATGTTTAACAATCAGACTGTCGGTAACAATCGTAACAGAAATATGGTCACAGGTAAATGGACAAGACTTAACTGTGAGTGTAAAAAATTCAACGCTATTTACAATGAGTTGCAGCGTACAAGCAGGGAAAATGACAGTGATTGTCTCAATAACGCAAAGACCATTTTTGAACAACGCTTTGGTGGGAAAAGCTTTCACTATATTCACGTGTGGGAGGTGATGAGAAACCACCCCATATGGCTAATTTATGGTTAACGGTGTTGTATGATTTAGTATCGTTTTTAACTTTTCCCGTATCGTTTTTAATATGTTGTAATGTTACTTTAAGTTTGAATTTGAATAAAATGCTTAACGGTTAGTTTCCCCTAAAATCTCATGCAACGACTAGTTTCCCCTATAAATTCCACTTTAACACAAACACTTCGTATTCTCACACAAGTATCACTAATTTTTACACGAACACTATACTAACAAACCAGCTGAGGTGCAAAAGACTATCCTTACCCGATTACGCAGTGAACAAGAAAATGAACTCAAGCTGATTAACAATTTGCTAGGTGAGATAACTCGTATTATGCTACAGATGCATGATCGTACTCCAGAGGTCGAAAGGTTGCGAGAGATGCCTCAAGACCATCCAGCTATCAGGGTTGGTCTAGAAACTCTATTAAGAAATGATGAAACAGATCTGCAACTTTGTGTCGCCTTGAAGATGGTTAGGGAACAAGTGTTGCAAGTGTGGGAAGAGAAGTCAGATCTCGTCGACAATTACAAATCTATCTAAAAGCTTCATGAGAATCGATGGATGATTTGTGTTTTCGTATTGTTTTGTATTGGATTCTGAATTTTAAATTACAATTTGAATTTTAAGAACCAACGGGGTGTTTTGGATTTGTTGGTTTTTGAATTTGAATAATATAAAATGTTACAAGGGGCCAAAGTGTTTTTTTTTAATATTAAAAAATGCCTTAACGCTGCATTAAGAGGATAACGTCCCACGTTAACGCCGCCTTAACGCAGCTAGACAGTGTGTTAACGCAAGGTTTAACTCGCTGAGTTAAGGTTTAACGTGGAGCAAACGTTAACATACCCATTGCTCTTAGACACTTGTGATTTTAGAAATCTCCAAATATATGCGATTGAAATCATTTTTGGTCAAAATGTTCCAGATTGGTTTTATTGGTCCCAAGATTATTATTTGTTGTCTCTCATGAACTCATACAAACCAACGCCTACTATCAAAGTTTTCTATGAACCTTTTCGAAATGTTTCGACGAGCCTTGACGACACAAGCACGTCCAACTAGACTAAAGAACGATTTGAGCACCAACACATTGACTCAAAATGAAGTTCTAATTTAATTTAGAATGCAACCACGAACAATGAAAAATAAACCACGCAACGACACTTATTTTCAATCGACTCGATCTGAATATCGTTATACACTTAGAGCATGAGGTATAGCAAAGTTATACCTCCAACATTATAGCCACAATAGCGTTATCCCATTACCTTATCTTAAGTTGTCGTTGTTATAGCTTCACCATCGGTGGAGCAATGCTATGATTAGTGCGTGTATGTTTGTGTTTTGTTATATTATTGTAGATTAAGTTTTTTATATTACAAGTGGGGTGGAATATGTTTCGCTATTTTGTTTGACATTATGATGATGTGGTAACACCTTTTCCATGACATGATGCTCTTATGCAGGGTGTGGCCATGTGCAACAAACCGAAATACCGAATCTAAAAGCAAAAAGCCATAAAAAAACCAATGGTTTGCTTCTTGAATATGTCATATAAGATGCATTTATCTTATAGGATCTTTAATGGTCATTAGTTTTTTATTGTTATTATTTTATGACTTTACGACATATAAACAAGTATCTTCGCCTTTTTCATGATCAATTGTTTATTATTTTCATTTTTGCATGTTTCTTTATTTTTGAAAATTGAAAGTATATCATGATGCATTACAAATTCAATATTGGAAGACCAAACTGATGTGCAGTTGACGTAAAGCAAGCTTAAACCCCCCCGCCCCCCTAGGAAATCTACTTAATCGATGTAGTATAGTAAAGGAAAGTCTGGAGGATTGATCATTTACTAAAGAAATAGTGAGATAGACTCGTAAAGTATGTCGAAATAATATAAGGGAACTAAAGGAAATTATTTTTGGTATTTCTGTGTTTTAGTTGAAAGCAAGCAAAATATTTGGGTTTTCAAAGGTTTGATTTTAAACTAATGTTAATCTAAAAGATAATGAAATTATAATGCAAGGAAAGTAAATTTGTGTAAACTTTTATGATGAAAACATATTTACATAGGGTACACTACCCCTTATTATTATCTAGTTACGTCTATTGAATTTGTCACGCCTTAGTTGGTGATTATGGAGAATATTTCTAGATTAGTGATGTTCCTTGATCCAGCTCCTACACCCTATAGCAATTAGCCTAGTGCCGATGTCTAGCTCCTAAAACTAATCACGACGCATTACCTATCCAACGCGTTAACGTCTCGCAATCCAACACGATAAACACCGCTCTACGGTCGCTATGTGTTGCACACAAATGTGATCAAAGAACCCTAGGCGACTCTGCAAAGCCAATAACCTAGGCAAATTCTATTGAAGATCTATTCAATTCACAAGCAATATATAAGCATAACACCAACAAGAAATCAATAAATACAACTAAATAATAACAAGTTTCATTCAATCCTAAGTAAATGCTAAAATATATAATCTAGCAAGCATATGAAGAACAAGTAACAGACATAATCAAGCAACAAATGATAAACATAAGTGAATGATTAATGTATAAACTTATTCTGATGTTATACTTCAATTACAATGGAAGAATTGACTGAAAAACTCATAAAATTTGGCTAGGGTTTGTGTCCCAAAGTTTGCAAACGAATTATGAAAAATTACAAAAATATACATTATAACTAGAGCTGACAGCATTAGCTCGACTTCATCGACTTAGGGTTTTTTTTTTCTTTTTTTTTCCCCCATCGTCATAGGCTGGCGGCGTCAAGCTTTGGAGGTGATGGCGGTAAGTGATGAGTGATGACGGCGTTGCCACTCTCTGGTCTAGAGAACTTAAATTTCTAGCCCTTTTTTGTGACGGCGTCAGCCAACATGCTCACGATTTTGAACTTTTGTTTGTTTTCTTCCAAATTTTATTTAAATGAACTCAAAACTTGTCCAAATTCAGCAAATGTATAATCCTTGACTTGGGAATCAAATAGGACTGATTTTAAGCCAAAATAAAGATAAAATAAGGAAATGCATGTGGTAAATGACCCTTGAAAATGTTAACAAAACTTTGATAAATAATATTAAAAGTGGTAAGAATACCAGTCTTTCAAAGCAGAGGTCAAGGGTTCGAATCTAACGGGAAGAAAATTAATCCTTTACTAGCCATAGAGGTTCGCACGCACCGATCTAGGCTATCCAAAAGAATAGTTGTCTTGAGATCTCTTGGCTCGCAATGTTGAATCAAAAACTTAAGTAAATAATAAATAAAAGAAGTTCAAAAAGTAAAAACAAAAAATCCAATACCAAAATGAAAAAGAAAAAAATTGAAGTTAGATAAAGGGTTGATTGCTTAAAACTGTATCATAATTGTCATTTTTTGTTATTGTATGTACTGAACTATTTTTTTGTTATTGTGCACCGAACTTTCAAATTTCGATTACTGTGTGTATTTTGTGACTATTTAGCCATGTAAAATGATTATTTTACCCTTCAGATTTAAAAATAAAACGATTACTGTGTGTATTTTGTCACGTTTCTCTGTTCAAATCTCGTGCTCAGCTTGTTCCAGGGTCTTTGCGGGTGATATTTACGGGGATCATCCTGTATCGTGCGCTGTTATTATTGGTATTAAATATCGGCATAATGTGGTGCGCGATACCCTTGTTGATATATGTTCTCGGTCGGGGATCTCGGCTCGTAAAGAAGTTGATATTGGCCTTAGCGGAGAAAGGGACAGATCCTTACGGCCAGCTGATGTGTTGTTATACTCGTAGGATGGAGGACTTGATGTTTGTGTCGATCTGACAGGGTCATCGCCCTTGACGCAAACTGATATGGTTGATTTCGTGACGGGTAGTGCGGTGGTTGAGGCTGCACAACGTAAACGCGCCAAATATGAGGCTAAGTGCGCGAATATTGGATATGGTTTCTTCCCTTCTCATTCTCTTTTTTTGGTGAACTTGAGAAGGATGCGGTGACTCTGCTGAAGCGAATCGGAAAGTTCTTCGCGACTCAAGACATTGGGGCACGTGCTGCTATTCATATTTTTAGTAGGATTAGCTTTGCTATAGCTAGAGGGGTGGGGGCTCAGCTTGTATCGCGGCTCCCCACTAATTTCTTGTAAATCCTATAAGTTTCTAATAAAGTGTTATTTATAAATAATAATAATAATAATAATAATAATAATAATAATAATAATAATAATAATAATAATAATAATAATAATAATAATAATAATAATAATAATAACGTTAAGAGCGGTGCTTTTATTTTTTCATCGAGTTAGGTGTTGTTTGTTTTTTCAGAGCTTTTACCTCTTCATCTGCAAACCATGTCTGCAGAAGAAGAGGTGCACATAAGCTCTTAGTCTACAAGAATAAGACCGTTTATTTTTGTGTTATTGAAGTACTTATTTATTTATTTCTTTTTTCACTAGTGTTTTTTTTGCGCTACTTAAGTACATTTTTTTCCTTTTTCTTTTTGTTTTCACTAGTCTTTTTACGTTTTCGTCCGTTTTTTACGTTTTGGTACATTTTTATGTTTTTTTACGTTTTCGACCGTTATTTAACATTTTGTCTGTTTTTTGACGACTTCGTCTGTTTTTTATGTTTTTTTACGTTTTTGTCCATTTTTCTGCGTTTTCGTCTATTTTACGTTTTTCTATGTTTTTTTTACGTTTTCGTCTATTTTTTACGTTTAGTACATTTTTTACGTTTTCGACCGTTTTTTATGTTTGTCATTTTTTAAGTTTTCGCCTATTTTTTTTTACATTTTGTCTATTTTTTTTTACGTTTTCGACCGCTTTTTTATGTTTTCGTTCTATTTTTTACGTATTCATCCATTTTGTTTTTTTGCGTTTTTTACGTTTTCGACATTTTTACGTTTATGTCAGTTTTTTAAGGTTTTCATCCGTTTTTTTACGTTTTCGCCTGTTCTTTATATTTTGACCTTTTTTACAATTTCTTCTATTTTTTTACGTTTTCGTCTGTTTTTTACGTTTTTGTTTACGTTTTTTTTACGTTTACGTATGAAAATGGACTAAAACGAATGAAAACGTAAAAAAAGACGAAGACATAAAAAAAATGGATTAAAACGTAAAAAATGACGAAAACGTAAAAAAAAGACAAAAACGTAAAAAAGAACAGACGAAAACATAAAAAAACAGTCGAATACGTAAAAAACGGATAAAAGTTTAAAATAACGGACAGAAACGTAAAAAATAAATTGTTGAAACCTTAAAAAGGGGCAAAAACTTAAAAAAAAAACAGCCGAAAACGTAAAAAAATGGTTGATTACGTAAAAAACGGTCGAGACCGTAAAAAAAATATGCGAAACGAAAAAAACGGTCGAAAACGTAAAAAAATTGGCGAAAACGTAAATAAGCGAGTTAAAACATAAAATAAAGGAACGTAAACGGGCAAAAACGTAAAAAAAAACGGGCGAAAACATTAAAAAAAAAAGAAAAAAAGAAAAAAAAAACGCGCGAAAACGCAAAAATACGGTCGAAAACGTAAAAAATAGTCGAAAACGTAAAAATACGGTCGAAAACGTAAAAATACGGTCGAAAACGAAAAAAAACGATCAAAAACGTAAAAAAAAAAAAAACAGACAAAAACGAAAAAAAATAGACGAAAATATATAAAACGGATATTGAGAAAGAGATATAAGATTTGTGAAAGAAGAGGCAAGAAGTGAAAGATAATGTCTGAAATTTAGAAGAGGAAAGAAGTAAAAAGAAACACTTATATCTAAAAAAACAAACAAAAGCTTCTACTGCAGACAAAAGAAGTGAAAAGAAGAAAAAAATGTTTATTGTCAAAAAACAAACACACCTTAGTTTGTGTATTCAAAAAGGAGTGGGAGCACAGATTGTGTCTAGACTCCCCTCCAATTTCGTGTAATTTTCTTGGTTTCAATGAATAATAATAATAATAATAATAATAATAATAATAATAAGGGTAATATGGTTACAAAATAATCAAAATTTAAAAATTCAGTACACACAATCACAAAATGAGACAAGTATGATATATTTTCAAGCAATTATTATTATTATTATTATTATTATTATTAACAAAACTCACAAAGACAGTTTTAGATAAAACCGAACCAGATCCCTCTATTTTGATCTTGTTACAACATTGAACCCTAGTGTTAGCCAATTATTACATTCAAACTGGACTAGGGGAAGCAAATAGTGTTTGATTCTATCATATCTACAGTAACTCCATGCGAATTAACATCCGGTAATCTTCCATTTTCCTTCACTTAATTTCATTATCTTATTGTTGTTATATAAGTTTCCCCACCCTAATTATCACTGTTTACACAAAACATGATGGATGACGTCACATATCGGACTTTGATTGATGTCTGTTTATATATTTTTTTATTGAAATGATGAGTTGATGTTGTTTTTGTGGATAGTTGATGGCTTGTGGAGTTCAGATTTTAGGACTGGCGAGCTGTTCGTTTTCGGCGTTTGTGAGTGAAAGCGATGAGATCTCGTCACGTGTGATTCGGTGGAGGGATAAATGTAGCTTGTTCGCGAGCGTGTCGAATTACGGCAGCAAAAGGTATATCTTGTTGCGTCATTGTGTGGATGTGAAATGTGATTGATAATGTTCGTGTTTAGTGGTTGGAAGCAGTAGTAGCTGTTTGTTTTGATAAAGCGTTTGGTAGCTGTATGGTTTTAATTATTAAGTGTAAACGCTGGTTGCTAGTAAATGCTTGTTCAAGTAGCATTTGATTTTGAGCGTTTAGAAAAATTAGGACTGCCAATTGCTTGTTGCCAAACAAGCATAAACAAAACGCTAAACGCTAATTGCTAGTTGCTTCAAAATGCTCCTAAATGTTTACTTAGTTTAGCAATAGCGGTAAGTAGTAGCGAGTAGCAGTTAATAGTTTGTTTAATAATAGTGTTTGGTTGGCACGCAGCTGTATCAGTAGCGTTTTTAAGAAAAACAAAACACTAAACACTCCTTGCCAAACGAGCGAGCTCTCAATTTTAAACGCTAAATGCTAAATCAGATAGAGTCTAGATAAATTTGTTAGCATTAGATTGCAGCCAAATACATAAATGTTTGTGAGATAACCTGTAATTGTATGTTTAAACTATGATTTTAGCAGCACCAATTTGAAACACTAGTTTGCTTTAGTTGTTCAACATATGTTCCTAGGTGAACTGATGTATACCGTTTTTACAGTCTTAGATACTGGAGTGAGGTATTGACATATTGGAAGTTGCAATCTAATGAGATAAGCGTTTATACTTTTCTATTTTCTTATTGTTGATGGTTATAGAGAAATTTGTTCATTTGTTAAGTTTGTTTTCGTTGAGTATGTTAAGTGCAAATCATGAACAGTAATTATAAAGTATTAATTTCTGCTTAAGGATTTTTAAAATGAACAACATCCTTCCTTGTACTCCTATGTATGGCAATTCATGCAGTATGTTGTAGCTTAAATCGCTGGTAACGATTTCCTTGCTTTAAGTTTTGGCCTAAACCTTTCTTCAGTAATTTCTCAAAAACATTTCTCCTATTGTAATTGTGCATCCAAAGTTCCTCGTTGTACCCAAAGGACCATATGTGTATCATATGTTACCAGTGTTGTTTAGAAATTTGAGCTCCTGGGTTCTTCTTTCTAATTCTAACCATACAACTATGCAAGCTGAAGCCACTTGCTAGTTGCTAGTGCTATTACTTGCCATAGGATTACATCACAAAATGAAGCTATATGGTTGTCACAATCCGTATCTATATTTGGTACAGTTTAAAACCTACATATGTTAGATAACTAACTACTAGTATAGGTATACTCAATGGAGTTTCCACATCTTATTTGGCTTACCCTTGGTGAATCTTCACCCACTTCTGACTTAGACCTGGAGTAGTTTAATAAACCCACAAAAAAGCTAATGGGTGGTATGGGTATGGGAACACATATGGCAATCAGATTAATGTTATGAGCACACTTTCAAGTACCGCACTACAATATTGAACAACACAATCTACAACTAGAAGAAAGTTTAGAACATGTGTGGGGGCCTTGGCTTGAGAAAACACTCGAAAACCAAGTTCATGGCCATTGTGAGTTCCCAAGCTAAGAGAATTGTTTCAAAAGCCTTGACATGGTCAAAGGATGCCATAAGACAACATCCCCCAGCACATCCCATGGCCAACTGAGGAAGCTGGTTGCTGTATGTGGCAACAACCCATGTAGCCAAGCAATGAAGACCAGTTGTCAGTCTAAACCAAAAACTGTCAAGTTCATATTATCGGCATTACTGGAGTCTGGAGGACTCTAGAGTAGTCAGTTAGATCACTGTAGTGGTCTTGTAAACTAGGAGGTTACGTTGCGATATGCATGGAGACTAGTGGGGTAAGTATCAACAACAAAGTGATTCGAGTATTACACATGCTTGTAAACTAGTGGGATAAGTGTCATCAACGGACTGATTCTAGAATTACCAGTTTCACATCCCAATAACTGAAAAGACTAAACTTTGCAGACCTCAACCACTGAAGTGCTAACCAGAGAGATTGTCCACCCATTTTATTATACTTGACAAGTTTCGCCAACACAACACCCTTGCCTATATTATACTTAAAGGCATGGATGTCAGATTTGTGAACCCAAAAGTTGCTGCATTTTTTTTGTACCAAATCTGTTCTACTAGCTTGTTTCTTACAGTTACCTGCAGGTGTAGTGATGAGTTTTTCTAATATTTTTTTAAAATACCTATTAGTGTAAATTAAAAAATCGTCTGTGGACTATACGCCCACTTTTGCTTTCACCATTCAAGTAGGTAAAAGCTTCTACTCACTCAGTTGTCAGTAACCCATTTGGTTCAAGCAATAATACAAGTGGCATGACTCTGTTCATCGCTCAAGAACTGCCTCTATATGAGAGTTCCTTTTGAGTTATTGTGATGCCTCCCTTTTGAGCACGGTTATAGTTCACATGTCCAAGTTTTCAACTTTTTGGAATTGTTGTGAGTTTATCATTTGTGATAGCTATAGATTTTCCCCTTTTCAATGCTTGTGGCTTTCTCAGTTTCTAGATTGAAGGCAATAGATTTTTTGACGGTGTTTAATGTTATGTACCAAACTGCAACAAATTCCGTGTTTAGGTCATTCCAACATTACCATGTTACAAAAAGGTTTAGATTCTGTTTAGTAATAGAACTTAACGGTAGGTCAACCCTATCCGACCCAGCCCGTTTAGACTATCATTGCATATTACTTGTTTTGACCCATTACCCAACCCACTTGGCCCGTTCATTATGCCACCTCTACTTGTTACTCAAGTTATTGGATCAAGGATCTCTTGGAAATGTTTTGTAACGTATGTTGTTTTCACCTCTATTGCCTAATTACAAGTTTGGTACTTGATTAGAAAACAATATTATCAGTTTATCACTAGCAACCCCAAAAGTTTATTGCAACTACAGTGGTATTATCACTAATGTACTCTATTCTTTGCATCAGTTTCCTGAGAAGAAACCGTAGCTGGGCAATGACTTTTGCTTTAAATACTGGTGGTTTACCTACCAACGGCGACCAAGAAAGTGTCAATGGCGACCCACCTTCAGGCCTGGGCCAAACAAGACTGGGCCGGATAGTCACCGCAGGCGGGAGACAACTATTGGAGAAGCTAAACTCAGCCAGAAAAGACTTCCCGATGAAGGTATTTCTTCTACTCCTTGGCTTCTATACCGCTAATGCACTAGCCACTATCCTTGGTCAAACTGGGGATTGGGATGTTTTAGTAGCAGGTGTCGTGGTGGCAGCTATCGAAGCGATAGGTAGGCTTATGTATAAAAAGTCCAGTTCTGTATCTACTACTAGCACTAGAAGCAAGAGGTTTGAGTCCTTGATAGTGATGGTAAACTATTGGAAGGCTGGTGTTTGTTTAGGCCTCTTTGTAGACGCCTTTAAGTTAGGTAGTTAAATCCTTAGCAAATTTTTTGTGCCGTAAAGTAATTATGTTGTTTTGGTCCTTTAGCATTCTATGGTTCTACCCCTCAATTTACTTTTTGAATTTTTGAGATATTAATAAGTGTTGTAGTTCTAGATTGAACAAATTTTTTAGGGGAAAGCATATTAGCAATTATTGTAAAAAAGTTTTTGTAATGAGTAATCAAATGTGGATTATATATATTTTTGGCGGTCACTGTATGATCAAATAGGCTGGAAATCATTCGAGCTTTTATAGCTTTAAAGTACAAAATGGAGCTTGAATTCTTAAAACAGTAAGTTCAGCTCCAACATACATGGACTTGACTAACTTATCGAGCTTTTCGCTATCCCTATGAAGTGCTTATATATATGTGAAACATTAAAGATGCTGTATTAGTGTAAACGATTTTAGGGGTGTTTGGGTAGCATATTGAAGGAACTTACTAGCTTATTGCATCATCAGAATACCTTAAACTGTTTTAAATTTGTGCCAAATAAACTGTTTTGTAGAAGCTGAGCCTATGATGGAGAACCAATAAACAGAATATCTTTTTAGATAAGCTAATTAGACACAATTATGATAAGAATCATGAAAAGAAAAGGGTTAAAAGGATAAAATGTGAGCATGTGAACATTTTGACTTTTGACCGTCTTTTGATTCCTTTGTTCACGGTCAAAGTTTTTGCTTGTTAATTATTGTTATTTTTTCTTTTATTCATTCAAGATTTTCAAATTGTTTTTTTGGTAGAAGACAAATTTCACACACCACATGTCCGTACCAGCCTTCCACATTAGCTGCTTTTGCTTAGTTTTGCTAAATTTTACCTTTCTATACATAGATTAAAGCACAAATAATTTACAATTCATCTGGATTTTATATAACTAAACAGTACAAATATGATTAAAAGTATACAATGTTGCAAAAAATTGCTAAGCGTTAGTCGAGCGATCGATGGTCGACCTCCTTTTTTTTTGGAACAGCCAAGACTTTATCGACTTAGGTGGGGATTAGTCGGTGACTAGGTGGATTGGAATTTTCTTTATATAAATTATGAGACTATATACTTTAAATACTTCAAATTTCAAATAGTTCAATGTTCACATGATTTCGATTGTGTAATTGTGATTTATTGATTGTGTATCATGTCTAGGAGACTAGGAGTTGGAGCAGACCAGGAAAAAAAAAAAAAAAAAAAAAAAAAAAAAAAAAAAAAAAAAAAAAAGCTAAATATAAAGGGAAAAAAGTTGAGTTTTTGACCACCTTGTTCCGATTATTACTGACTAGATCCGACTTTGACCGTTTCCGATTAATCTAAAGCGCATCGGAAAACACCCGCCTGGTGCTAAGGAGGCTGCCTAGGCCAATTTTGACAACACTGAAAGTATAGATATACTATTATCTTACTTGATTAGTTGATTTGAACTAGAAGAATAATACCTTTATAATAATAAATAACTTACTAATTACATAAACACTAATTTTGTCAATGCAAAGAGCAAGACCAGACCAGGCCAAGCCAGCTTTCTTATTGGAACGTATATTTATCCGTTACATTAGTATTATAAAGTCGATACAATATGTAATTTTTACCACCTCTCCTAGCTCTAATGTTATAGATAGAGGCTTGCAATTCTTGACACAGCCAATAACCTGAGCTGTATGTGACAAGAACTGGGTTAATACGAACACAACTTGTAACTGTAGTGGTAATGGGTTGCACAGCACCCTGGTATATACCTGGGTTCGGTTCTCGGCTGGTGCATCATTTTTATAATAAAATATTTTTTGTAAACTATTTTTATAACAACCTCTTTTTTGTTTGGGCCTTTGGGGGTTTACAGCATGCAAAATAACATATTTACATAAAAGTCAATATGTAATAGGTTTATTTAGAACTTATCGACAGGCACCCCGTCTCTAACAACCTGATAAACGTTTCTTTCCCTCGTCTTCCTCAACCCAGCTTGGAAATGCAGCTTTGAGTCTTCAGTAACAATGGATGTTACTTTCACCCATATTACCACTTTCGTCTTCAGGCCTTCTATATCTGTTAGCTTTCCTTTCTCAATATGACCCGTCACACTCGTTGAAAACCTTAAAATAGACGAGTCTCTATAACTCACTTCACAGATTGCGGGTATGGTCACAGTTAGTGTTTTCTTTTCTTCATCCAGCACATATTTTTTCGCTTCACGTGGAAAGATAGCAGGTGGTAAATCAAATTCCTGTAGAACTTCGGCTAGTGGCTTCTGCTTCTTTTCTGTCGAATACATAACATATAAAAACGGAATCTTAGGTCACCGTAACATACAATAAAACACCAACTATATAGCAATATGTGTTTTTAGATCTTAGGTCGCTCGGTAACATATAAAGAATATTGCAGGCAAATAATTTTTTGGAAGCAAATCAATCTGTTAAGACAAACCTGTCACTTGATTGACCATCTTTTTTGCTCCGCCTTTAATATTTTTAGGCACATTCTAAGACACAAAAAGAGGTAAACTGTTAGAGTGTTTGGATTGATGGTCGGAAACCAAGCAAATGAGATTTGTAATGATAGATGGTGTTTGTTTTAAAACTAAAAGTGATATCCTAAAATTGGGCATTAACCATGCATACGGTGGGTTTAGAAATTGATTCACATTCCCTAAAATTGATCTCTTGCGGACAACATGTGACAGATAAATTGTGTAACACAATGATTAAAAGAACATTTATTACTAACATATTCCGATATTAACAATGATTATATTGATAAAAAACATCAACTCGTGCTCAAACGTGCAATTGTGCCCATAAGGATGTACACCCTTCACGTTGAGACAGATTCAAATAATCCTAAAGAAAATGATCAAGAAATGTGTTTGCATTCCATGATCAATCATGCACAGCAGACAATCTGACATCAAGCAAAATGCACTCCTAATTTTGATCCAAAAGGATGCACTCGATCATACTTTTCGATTACGTCAATCATATCCTAAATACACACTTACATTGATATCCTTGCCCACGTCTTGAGCTTTGTTACTAAACCAAAATCCCATAATCTGATCCATTTTTAATTTGTTTTATATGAGTTTGATATTCCCCCCTCTCTAGATTTCCCCAAGTTTTGAGAGAGAGGAAGAAAGAAAAGGAGATTTTGGTGAAAATTGAAAGTTTGAGGTTGTTTTCCATTTCAACGAGTTTTTAGCACTCCTACAAATTCATACTCCCTCCAATTTATTGATTTTATTGGTTTTTAATATTAGAGGAAATTACCTCTTTGGTTTTTGTACGAAGGATGTAATTTGTACAACACTTAAATTGATACAAATGTGTTCAATTCTTAAACCCCTACTTGATGGATGTGATTTTCGGTTTTCACACGAGTCATTTTTGGTTAATCCTCTTTCTAAGGTTGAAACAAAATTGATATGAAATACGATTTGGTATAGGAGAGGTGAAGTTATAAAAAGTACAAACTAGAATAAAAATGTCTATACATTAAATAAAGTGAAAATTTCAGGAATCGACACTTTGAAAAGTGTGTCACCAAGGACGACACTTTGAGAGTGGATTACCAAAGACAATACAACGTATGACAAAAAGCAGAGGAAAACAGCCATAGCGCATGCAGGGTGAGCACGCACAAACCCCTTGCGGGCACCTCCTATTCATTTGACATGTGTCATATTTTTTCATTAAAACATAGTTAGAAGCTGACAAGTAGCACAACGCACGCAAACAATTCTTGCTCGCCCCATCCTTGTGCGCACAATTCTTTTGTTTTTGTTTCTTCTTATTCTTACACGTGGCACAACGAGCAAAAAATCCTTACTCGCTCCAAACACAAAAATTTTCTCGCTCGAACTTTTTTTTTAATACTTGATAGTGAGCAAACAATCCTTGCTCGCCCTAAACAAAAAAACTTGCTCATTTCAATTTTTTTTAATACTGAAGAAATGGTGTACACGTGTCACAACACACACAAAACAACCCTTGCTCGTTCCATTCTTGCACTCGGTGTCGATTTTGGTTATTTGAGTGAGTGAGAATAGAATTCGGTTGTATTTTTAACACCAATCATTAGCCTTATTGTAAAGAAAATGTACAAGTAATTGGTATAGGGCCTGGCCCATAATTGGACCCGCAGGCCCGTTTGGTCATCATGTAATTTGTAAATAGTCCATATATATAGATGTTAAAACTTATTAAGTACGGTACTAAAGATCACATCGTGGCCTGAATTGCCTGGTTATTGTAGATCTCACAAACTCTATGACACCTGTTAATGTTACCAAAAAAGGGTACAATAATTTCACATTATAAAGTCTGAACTGTACCCGACTTATCTTTTTGGGACAAGTTATCTACGACCTCTCGCAGTGAGGGTATCCAATGATTGAACGAATCGTTAACTTGTACGGTGTGTATCGCGGATTATACGGTTTGACCAAACCCTTCTAATGTGACAATATAGGAAGGGTTTGTATAGTGTGACCCTGAGTTGTGTTATACAAACCCTCCCTACTAGGGGGTTGTACTTTTATTCCCTTTGTCCCCTATTATTTACAGTGCAACACAGTTTTTTTATCAGTTTCTGTTCTGTATTTCTGACAGTTTTAAGCGTTTAAGATATTAAACTTTATATTTTCTATTTCACTTTAAGGTTTATAGTTTTTTGATATAAACAAAATTATAAAAATAAAATAAATAAAAAATAAAAAATAAATGAAAAAAAGGGGGTGTGAGGATAACAAAAATAGGGTGTGAGGATAACTTGTCCCTTTTTAAATGGGAATTAATTTGCACACATTTAGTACTGATTGAGACACTCTAATTCATGCATGAGAGACTTGCATAGTATTAAGATCTTGAATTATCTGCTTGTATATTTAAGCATACTGTAAAACATTAGAGTGTGCAAATCATCTCCTTTCTCAAATACAATATTAGAAAAAGAAAATATAAGATGGAAAAGGATGGTTGTTCCCCATATGTTTCCTTTACGAATTGGACAAAGGAAAAAACAAAGAATGCAACTAAGAAGTGATTAGTTTCATAAACCAAGTTAGCCACACTAATTGGGTATCACATGTGAAATTTCTTGACATAGCAGATCTTTGCAAAGGTGAATATTTCATTTAAACTCGTATATGCTAGATATCTCAATTCATGTGTTACATAAATCTTACTAACTCTACTACTTACTTATAAAGAGTTTATATTTTTTCTTAAAATCTTGAATCTTGAAACTTAAATTAATATAATTTGCATAAATTATCCTTAATTACCTTTTAAACTTTTGGACTTTTTTTTAAAAAAATTAACATAAATTATGTTTTTTTAATCAATTCAAAACTTGGCAACTTTTCAAAAAACACATTATATTAATTTTAAAATAAACACGCTTTGCATCATGGGTCTAGCCAGAATCACAATTTCACAAGATAATTATTTGATGCTATACGTCGTATTATTCGTCTAGCATACAATAACTCTTACATCTTTGAATACACTGACGTTTTGCGCAAGTATTCGTCTAGCATACAATAACTCTTACATCTTTGAATTGAAACATATTTTGTTAATGATAAAAATAAAAATAAAATAAAATATTTAATAAAAGTTTTTTTTTTTTTTTTTTGGAAAGTTGACTATGATTCGTAGACTTTATAAGGCCCACTTTACTTGGAGGCTACTCTTTGATGCATTGCTTTGATGTCTTGTACATATATAGTACAGTTGCACAATCAGTGAACATTCACTGAAAGCATGGGTGACATTTGTGATTTGACTTAAGTTTGGCTTTTTTTAAAGAGTAAACTGTAAAATACATTTACGTAGTTTGCAATTTTTGAGACCTTACATTTTTGTCAGAAATTATTGACGCATTACATTCTTCGTTAGTCAAACGTTTACCATTATACATCCCTAAGGGTGGTGGCAACCATACCTCTCAAAAAAAACTCATACCTCCCAACCAACCAATAATATCATTCCACCTCACTCACACTTTTTCCATACCTCCCAACCCTTTTTTAGTGGCAACCATACTTTTTTCATACCTCCCAAACCACCAACTTTTTATTTTTTTATTTTTTATTTTCATAAATAAATAATTTAATAAAAACATTAATACAACTGAATTTGCAAAACAAATTACCCTTTTTGGTCCTGATCATAGAAAGTTTAATAATATTAACTAGTTTGATATTGTTGTTTGTGGTTGGTCAAAGATCAAAATGGCCCCTCCTTAATTAGCAGCATATTCATTTTATTTAACACATTCGGTTCATATCATCATCTTCGCTGAGGCTTCTTTCCATGAGTCCGTACGCACCAAACTCCTCCTTCAATAAATAATTTAATTCACACTCAAATCAGGCTCCACCACTTTTTTACCATCACCACTACACATAATCTTTAAACTACCCACTTTTGCTCCGCGTCGTTGACTCGCCGGAAAAGAGACGCCGGAGCTGATTCCGGCCAAATTACTTAAACCCATTATAGATGCCATAATACCCACAAATAAAAACCAATCTTTACCGCTGGACCAAAAAAGAGGAAGATGATGAAAATGAATATCTGGGTATCTTTTTTTTTTTTGTTTTTAGCTCCAACGTTACATTCCAACGGATACATTTGTTTCAAACCGCGTAGGTGAAATATACCGCTGGACCAAACCGCCGGTGCTAACCGCTGGGGTGGCGGCGGTGTTCACCGGCGGTTATGGGCAAACAGCTGGGCAAACCGCTGTGGTTGCCACTACCCTAAGGACGAAAGATGCAAAAAAAATTTCGTTAACTTCCAACGGGAGCCTAATTGAGGGCTATTTTGGTCTTTTTACCAATAAGAGGGATGTATTTTACAGTTTACTCTTTTACTTTTAAGAGAGATGTATTTTGCAATATACTTTTATACTTTACTTTTATTATTATTATTATTATTATTATTATTATTATTATTATTATTATTATTATTATTATTATTTGGGAAATTTTTAATTTTATGCCAAAAATTAAATGTATGTCCACAATTTAGTCAGGTTTTTTGCAAATTTCAATTTTGGTCATGTGCGACCGTTCTACTGCGCGACTCTATTCATAATTAGACATGCGGTATGACAAAAGGTACCATTTTAATCATTTGGTGAGACACTTGTCACAGTTTCAATGGGGTTATACATTTACCTTGCTCGACCGGCGATTGTGCAGCCCATTCAAAATGTGACAAGTGTGTCACCAAATTATTAGAATGGTACATTTTGTCATGCCACGTGTCAACTTTTTAATGGGGCCGCGCAGTAGCACGGTCGCACATGACCAAAATTGGAATTTGCAAAATTCGTGACTCAATTGTGGACACAAATTCAATTTTTTGTGTAAAATTGGAATTTTCCCTTATTATTTACTCTGATTTTATTTTCTTGTGTTTTCATCCGTTTTCGTCTATTTTTATACGTTTTCATCTATTTTTTTTATCCGTTTTTATAAGTTTTAATATGTTTTCGTCCTTTTTTCCGTTGTTATTATTATTATTATTATTATTATTTGCTCATATTTTATTTTCTTACGTTTTTATCCGTTTTCGTCCGTTTTTTATACGCTCTCGTCCGTTTTCATTCGTTTTTTTTATTTTCGTCTATTTTTATACGTTTTTGTCCATTTTTTTGTTCGTTTGTATATCATTTTCATAAGTTTTTATGCATTTTGTCTGTTTTTATACGCATTAAAACCGATGAAAATGTATAAAAGTTGATGTAAAAACGTATAAAAATAGACGAAAACGTGTAAAAATAGACGTAAACATATAATAACTGATGAAAACGGATAAAAATGTACGAAAACATATAAAAACGGACGAAAATTGAAAAAAAATGACGAAAACGGGAAAAAAATGGACGAAACCGTATAAAAACTTATGAATACGGATGAAAACGTAAGAAAACAGAAAAACGGACGAAGACGTATTAAAACTTATGAAAACGGATAAAATGTATAAAAAACGGACGAAAACGTATAAAAAATGGACAAAAACGGATAAAAGCCTAAAAGATTAAAATTAGCGTAAATAATAATAATAATAATAATAATAATAATAATAATAATAATAATAATAATAATAATAATAATAATAATAATAATAATAATAATAATAATAATAAAGTCTAAAAGTAAATTGCAAAATACATCCCTCTTATGGGTAAAAGACCAAAACAGCCCTCCATTAGACTCCCGTCAGCAGTTAATGAAAAAATATTTGCGCCATTCATCCTTAGGGATGTATAATGGTAAACGTTTGCCTAACTAAGGATGTAAGTTGTGTTAATACAAATATCGCCTAAAAACGTTATTTATATTTTACGATCTTTGCTAAGTTTTGTTAATGACAAAGTATGAACTTTAGCTAAGAGTAAATCATCACTTTAAGTGTTTAAGTCTTGTTTAACCTAAGGTTTACATTTCCTTTTAAACAAAACATTGTTTTTATTTCTTAAATTAGAAAGTGTCTTGTCACATCACATTTATTTCTTAAAATAGTAATGTCACATCACATTTAGGGCAAGCTTTGTCAATATTCATTTATGGTAAGAAAGTGTGTTTGACTAACCATATGTTTGCTTGCAAGTTTTGTGTTTGACTAGGTGTAATGAGATGTGACCTTGTTTGATTTGGAAGATTTATTGCAAAACCAACTGCAGCCCTGACGGAACCCTGGGGGTACACGGGCGGAACCCATCTGAGGGTTCCGCCGTATCCGCCAGACCTGCAGAATGGTTTGCTATAAATACCAAACCATTTGTTAGTTTTGAGTCACCCTAAAAGGACATATTTTCATATATTCTCTCAACTAACTCAGTAACATTTGACTTGTGTGATTCTCTTATGTAGCAAGGGACTTCACAAGATCATTCAAGAAGTTACAAGCTTCAACTCTAAAGTTGCAAGTCTTGCTAGCTTTGTCATGTATAAGCTTCGGTAGTTTATACTTCATTTGTATCATGTATGTAGAAGTGATCGGTTAGTATTTTAGGCCTCAAAATACGTAGTGTGTCGGGAGTTGTTGTACCCTTGTAAAAGAACTAACGGGAGTGGTTGTACCCTTGGTAAAGAACTCGACATCTAGCTTAGTGTCAGTAATAGTGTAAGCGACGATGGGAGTGGTTGTACCCGTGTAAAAGAACTCGACATCTAGCTTAGTGTCGGTAAAAGTGTAAGCAACGTTGTAAAGGTTTTCTCCGCCGGTGAAAGAAGCTTGTTGATTAGTGCTTATAACTCTCGAGTTGGAAACTCGGGGCGTGGATGTAGGGTAAGGAAAAAGAGTCCTTGTAGCCGAACTATGATAAACAATCGTGTTGTGGTTTGATCGTTTCTTTCTTTGTCTTTGCTTATTACATATTGTCTTTAGTTAGAATTGCTAATCACATGTAAAGTTTTTCAAATAACTAAACAAGCAAAGTTAGGATTGTTAATCATACATAAAGTTTTTCAAAGAATCAAACAAGTAAAGTTAGAATCGTTATTCACATGCAAAGGTTTTCAAGGAATTGAACATATAACGTTGTGTTTATATCTTTAAGCAAACGTAAAGTTTTAAAGGATATTCAAGCTAAAAAGAATTTAAAAAGCGGTAAACTATTCAACCCCCCTTCTAGTTTTCCACAAGTTGCCAATAGTTTCTGACAGGGATGTAAGGTTTCAAAAACTGCAAACCACAGGGATGTATTTTGCAGTTTACTCTTTTTTAAATTTTTAAAATTTTGTTTGGGTAAAAGTTATAAATGTTTAAAATACTTACAATTTTGACTTATTCTACATAATATATCTTTTTTATTGTTAAAATGCTTTATTAAGTTTGTGTTTTTTTTCATTACGCATAACTAACAGGATTTGTTAAGGGTACTTTCGTCATTTCTTACGTCTTCATCTCCTTCCTCCCACCACCATAATTTCCAGCGCCTCCCTCCATTTCCCAACTTTACACAGACTATACGCAAAAGAACCTAACGTATGTACATCCAATTTATAACCCACATCAACCATCTCATGATAAACAAGACTCGCACTATCCAACTTATCCGCTTCAAGAAACACTCGAACCAAAGCATTATACGTCACTTGAGAACCTTTATACCCAAACTCCTTAAGCTTATTAAGCTCCTCGAGCGCCACATTCCACGACCCATTCCTACAATACTTCCTAACCAAAACATTAAGCAACTTCCCAAGTACTTCTTTATCGTATCATCTCTAATCTCCCTAAGTAAACTATCCACTATCCTATCTTTATCCCACCGCATTACATCTAACAAGGCATCGTAAACACCTAATGTATGACTATACCCAACTTGCCTACCTACCCAAATAAAAAACTTTATGCCTAATTCGCTACTTTTAACCATTTTCAACACATCAATAACCAGCTTTTCGCTCAGTTTATCCCTAAGCTTTGAAAGAAACTTAAGGGTATTTTCATCAAACATATAATAATCATTCTTAAGTGCATTACTAATAACAAAAGCATCAGAACACTCACAAGGCTCACTTTTTTGTACAGATAATGAATTCTGCAAGATTTCAAATTGCTCATTCAAATCTAAACCATTTTGAAAACTGATTTGTGGGTTTTGATGGGTTTTTGGTGAATTGAAATGGGTATCAATTAGATTTTCAAATTGATCTTCAGATGATGTGGTTATTGGTTTCTTGAATGTGGTGTGAAATGAAATTTGGGGAAAATTGGGGTGAGTTAGGGTTTATGGGACATGTTTCGTTGTTTGATGAATGGTAAACTGATACCGCTCACTTAGATTTGGATTTAGTTTTTACATGAACTCATGGAGCATTTTTAACTCGGTTTTTTTGTCGTGATGATGATCCAAGGGTATTTAAGTCATCTTGCATAATAAAGAATCATTTGTTAAGCATTATCACAACTAATACGAACTTAATTAAGCATTTTGACAATAAAAAAAGTACATTATGTAGAATGAGTCAAAATTGTAAGTATGTTAAGCATTTATGACTTTTAACCAATTTGTTTTTATTATAAAACTGTAAAATAAGAAAAAAAATAAAAGAAAATCTAAATTTAATAAGCTAAAAGTGTAAAACACAAAAAATACGTAGCAAAAAATCATAAAAATTATATTGTTATATTAATAATGTGAATAAAATTTATCAAAAAAAAAAAATGCAAAACATAATTTTTAAAGTTTGACAAGTCAAAAATAAATAAATAAATAAATAAAAACCTATGTTTTCCTGTAAACACACTACTACGGTAGATACTAGAGAGGGTATTGGTTTTAAAAAATATGGGATTGTGTTATAGTAAACCATACAAATCGCGAATCACACAGTACAACACCGCGATACACACAATACAACACTCCGATGCATGCTACTGGGGTCCCAATATAACGCCCCAAAATATGTAAGGGAGTACTAGTACCACCCATTAAGTTTATGAAACTCATAGGTTGCTAGTTATTGATACCTCTTTTAAATTGCAAGTTATGTCAAAACAAACACCCCCTTGAGCATTGTGTTGATCTTCTTTGTCTAACTAATCTACGACATTTTATTATACCTCTCACAAACTCAAATTAGGCAAAACGCTCTTAGATTGAGGATGTTGATGTAACCACTTATAGTTTTTTTGAACCAAAGGTGAATTGCCTAGAAAACCTCCTTGCTTAATTTAGTAACGATATTACAAGATTTTATTCCAGCGCGAATTCTTTAGTTAACATTTGTATAGTGCAATACTAAAGGGCTTGTGTCCCAATGGTATCCTTTGTTGTGTGAGATGTTCCCTAGCTAAAATGAGATTGTGATGCGTATATTGTGAAATAGTTAATTGTTGTTTTATAAATTAAAAAAAAAAAAAATGTAAAACGCTACTTGATTTTTAGCTATAATCTACTAAAAGTTCAAATAGGAAGGACCATAGGACTTTCTTGGTCGCTACTCCTAAACTAATTAGTGGTTTAAGCATATGAAAATGGGGCCAAGTGTTTTTTTTTTTTTTTTTTTTTTTTTTTATTGTTTTTTTTTATATATTTTTTATTTTTATTTTTACACGCAAGGAAGCTTATGCAGAAAGGAAAAAGTTGTTCCAAAGAATATTTTCAAAATGTGCTTAAAAAAAAGTAAAATAGGAACGGTAACAACTCGTGTTTGGTTGGTTATATTTAATGTACCTCCATATCGCTATGACTCTAGACTTGTACACTTGTGATCGCAGACTAGAAAATTGGGGTTCTTATATCAGCAAATCCTCACCTCAACACTAAATGGATGAAAAGGGAAACATAGATGGAAGTGTTGACAAAAAAAAACGTCAATATTTTGTTGTAAAGAATCGTTAATATTCGACGGAACATACATTTGACCTTGATACATTTGCGGTTGGTACATTTGTGGTTGAAACACATTTTCTTGTAGAGGTATGAACGGTGTGTTTTGGTATTGTGTTCAGGAAACAAACGATGGGGCTCGAAAGTTTACCGGTGGTGTAGGACCGAGACGAAATTTTAAATTGGGTATTTGGACGTTAGGTTGTCAACATTGTTTTAGGGTTTTAGTTTTTGGAATGTTAGACATTTTTTGGAAGATGATAATAAGAGTAAATATAAAGATAGAATTAGAGTAAATATAAAGATAGAATGAGAATTTACGTATAAAAATGATTAGGTATTGGAATATTTGTAAGTAAATAAATGATAAAGTTTAATTGAAAAAAATAATTATATATAAAAGTGACCATTTGGAGTGGGGAGCCCATAAAAATAGACAGTTACTTTTTTTTCTTGGTTTTTGTTCGATGGCGTTCACAACCAAAAAGGTACCAAAATCCCGCCATCGCACATTCGCGCGTGATGATAGGTGTTCTTTATGGGACTGTGCAATGAGTGAGATGGAGGTGGTAGCCTAAAAAGTGGTTAGTTTCATAAACCAAGTTATCCACTGCTAATTTTGAATTTTTTTTTTGACATAGTCGATCTTTGCAAAGGTGAAAACTTTATTTAAACATGTATATGCTCGATATCACAATTCATGTGTTACATGAATCTTACTATATACAATACCTCCTACATCTTTGAGTTGAAATGAACATGAAGTGTCATATTTTTATAAAAGTTTTGTTAATGGAAAGTTGACAATATACACTTTAGGGAAGTGATATGTACATCATCATCTAGTGATGTGCACACAACAATCATGCATATGTAGTGTTGTATCATGTGCATCACTAATGTGATTTTGTGGTGTGTACATCACTTTTGATGGTGTGCATATCACCTCTGTGCACTTTATAATGCCCACTTTGTTCATCAACCAATCCAATTTATAATTTAGTACAAATGCACAATCAGTGAGCTTTTAAGGACATCATGGGTGTTGCGTTTCAAGTTTTTGCTAAAAAGGAAAACTGTTTTTTTTTTTTTTTTTTTTTTTAGTTTAAAAGGCACTGTATGATAACGTTTGGGCCGGTGTTATGCCTACGTGGTCAGGCGTTGGCCAGCGTTACCATATTGGGGTCGTCAAAAAGCCAACGTCGTTTCCATCCAAGTTACCATAGCAACGCAGATTGAAACGCAACAACTAATTTCAAAAAATTACACAAACACCCTTAACGGCTAGTGGATTCAAAAAAAAAATTAATAATAATAATAATTACAAATCACCCGTAATAAAGTATATTTCAAAAATAAAAATAAAATAAATAACTTTTTATTTTGTATTGTAATTTTTAAGTTTATTAATATAATGTTAGGTTGTTTAAAGAATGAAATATTAATTTAGGGGTTGAATTAGTAATTTGTATTTGTCTATATATATATATATATATATATATATATATATATATATATATATATATATATATATATATATATATATATATATATATATATATATATATAAATTGTGTCCCAAAAGTTGGTATTGATGTGGTGTTATGATAAGAAGTGTTTTTTTTATGTTAATGTTGAAATGTTAAAAATGATGTGACGCTAAGGTGACAGTACTTTTTCGGTGTTACCGTGTTATCATACCTGACGTCCTGACCCTCTTATGAAATAGAAACTTAAAAAAAAAAAAAAAAAAAAAAAGGTCAAGAAAGTCTAAAGCTTTTTTTTTCTTCAAAATTTTCCACCCACATATGACCGAATTTAGAAGAAAAGTAATATACACCAAAATTATTTACTATAAAATGACCGATATAACTCTCATTATTTTATATCTCTTGTGTTAACATATTGTTTATCTATGTTTAAAAGGACATAATTATAATTATGTCAGTTTTTTTTTCTTTTCTTTTCAACTCGATAACACATTATTAAGTTTATGAACTCATGGGTTGCTAGTCAATATAGATGTAACGGTAATTTAAGTGTGAGCACTAGTTCATTCAATTCCTGGAAGGACAATAAGCACATGGTTATTTGACCTTAAGCAAATAAATAAATAAATAATAAAAAAATTGAGAAATAAATAAAATAAAAACATCGCAGTGCAAAATTCCAAAGATATCATAGTTGTTTTTTTGACAATAAAATTTGGTTTCACCCTTGGTTAGAGTTTATTGCAAACAACAGGAGGTTGAATATTATCGCGAGTGCTTGTTTTTACCATTTTCTAAAAGCGCTATTGAAATTCAAGCGCAAGCCTCCTTCTATTGCATAACCTAGAAAAGACAAATGATGGTTTTAATTTAATCACAAAAAAGGCCGGTTTATAAATCATAAATAGTTTTATTCTCTATTTTCTAATGATCGTGTTCTATCTTCTTTGTCTAACTAATCTACGAAATTTGATTATACATCACACAAACTCAAATAAGATAAAGCGCTCTTAGACAGAGGATGTTGACGTGATCGCTCATAGTTTTTTTTAACCAAACGTGAATTGCTGAGAAAACCTCTGCTTATTTTATTAACGATGGTACAAGCTTTTATTCAAGTGCATAAATTCTTTACTTAAGATTTGTATAAAACGCAAATTAATTTT
Source organism: Artemisia argyi (assembly GCA_030686995.1). Taxonomy (NCBI): domain Eukaryota; kingdom Viridiplantae; phylum Streptophyta; class Magnoliopsida; order Asterales; family Asteraceae; genus Artemisia; species Artemisia argyi. Next base: position 168,501,046 of record CM060693.1, on the reverse strand, counting down.
TAGTTATAATATACTAAAAGTAGGAAGGACCCCATATGACTTTCTTGGTCGCTACTCCTAAACGAATTAGTGGTTTAAGCTATGAAAATGGGGCCAAGTTATTTTTTTTCTTTTGTCTTCACAATGAAGCTTACGGAGGAAGGAAAAAGTGGTCCCAAAGAATATTTTCAAAGTGCTTAAAAAATAAGTAGAATACGATAGATGGTTAGTAGTATATTTAACATACTTTTCATATCTTTATGACTTTATGCTTGACTTGTGCACTTGTGATTGCATGTTTGGAAACAAAAACCGTCCTTTCTTCCACTCTATACCGATAGTGACTATGAACCATTTTGTCACGTTTGGATAGGAAATTTGCAATTTTTTTTTTTTTTTTTTTTTTTTTTTTTTTTTTTTTTATCGATACTTATTTTCAACTTGACTTGACTTTATTTTATATTGCTAAAATTAAGACATCCACGATTTATTTATTTTATCTTTATACACTTACTGCACACCTATTTCTAAACAAACATATAAAAAAACTAATTTGCCATTAACGGTAATCAATATTAATACGTAATAAATAACTAAACTAAATGAAATAAAAGAGATAAAACTAAAAATAAATCTTGATTAAGCTTGGTATGGCAAGATGATAATTTTGCTTCCTCCACATAAAAATAAAATTAAAACTTACCATAAAAACTCTCTTAAAAGTAAAAATATTACAGTAAAACTTTATAAATAAACATAAGTAATTTGTGATTTAAACCTTATAAAAACAAAGTTTATAAAAAAATGATGTAAAAATGATATTTTTATAATAAATTTAAAACTTTATTACTTAAAAACATAAAATAAAAAGTTTATAAAAGGTCAATAAAAAAAAATTGATTGAGAAGGTAAAGATAAAGATTAAGAGTGTAAAAAGTAATAAACTAAAACATGAAAGTAAAATCTTGAAATTAATGAGAGAAATAGGAAATCTATCAAAGATTAATGTCTTAAATTTTTAAAATTTAATACGAAGTTTAACTATTCTAAATAAAAATAAAAAATAATATAAAATTTAAGAAAATAAAAGGAAAGAAGAATGAAAAATGAGATAGTTGGTCTTGTGGATCAATACTTGTATATAAAATTACATACAACAAAAAATAACAAAATTACATAATATGTGTATAAAACACATAGCTTCGCTATTTATTTATCCCAAAGTAAGGGTATTTTATCATCAAAAACATAAATAATTACGCGTTTATCAGGATAATTAAAAAATAACACTTTATTTCTATGCACAAAAGAACAAAACAAAACAAAACAAAAAAACTTATGAGATTTCTTATATTAAAATGATTCATGAAAATCATTTGGCCCCACAAGGCGCTCTGCCCCTTGACCCTGTAAGGGGTGGCGATCCCATTGACCCCCCCCCCCCCCCCCCCCCCCCCTTATATTAAAATGATTCATGAAAATCATTTGGCCCCACAAGGCGCTCTGCCCCTTGACCCTGTAAGGGGTGGCGATCATATGTTTAGTCATATACATAGGCAAACACCATGACATTTTGAATATAAACAAATTAAAGGACTCAATTACTATTCAATGAACAGTAATAAATAGGTAAAAAGGAAAAATAGTCCTTCTGATTTATGGTGCATTTGGTAGGGGGATGGAATGAAGGAATTATATTGAATATAATAATTGCAAGTGTTTGATTAAGATGTGTATCTTTCAAATATGGGATTGAAAGATACATATTTTTCATACTCCATAGTACTCATAAAGGTAAGGTATGAAACTTTCATACCTATTGACCCTACCTTATATCCAAACACATAACTATTGTGATTGATGCCAACATAACGCACCCTTACTTGTGTTGCAAAAATAGTCTCTAAAAAATTGCAAAAATAGTCTATGTTGTTTACTTGTGATGAAATAAACATCCCATAAATTAAATCTAGGCTTTATCCCGCCCCTGAAAAAAACATAAGTAGTCTCTATTGTTGCCTAGCGATTTTATAAATGATCTTTGCACACGACACGCAGCGAAGCGCGGGTAAAAAAATCTTAGTAACTACTAGTAGCATTTATCTCTGTCTACTGTACCCATCTTCTATACTCGCTAACTCGCAAACTAAATCCAAGTCATCTCACATTCAAAGCCATTTATTTGCGGTGCTTCCTTTGAACAACCTTTAGCTACTACAAGTCTTAAAAGGTCTTCCACTTGTCTTGTCACCATCAGTCCATAGCAGTTTTAAATTAATTGGTTAGCCTTCGTTCTACCATATTTTATATGAATATTCATGTATATGTGTTTCAGTTTTTATCATGAGTTAAATGGGTTTTAAAGTGCTTTAATAATGTGTTTTAAATCACGTTTTAAAAAACGTCGTCATGACTCTTAAGACTTGAGACTTGACCATGCAGGCACGTCCTGAAGCTATTTATAAGATTGACTAGGTGTGATAAGACCACAATTGTCAAGAAACATGTCAACACTAAAAATAGCATTGAAGTAAATTTTATTCTTATTAGTAACAATGAACGTTGAAAAGTTGCAGCTAAATCAGATGGATATATGTTGGGTATATGTGTTAGGTTTGTTTATCATTACTCGTTTTTAAAACAAACGCACTCAGGGACGGACTTATATATATACCGGTTGTAGCATGGGCCACACCTGATTTTGGATTGCTAAGTGTAATACTTTTCAACAAGTGTTATTTCGGTATGTGCAACTCCCGATATTCATGTTATTTTCTTTATAGTGCAACTTTACTTTAGCTTAAGAATACTTTTATGGTGCGAATTTAAGCACCTATTAAAAGAGTTTTGTGCAACACATTTCTAAAAATTCTAGGTTCGTCCCTGAACGCACTACATTATAATATTGATTTCATATACTCTTGTTTTGTTCTTTGATCTTTTTGTTAGCACATATTTTGGGATATGCCTTCCTTGTTGGGTGGGGGGCTCGGTACCAAAAAGGTACACGGACTTGAGATGGTTCCGTCAAATACCATTTTATATATATATATATATATATATATATATATATATATATATACTCCGTATATATATATTTTTATATTTTGTTAATCAACCCAGTTTAGTCGGGTGTTTTTTATATGATTCAACTGCACTTCGGTGATACTTGTAAAGGTTACACCTCATGCTTAATGCATGATAATTTCTGTCAATTTTACAATAATACGACAAGTCTAAGAAACTAAAACTAAACACAATACCACATTAATCAAGGTTAAACATTAAGAAGAGATCGTAATTTGTTACTCTGCTAATTAGTTTGTTTTTGTATGATATTTTTATGAGGATAAATATACGCATTAAGGTGAAGTGGTTGATTTTGTTTCAAATCGTTGTCAAAATGATTCAACAACATGTGGGTAGCATATCTTCATGACTCATCAACTTTGTCTCTCACAATCACACACCATCTACAATATACAAGCAGTTAATCGCATTTTGTGACGACGGATACTCTATGATTAAAATACAATTATCAACAAAATAACAATGACGAGCTGATTAAGCTGAGAAAACAAGAACAAAATGATTCCGATTCGATTCGATTTATCTATTTTTACAGGTTCTGACGGTCCTCTCAGGTTCATTTTCGTACGGCTTTTATTGGTTAGCCGAACCGGTGGTGACTCCAATTCCCGATAAAACCATTTGAACCTGTTGGTCTGGTCTGGTTTTTAAAACCATATATACAATCAACTTGTTTTTATATAAATTATAACATGTATTTTTCTTTGTAAATGTGTTTTAAAATAACATATATTAGGTATTTATTAGAGGGCCGTTACAAATCTAAAAATTTATGATACTTAATTTTCAAATGTAAATTTATTTTTCATTATTAGTAAGTGTCCTACTTAAAGTTTAAGTCTTATTTTGATAATACCTCAAATACATTATAAATTAGTATATATAAAAATTGAGTTTAATACATTAAATGTAAGTATTTATGATCATAAATAACATAATTAAAATTATTTAAAAAATATTATCTTATATTTATATTGAGTTTCATGCATTAAATGTGAGTATTTATGATCATGTTTAAAATTATATTTAAAAATTGTTATTTAATATTTATGATTCTATAAATATGGTTTAAATATATCTATTACTAGTATATTTTTATTTTTGAAAGTCAACCAACTATTTTACAATATTTACACAACAAATTAATCCCACAATGTCTTACGCATAACTTAAACCTATAACTATTTGGTTGAAAAATATTTTTATACATGGGATACCATTAAGGCACAAGTCTTTTGATATAGTTTAAATAGAATATAAGTGAGTTTTGTGCAATTAGCATGAGTAGTTATTATCATAAATCTATTTGTCTATAATAAAATACTACCAGGGTACTCGCGCGTTGCAGCGGCGGGTACCCTGAAACAAACACCACCGCTGGCCACTTAAACTCACCGCCACAACCACCACACTCCTTACAACCTCCCCATCATTTTGACATACATCACGCACCAAGAAACACCTCCCAACACCATGATTAACACCACCACAGCTCGAGTTCATCACCAAAACCATCTCTCTCTCATTTTGTTGATACCGGCGGTCGAAGGTAGGAAAACCCACACCCTTTTTGTCGTTCTAGCGACGGTGGGGATAAGTACATGAATTTTCAAGAGCTTTTGATTAAATAAAGATTAAAACTAATAAATATGAAGCTAAATAATTGTTTGGTATCATTTTCTTTCTTTTTGTTGTTGTCGTTGTTATTGAGTCGCGAAAACAAGGGATGCCGTGAGCTTGAGCTCACAGCCTTGTGTATCGAGTCGAGTTTTATTGAGTCGAGTCTTGGTCACAGGTTCGTGTCTAGGTTAAGATGGAGGGTTGTACATTGTGTTTAAATAATTGTAATATTGGGTGTAGGGGTGGCTATTAATGTAGAATGAGGGTTGTACATTGTGTTTAAATGATTGTAATATTGGGTGTAGGGGTGTTTTTAATGCTATTAATGTAGAATTCTAAGAAAAATTGTCTGAATTTCGATTCATGCTAGTTTTTGTTGTACACAATGCTTTGGTTATTGTAATTATGAAAAATGATTGGTTTAAAGTGTTGTAAACCATGCATCATTTTTTGTACATCTAAAATTTTTGGAGAGAGAGTTCTTCTTCTATTATAAGTAGTATAGATATAAAAATTAAGTTTTATGCATTAATTGTGAGTATTTATGGTCATAAATAATATGATTAAAATTATATTTAAAAATTTAATATTTATGTTTTATAAATAGAGTTTAATATATATAATTTTTTTTCTTTTTTAAAAGTCAACTATATTTTATAATATTTACATTACAAATCAATTTCACAATGTTTTGAGTAAGACTTGAACCTACAACTATTTTGCTGAAAAATATTCTCACATATGAGGCATAATTGATAAACAAACCTTTTGGTATCAATGATTTATGGGTCTATTAACCAAACGTTTGAATTTAAATGAGACCCATTCATTTATTACATGTGTGTTGTCTCTTCGTATTTATCACTCTGATTCATGAATGGTTTGACATCAGTGTCTCGTACTTTTGCCATGAGAAGGTGTTACCCGTAGGCCGTAGTGTTGTAGCAAAAAAAGCAAGAGGTCATACTCATTTTCATTTGTAAAAAAAAAAAAAAAAAAAAAAAAAAAAAAAAAAACTCATTTCCATTTAGTAGAAAAAGTACACCAGTTTTTTATTAATTTACTAAAAACTGTAATGTTTTCATTCAGACAAAGTATGGTTTATTATTAGCATGTGCATAACATAGTAAATTATTTACGGATTATTTATTTTTCAACAAAAGAGAATGATCCATGGATAAGAGATCAAGAAGATCTCAAGTTGATGATTCATGTGAATATGTTATAAAACATAATACATGTGAGACTTTTTAGCATAATCAATTTATCGTAATCATACTAAAACCAAAAATGCAAAAAATAAGGTAATGTAGTTATGAATTATAACATGTTTACATAAATTTCATTTTGTGAAAATCTTTCCGAGTTACCAACATAAAACTAAATTGAAATGATATGCCAAAGATCAAGATCTACTGATTTCACATAATTTTCAAATTTGTTTTTCCATTCAAGAAAATGATAGTAACGGGTGACACTATGGGTGATTCAACCAGACTGACACATCAACATCACCTCAACTTCTCTCTCTAATACCAAACACATGACCAAATGTCCAAATAAAAAATATACCTCACGAAAGTTAAATAAAAAACACTAACACACATAAACCATATGCAAACCATTCAGTCACTTTGTCGATCGAATTAAGCAAAAAAAAGGGAAAGGGTGGGGGGATGCGTTCGTTGAGGTAGATTGACCTAAGGTTGGGTCGTTGTTACAACTAGCCTAAGTCATAACTATGAAAAAAAAAATAGGAAACATGTAACTGATTTCGACTCAAATTACCCAAGAAATATAATGTGAGTGAAACACCGACAATAATATCTAAACCAAAGTTGTTGTTAATCATCTTCGACATAACAAACTCATACACAATTACAGAAATATGATAAGAACGTATTAGTAAGGATCAAATAAGAAATAAAAGTAAAATAAGTGATGAGAAATAATCACATCTGCATATTTAAGATGCAATTACAAAAAGAGATGCATCTCTAATGAAATTTTCATTCTTCATTTGAAATCTGTGATTAAAAACATTTCTCAATTTTTTTATTTTTTATTTTTCTTAATGGATTCATTCCCAAAAACGTATACTTTAACAAATAATTAAAAAAAAAATAATAATAATAACAAATTATATCATATAAACATTATTATATTAAGAAATGTTGTACGGAGCATCTAACTCATACACATGTGTGAACTGTCAATTATCTATATTTGGTTTTTCTAACTTGTGCCCCAGGGGCACAAGTTAAGCATACTATAAGTACATTAAAAGTACATAGAGACTCACATAAAAGCACATTTGATTGTACTTTTATGTGACTCTCTGTGTATTTTTTCGTGAGCCCTGTGTATTTTTTGTGGTGCTTAACTTGTGCCCCTAGAACACAAGTTAGAAAAACCCATCTATATTATATTTAAATTATGAATGTCTTTAATTAAATTTAAAAACAAGTAATGCATAATATTCAAAATATTCTTTTAAAACTTAAGGCCTGTTTGGTTGACGGGTTTTGGATTTAGGTTTGGAGTTGATGGTAAAAGTTATTGTTTTGTATGAGTTTGTGGGCCTCAAGTTTCGGATTGAGTCTCAAATTCACTACTTTGTATAAACTCCACCTCTTAGGGTGGTATTTTTTGTATTTACATTAATTTGTGGGTCCCATTTTTGTTATCTCTCTTCTCATTAAATTTTAAAAAATTAATGTTAAATATAAATTCATATTAATTCATTAAACAATTATTAAATATTTTAAATATATATTTTTTTCTATCTTACATTAAATACAAATTCAAATTCAAATCTAAATTTAAATCAAACTCCAAATCCAAATCCAAATCCTAATCCTAAACCCATCTACAAACCAAACGGACCCTTAATCATCATATAAATTTAAAACTTAATCATCATATAAAGTTTGAAACAATGTTGACTTAACAAAATAAATTGCTTATCAATATTTTCACCTAAAATAAAAAAATAAATAAAAAAATGCATGATAATTCTTGACAACCTAAAGCTTTTTTCTTTTTTCTTTCTTTTTTTTTAATTAATTAAAAGAGTGGAACCTTTTTATTTTAATCTTAAAATAATTTTTAAAAATTCATCCAAAAACTCTACTAAACAAGACATTATATTACAATTTCTTTACATTATAGTGTTAGTCTGATTATTCATAGCTGATGAAAATAAATAACCACAGTATCGCAACTATGGTTGTTTGCCGTTACAAAATCTCGTAACTATGTATGCATACTCGTTTAGTTATTTGTTATTGTTAAATAATTGACATGTCATATTAGAAAAATGAGTAAATGATACATTACTTATTTACTTCTAACATTCTATCATTGCGTCCTTGCACTAGTAGTATGCGAATAAAAAATAAACATGTAACAAAAGTGTTGTAAATTCAAGTTTCCCTAATAGATAAAATAGTAATTGTTATAGACTGAAGTTTCGTAAAATATATGTTGTTTATATGTGCCAAAATGTATAGACATCCAATTTACAAGGTTTTATCAATAACATTTTAGCGGGTTTTTGGGACTGCTCGTCCTTTTGATTGTACTTCTATTTAACATAAGTATTGTCTAATATAATGTTTTGATTTGCTTATTGAGACGAATTATTTTGGAAATTATAGAAAAATATAAAGACCGAAAGATCAATACTAGCATGTTCAACAATAGAAGTCAAACATTGGCCTAACCAACGAGCGTCACTTAATTGACACTAATGGCATGGGTGTAATGGTATATCGATTCTACACAGATCCAAAGATGAAAGAGATTTAACCCAAAACTTATTCTTATTGATAATACGCACTAATAAAAGATTACAATCAGCTCTTTAAATAGATTAAAAGAGCCTTTACCAACAAGAAACCTATTTAGGTTAAAACTGGGAACAAAAAACTATCTCAAAAAACCCCCTACTTTGTAAACTAGTCACTTTTAACCTAATTTACGTATTTGACACCCGCGACTAGCCCTGCACGGTATGCCTATTACAAGATTATGCTAACAATCACCCCCCTAATCTTGTGATTCCAACGAGTCCTTTCATCTCGATGAACTTGAGTCTCGGTAATGCTTTAGTGAGGATATCAGCTCTTTGTAAATCCCCACTCACATGTTCCACTTTCACTTGGTCACGTTCAATACACTCCCTTATAAAATGATAACGAGTGTGTATGTGCTTGCTTCTACCGTGAAAAACTGAATTCTTCATTAACGCTATGGCCGACAAATTATCGACTTTGAGAGTTACAACTTGCTCCTTTTCTCCTGTCAACTCCGACAATAAGCTCCTTAACCACAACGCTTGACATGCCCCGGATGTGGCTGCCATAAACTCAGCTTCACATGAGGACAACGCTACCGTATTTTGTTTCTGTGAGACCCACGTGATAGGTGCATCATCGAAATAAAAAATCATCCCGGTAGTACTTTTTCCATCATCCATGTCTACGGCATGACTACTATCGGTAAAACCGAAAAGCTTTCTGCTTCCGCCTCTTGGATATATAACACCGAGATCTAGACTTCCCTTTAGGTACCTTAGGATTTGTTTCACTGCTTTTCCGTGCGTCACAGTTGGCTTTTGCATGAATCGGCTTACATATCCTACTGAGTAACTTAAATCAACTCGTGTGTGTGTCAAATACCTTAAACATCCAACAAGCTTTCGGTAGTCAGTTGGATCAGTTTCTTCACTTTCATCCTCCTTTGATAATTTCAGCCCTGGATCCATAGGATACTGTCTTGCATTGCAATCCCACATACCTGCTTGTTTCAAAACTTTTTTTGCATAACTTGATTGTTTCAATGATATTCCTTTATCACTTTGATGAACTTCTATACCAAGATAGTAATGTAGTGATGAGTGTGTAAATACTCATCATTTTGAGTCAAATCCAAGCTGCAAAACGATAAAAAATACTCAAAAACGCACAAAAATGCGAAGAAAATCCCAAAGATCGTATTTTATATGTTTCTTATGCAAAACGAATGAAAACAAACGAAAAACGAACAAAAGTTACATAAATGGCAGTTTCAGTCCCCCGACTTTCCAAATTTTACAAAACTAGTCCCTGGTCAATCATTTTTTTAAAGAAAAGTCAACCCTTGCTCTTTAAAAGTCAAAACGAATCACAAATAATCTTTGGGTAAAACGATTTGGAAAATTACATAATTGGTCCCTGTACTTTGGCCAATTGACAGTTTTAGTCCCGGGTGGTTTGAAATGGAAAAATTCAATGTTGGTACTTTGGTTTATCTAACTTGGCAACTATGGTCCCTCGAATTGATTTTGGAAATCTGGCAAGCAATACCCCTCAAGTTTAAGCAAGTTTACAAAATTGATCCTTTGGTACTAATTAAATACAAACCAAACGTACACCTTTTTAACCCACTTGTTTCCTTGGCCCAAGTTGCATCTAACACACCCAAGCCCATGCAAGCCCACACCCTTTTCACCCTTACACGTTTAATAAAACTGCAATCCAATCCAACCCTAACCCTAAATCCTAAATATACGTACCCCTCCTCCTCCTCCCATATTCCACTCACAATAACCTGATAAAAAAATTACCTGTACTTCCCCCCCCCCCCCCTCGTGACTACAAGCTGCCAAACCATCCATCACCATCCTCCCCCATCACCTTCAAAGCTTGTCCTCAATCCCACTCCCCAATCCCACTACTCCCCTCCAAACTCGTACCTAACACCATCCACCACTCAGAAGATGCCAAGCTGGAGATCCACCACCTTTTTGGGCGCCAAAGATAAGATCAAGGGTTGTGATGATTTCTTTTTGATCCAAGGGTTAAAAGTCTGTTTTGAAGAAGCACAAGGAAGAAGACAAAGAGAAGAGTATTTTGGTACCTACCCCCCTCCAAGGTTCTAGTACAAGTAGGGATGTAATTGTAAGCCTTGAGGGCATTCGAATTAATTCTGATATCTAATTTCTGTTTTTATTGTAATGGTAGTTTTAAAAGCTTTAGTTTTAAAATTGTAATTTGAGTTTTTAAGTTTTTAATGAAAGTTGAATTTTAGAATTATCTCAATTATTGTTCCAGTTTCGAAATCATGCTTAATCTGCTTTAAACTTGATATCTCATATGGAATAGTGTGAAAAATTACAATCGAAAAAAAAAAGAGAGAAAGAAAAAAAAAAGCACCAGGAAAGAAAAAAAAAAGAGAAATGTTTGAAGAAAAGAGCAGCAGGATGGGAGTTTGGTTTAGAGCTCGGGTGAGCTTTTAGGTGGTTCTATTAGTTCTTGGTTCTCAGATTGTGCATAAGGCTTTGGATAACAAGTAAGATTTTAAGACCAATGTTCTATAATCTCTGTTGTTGTTATGGATAAATGTTTAAAATTGTTCATTTAATTTTTAAGTTAGCATAGAGTTACTTAGTTATTCATGTTTGTGATTGACTTTAATCAACTGTTTGATCAGTGAAAACAGCCCACATTAGGAAGTGTTTGGTTTAGCTTATTATGCCAAGTCATGTTGGTGTTTGCACTAAAGTTTGTCATTAGTCTTACTCCACATAAAGTCGAAGCTTTCAAGGAAAGAAAAAAAAATATTTTGAAGATAAAAACTGCATATCGAGTCTTGTTCGGCAGATTTCAAAGCATTTTTCAGAATTCATTAGTTAATGGAAATTCAAAATCTTTGGTGATTTAAACTTCTGGTCAGCTCTTGTACTCATAACAAAAAGAAATTCTGATTTTCGAGATCGATTAGTTATAAAAAGTTGGAATCAAAGTAGGTTGTTCACACAAAAACCTCCCCTGCACCAGGTTTGGGAGTGCTCTTTTTGGGGCCATAAAGATGACTGTAACTTGACCCATTCCAGATTTTTTTTGTATTTTAGGAAGTACATTAGGTAGCGGCTAGGATTAGTTGTTTTTATTTGGCCTCACGATTGATTCATAGTGTGTTTTGGTTCCCTTCATAGGGTCTATTTGAGACTGCTGCTATAGCAGCAGTAAAACTTGTTGATTCTTGTTGTTGTTTCTTGTTGAGGTTATCTCTTGTTGTTGTTTGTTTGTATTAACTTCACTTTCTAGTTTGTTCGACAGCTTATTTAAGTCTTTATTTAGCCCCTACGTTACTGCTGCTACTCTTGTTATTGCTTGATTTTCAGTCTTGATCATTGTTGCTAGTTGGTACTCTAAATTAGTGTTTGTTCATTTTAGTTGTAGCATTCATTGTAGTTTGTTTTGTATGCTCATTAAGGTTGATATATTTCATAAGCCCATTTTATCTCAACTAATGAAGCTTGCATAAGCTCGACTTTGGTTTTCCAAAGAACAATATTTTTCAAAACTTGGTTAAAAATCGGTCTCTCAGTAGTTTCTACAAAGAAAAAAGAAAGAAAGAAAGTAAAGTATTTGCAAAAACAAAAGGCCAAGGGATTCGAACCCTTGACCTTCTGCTTACCACGACACAACGCACAACAACACAACACCACTGCGCTTAGGTCTTTTGTTGGTATACTTTGCAAAAGTTTATTAGTTGATCCTTAGTTGTTTGTTTGAAACTAAATAGCTTATCAGCTTTTATGAGCTTATTGTGGGCTTATTCGGCAGTGTACCTATCTTTGTTAAATTTTTCTTAGCTTCGTAACAACTTGTAACGATTATAAAAAAAAAATTCAGATTTTTCTAAGCTAGTTTAATATTTATTTTGATTTAGTTTAATTAAACTAGTTTTTAATTCATAATAATTAGAATTTTTATCAAAAAAATTTATTTTCTTTTAACTTATATTACTTTAGAAAATTAAATAGAACCTCGTAGGACGTTTGTTGCTCAAAACTCGCGTTTTATTTTGCGCATTCGCGTAATTTTTAATTAAACGTACGTTTTTAATTTAATTTACGTGTTAGGATTCCCTACTCCTAATCATGTTTTCCCGTAGTTTTTAGGTTTCTATTAGTAATTAGTTGCCTTAGGTTAATTTACTTTTACATTCGTTCGTTAATTTTCAATTTCGTTAATTTAACGCGTCGTAATACCAAATAACCTTTCCAATCATTCAAGATTTTAATCCAAATCTCATTCGAAGCTTTCCATTCACACCTCGTTGGGGTACGACCCGGGAAATCACTTCCCGGTCTCACAATTTGAATATCACTTTCACAAGTTTTGCGAGGTAATCGTTTTCCTAAACGGTTTACTCGTATTACTTCACGTTTATTTGTCTCACGACGAATTAAACCTCACGTTTGTTGATATTTTGATAAATTGTTGTTTTCACACCAAAACACAATGAATCAAATGGCGCCACTGCCGGGGAGGCTGTGTGTCGAAAGTCTCGATAAGGTTTAGACGATTAGTCTTGTAGAACCTTCGCAAGAAGTTACGCTTTTATAAAATGTATAAAAAACCAAAAATATTTTTCTTTTGTTTCTAGTATATGTATTATATCTATATAAGATAAAGAAAAACACAAAAAGATTTTCCCGTTTCATTGTTTAATAAATACAAAGTTAAAATCTTACCACCGCAAACCAAGGCAGAACACCTACCAACTGGGGGTGTGACCATAATAAGTTCCCAAACAAAAGATCAAAACTTGCCTTTGTATCACTTGCGTTTTGGAAAACTTTTAAATGAAAAACACACTTTAAGAGGAGTCGAAACGGTATGTGGCGATCCAACGAACTTCGCCCAGTGAGAGATCCATTCTTCTCTCCCGCTCCTTTGTGCGTTTTTCTTTAGAAGTTAACCTTGCGTTTGTGATTATTGGTTTAAGTTCCCCTGTCTTTATGAGTTGGTCTTGTTTTAATTGTTGTGCTTTTCGAAAAACCCAAAAATAATCTTCGTCTCCTATACGTTTAATTCTTATCTTCTTATCCCTTGCTAATGTTTAATTCTCATGTCATCACTCGACTACAATTGTTTTCATTGTAAAGGTCCAGTGGATGACAATCATCGTTGTTACAAGTGCGCGTGTAGGAGGTGTGGGAGTGATATTAGAGACGGGTTTTGTAAATGGTGCAAAGCAAATCCGAATGCTTTCAATGATTCTCAAAATTCTTCCGACTTCCCCTCACATCCCGAAATACGTACTATGAATGGCAAACTGTCAAGAGTCGATCCACAACTCTCACAATTTACGATTCGAAGTTTATCAAGCAAACGTACTGAGCTTAAAACGGTGACTAAAATAAACGACTTGCCTGATCATCACGTTTATCAAGAACAAAAACCGGGGACCATAACGGAAGTGGTGGAAATTCCTAGCTCTCAGAGCACACCACTTGTCCCACCTCCGGATTTTTCAAAATATTCTTCGAGACTTGATAATCATTCGAATTATTTTGCTGATTCTTTGAATGGCCCGATTCCTTCTCTAAGGCAATTGTTTATTCCTTGCGTCGGTTGTGGTGAGCCACTTTTCGGTCTACCATGTCATTGGTGCACGTGTGAACGATGTGGTAATGATATTCAAAACGGAAGTTGTTTGTTTTGTGGCTCGAGTAATTCATTCGCTTACGATTCTAATCCTAGCTTTTGCAATGAGCCACAAAGTAATTTCATTTCATATGAGTATAATCCGTGTTATCAAAATTCCAATGCCGAATCGTTTCAAAATGCACCAACTTCACACCAATACGGTTGTGAGTATTGTGGAGGTCCACATTTTAGCACCGATTGTCACACTACGAATTTTTTTTCTTGTGACAACAATTATCACGATCAACCTCCACAATACCAAACTTGTGAAACACAACCTCAACCATTTCCTCAAGAACTTTTGCAAAATGTCTTAAATGCTCTTGAGGATTTGGTTAACAAACCTGCTCCGGAAGAACCTCGTCCGAAGTCTTACAAAGAAATACTAGCCGAAAAAGCTGAAGAAGTAGCTAGAGTAAGACTTCGAATGCGTAAAACTATCATCTACGATGACGATGACGATGACGATGACGATGACAACAACAATAGTGATGATGAAGATACCCTTGATATTCATCAAGGCTCATCAGATTCATCAGTTGTGGTTCCTTCCGTGAAAAATCAGGGAGAAAATGATGTGACGGAGAAATTACTAGCAGATGATCAAATGGAACTCGTGCAATCCATGAATGCTACCTCCTCTCAACTCCCTCAGTCTGTTTTTGTCACACCCGAAGTTCACACTCACTCTCTGAACATGGGGGATGAGCACCTTGACACTGTTCCTAATAAGGAATCGGACGAATTAATAAAGTCTAGTGTTGAGATCCTTGTCCCAATCCCGAGAGAGTCACAGGGAACTTTGGACCATATGTGTGATTTACTTTCCCCTCTTGAGTGTTCAAACGATCATTTTGAGACTTTCTCAGATTTTAATGATGATTGTACATCTCATGGAGACATCGAGTATGTTGAGGCATCAGTTCCACATTCTGATGCTGATCATCTTCTTGAGGAGTTCGCCGATGAACTCACTCACATCAATCCACTTCCAACGGGAAGTGACGATGATCTCGTTGACTTTGAAGCCGATCTTGGCGAAATTGAAAGTCTCCTCTATCATGATCAGTCACTCACTTCTTATCCCAGCAGTCCAAGTGAGAATATTAATCACTTTGTTCCTGAAGCATTCAAAACAACTCTCACCAATCCTCTATTTGAATTTGAATCCGAATTCACCTTGATTTCTGATAATCCAATCTTTGGTACTCAGATTGAGGATTGTGATGAGTTTATATCGGATGATGAGTTCACAGATTTACATCTTGTGATTGATTCTCTTAGCGAGGAGTTCTCCGGTGAACTCACTCATATCATATCTCCACCGGAGTATGATAACTTCCATTTTGATCATGACACACCCGAGATATGTCTTGATCAAGCGAGTTTAAATGATGAGATTCATAATCTAGAAATTATGGATTCTCCCGTGGGTGATGACGAGTTAATCATGATTTTCATCATGAGTTTCTTTCTTTTCTTCACCTATCCCGTGACGTCCTCTCTTCTTCACTCCTTCGGGACTGAAGACACTATCTTTGACCCCGGCATTTCCATGTACCATTATTTTGAGCCGGGTACTTATCTCATCGGTGTGGAACTTTCACGTACTTCAAATGTTTGTCCAAACATCTTGAATGAAAGTCCGATGGAGATTGTCTCTTCCACATCATGCTTCCCCAAGGACAAATGAATTCGGGGTCGAGTCAAGCTAGCGACTCGGTAAACAAAAATAGTAGCATGTACTTAGGGTTTTCACCCTAAGTGTGGGGGAGTTACCCCCACTGTGGTTACTTATAAAGTGAAAATACAAAATGATGTTTTCACATTTAGCTTGTAATGTTGCCCTTTTACGCTCAAAGAGTCGGCATAATAGCCGAGACTTTGAATATTGAGGACAATATTCAATTCTAAGTGTGGGGGGGGGGGGGGGGGGTATTTCGCTATTCTAGCAAATTTTATCACATTTTACTATCTTATACCCCCGTTTTTGACCAAATTTTTTCAAAAATTTTTCACTAAAGTTCAAAATTTTTGTGGTAATCAGTCCGCCGTGTCTAAACGACAAAAAGGATTGGCTAATCCAGGAGCAAACGGCTCTTGGTAAAGATATATCAAATCCTTTTATGGCTTGCAATTTGCCAAAAATTGTATGGTTCCTCAACTCCCCATCATCCTCAAAAGCTAATGAGTTGGCTAGCCCGCAAGATTATGGCTTGTGGTAAAGGCTGTGGAAAAACCATAATTGGTAATCAACTCACCAAGATGTTGACTGTTCCATCAAGAGTTGGCTAGTCCAGGAGCAAACGGCTCCTGGTAAAGACAAATCAAATCCGTTGAAAGCTGGTGGTTTGCTCAAAATCACACGGCTATCAGGTGAGCCACAGTTCTTACACCTGGCTACTCCAGAAGTGATGGCTTTTGGTAAAGAGACTTCAAATCCATTAATTTTTCTCAAAAAGATTGCTAGGGACTAGCAATAGTTTAGTGTGGGGGATTGATGAGTGTGTAAATACTCATCATTTTGAGTCAAATCCAAGCTGCAAAACGATAAAAAAATACTCAAAAACGCACAAAAATGCGAAGAAAATCCCAAAGATCGTATTTTATATGTTTCTTATGCAAAACGAATGAAAACAAACGAAAAACGAACAAAAGTTACATAAATGGCAGTTTCAGTCCCCCGACTTTCCAAATTTTACAAAACTAGTCCCTGGTCAATCATTTTTTTAAAGAAAAGTCAACCCTTGCTCTTTAAAAGTCAAAACGAATCACAAATAATCTTTGGGTAAAACGATTTGGAAAATTACATAATTGGTCCCTGTACTTTGGCCAATTGACAGTTTTAGTCCCGGGTGGTTTGAAATGGAAAAATTCAATGTTGGTACTTTGGTTTATCTAACTTGGCAACTATGGTCCCTCGAATTGATTTTGGAAATCTGGCAAGCAATACCCCTCAAGTTTAAGCAAGTTTACAAAATTGATCCTTTGGTACTAATTAAATACAAACCAAACGTACACCTTTTTAACCCACTTGTTTCCTTGGCCCAAGTTGCATCTAACACACCCAAGCCCATGCAAGCCCACACCCTTTTCACCCTTACACGTTTAATAAAACTGCAATCCAATCCAACCCTAACCCTAAATCCTAAATATACGTACCCCTCCTCCTCCTCCCATCTTCCACTCACAATAACCTGATAAAAAAATTACCTGTACTCCCCCCCCCCCTCGTGACTACAAGCTGCCAAACCATCCATCACCATCCTCCCCCATCACCTTCAAAGCTTGTCCTCAATCCCACTCCCCAATCCCACTACTCCCCTCCAAACTCGTACCTAACACCATCCACCACTCAGAAGATGCCAAGCTGGAGATCCACCACCTTTTTGGGCGCCAAAGATAAGATCAAGGGTTGTGATGATTTCTTTTTGATCCAAAGGTTAAAAGTCTGTTTTGAAGAAGCACAAGGAAGAAGACAAAGAGAAGAGTATTTTGGTACCTACCCCCCTCCAAGGTTCTAGTATAAGTAGGGATGTAATTGTAAGCCTTGAGGGCATTCGAATTAATTCTGATATCTAATTTCTGTTTTTATTGTAATGGTAGTTTTAAAAGCTTTAGTTTTAAAATTGTAATTTGAGTTTTTAAGTTTTTAATGAAAGTTGAATTTTAGAATTATCTCAATTATTGTTCCAGTTTCGAAATCATGCTTAATCTGCTTTAAACTTGATATCTCATATGGAATAGTGTGAAAAATTACAATCGAAAAAAAAAGAGAGAAAGAAAAAAAAAAGCACCAGGAAAGAAAAAAAAAAAAAGAGAAATGTTTGAAGAAAAGAGCAGCAGGATGGGAGTTTGGTTTAGAGCTCGGGTGAGCTTTTAGGTGGTTCTATTAGTTCTTGGTTCTCAGATTGTGCATAAGGCTTTGGATAACAAGTAAGATTTTAAGACCAATGTTCTATAATCTCTGTTGTTGTTATGGATAAATGTTTAAAATTGTTCATTTAATTTTTAAGTTAGCATAGAGTTACTTAGTTATTCATGTTTGTGATTGACTTTAATCAACTGTTTGATCAGTGAAAACAGCCCACATTAGGAAGTGTTTGGTTTAGCTTATTATGCCAAGTCATGTTGGTGTTTGCACTAAAGTTTGTCATTAGTCTTACTCCACATAAAGTCGAAGCTTTCAAGGAAAGAAAAAAAAATATTTTGAAGATAAAAACTGCATATCGAGTCTTGTTCGGCAGATTTCAAAGCATTTTTCAGAATTCATTAGTTAATGGAAATTCAAAATCTTTGGTGATTTAAACTTCTGGTCAGCTCTTGTACTCATAACAAAAAGAAATTCTGATTTTCGAGATCGATTAGTTATAAAAAGTTGGAATCAAAGTAGGTTGTTCACACAAAAACCTCCCCTGCACCAGGTTTGGGAGTGCTCTTTTTGGGGCCATAAAGATGACTGTAACTTGACCCATTCCAGATTTTTTTTGTATTTTAGGAAGTACATTAGGTAGCGGCTAGGATTAGTTGTTTTTATTTGGCCTCACGATTGATTCATAGTGTGTTTTGGTTCCCTTCATAGGGTCTATTTGAGACTGCTGCTACAACAGCAGTAAAACTTGTTGATTCTTGTTGTTGTTTCTTGTTGAGGTTATCTCTTGTTGTTGTTTGTTTGTATTAACTTCACTTTCTAGTTTGTTCGACAGCTTATTTAAGTCTTTATTTAGCCCCTACGTTACTGCTGCTACTCTTGTTATTGCTTGATTTTCAGTCTTGATCATTGTTGCTAGTTGGTACTCTAAATTAGTGTTTGTTCATTTTAGTTATAGCATTCATTGTAGTTTGTTTTGTATGCTCATTAAGGTTGATATATTTCATAAGCCCATTTTATCTCAACTAATGAAGCTTGCATAAGCTCGACTTTGGTTTTCCAAAGAACAATATTTTTCAAAACTTGGTTAAAAATCGGTCTCTCAGTAGTTTCTACAAAGAAAAAAAAAAGAAAGAAAGTAAAGTATTTGCAAAAACAAAAGGCCAAGGGATTCGAACCCTTGACCTTCTGCTTACCACGACACAACGCACAACAACACAACACCACTGCGCTTGGGTCTTTTGTTGGTATACTTTGCAAAAGTTTATTAGTTGATCCTTAGTTGTTTGTTTGAAACTAAATAGCTTATCAGCTTTTATGAGCTTATTGTGGGCTTATTCGGCAGTGTACCTATCTTTGTTAAATTTTTCTTAGCTTCGTAACAACTTGTAACGATTATAAAAAAAAATTTCAGATTTTTCTAAGCTAGTTTAATATTTATTTTGATTTAGTTTAATTAAATTAGTTTTTAATTCATAATAATTAGAATTTTTATCAAAAAAATTTATTTTCTTTTTTAAAAAATTTTCTTTTAACTTATATTACTTTAGAAAATTAAATAGAACCTCGTAGGACGTTTGTTGCTCAAAACTCGCGTTTTATTTTGCGCATTCGCGTAATTTTTAATTAAACGTACGTTTTTAATTTAATTTACGTGTTAGGATTCCCTACTCCTAATCATGTTTTCCCGTAGTTTTTAGGTTTCTATTAGTAATTAGTTGCCTTAGGTTAATTTACTTTTACATTCGTTCGTTAATTTTCAATTTCGTTAATTTAACGCGTCGTAATACCAAATAACCTTTCCAATCATTCAAGATTTTAATCCAAATCTCATTCGAAGCTTTCCATTCACACCTCGTTGGGGTACGACCCGGGAAATCACTTCCCGGTCTCACAATTTGAATATCACTTTCACAAGTTTTGCGAGGTAATCGTTTTCCTAAACGGTTTACTCGTATTACTTCACGTTTATTTGTCTCACGACGAATTAAACCTCACGTTTGTTGATATTTTGATAAATTGTTGTTTTCACACCAAAACACAACGAATCAGTAGAAGACCTAGGTCAGTCATTTCAAACTTTGATTCCATCTGTTTTTTAAACATGACTATGTCTTGTAATGATGCTCCGGTAACTATAAGATCATCAACATAGGTACCAACTATTAATAACCGTTTATCCACTTCCTTTCGATACACAGCTTGCTCTTGTTTGCACCTAGTAAAACCAAGTTCTTTCATTGTTGCATCAAGTCTTGAATTCCATGCCCTTGGTGCTTGCTTGAGACCGTATAGTGCTTTGTTCAACTTGTAAACGTGTCTCTCTTTTCCCTTCTTGATAAAGCCATCGGGTTGATCGACATAAACCTCCTCCTTTAGTTCTCCATGAAGAAAAGCGGATTTTACATCAAGATGATGTATTTCCCAGTTATGGCTGGCTGCCAGTGCAATTAACAAACGAATCGTTTCTAACCTTGCAACGGGTGCAAATACTTCTTCATAGTCAATCCCGAACCTTTGTACATATCCTTTTGCTACAAGTCTAGCTTTATACTTTGAGATTTTTCCGCTAGCATCCCTTTTTACTTTAAAAATCCACTTCACACCTATCGACTTAACATTGGGTGGTGGATCAACAAGTTTCCATGTGTGGTTTTTCTCGATTGATGCAATCTCTATCTCCATGGCTTTCCTCCAATGTTTTTCTTTCATTGCTTCTCGAAAACTTATGGGCTCAGCATCGATAGATAACAACAAGGTGGAATCATTACTGTGTAAATTAGGGACACCCTCCACCTCGTAGTCGCTGAATTTCCGTGGCAGGACTGAAACACGAGAGGATCTTCGAGGATGGGCTGTATTATGTGAAGCTTGTGAAACCTGACTTTGATGGTTCTGATCTTGGTTTTCGGTGATATCAATCTGCTGCTGTACCGCTACATCAGAAAGATTCTCGGGCTGATTTGGATGACCTGCACCATGTTCATCGACTTCGTTTAGAGAAGTAACAGCTGGATCATTTTCAAAAGTGAAATCGATCCAATTTAGGCTGCTATAATCATATCTTTGAGCATAACTGGACCAATCATATGCCTCTGTTTCTTCGATTTTTACATCTCCATCTCGAACATAATGAACTTTTCCTTTGGTTGGATCGTACATCCGATAAAAACCACCCCCTGATTTCGTACCGAGATACACCATTAAAGTACTTCTATCGTCAAGTTTCTTCACACCTGGTGTTAACACTTTAACATACCCAACACAACCGAACACTTTCACGTTTTTTAAGTCAGGCTTGGCTCCCGTTAACTTCTCAAATGGCGTCATATTTATCAACGCTAATAATATTGCTTTTAAGGGACGGTATGAAGTATACGTCTTCTAAGACTCTTTGTTTTCCTGATCTTCCCACCAGGATAACACTGCCTCGACCTTTGATGTCTACTCGCGACCCATCTCCAAATTTGACTTTCCCTTGTACCTTTTGATCAAGTTTTGAGAACCATCCTTGATTACCAATCATGTGGTTGCTAGCTCCATTGTCAAGGAACCATGTGTCGGTTGAACTCTCGGCATACACTCTTGGATCAACTTTTTCTTCGTTCAAGTAGATTAAACCTTCTTCTTGAGTTATCATGTATAGGGTGGGTTCTTCTTTTTGAGCTAAGTAATTTTCTTTAGGTTTCTTCCGAGTAGGACAATCAGAAGAAAAATGACCAAGTTCATCACAACGGAAACACATTAACTTTGATCGATCCTTCTTCGATTTACTCCCGGATTCCTTCCCTTTACTACTTCCCCCGTCTTTCCCACGGCTTCTTCCTTTCCCTTTGAATTCAGCCGACCCCTTACCATGACCTTTGCCCTTTTTCTCCTTCTTTCGTGCTTCCCATTCTTCAAAAGTTAGGAGAAGTTGATCTTGCTTTGTAGCCTGAGTTTTTTCTTTCATACTGATCCGCTCTTCAAAGGCTTTGAGACGTCCAACAACATCATCAAAACTAATGGTCTTGAGATCAATAACCTGCTCTAGTGAAGCCACCATATGAATGAATCTATCAGGTAATCCATTCAAAAACTTCTTCACCATCTTTGAATCCTCCATCACCGATCCGAGAGAAGCCGCTTTCGAGGCTAAACCAGAGATTGTGTTAGCAAACTCATCAACCGTACCTGAATCTCTCATCTTCAGCCCTTCAAATTCAGACATCAATGTCTGAAGCCTTGCCTGCTTCACACGATCAGCCCCTTGATGTCGAACCTTCACTGCGTCCCACATCTCTTTAGCCTTCGTGAGATTACCGACTTGAAGGACTTGTTCTTCCGGAAGAGATTGATACAACAGAGCGATTGCCATGTTGTTTTTCTTGACATCAGAATCGGTACCCGGCTCTATCATCTCCCAAACACCATAAACATTGAATATCGCCTTCATCTTCATCGCCTACACGGTATAGTTTGTTGTTGTTAATACCGGGCATTGCAGGGAAGGGTTATGGTCTTTGATTGCGATCTGGTTTCGATCTCCGGAGTCGGTCATCCTCCTGTTTCGTCTTTGATATTGAAACGATATAGGGGATCTCGAATCAATTTTCAATAAGAATCTATATTCAATCCTACAACAGACTTATGCTTCACGTCTTCTTCTGCCGCACACCTCTGTTGTGATTATTGAACCCGTAGCTTAACGTCTGACCTTCGACAGTTGATTACCTTCGCCGGATTCTAGATTAATCTCCCTGAATCTCTGATACCAATTAATGGTATATCGATTCTACACAGATCCAAAGATGAAAGAGATTTAACCCAAAACTTATTCTTATTGATAATACGCACTAATAAAAGATTACAATCAGCTCTTTAAATAGATTAAAAGAGCCTTTACCAACAAGAAACCTATTTAGGTTAAAACTGGGAACAAAAAACTATCTCAAAAAACCCCCTACTTTGTAAACTAGTCACTTTTAACCCAATTTACGTATTTGACACCCGCGACTTAGCCCTGCACGGTATGCCTATTACAAGATTATGCTAACAGGGTGTGTCACTTAAGTATTAGTTGGAGTTGCTTCGGTTTGGCGACTAGCAATGGACGAAGTAGTTCAGGGTCCATTTGTTTTCTTTGTGGGGTATATTTGTCTAGTGATACATAAAAGAGACATACTACCATTGGCAGGGTTGTGTCAGTTTGTGCATTAGAATAGAAAATGATGATGTTGTTGTTGAACAACGTGTGATCAATGCGTTCACAAGCACGCTATTACCAAGGGGGTGTTTGGCTAAGCTTATATGATTGCTTTATAAGTTTATTGGCTTATATGGGTTAAATAAGATTAAACTAAGTGTTTGTCTAAGTTTATATGAGTGGGCTTATGAGCTTATATAAGAGCAAGGGGTGTTGTGGCGAGGGGCTCATCGTTTCCGACGTGGCAACCCGCCACCTCTCGCCAAATTTCTAAGGAAGTAAACGACAAAGGAGATTTGCAGTGTTTGTGTTTGTTTTTTCTTTCTTTCTTTCTTCTTATTTTTTTCCGATTTATAATGGGTTGCGTGTGTGTTTGTGTGAACTGTATGTGCTTTTGATGAGGAAAAAGACGAACCAATGAGATGCAACATTTTTTTAACCTTATAAATACATACAATTTTGAATTTATACTCTTAGACATTTTGAAAGTTTTTATTTACCCTTAAACATTTAAAAAGTTTTAGTCTATACTCTTAAACATTTAAAAAGTTTTAATTTATACATTAATTTTTAAAAAGGGTATTAAAACATATATGTTTTTACAAAATCATATGTAAAAATTTGAAATACTTTAAATAAACCTAAAAATTTAAATTATAAACGGCCGTCAGTATAAAGAACAGACGATGCAACGGTCGTTAGCCAAAAAGGCTAACGTGTAAATGATAACAGAATCCACTTAACAACATTTAAAAAAAATATCACGAGTATTATTCTTTACTTTAAACTCTAAACCAAAAGGACCATCCATGAATTTACTCTAAACATAATCCCCCTTATTAAGTTATTAACCTTAGCCAAACACAACGTAAACTCAAAATCAAGCGAGGAATGAGGAATCCAAACAAGATACGGAGTACATTACGAAAAGAATATACAAAGTTACAAACAAACACAAGTACTGTACCATTAAACTAAAAAACACGGCCCCACATTACGAACTCAAAACTCAAACCCAAACACTAACCAAAAATTCGAATATAAATACCCCCAAACACAAACACAAACATAACACCTTCAACTTCATAAACAAAACACAACACACTTTAAACTTTAAACAGTTATTCTTAAACCATTAAAAACCATCAAAAAATTAAATGCTACTTAAATAAATAAATAAATCAATCGAAACAACAAACGATTAGGTTTATAGGTTTATATATATATTAAAAAAAAAAAAAAAAAAACCGGTAACGATTTCACAAAGACGGTTTTAAGTTATGGCGAACAATAGCGATGGAAGCTCCGGAAGTAGTAGTGACGTCAGCACCGATGATCAGGAGCAGTTTTCTAATGCCAGAAGGTTTAATTATGATTTTAGTTTTATTTTTTATTTTTAATTATATGTTTGATTGAAATTTGTGTGATTATGAATCGTGAAACCCTAGGGTTTATGAAGGCTGTTATTGTTGGTTTGATTGAAATTAATTTATGTTTTTGTGACGTCATTATTTATTTTGTGTTAATTTCATTTAGTTTTTTGAGTTTTTTTGTGTCATTTGAGTTTGATTGAAATAAATTTATGTTTTTATGACGTCATCAATTAAAAAAAAATGTTTGATGTTATTTGTGTAATTTAAATTTGATTGAAATAAATTTATGTTTATGTGACGTCATCATTTTTTATAAAAAAAATTGATTTAGTTTTTTGAGTTATTTGTGTAATTTGAGTTTGATTGAAATAAATTTATATTTTTGTGACGTCATCATTTTTTATAAAAAAATTTTTGATTTAGTTTTTTGAGTTATTTGTGTAATTTAAGTTTGATTGAAATAAATTTATGTTTTTGTGACATCATCATTTTTTTTGGTTAATGTAATTTAGTTTTTTGAGTTATCTGTGTACATTGAGTTTGATTGAAATAAATTTATGTTTTTTATGACGTCATCAATTTTAAAAAATGTACTTGATTTAGTTTTTTGAGTTATTTGTGTAATTTAAGTTTGATTGAAATAAATTTATGTTTTTATGACGTCATCAATTTTTTATAAAAAATATTTAAATTAGTTTTTGAGTTATTTATGTAATTTAAGTTTGATTGAAATGTGTAATTAAGATTATGAATTTTAGGTTTATAATTGTGTGATAGTGATATAATGAATTATGAAATCCTAGGGTTTATTGTTTCTTTTTGTTTTTTTATTTATAAATTATGCCTTTTTTTTTTAAATAAAAAATAGGTAACTTTGAATAATTGTTCGTTTGATTTACGCATAAGTCTTAGACTCGTACGAGTCACTAGTCGACTTGTACTAGTCTAAGACCTATGCGTAAAGCAAACGATCAATTATTCAAAATTATGTAACGCGTCACAACTAGTCAAGTCGTGACTCATTACTCATACCAGTCTAACAACTATGCCTATACTGACTCGACTATCACTACATTAATGTATGAGTCGACATACGAGTCAGTTAAGGCATAGTTGTTAGACTAGTATGAGTCACAACTTGACTAGTCGTGACGCATTACATAGTTTGGATAGTTAATCCTAATGTTTATATTAGGTTATGAAATGATGGAACACTAGTGTTTATTGATTGTTTAATTATGTGTTATTTTGTAAAATTTTATATTATTATGTAAAGTTATGCCTATTATAAAAAATTATATGATTTTTTTTAATAATATTTAACATTTTTTTGTTAGATTTAGGCGTTACTTAAAAAAATTATGTGTTTTTGGTTTTGATTTTGAATATACTTTTGTGAGTTGTTTTCAAAAAGTTAGCAAGTAAAATTTTGATGATGCCATGAAAATTGCAACATGTTCTATTTTTAGTATATGATGTATTTGTTATGATTTGTATACAAAGTACAAATATAAAATCATAAAGTACAGCATGACATAACCATGTTTTGGTGCACAACTCATTTTTAGGGTGTTTGGAGTTCATACTTTCAGCTTATGGTTATAAAAAAGCCAAAAAGGTGATGGACATTGAAAACAAAAAAAAGCAGTCCCAAACACCCTCTAATATCACGACATATTAATAAATACTATCCATGTGAGGCAGCATGATTTTACAATCAGGGGGTGTTTGGGTTATCTGCTTATTGTTTTTTGTGTTTTTGAAGTACGAAATAAGCAAAAAGTTTGGAATAGGCTACTTGAAACTATATTAACAACTTATTTCACTCACATAAAGCACTTTGGATACGCAATACCGAACACCCCATAAACTTTTAAACTGCTTTACCATAATGATGTTATGATTTTCTTACAAAATTTACAGGAAATTTTTTATATAAAAGAATAAGTTCTCACTTCTATATGCAAAAAAACTTGTGTATTTTGATAAATTTAAACGCTTAATGCAATTTTTTTGGGAAATCTGTTCAGTTATCAGATAGAAGCTCTTGAACAAGCAATCAAGCAGAACACTATTGTTTTCCTGGAAACTGGATCCGGAAAAACCTTGATTGCCATTATGCTTCTACGCCGCTATGCCCATCTGTTAAAAAAACCGTCACCAAATATTGCAGTTTTTTTGGTACCCACTGTTGTGCTAGTCAAACAGGTACGTCTCTTGACCTATTTTTGACATAGTTATTGCGTATTCGTTAAACCATTTACATGTTATTTTTGTATGTAGCAAGCGGAGGCTGTCAGGCAACACTTAGACCTCAAAGTGGAGGAATATTGGGGTGAAAAGGGTGTTGATTTCTGGAAGGCTGCTGCGTGGAAGAAGGAAAAATATGAAAATCAGGTACAAGAAGTCAATGTTTGACTTCTATTATTGAACATGCTAGTATGCACACAATCACCCTGTCTCGGTTCTAGAAAAAAAATGCAGCAATGGACTCTTTCATAGCTTAATATTGTTTAGTGAGTCTAGTATGTAAAGTACCCCTCTTATTGAGATTAAATTGAGGGAACTTGTGGAAACCTTGTGAAATTTTTGTGCAGATTGCTAATGTGCAAATATGTAAATTTGGAAGAAAAAATGTTTATTTTTTTGGACAAGATGGTACTAGTTAGTTAAGTAATTTTGACATCTAAAACTCTGAATACTTTCACTATGTATTATAACTCTCATTTGTTGTGGTTTGTTTGGATTTTGTTACAGCTCATGGTTATGACACCAGCCATTCTAAAAGATGCATTGGCACATAGTTATTTAAGCCTCAGAACAATAAAACTATTGATATTCGATGAATGTCATAATGCAAGAGGAAAACACGATTATGTTCAGATTATGACGGTGTGTAATGTTTCTACACCCTTCTAATTTCCCTGTGTATTTTGTTTATAATATTATTGTTATTCTTGCCTTTGTTGAAAATGTGAAATAATATGTCTAGGAGTACAATCACCAAAAAAAACTTGCTGGCACTTCTCAGCTTCCTAGGATACTGGGATTGACGGCATCACCAGTGAAAGCTAAAGGTATGAAAACGTTTAAACAAAAAATATTGTTGAACACTTGTACTTTATGATGCATATATATTCTGATTAGTTTGTAATTAGGGATTCTAAGTAGCTTGTTTTTAAATATTTTAGGGTCAAGCTCAAGCAAGGATTACTGGAAACAGATCAAGACACTTGAGGATGTTATGGACTCTAAGGTTACTAATTATTTATATCCTATTTGTTTTTTGATTTTTGTTTTTTTTGTTATTTTGTTTTTTTTTTTTTGTTTTTTTTTTGTTTTTTTTTGTTTTTTTTTTTGTTTTTTTTCTTTTCGGAACGCCACTTATTATTTATATCGTGCTCTTTAAGTCTGCAAAGTTAGGCTATATGCATCTATTTGTTTCGTATGTGATTACTCTTTCCGTCCAAAATAATTGCCTGTTTGTAATATGGATATGGATACATGATTAGGGTCCCATATTGCCCCTAATTGAATTTATTTACTAAACTCAAATAAAGCTAGTTATTGGTCAAAGGGTAAAAAGTCATTCTGGCATATTTAGACTGTAATTACTGCACTTTTCATAAATTAGTTCTAGTGTGGTGGGCAATTATCTTGGGGCGGATGGGCACATAATATGCAAAAGGGAGGAAATGAAATGAATATTTCTTTTTTTATGGTTGTTGCTTGTACTTGTACAATCTTCTTTTTACATGGTACAGTCTTATTATCTGATGATAATGACACATCTAGTTTTCTTATGTGATCAAGGTATATACATGCGTTAGTGAATCTGTACTAGCACAGTACATTCCGTTCTCCGAACTGAAGTACAAGTTTTACAAAGACCCAGAGGTGCCTTATCCAGCTCTTGAGACGATAAAACGTAATTTGTCGGGGTTAAAAGAAAGGGTAATTTTGATCTATTTGATAAAAGTACCTGAATTTTGATTGTTGTATAAAATAAAATTTGGTAAATATCAATTTCATTCTCCAGCATGAATTGAAAATCCGGAATTCAAACCTCTCGGAATCTTCCATGGAAAATGCAATCAGAAGATTGTCGAGATTAAATTCATCATTCGAGTTTTGTTTGCAAGAGTTAGGCATTGGTTTGGCATCAAAGGTGAGTTCTCATAACTTATAGTGTAAATTACTAAAATGGTTCCTGTAGTTTACTCAGATTCACTAAAATTGTTCATTTTGGAAGCTAATTGGGATAAATGGTCCCTAAGAAAGAATACTCATTGGAAATCTGGTCCCTCAGAGGGGCCATTTAATGCAACGAAAATTCCCTCTCACGGACCATTTATGCATGTAGTCTCCGAGAGGGACGATTTCAGTGATTTTGAACAAACTACAGGAACCATGTTAGTAATTTAGTCTGATTAGTATCATCATGCAGTTAATCAAACAACATTCCATAATTATTCTTCCGAGATTTTCACAGCCATTCTGGCTAGTTTGGAGTAAATAGTCAAATATGATGCCTCATAAAGTCAAATTTTGTTAACAGGCAACAGAGGCAGAATCAAGTGAAGCCGACGATTTCCTTACTTGGGGCAAACAGGATGCACGTGGTGAGGCCATTGCTAGAGAATTCTGTAAAGATGCCAAGGGCATTTTCTCTGGTTACATACCTACTGGTAATAGAAAGAAGACTTTTTTGTAATGTGAGTATTATCTTCCAATTCTTTGTTCAGAATCTTACTACTTTGTTAATTTCAACTTTTTGGCGAGATATAGGATGGTCACCAAATTGTATCAACCAAAAAAGTGTGGACGTTGGCTTACTTTCAGCAAAAGTGGTTTGCTTGATTGAAGCACTGGCCGAGTATAGGTTTGTTCCAGATAGTGTTCTTGATTCGAGTTTAGTAGTTTTGTATAAATTCTGTATTAATTTGTGAGAAATTCATGAATTTCTTGTAGGAATGTGGATGACATGCGATGCATCATCTTTGTGGAGAGGGTGGTTACGGCCATTGTACTCAAAAGCTTACTTTGTGAGCTAAACCCTACACTATTTGGGTGGAAAACAGAATATACAGCAGGTAATCATTCTGTAGTGCAGTCACAAAGCCGTGGCGTACAAAATAAAATTGTTGACGAGTTTCGCAAAGGAAAGGTACATCTCATTTTTGTTCATATCTGTCAAACATTTGGATTACATCAAAAAATTTGACTACATACTCTTGAGGAGTTCCGGTTTGAAGTTGTAGAATATACAAAAAAGATAATATACCTGTTTTGGGAGTTTTTCTTTTTGTTTTAAGAACAAGTATGAACATGATTATGTACTTTCTGTACAATGTGATGTAACAGGTCAACATCATTGTTGCAACTTCAATTCTTGAAGAAGGATTAGATGTTCAGAGTTGCAATCTTGTTATTAGATTCGACCTTTCAGCTACAGTTTGTAGTTTTATACAGTCTCGAGGTCGTGCTCGAATGCGGAACTCAGAGTTTTTGTTGTTGATGCGAAGGTACAAACATTAAAAGCACTTGTTTAGCTTGAAACAGGCCGGCGTGCCCGGTATGACTTGTCCATATTTCCTAGATTTTTATTAAATATATATTGTTCCAAATATGGTTAGAACAACTATACTATTTCAGTAAGTACCAGTTTTTTTTTTTTTTAAATATATATATATATATATATATATATATATATATATATATTTTTTAGGATAATTGACTTTTTTCTCATTTTGTTGATTTTCAGTGGTGATGTGGAAACACTAGAGAAGGTGAATAATTACCTTAATTGTGGACAAATTATGCGGGATGAGTCACTGAGCCATGCTTCTGAACCTTGTGGGACACCTGATAGTGAAATATTCAATGAACCTGTTTATCGTGTAGAGTCTACTAATGCTTCTTTGAGGCTGAGCGCTAGCATTTCAATGGTTTATTTTTATTGTTCCAGGCTGCCTTCAGATGGGTTTGTTCTCAACTATTTAGCTTTTTATGTTTTCATAAATACTATATTTTGTAATGATTATTGGATAGGCTGGGTCAAAAGTTAAAATAGGTAATTCTTGGTGCAGGTTACAGGCTGGTAGAAAACAATTATACGTTCCAAATTGGAATATTTTATAGACCGTTAGTGTGTCAAATTTACCTTTATATTATATGAACAACCAATACTTCTAAAAAATTGCTTTACGAGGCTTTAATCCTTTATCCTTAAAAAACAACACTTTGGGAGACCTTTAAGGCTTCAACCAACTTGAATTGTTTCCTTTTTAGTCTAATGTACCTATTTACCCGGTTAGAAACACAACCAGAATCAACTATTCGTAAACACTGTTGGTAAGTTTAGTGTTATCAACTTATTTTAGGTGACTGTTGGTAAGATGAGTCGGGAGGTGCGGAGTGCACACTCGTTATAGTTAGCTTGACAATGCATAACGTTTTATGCAGAAATGGAGATTTATGGAAAGGCCCAATTTTTTTTTATAATACATTACGTTTTATGCAGAACATAGAAATTCGTCCAGACACAACTGTTTTGCCAACCATTGTGTCTGTTCCATATAACTCCTCATATAACTGCTCTTAACCAACATAACTGCTTTTCGGTTGGTTATATGTAACACATTTTGGTCTCATTTTGAGAACAAAACATCAAACAATTCAATGTTTTTGATCGATTTCTCAAGATTCAGATTGATATCCAGATTATAACCATTCACAAAACACCACATATTTCCTACAAACACTAGGTTCAAAATTACCACCTTCACGTAAAATTTAACAAGATTAGTCAAATATATAATAGATCATGCAATATGGACAAAGCTGAGAAATGTTTGTCATGCAAGACAAGTACCATCAATTAATTAAGGAAAATTACTGCAATTATAGTTTTATGAAATAAGGGAAACTCAATGGAATTCATAACTATCTCAATTTTTTTCCTTTTAGCGCAGCTTCTGCCTCTTTAAAATTGATTTGTGCTTATGTTTTAATGTTTTGCTGTTCATAGGTATTTCAAGCCTTATCCAAGATTCATAATTGATAAGGAAGCAAGAACTTGCAGTATCTATTTTCCGAAAAGTTGTCCGCTTCCATTTGTGTGCGTTGAAGGCAACACAAAAATACTGAAGCAACTTGCAAGCTATACAGCATGCATAGAATTACACAGGCTGGGTGCATTAACAGATCATCTTGTTCCTGATACTGTGGAGAAAGCTGTCGATACACAAGAAATTGGTAAATTTAAAATTTTCTGTCGCTGAAATTATTAGAGGTGACAAAAAGCGGGCAGGTTAGGTTGTTTGGGAAGGTCAATATGGGTTGGGTTGGACTGGATAGACCCTGTTTTGCATTGTGGCAAACGTGACCATATCTTTGTTTTTAACTTGGAGAAAACATAACATGAATAGATCCATTCATAATTAAATTGTGCATAACTGTCGCCTTTAGAAATTCTACATTTTGCTATGTCATTTTTTAATAATATTTCTGTTGTTACAGCGTACGACTATGTAGAAGAACAAGTTCAATACGTGCCACCTGAGCTTCTAGGCCAATGTGGGAGTGATTCGTCGAAGTTTTATCATTTCTACTTGATTCAGTTAAATAAGAATTTTGAGTACGATATTCCACTCCAAGATATTGTGCTTGGAGTTAACACTGAGTTAGAACTTGATAATGGAAGGCTGTTGTTTGATCTTGATGCTGATAGAGGAAGCATTGCTGTTTCCATTACATATATAGGATCGTCTTTGCTTACATCTGAACAGGTAATATGTAGATTGCAAAATGTTAATTTTCTAACTTGCATATCTTTAATATGTCTATGGGGGTGTTTTTAGATGTGCTTCATGAAAAAGATAAACTGATTATTGTTACATCGCATCATAATAAGAAGTTTTAGAGTTTGGATATAGCGATTCCGATCATGATTAGTTAACTAATAAGGGGATAAAATCAGTTTTTAATAATAATTTCCATACTTCTTCTTTTTAGACGCATCTCTTACTGATTTGACGCCTTATTAATCATTGCAGTATGTATGAAAATGTAACCAATATTGTATACGAAGTATTGATATAGTTGATATATAGAAGTGTCATCAGTTACACATCTGAATACTTGAACGATGTATAAAAGTAGTCTTTTTTAGTCATTCTTTTGAAAATCAGAATTTGCAGAACATCTGAAAAAGCTGTTACTGATTGTTGCAATTTACAACCCTATGTAGTCAAGACAGTTTCAAAACACACATCCAGACACCCCGAAAATAGATGCTTGTGGCTATTTAAAGAAATGTTTTCTAGACACTATATGGGATTGATCTAACACTATTTTACTCATCCATATTATGTAATTTTGTTTTCAGATAGCCGTATCAACCCAATTCCAAATGACGTTGTTAAGAGTACTTCTTGATCGCAGCATCACAAAGCTATTAAAGTCTATTGAACACTTTAAAGTGAATAATGATCTTATGGCATTTGATTATCTTTTGCTCCCCACAAAAGGCAACAGAACTCAAATGGTCGTTGATTGGGAGTCAATCCGTTCTGTTAGATTTCCATTCGAAACAGAACATAACTGTAAAACCTCCAATCGTCATTACAAAGTACAAACAAAAAATGGATTAGTTTGCAGCTGCTTGGTAGAAAATGCTTTAGTATATACTCCTCATAATGAGCATGTGTATTGCACTACCAAAAGATTATTTGGCTTAAATGCTAATTCAGCCATGCAATTCAGGGGAGGGGAAGTTACTACATATAAAAAATACTACAAAAAGAAGTACTCATTCTTACTACTTTTCTACTAATAATTAGTTTTTTATAACTGAGGTAAAATTGATGCCCTTTTAATATTGCAGGTATGACATTGACTTGCAAGAAGAATCATTTTTTTCTGCCAGACAACTCTTTGTAGTTAGAAATTTACTTCAAAAAGGCAGATATCACAAGGATAAAGGTAGGATCTGTTACCCTTTTGAAAATTTAAAATATTAAATAATCTAAGTGCCTGTATATTAAGTGTGACTGAAAAACTTCATTTTAAGGTCTTTTGAAAGTGTATTTTGTTAAATGGTCCAGGTTAGTAATTGTACTGTTGTATACCCAAGTTTGGTAATCAAAGTTACGACAATTTAGCTATTTTGGCGATTAAAGTTTTTCTTTGATCTTTTTTGGTCTGATTTGGTATTACTAGCCCATTAAAAAACTACGTATAATTTACCACGGTTGGGCATAGAAAAGTATTATTACCAAATTAGATCATCTCAAAAACTCAAACAGTATGCTCTGCTATTTTTGATCTTATATGGTTGTGTGTGTGTGTGTTTTTTTTTTTATTTTTTATTTATTTATTTTTTTTTTTCAAGCATTTGATTCTGATAGGTGGGGAGGTATTATATATATTTCTGTGCGAATATAACTTTGATACAGTTATTTGTTTATTTATTTTTGTTTGCAGAATCAAGTAACGCAGGAGTTGAACTGCCTCTTGAACTCTGCTACATTCTGATGTCTCCAATATCTATAAGCACTTTTTATTCTTACTCTTTTGTTCCTTCCATCATGCATCGGATTGAGTCCTATCTAATTGCTCTCAATCTGAAAAAGATGCATTTGGATTGTAGTCAGCAAAAGGGAAATGTTCCTGCTTTCAAGGTATTCTTTTTCTATATAAATTACAGAACTTCGTTTATATAGATTTTACAAAATATGAGACTAAATGGTGTCTTGCTAAATAATGATTTTTTGTAATAAATGAGCCTAAAACTGATTTGTTTTATTTCAGGTCTTGGAAGCTATAACAACGAAAAAATGCCTTGAAAGATTCCATCTGGAATCTTTTGAGACTTTGGGAGATTCGTTTCTTAAATATGCTGCTAGTCAACAGCTATTTAAAACGCTTCAGGGCCAACATGAGGGCATTTTAAGTTCTCGGAGAGAGAAAATTATTTCTAATGACTCGTTATGTAGATTGGGATGTAACCGCAATCTTCCGGTAATGATTCGTTTTATCTCTTATTGATTTTTATTGGTGTGAATATCAACCCGTTTACTTATGAACGGGTCGATTTGGGTTATGTATCTTTAACAGGTCGAATGGGCCAAATTTGACCGAAGTGTCATGAAAATTCATATAACTTTCAAAATCATTCATATTAGATTATCAGCTTATATTCTTTTTGTATAATTTGGATTTCTGCACATAAGATGTTTCAACTAGTTACCCACATGACCCATTTTTGCCACCTTCAGTTAACAATTACAAATTAAGCTGAAAAAAGGCATCCCAATTTCTTAGATGTCTACTTTTCATCTTATCTGGATTGTTTGGGTATTACTTATTAGTTATCATTTTCAGGGATTTATACGTAACGAGCCATTTGATCCAAAAACATGGTCCGTTCCCGGGGACCGTTACAACAGCTTGAAATTAGAAGAAGAGGTTCTTTCAAGTGAAAGAAAAGTATACATTGGGAAAAAACGCACATTAAAAAAGAAAGTGGTTGCTGATGTGGTGGAAGCACTAATTGGTATTTTTCTTAGTGAAGGTGGTGAAATGGCCGCTCTATCTTTTATGAGCTGGCTTGGAATAAAAGTTGACTTTGTCAATACGCCGTACGAAAGAAACTTCACATTGCAACCAGAGGACTATCTAAATGTTCAACATTTAGAATCGTTACTTAATTATAAATTTCGTGACGCCTCTTTGCTTGTTGAGGCACTAACTCATGGATCTTATATGCTACCTGAGATTCCAAAATGTTACCAGGTAAATCTAAGATTCTGATTAGTTAAAGAGGTGACAAAATGGGCAGGTTGGGTAACGGGTTAAAAGCGGGTTGGATTGACAGTTAACCCGAAACACTTTTTTATCTATAAATTATAAAACTATACATTACTATGTCTTTATCAGTGTGCCAAGTATCAATACAAAAGTTTTGTGCTTTAAGTTTCATTTTGGACGATATATCTGTTAGTTTAACCTGTTTCTTATTTGGGTTAGTTTGCTTGATTCCCCCCTTTGAACTATTAGAGATAAAACCTAATCAGCCCATTTACAAGTAAATAGTTTGTTTATATACATATTTCTACTTTTAATGTTTACTATGTTTGTAGAACTTTGGCTTTAGTCTATGTTAAACAATAAACAAACATTTTGGAATGATGGATAAACAAACTTTTATACTATTGCATTTTTTTCATCTGTTTTTGAACATATATGTGTCACATATTTTCCTATCTAGTTTATTTACTAACGCTATGATATCCAATGTTTTTATTTTTTTCTGTTTGTCTCTTGGCCAATGTGAGCAATTTTATATGACCTGAATTTGACATCTATGATATTCAATGCAACCTCTTTTCTTGTGCTTTGTAAAATTGTGTTTTTGACCAGACTCTAAAATCATTTCTTTATCCGCTTGTGCAGCGTTTAGAGTTTCTTGGGGATGCGGTGCTGGATTATCTAATAACTATACATTTGTATAATAAATATCCTGGAATGACTCCCGGAATGTTGACGGATCTGAGGTCTGCTTCAGTAAATAATGATTGTTATGCTCAATCAGCTGTTAAAGTTGAACTTCATAAACATATTCTCCATGGATCTCAAGAGCTACATAAGCATATAGTTACCGCTGTTCGTGACTTTGACATTCTTTCCTCAGAAACTACTTTTGGATGGGAGTCCGAGACCACATTTCCAAAGGTTAGTTATTAGTTTGTGGTTAAACAAATTCAGTTTTAATAATTATTGGTTGGATAGTATTTGGATAATCAGTTATACTAGATGCCGTAAAACTAATTGTAAATAAAAGGGTAATATGCATTAAGTACCATTTCATTACATCCCTAGTCGTTAAAACATGGTTTTCTCTTTTGCCCCTTTTGGCTCAGTTTATACGCAAATCTAACATTTTCATATCAAGTATCATTTTAGAAATCTGTTTTTTTGAAGGTTTCTTGGTTAAAAGAATTATCAAAACGGGACTCAAAACCATTTTTGAACGACTGATTATCTAAGAGTAAAAGACTGTTACCTATTTAATAAAATTTGAAATGCCTGAAAATATGACCAGTGTCAATTAGTATTAGCACACAATCACTCGTCTCCTATAACTTATCTCCAATCATTGGCTCCTATTAATTTTGTTTTACAAATACCACACAACCACTTTCCAAACACCAATTCCGTTTCTTTCTCTTCATGTAATCATAATTTGCGGGATCTATGTATAGGTACTGGGAGATGTCATAGAATCTCTAGCAGGGGCGATTCTAATTGATTCCGGATACAATAAAGAACAAGTCTTGAAGAGCATTAGGCCTCTTCTTGAGCCACTAGTCACGCCAGATACACTAAAACTGCATCCGGTGAAGGAATTGCATGATCTCGTTCAGAAAAATCATTATGAAATGAAAAAACATGTTAAACGTTCAGACGACGGCACACTATCTTTCACCATAGAAGTAGAAGCAGAAGGTAAAATGTACAAGGAGACGTGCCTGAGCCAAGACAAGAAAATGGCTGAAAGAATTGCGTCAAAGTCTGTTTTGAAACTCTTAAAAGAGTTATTGCCGGACATGTAAATGATTTTGCCTTCTTGCATTCTTTGTTTTGTAAAAGACATGTAAATTCTGTTATGGAAGTGCTTGCCTATCTTATGTCACAAATAAGTCCGTTTCAGTTTGTTTTGTGGTTCTTCGAAAAAAGAAATTATTTTTTGTTTATGGATGGCAAATGGTTATGAGACTATAGCATTGTGTTGGGATTTTGCGCAACATCATGATAACATACGTTGCTTTTCTACTAGATGAGACATCTGAACCTGCAAATGCGCAATCATGAACAAGTAAAGCAATTAATAACCTCAATAGAGCTCAATGAACTTTTATAAGTAGAAGGTAGTTTTGATGCAGTTCCAAGGTTTTCTTGTGGCTATTATGTGATGGTACAAAAAAACATCACTTTTGAGCATAATAAGTTTTGCATTAAGAGCTATTTTAGGAATCACAAAAGGTAGTAGAGAAGGTTATAGACTAACTATGAATTTATGTACAAACTAGGCTAGCAATCGGCTGCTGCGGCAGAGATAGGGGGGTGCTCGGCCCCCTCCAACTGGCCAAATCGCATTGCTATTTATCAGATAAAATTTGAGCTACTTAGGAATATTGAAAGTGCAAATGTAAACAAAAATTTGAAAGTTAAAGTGGGAAAATCTGACAAGGTATGTCCTTTGTTAGAAAAGGGCCTTAAAATGCAATTTGAGGTGCTTAAATGAAATTGTTTTAAAAAAGAAAGTCATTCAAAAGAAGATAAGAGGTGGTTTTAGAGAAATTGTTTGCACATCACGAATTAAGCACTCTAATTCTATCCTAACACGTTTCCCCAACTATCTAAGCACTTAATTTGATATACTTTGATGAATTTGTGTGAAGTGATGAGGAAATAATATGTGAATAAGCTCCGAAATTGAAGGTACATATGACAATAAGCATTTTGTAAACTTCAAATGTCTATCTCACAGGGATTCGATACCACTTGTTGGTTCCAATAAGCTAAAAATAAGCAAAGTGAGAAAGTGAATTTGATGTTTGTTTAATCTTTTCTCATTTGATATTGATGCAAAGTGATCTGTTACAAACTATGTCATGATGTCTTATTTATACTTAGTGAAACTATCATAATCTAGAATCTTTACATCATAACTATCATAATCTAGCATTATCTATCTTTATATGATAACTTTGTGTTCTAATATATGATCATGCATATTACATGAATCATATTTAGTTATTTATTTATTTATTTATTTATTTTTTTTTTTAGAAAGGCAGCATATATTGAACGAACCAAACAAAAACAAATTACACAAGAAATGGCGTCCCATCTCTTCAACAAGCTAATTAAAGAGAAAAAGGACCCAAGAAAAAGACAACAAATAACAATATAAAGACAGTTGACATGGTGCAAAGAAAAGTCATAGGTTCACTAACATCCCACGACCTGACAATCCCAAACACTATACTCAGTACTATCCCATGACCCACTATAAGAATATATATCCAAGAAGAACCAAATAGGACCAAGACACACTGGTGTAAATTTAAAGATAAAGATGCCATAGCTTTCACACAATGCAGGGGCTAGCCATAACAAAAAACCCACAGACCAAAACAGAATATGCAGGCACTTGAAACTGTAGACCCACTACACACTTAGATTTACTTGTATCTAACCATAACTGACTTCACTTAATATACAGCAGCACCTTTGTAGCTCCAGTGTTTATCAGCATTGTAACATTGGAGCATCTGAAATTAAAGCTAAACTGTCTTCACAGAAATATTGTGTCGACCACTGTAACTGTATCCTTAAAATTGTCTTCACCAAATTTATTGCAGCAACCTTGTATCTCAAACCAGAAACTACATCAGACCTTACTGTAACCGAAACTTGGATGGCTCCCATAACCATTGTTGCCGATCTAACTCTTTGTATTTGTTTGATCTTCTCACAATCCATTCGAAGCTTTTGAGTTGGATATCTTGAACAATCTTATTAGTACTTGATGCTTTTTTGCCAAACACACGTGCATTTCTTTCTTTCCAAATGTAGTAACCGGAAGTCCAAATGACCGCTTGCCAAACACGAGAAAGAAGATTGGAAACATTAACACCTCCATTGGATGAAAAAATTTCATCAATAGAAAAGGCATTAACGTTCCCCACCTTCCACCAATTGAATATTTTTTCCCACACACTCATCGCTAAATCACACGTGACCAAGCTATGGGTGCAAGTTTCCACAATATTATTACAACTAGGGCAAAGAACCGAGTCCAAATCGATTCCCCGTCTATCTAGTTCCACTCGAACCGGAAGTCTACCTTTTAGCGCTCTCCACACGAATATGTTAACTTTCCTAGGCACCAATTTATTCCAAAGCGTCTCTTGTTCTCCACTTTCCACATGTAAGATCTTCTCTTCCACCAATCTAGCAAGCTCTTTAACCGTAAATACGCCGTCTTCGCCAAGCGACCATCTCCATTTATCCCTACAATTAGAATTAACCACAACATTTTGCATAACACCTAAAAGCTCATCAAACTCCCTATTTACTCTACCCCTAATACTTCTAACCCAATCCCATTCCCAACACCACACATCGTTAACCCACGACCCTTTATCCCACACACAACCCTCCTTCCTCTTATCTAAATGATACAATCTAGGAAATCTATCACAAAGTCTCCGATTATCGACCCACCTATCTAACCAAAAACTAATATCCCTCCCATCCCCAACCTGTTGGAATTATAATATCATGACAATCATATAAAATAAACCAAACACATCAAGTGAGCATAGCGGAAGCAATTATAACAAGATCATATAACATGTAGTTAATTAATCAAATATAAATAGTAAACATACCTTTGTGATTCTAGCCCGAACAAGAATCAATTGCAATCTTCATATCAAGAACCCTAATTAGGGTTTATGTGGATTATAAGAATTACCCCTTACCTCTTTTGTAATTCAATCCAAGAATCAAACAATAATGTGTTTGAATCACGTTCTTGTACACACGTACTAATTCAAGAAAAAGTTTATGCAAGTAAATTAAACACAAAACTTAGTTTGATCAATAAAATCAAATCCCTTATGAGATTGTTTGATGGATCGATTTAAGACAAAGAGAAGGAGAGAAAAACATCAAGATGTGTGTACAAGTTATGAGAAAACAATACATCTTGGGTTTGTTTATATACTATTCAATACTTGGAGCTCAAGGCACAAAGGAGGTGGGAAACCTTCCTTGGCCGATTGGTTTAGGTGTCCCCAAAGGGATTCTGGAACCTTCCCTTGTTTCCAAATATTCATTAGTAATACTTTCCTAATCTTCGTTAATAGGTCATTAGTCATTTATCATTAAATACTAATTTCTATTACTAGTTTTGTGTTTATTAATAATTACTTATAACATTTATAAATAATTATTTCT
This sequence comes from Artemisia argyi, assembly GCA_030686995.1. Taxonomy (NCBI): domain Eukaryota; kingdom Viridiplantae; phylum Streptophyta; class Magnoliopsida; order Asterales; family Asteraceae; genus Artemisia; species Artemisia argyi. The sequence goes on along the minus strand of CM060693.1, from coordinate 168,460,408 downwards.
TTTTCTCTTCATACGTATTGTGTGCAATCCCGTGATCTCGAGTTCGATCCTAACATACGACTACTAAAATAATGTCCATAATCTAACACAACCTCCCCAAGAAATGAAGATATAAACTCTACACCCGATCCCTCAATCTCCTCTCCTATCCGCACAATATCATTCCAAACCCCTTCACCCGACCCCCTTACCCAGAGCCCTAACCTCCCCCAAACCCCCGCTATTCCCGTGAATACTCTTAATCACCCTAACCCACAAACTCCCACCCTCTCTCCTAAACCTCCACCACCACTTTCCCAATAACGCCCAATTTTTTGCCCTTAACGACCTAATATTAAGACCCCCATCCCCAAATGATGCAAGAACCGAATCCCATTTGACCCAAGAGATTTTTTTACCCTCCCCAACCCCTCCCCAAAAGAAATTTTTCCTAATCCTCTCAAGATTTTTTATCACACTCAAAGGCACGCGAAACATCGAGAAATAATACAATGGCAAGCTACTGAGAACTGATTTAACCAATGTAAGACGACCCCCGAACGACATCATTTTAGCTTTCCAATCCGATCATCTATTTTTGAATTTCTCCACCACGGGCCCCCAAGAGCTAGCTCGCCTCATGTTTTCACCAATAGGTAACCCCAAATAAGTGAATGAGAATTCTCCGATTACACACCCCATCCATCTCGCCATATCTGCCATTTCCCCTTCGTTGACTCCAATACCGTAAATCTTACTCTTATTATAGTTTACCTTGAATCCGGACACCTCCTCGAAGCATTTGAAAATGCACATAAGGGATTTAGCATTCTCTTTATTCCATTCTCCAAAAAAAATAGTGTCATCCGCGTATTGTAAATGAGAAACCTTGATTTTATTCGCACCTACTACAACTCCTCTAAATATACCCTTTTCCAACGCCTCGGTAACGATCGCGTTAAGTCCCTCTGCCGCCAATATAAATAAAAAGGGAGATAACGGGTCGCCTTGTCTGACCCCTCTTTCAAGGCCAAACTCCTCCGATGGAGATCCGTTAACCAAAATGGACATGGATGACGACCTAAGGCAAGTCTCCACCCACATACACCATTTTTCTCCGAATCCCATTCTTTTCATTATATTTAACAAGAATCTCCAATTGATGCTATCGTACGCCTTCTCAAAATCCACTTTGAAGATTAATCCTCGTTCTTTCTTTTTCTTTAAAAAGTCCATTGTTTCATTTGCTATAAGTACCCCGTCAAGGATAAACCTACCTTTTATAAAGGCGTTTTGTGCTTCCCCCACCACGTCCCCAACCACACGTTTAACCCTTTCCACTAACATTTTTGCAATAATTTTGTAGTAACATCCGATAAGGCTAATTGGACGAAAATCACCAAGTCCTATGGGATCAGCAACCTTAGGAATAATGATGACGAACGATGCATTACAACCCCTTGATATTTCCATTCTAGCCCAAAACCATTGAATCGCCCTAAGAAGGTCCGGTTTTATGACCTCCCAAGCCTTCTTTATAAACTTAAAATTAAAGCCATCGGGCCCCGGCGCTTTCTCCCCCCCACATCCACATATTGCTTCCCACACTTCCTTCTCATTGAATCCCGTTTCCAACCTACGAGCCTCCTCCAATGAGATTTTCTCCACTTTGCCACTACAAAATATTGGTCGCATCGCCCCTCCTTCTGAAAACAGATTTTTATAGTGTCTAGCCACCTCTTCTTTGATTACTTTAGGCTCCTCACACCACACCCCGTTAACCATAAGCCCTCTTAAATTACATTTGTTGTTTATCCTCCTTACGTAAGAATGGAAGAATTTTAAGTTTTCATCGCCTTCTATATCCCACCTAATTCTTGACTTTTGCCGAAGCATGTTACTGTATTCTTTTTCCTTATTCACCCATTGTTTTCTAGCCTCCAACCATGAGGTCCCCTCACTGTCGGTCAACGCTCTATTCACCGCCTCTAACTCCCATCTCATTGTTTCGACTCTTAGCTTTTCCATTTTCTCTTTATGTCCACCAAACCTATCCTTACTCCACACCTTAAGACTTGCCTTGACATTTTTAGCCTGTCCCGAAAAATACAATCCGGCCGCAAACTCCTTACCTCCTTCCTCCATGCTTCCTCTACGACTCGAAAAAAATCCGGTTCCTCCAACCAAATATTAAAAACCCTAAATGGCTTTGGACCAAAATCCAACTCAACATCCTTTATAACGATTGGACAATGTCAGATAATTTTCGATCCAAGGCAACTACCGATAGATTACCCCATAACTCATTAAATTTCTCACTCAACAAAAAACGATCTAATTTGCTAAACTTCATTCCATCATCGCTAACCCTAGTAAATTTCCTCCCACCCATTGGAATTTCGTCTAACCTCATATTATTTATGAACTCGTTGAACTCTGTCATTTCCTTAATGTTGACCTGGGAATTGAATCTATCCTCATTTCTCCTAACCACATTTAAGTCCCCGAAGATGCACCACGCCCCTTGCCATCTATTCATCAATCATGCTATTCTATCCCATAACGAAGTTTTTTGTCTACTCACGTGCGGCCCATAAATACATACCAAAAACACATCCTCATTCTTCCCCTTCCATGCCCCTTTTACCGCAACAAATCTCTCGTCCCCCACCGCCTCTTTGCAAGCGAAAACTCTCGTATCCCAGATCACTAATATACCCCCAGAATTCCCGTTAGCAGGCAATTGAGAGTACCCATACCCTTGTCCACCCCATATGTCCTCAACCCATAAATTGTCCACCACACCACATTTGGTCTCTTGTAGACCGATAACATCTGGACGTTCATCCTTAATTATTGATCTAATCTACCCTTTTTTCGCACACTCCCCCATACCCCTAACATTTATCGATATCATCTTCATAGAAAACTAATAACAAACGATTACAAAACCGTACCTCAGGGCTAATGGGGCTGTTGTGCAGCCGACCCTTCAACGTTATTCTCCTCACGACTTCTATCTACTTTATTTTCTTCTTCAGCACGAGCCCATGACACCCCAATCATTTCCCCGATTTCCTTGACTTGTTCCATGTTCACGTTACATCTACCACTATCCACTTCGTCCTCCATGCCACTCCCAAAATGAAAAATCCCATTGGTCTCTCTTCCCACTTCATCATGAAACTCTTTATAAGCTTCCGACACCCCTTTTTTATTTTCCCCTAACCCTTTCACCCCGGTTTTTCTTGCTAAGTCCTTGGCTTTTGTGATACTCCTCCTGCCGATTTTCATTTTACTCTCGCAATTCTCCCCGATTGATTTCCCCTGGTTAAAGGTCATCTCGTTTTCGATACCGTCCAACACTCCTTCTGTAACACCCCGCCTTACGCAGACCACAATATTGTCCGCTTTGCCCGCAGGCTCACGGCTTTGTTTTTGTGGCCTCATTTGAAGACTTCCCGGCAGGTCACCCAAGCCAGTACTACTCTCACATTAGCACGCTTAACTGCCAGTTCCTAAGAACCCCACTCGCAATAGACCACAAAACGCGTTATGTCATTGTAAGGCGAATGTTATCTTATGAGCCCAGCATCTCTCCAGGCCACAGCCGATGTGGGATTTGCCTAGGGTGTTACAATCACCCCCCCCCCCCTTAGGGACTCATCGTCCACAATGAGGTTTGCCCCACCATCCCGAACGGCTCAGGAGTGGCTCTGATACCACTTGTAACACCCCGCCTTACGCAGACCACAATATTGTCCGCTTTGCCCGCAGGCTCACGGCTTTGTTTTTGTGTGATACGTGGGATAAGGAGGGAGTATTCCCTGTTATCCATGTTAAAATCCTTTCTCCTGATCATATAAACTTGGAGATTTTCTTGATTACCCTCTAAAATAACTTGATAGGTTCATAATTATCTGTATTCTTGAAGTTCGTCTTGACTATTTCCTGAAAATATCTAAAAATTTCATAAGCTGGCATTAAAAGAAAGGATTTATTTATCTGAATTCGCATAATATTCGCTAAAATGCCCTATCCTGAAATTCTATTTCATAACTCTGATATGTAATATCTCTTATTGAAGGATCCATATCCGATCTGACACGTTTTCATTTCAATTCTTTTGCCCTTTTTCATTAAACTGCACAAATCTAGAAATGCTGAAACCATATGTCATATCTATTCCGTCAGATTCTGTAGCATTTCTAAGTCATAATATTTTTCTGAGTGCTGAATCTATTCTGAAAATGACGGAGTACGTAAACTATGCCCTTTTATAATAACTGTCTATGCTGTTGTACATGATCTAATGCAATATTCCTGATTCATTTAACACATAACTGTTTAGCAAGCTCCCTGAGGTATCTCATGATCTCGATAAGTTCATGCCATATCATGTGAATATTATCACGTTGATCAGGCGTCATAATAGTCACACCATATAATCATGAACTCATCATTATCACAGTCTACCCCAAGTCACTGAAGCAAAACATATCATCTACCGCACATAATCTGATGTGAATGCTGACTATATACTGCTATACTAATAATGCATACTAATTCTATATACTTACTATATCGTGAATATCTGATTCACAGTCTGCAACTTTATCTGAAATCTGAAAATGCATTATGCACTACATGACTATACATGTAATTTCATATAATCTGTGCTAATCACATAAACTGGTATGCATCGCTATACATGTACTGGTAATCTGATAATATGAACAACATACTGAATAACATGGTTGAATAACTGATAAATGTATAAACGTGCGATGCAATTTAACTCTAAAAGCAATTACCGAGCAGAGGTTCAAGTCTAAGCATCCCCTACTAATGGTGAATACTTAAATCTCTCAAACCATCGCTCTGATACCAACTTGAAACGCCTAGTTTTTTTTTTTTTTTTTTTTTTTTTTTTTTTTTTTTTTTTTTTTTTTAATATGTATAATTCTATAAACTGTATAAATTGATAAAACTAGCGGAAGCGTATTTTCTGCATCATACGGGCATATTTCAAACATCCCGTTAAAATACTAAACTTTGCAAAATACATAACAATGACTCTTTAACTTGGTAAAGAAGCTGGTTCTTGATTTAAGGGCATTCCAAACTGATAACAAATGATGGACATGAGAAGCTCGTTACCTAACCCGCGAGCTACACCATTTTAACCCATTATGCCCCATTTAGCATGTACATGGTCTCATCTTGCATACCTACAAAATATAAACTGAGAACGGTAAGTCTATAAGACTTAGTGAGATAACGGAACTGTATTAAATCATAAACTGGACTAAGCATGATGCTGAATAAGTATATATAGTACTATTCTGACTACATGAATCGTAATATTGACTAAGTGCATAAGCACGACACTAACTGATTAAATACATGATACACCATGTTACTAACTGAGTACATAAGCATACTAAGTGTGTAAAACACATACTAACTGAGTGCATAAGCACATACTGGCTGAGTACTTATAGTACTATACATAGTACTATACTGGCTGAATGCATAACTGACTGAATACATAGCTGACGAGCCATATAAACATGTTAATCATCCATATAGGATGTCTGAGTTCCAATTTTGGAACATTTACTATTCTAAGGCTCGATTCTCCACTAAGGAGGTCTAAGTTCCAACTTTGTCTGGAACACATGTGTGATCACATGACTGACTATATACTTATAGAATGACATGCATATATAAACGCATCGCGGGCCAAAAGTGCATAAAGCACCTTGCACACATTACTAAACGCATATAACATTCATATATAAATTAAGATTAAGCTAAATACTTGTGCTTAACTACAACATGATACTAAGCTGAGCTGGAGCTGAGACCAAGCTGAATATAGAAACTGAGCAATAATATGGTCACGAGGTTAAATTAAGACAGGATACTATGAATTAATTACTAAAATTGTACTATCACATAAAACAAGGCTGAGATATAACTTAATATACTACAGCTGTACTATAATATAAAGCTGAATTACTATAAACATAATGCTGAGACCGCTATGGCATATAACTAAGTTTTCGCTATAAATAATACTGACGTTGAGCCATGACATACTACTGAATAAGACCAATCGGGTCTACTTTATACTGAATATGGCCAAACAGGTCAACATGATAATGAATATGACCAAACAGGTCAACATGACATTCAATATGACCAAACAGGTCAACTTGATGCTTAATACGATCAAACGGGTCAACTTGATGCTTAATACGACCAAACGGGTCAACTTGATGCTTAATACGACCAAACATGTCAACATGATAATGAATATGACCCAACGGCTCAACTTAATACTTGATTTGACCAACAGGTCAACATGATAGTTAATATGACCCAACGGGTCAACTTGATACTAACATGACCTCGCGGGTCAACATGATAATGAATATGACCACACGGGTCAACATGATACTAGTATGACCACACGGGTCAACATGATACTAATATGACCACATGGGTTAACTTGATACTAATATGACCACACGGGTCAACATGATACTAATATGACCACATGGGTTAACATGATACTAATATGACCACACGGGTCAACATGATACTAATATGACCACATGGGTTAACATGATACTAATATGACCACACTAGGCAAATCCCACATCGGCTGTGGCCTGGAGAGATGCTGGGCTCATAAGATAACATTCGCCTTACAATGACATAACGCGTTTTGTGGTCTATTGCGAGTGGGGTTCTTAGGAACTGGCAGTTAAGCGTGCTCATGTGAGAGTAGTACTGGCTTGGGTGACCTGCCGGGAAGTCTTCAAATGAGGCCACAAAAACAAAGCCGTGAGCCTGCGGGCAAAGCGGACAATATTGTGGTCTGCGTAAGGCGGGGTGTTACAAGTGGTATCAGAGCCACTCCTGAGCCGTTCGGGATGGTGGGGCAAACCTCATTGTGGACGATGAGTCCCTAAGGGGGGGGGGGGGTGATTGTAACACCCTAGGCAAATCCCACATCGGCTGTGGCCTGGAGAGATGCTGGGCTCATAAGATAACATTCGCCTTACAATGACATAACGCGTTTTGTGGTCTATTGCGAGTGGGGTTCTTAGGAACTGGCAGTTAAGCGTGCTCATGTGAGAGTAGTACTGGCTTGGGTGACCTGCCGGGAAGTCTTCAAATGAGGCCACAAAAACAAAGCCGTGAGCCTGCGGGCAAAACGGACAATATTGTGGTCTGCGTAAGGCGGGGTGTTACACCTTCGCCGATAGCCTTTCTCTTTTTCCTCCACCTAGTTCCTCCACTACCACCCATCGAACTAGAGGGAGAAATTATTCGTTTATCTTTTCTACTCCTCGGACTTTCTTGTATTAATTCCTCACTTTCCACGCTTGTTTTGTTCCCCTCATTATTAAACCCCATCTTACTGTGCAACTCTTTATTAATCCGGGCCTTATATTTTTTATTTAGGCATGGTGTGTTACTTTCCTTATTGTCACCATCCTTTTCATTGCCTAAACCAACTATCTCAATCTTATTTGAGCCCATTGCAAGCCCAAAACCATTACTGATATTACCATTGTCAAATACCCCACGTGTGTCACCATTACTCCTACATTCCAAATTTACTTCCTCATTTATTGGACTCATACTTTTATCCCCTACCTCATTAATGTGTTCCATATTTTTGCCCCTACCTCTTTACTAGCAACACTTTTATCATTTTCTTTACTCACCGTATTACCTTCCCCATACGCCTCCTTATATTCCCCACGCTCCTCGTTCTTGGAAACATCATGTTCGCCGTCGAAGGTGTCCCCCACCATTGTTTCCCCCGAGAACCTTGATCCTTCATCATCCCCGACATTCCGATCACCGGAAACCGCTGCTGCATCACCGTCCGTTCCTTTTATTACCACGTCGCGCTCGTCTTTTTCGTCCTCACTAGATTCACTCCCTTCACTATTAGATTCTCCCTCCTCATCCCCTTCTTCGTCATCTACCTCCATATCATTAACATTCACGTGATCTTCTATTTTATCGCCACCACTTCTTTCTTTAACCACCTCCTGAATTTCCATATTAACAACGTCTCTCATTTCCTCTACTACACAAACTTTGTAGTTTTTTCCTTTCACTGTTACATTAAGTACTTCGTTTATTAACCCTTTGTTTATAGTGTGTATTTGTACCCTTCCATATACCAAGTTTTGGTTTCCTTCCATCCTGCAATTATGCATTCCTAAGATCGTACCATGCAAAGCCGCAATCCTTTTAAAGGTGTCTTCACCCCAACACGAGAAAGGAATCCCCATTATGTTGATCCATGTGATCCTTCCCGATGTTCTACATACACTGCCTCCCCTTCTCAGCTTATGTAACCACCTCCGTAATCCATGATCTTTATCGTTTAGCACGTTGGTCGCCGTGTGTTCGTTCTCCAGCACCACCAAGACTTCTAACCCCCCTAAGAGCTTTACTTCGATCCCATCAAGCCCCTGCTCTTCACATAGTATCGGAAGCTTAGGAAGAAAGCACATGGCCTTTACTTCCCCCACCACACTCCTGCTCAACAAGACATTATTTACTTCTGTATCTTCCACCACGATAGTTCTCTCCGACCCTAACCCATCCTTATTCGATTGGATACCCTCCTTATTACTCGGCTGAACACCCTCTCCATTCGACACTTTATCTGTAGTATTAACCCCGGTTTTATTGATCCCACAATTTACAACATCCACAAACCTTCGGTTATCCCTATTAGACCTCTTACCATCGCTACTGAACGTATCCCTATTGTTCATAAAGTTGTTTTTTGCACCCTGTCTTTCAGTAGCCTCTCGTGGCCCAACACCACCCTTATATTTTCTATCATATGCGCCATAAACCCTCAACCATTGCTCCCCAATCTTGATTTTCTGTAACAGACTCAACAACCTCTCCACGTCGTTCACGAATTTGTATCGGACAAACCCATATCTTTGTCCATTTTGAAGTCGTCTTTGAGCCATGAACATGTCGAAAACTGTCCCGTACATCTTAAAGATCATCCAAAGTCTACCCATTCCCCACTCCTCAGGAAAATTGAAAAACATAAACGATATTTCCGAGTTCCGTTTCCCACCGGTGTAATTAGAACCTAGTTGCTTGCCATTGTATTGTCCTCTAGATCCAAAGTGCCTTACTCTCTCATTCTCTCTCACACACATCCTCTCTAGATCCAATGACCCGTTTCAAAGAAAATATGTAGAAGACAATATATTTAGTTATTTACTATATAATATTTACCGACCGAAGGTTTACTCTTCATCTACATTAACCTTTAGATGGTATTAAAAAGCATCCCCTAAACTCAGGGGCGGTGCTGAGAACGTCAAAAAAAAAAAAAAAAAAAAAAAAAAATTATGCCCAGCACGAAAAAAAAATGTGCCCCTATATTATAATATCCATACACCATAATGAAGTACGAAAAGCCAAAAATACGAACAAATGATTAATAGGGTTTATTTTTAGTGCCTCTTAGTAGGTTGGATTAAATGATTAATAGGGTTTATTTTTAGTTCCCCTTAATGAGTTGGGCCTAGTACATATAATGGGTAAAAAAAAATTTAGTGCCCCTTAGTGGGTTGGGCCCGGCTCAGTTGCTGATGGTGCGCCGGCCCAAAACCGCCCATGCCTAAACTTCACTAATCAATAAATTAGCCATCTTAATGCGCCTTTAGATTCAGCAAATTAACCTCTAAACCTATTATAAGTTTTGTTTCTTCTTGTTTAAGTTCAGGTATATAACAAACTAACCCGTAAACCCGTTAGACTTTATATGTTTACACATTTTTAAAAGAAAATGTCTTGAAACTGTAAAAGTTAGGTTTCCACTCTTTTAAGTTTAACTAGAACGGTACCCGCACAATGCGGCGGCGGGTACCGTGTGTGATTATATTTTGCGTTATTTGATTACACGTTTAGTTGTCTTCATGCTTTATAAGTAGAGATATTAGAGATGATTAATCCAAATAATTTTAATCTGAACAACCAAACGCTTCCTAACAAACTTGCTTGCTAACAAATTAATTTAGAAATCTTCTCATAATAAGCAAGAAAAAGTCTGAATTTTAAGCCTTTCTAATTATAGAATAGTCACAAATGCATTATATAGTAGTATAGATAATATAGCAAACTAACCCCAAAACATGTTAAACTTTATATGTCTACTTATTTTACGTTATTCTTATTATTATTCAAACTTTATTTCTTAGCAACAAAATAACTGTTATTGCACCCGTCGCAACACGTGGGTGAAGAAAATCTAGTTGATTACACTTTTTGACTTAACCGTTGGAGGATGGTTCTAGGGGCTTCAGCCTCGGGACCCCTTCTAACTGGTTCTTCTATGTTTGTAGCACTCTTCGAGCTTGAAGGATGATGATGAATGACATCATAAGGGTCGTCAAGACCAACGCCGCTAAATCATGCTCAAACAACATCGATGTATACGGGATAAATAACTACTAGTAGGTTAATATAACTCATCAAATACAATAAAGTTTTGCTAGAAACTATGTTTTAATTGGGTTCCGGATAGAATCATCTAAGTAAGCACGCCTAACATGTTTTATCCATTGTTTTCATTTACAAGTCTGTAATATAGAAACACAATGCAAAAATATCTATTTAAAATGTGTGCATGATATTTCACATTTCACCAAGTATATCATATTATTGTAACATGTGATATCTATACTACTTATAATGAAGGAATGACTCTCTCTCCAAAAAATTCAGATATATATAAAATGATGCATGGTTTACAATACTTTAAAGCAGGCAATTTTCATAATTACAACAAACAAAGCAGTGTGTACAACAAAAACTAGCATGAATCGAAATTCAGACCACTTTCCTTAGAATTCTACATTAAAGCATTAAAAACACCCCTACACCCAATATTACAATTATTTAAATACAATGTACAACCTTCATTCTACATTAATAGCATTAAAAACAACCATACACCCAATATTACAATCATTTAAACACAATGTACAACCCTCAATATTACAATTATTTAAACACAATGTACAACACTCATTCTACATTAATAGCATTAAAAACACCCCTACACCCAATATTACAATCATTTAAACACAATGTACAACCCTCATTTTACATTAATAGCATTAAAAACATCCCTACACCCAATATTACAATCATTTAAACACAATGTACAACCCTCATTTTACATTAATAACATTAAAACACCCCTACACCCAATACTACAATCATTTAAACACAATGTACAACCCTCCATCTTAACCTAGACATGAACCTGTGACCAAGACTCGACTCAATAAAACTCGACTCGATACACAAAGCTGTGACCAAGCAAATTTAAGTGTCGGAATGACATCCCGTGACATTTTTATTAATTCCATTGAAAAATTTTATTTCAGGGTACCCGCCGCTGCAACGCACGGGTAACCTGCTATATCAATGACATGTCAAAGGATATTACTGAAACAACTGAAGAATTGCAATACTATCTTTATGTAAACTGTTTTAAGTTACAATAGTTATGCTCTTAAATTGGAATATATGTTTTGTTAGTAGTCGTACTAACTTCTCGCTCGTTTTTTAAGGTGCTAGTTATATCGGGAGTTCAAAAAAGTTGCATAAATGTTCTTGCAACAAAACATAAATTTTAGTATTAATTACTCTTATTAATTACTCGTAAGAGATTGGTTTACTAAAGGGTACTATTCTAGGCAAATTAATCTATTGTCACATTTTTTTTAATCATACTTGGCATATAGCATAAGTTTTAATTTATCTAGTTTTATTAACCTAATCTTTTATATAATACAACAAAACCCCTATTGAGAATTTTCTATTTCAAAAAAATACATACATACTTTATTTAGTAATAATTTTATTTAAAAAAAATATATTTTCTTATTAGGTAACATTTTATATTTATCTCTAACACAAGTAGAAGATAAATAAAAAAAATATAGATAAGATGCAAGATTAAAATTTTTAAAGAATTATCTTTAATAATAAAAAATTATAATTAAACATCATAAATAAAACAAAACAAATATTAAATTATTTGTTTTTTAATAAATAAAAATATATGGTTCAAAAATTTTAAAAAAAAACTAGCGCGTGCGCAGGTATTATAACTAGTAACCTATATAGAAAGAATATCGGGCCATCCAATTCCGTTCGCTTCAACCCGTGTACTAAAAGCCGTAGGTTTATTTTGAACTAGTTGTAATTTATTTCTCGAAGACATTTACTTTAATTTGCCAACAATTGGCTAAACGTGTTTCGATCATGTTTTAAAATCAACAACTGCCCACATATTTGTTCACTTTTTGTCCACTTGCAATTGTGATGGCAAACCATTGATCTGAAAAAACAAAAAAGTTAGTCAAGTTTAATAGGTTATCATTACATGCAAACTTACTAAAATCGGAACTTGTATGCATGTGTGATGTGTGCATAGTTGTTAATAAACGTAGATCGCTATATATTGGCACCCTTACACCGTTAATACAAGTAAAATACCCTCTAGCATCTATTTTATATTTTTATTAATAAGAAAAGACAAATTTTTATGAGGTTCGTATATTTTGACTTTTATTATTTTTGATTTGTCAAATTTCTGTTCTGCACAGTTTTTTGATGGTTTTAATCATTTTATTACCAGGACAAAATATTTTTTTATGATTTTTTTCTCTGTATTTTCTGTGTTTGACTACTTTTGAGTTATCATTTTTTTTTTCACACTTTTATACAAAATAAAATTATAGAAAAAAAAAATTAAAAAGGGTATTACTATACTTGCACTTTAAAATGTACCACTAATCAACCCTATATAAATATGTCTTCATATCTCCAAGTCATGTCGTCATGTTGTCTACATTTAAAAAGAAAGGAAAACAAGCTAGTTTCCATATAGTTTATTTCTTCGTTTCAAGTTTTCAAACAGCTAGACATGGAGCGTTTGCCCGAAGATTGCATAACTCACATAATCTCTTTTGGATCGCCTCGTGACGCATGTCGATGTATGGTGCTTGCCTCAATATTCAAGAACGCTGCAGAGTCGGATGTGTTGTGGGATAAGTTCTTACCTCCTGATTATCAACAAGTCATATCGAAAAGTTTGTGTCATCCTATTACGTATAAATCCAAGAGGGAACTGTTTTTTAAGCTTTCTAGACCTCTTCTCATTGATGGTGGCCTCAAGGTAAACATTATAATTTAGTTCATGTATCGTTAGGTCTATGATTAATGTAGATGCATGACTTTGCTTCCATTTTTATCGTAGGCGTTTTCAATTGACAAAGCAACCGGTAAAAAATGTTACACGTTAAGTGCAAGGGAGCTCTACATAGCTTGGTCTGCCAATCCTTTGTTTTGGCATTGGAAACCCGTTATCCAATCCAGGTAAGTACTAGTAATTACGGAGTACTAATTAATATATACATATAAATATAGGGGGTGTTTATTTAAGGTCATATAGCAGGCTTGTGGCTTATTTGGTTTTCGGCTTATATTTCATAAGCTCAGCTTTTGTGGCTTATTTTGAAACTTTTCGCCTTATATAAACTTATTATGACATGATATGCTTAAATAAACAGAAAAGTTTCAAAATAAGCCAAAAAAATGAGCTTAAGAAACATAAGCCCAAAACCAAGTAAGCCATTATAAGCCCACTATATAAGCTGAAATAAACACCCCTTGTTTTTTAGATTCGGCGAAAGTGTGGAACTTATAATGACAAGTTGGCTCGAAGTACAAGGGAAGATTAGCACACGCATTTTATCACCGAATACCATGTATAGAGCATGTCTCATTGTTCAAGTAGCTCATCATCGTGCATACGGTTTAGATGTTCTACCATTCGAGGTTTTAGTTGAAGTTGGTGAATTTCGCTCACGAGGGACAATATTATTGTCCCATAGTGAACGTAGCAAGCATCCTAAAAAGGATTTAAATTTAACATACGATCAAGAAGATATTTCTAGGGTTTGTCATCAGCGAAATGATGGATGGTTGGAGATAGAACTAGGTGATTTTTATAACGAGGGATTCGGCGAGAAAGAAGTTAAAATGAGCTTAAGAGAAGTCGATGGTGTTCACTTGAAAGGAGGGCTTCTTGTCGAAGGAATTGAGATCAGGCCTGTATCGTGACGATTATAGTTAAGATATTAAAAAAATAATTATAGCGAAACGAAGTGATCATGTAACATGTGTTTAATGTTTTAGTAGCTGTTTCCTGTATTTGACATGATGAGATATCTCGGTAACATATGTAATCACTGTCTATAGTCATTTAGAAATATTTATATTGTTATTTATTTTTATTTTTATTTATTATTATTATTATTTTTTTTTGGTTACAGTAAGAAGATAGACTCGGCTTAAGAACATGTTTTGTTCGGTTGGGCAATCTAGCTAGATAACGATAAAAAAAAATGTCAAGTGGTATTTGTTTTTTATTAAGAGGCTCTTAACAGCCTTTTAATCTGAACCGTTCAGATGCGGTCAGAAATTTTTGTCTTTCAGACCGTTTGTTTTTTTTTCCATTCAGATGTGTTCAGAGGCAATAAGATCTTAATGGTTTAGACTTGAGAGGGGTGTTTGAATGCCTCTTGTTGCCTCTTGCTGACACAAAAGAAAACCAAAAAAAAAAAAAATAGTAGAAGTAAGCAAATTCGCGGTTCAAACATGAGTTTTTTTTTTCCCGTTCAGATGTGATCAGATTCAGACATTTACGCCTCAGATTCATATTCAGATGTGCGGTTCAGATTCAGATTCAGAACCTCTTAAAAAACAAACACCACCTTAAGTAACTTGTCAACGGTTCCATGTGTACCCTACTAAAATTTTGACCTTTCTGTGTGTATGCTACTTTTTAATTTCGACCTTATGTGTATTTTGTGACAATTTTACCTCTGCGTTTATCAAGTATTTTGTGACAATTTTACTTTACGTTTATCGATAACGAAGAGGTAAAATCGTCATTAAAAAAAAATCGAAATTTAAAAGTAAGATATACACGGACGACGTGGAAATTTAGATAAGTTACGTATAATCATAAGTTTGACAAGTTGGTAACATTTTTTTATGATTATCCTCTTGTTTATTTTACAGTAGAAATTCTTGTCCACCTTTCTACCTGTCTGCCTGACCTTTTCACCCTTCACAAGACTTGTTGGCCTAAGGGTTTACATGGCAGCCACGCGGGTGTCAACTTGACACCGCCTTGGTTCTCCAACAGTTGGATAAAATACCAATTAATTGGTTGCCTAGGTTTGGATAATCTGTAAAAATTTCGGAATTTTGAGGTTTATAATTACGAAAGTTTCGGTATTGTTGGGTGTACTTCTATAAGCAAGGACGGAACTTAAACACTGTTGATGAGGAGACCAACTTGAAAAGTATTTATTTTAAGGAGCCGATATACACTATGCTGAAATTTTTGTATTAAAAATGATTCTAACCATATATAAAAGGGTATAAAATGTACATATGGTCAAAATTTTTGGGGGGCCGGAGACCCCCTCGGTCCCTTCTAAGTTTCGTCCATGTCTATAATTAGACATACAAAAAGCAATGCTTACTTGCTGATTAGGAGACAAAAGGCACACAGATATATATATTTGTGCTTATTAGGAGATTACTCACTCCTTACATAACACAGGATTGATTATATAGACGGTGTAATGTAATGCTTATGAGATTATCCATCTTTCGAACGTACTGTTAAAACAAAACGACAGAAAATATATAATAGGGCTGATAAGATTATCCATCTCTTGAACTGTTAAAACTTAAAACCAAACTACAACAAGTACTTATATGATATGACTATGACAATAAATAAAATAGACTAATTATTCGTAAAAAGTATTATATATGTAAAATTTACATTACTAAAAATTTTATGTAAAAAACTCGTGCGTGCACAGTTATTATAACTAGTTAAACTTATTCCCAGGAAGAACACCCCTGTGTAAAACTGTAAAAGGAATTAGCACATGAAGGATTAAGAATTTCCAAAATATTGTGCCATTCCTTTTCAATGCCAACTTGCCTTGCCATTGACGTTGCCTATCACAATACCAATCACAGTATATAGCATTGAACTCATTAGAATCGCTATGAGCCTGTGGGTGAGAAAAGAGCTATTCCTTCTTTCGACCGAATAGTAGGTTTATTGAGTATGTATTGCCCTTTTGTGCAGCAGCTTCTACGCGTTTTCCCCCAACCTGAAGTTATTTTATATAATCGACATAACATGGTTAGAGGTTTTATGTTTCTAAGACGATATCGTCAATACTAAATAGATAAATGGTCACCAAATGTTTAGAGGTGGCAAAATTGGTGGATCGGGTTCAGGTCAATACATGTTTTTTGTATGGGTAGAAAAGGGGTTGGGTTGACCCGGAACACTTTTGTCCAAAATTTGTATAACAATTAGTATGTGATATATAATGCAGAATGAACAGCGTAACTTTTTCATGTGTATTTCATATTTAATTGACTGTAACGTAGATTTCGACGAATATTGCAGGCTTGTCGATTGAACATAAAAAGCTTGATAATTTGATTGAGAGTACCTTGTCCATTAGCCAAAATCCAACAGACGGCATGTATTGCGTCAGGTACATAACAGCAAGCACAGGCTGCAAGGAGAACTATCAAAATTAATCCATATTCATACAAAAAAAAAGAGCTACGTTTTAAATGTAAAACGCGCATGAAATATATATAGAATCAAGATTAATGTTTTTGTAGCACTGACAAATATACCTGGTATGATATCCAAGCTTCCTTCAAACCATGACTTGCAGCAACTAGCGTAAGCTCTGCACACCTCTCTGATGATACTCGTTTCTGATGAAAAACAAAACTTAATCAGAGGTGACAATTTCGACCCGTCTACTTATGAATGGGTGGATTCAGGTTATAGTCATCTATGACAGGTAAAATGACTAAAACAAAGATAGCTTGAAAAGAAACAGATCAAAAGGGTCGAAAGTTCCCGAAGTGTATTATTAGAGCTAAAGAACCTCCAAAATCATTAAGCTTATATAATTATAAATTTGTAATAAAAATAATTAAAGAAATAATATGACACACTAACAATTTACTAAAAATTAAGATTTTTTAGACAAAAAGTGTTTCGGGTCAACCCAACATGACCTCAAACGAGTGTACATGAACCTTCTCATAAATTACATTTTGAATCTGGTACCAATATAAGATACGTAGTATGAAACTAACCTCCTTGACTCCCTTTTGGCCTGAGGTGCTTGTATCAGGTGCATTTGATGTCTCTATTGGCCCAGGGCAAACAACCGTTACCATGATTCCCTTTTGGTAAAGCTGAAATCAGAAGAAAATGCATAAGATGAAAGCACCGGTCATCATAATTCTGGAATTTATATCGATATGTGTTCTCCTAGATATCGATTTGGCTGTTTTGCTGTCCTACCAGTTTTTTAACAGAATTTTACATTGTAAATAACCGTTAAGACAGTATAATAGTCTACAGCAGAAGATATTAGTATATACCTCAGACCGTAAGGAATGGAAGTATCCATTTAAAGCAAATTTTGAAGCAGAATACACTGCTTGACCCGGTGCAGGAACCTTACCTGCAGCACTACTCATCTGCATATAGTAGAGAACTTATAAATATACAGGATGAAAATGAAAACATCCGCAGAATAGTTTGCAACTAAGTTACGAGATATTAGATATTTGCATATAACGCGAAGTGTACAAACAGCATATCAAAACAACTGAATTTCCAAACAAGACCGATCATATCTCCACAGGGGTGGTTACGACATGTAAGCCTAAAACAACAAGATGCAATAATCAATCTGTCTAAGTACAAAATTAATAAACTTAGCAGTTGGCAAACATGTTTTTCTTAACGTACCACAACAAAGTGTCCTCTACCTCTCTTCAACATGTGTGGGAGCAGCAGTCGTGTAAGAGATATGGGCCCCATAACATTTACATCAAGTGTAGCCTAGTTGCAAATCAACAAAGAAATATATTAGATTTAAGCTAACCTGCTTCAAAAGAACAATGTAGAACAGCAAGATGCCCACATGTGCCACAACAGATATAGATTAAAATGCTAAGAAAAATATCAATGTGATACCTTGAGACTTGCTTCAGGTACATCAAGCACTGTTGATTTCTGCAACAAGAAACAGACAGAGAAAGGAGCAGTGTATTAGCAGTTGATGTGCCTCCTTGTTAGAAGTGGCAGGATGGAAGGTCGAGCAGGTCAGGTAACTGGTCTGTTCTGTTGATCACAGACACATTTTTTTCAAAATTTTTGAACCTTTTATATGAATAATTAGTCTATCAAAGTATGCCATTTAATTACAAATCTAAAGTTAACTATCTCCAAGGTGGGTCAGGTGTCCCCAATTTGACCCACTTGTAAGTACATGGGTCAAAATTTCAACCTCTACACCATGTGAATAAAAAAATAATACAACCCGACTAACTTCTTTCAGGTTCCAATATAAGCACGGCTCATGCAATTACTACAGAGCTGACTTCTAGCTTCTTTCTGTCTTATCGTGTTTTCATTTCAACGTGTAAGTCCAGACAAAACAGTGCTCACTTGTTTAATGCAATACTACAGTCTGAACTATTCCTTCTACACTACATAGAGTCATATTTAACACTGCAATCTGATAAAGACTGTGCAAGCTCCATGCCAGCAAAAAAAACGACAAAGATTGTGCATTATAGTACTAAAATAGTAATGCTAACTTACAGGTCGCTCGAAAGCTGCATTATGGATCATGTAGTCCACACCTGCTCCACCAAATAAGGTTACAGCTTTTTCAACAACCTCTTTGATTGCATCTTCACCAGAACTTAAATCTAAAGGTAATATCTCTACCCCTTCAGGTCCGTGTTTTCCTAAATTCAAATCTGAAACCCTTTTAAGACCTTGTAAAAAAAATATCAAAATATACATAAGCAAAATCCTCTAAAAGTTGTGATAGAACATACCAACAATCTGTTTCTTAACTCTTTCAAGTTCTGACTCGTTTCTTGCAGATATAATTATCTTAGCTCCTAAAGTTGCAAGTTGCTTAGCAAGAACCTCGCCTTCAAGCAAAAAGTGCAAGATTATCAAGAAACAGTTTCACAAATTTTTGAAAAAATATGCTAGATTTCTCGAGTCTTAACTTCTGAACACGTAGAAATGGAATAACAGTAGGAACAATAACCAAAAGCTAATATTTTATATACCAATTCCCCGACTTGCGCCAGTAATCCATACAACCTGTAATTCATTCAAAAACAAAAACATAGAACAACATAAGTTATCAAAAAGACAATTCTGAAGAAAACAACGTCAAGTATACATATATATACATAGTTACATACATATGATGGAAGATATATTTAAATGATATAATATGTTGTCCCCGCTTCGCGTCTAGGGGGGTGTTTGGGGTTCCTTACTAGAACTTCCTACATTTTTCGTAATTAGACAAGCAGTTTGGAATAAGCAACTCCCAACTTATAAGTCGTTTGGAATTGCTAATTCTAAACTGCTTAATAAGTCTGTACCAATTGAAAACTGCTTATGTCCTTCTAAGAGGGTGTTTAGGATTGATTATTTTTAAACTGCTTAATAAGTCCGTTACCAAACTGGTAACTGAAAACTGTCTATTTGACCATCAAATAGTTGTAAGAAGTATAAGTGCCAAAATTTGTGGGATTGGTTGGGTCACGAGTCTAAATGGGTTTTGGGTCTTGACATGTCATTTGGGAACACGGGTTTAAACGGGTCCAGGTCCGCCAGGTCTCGGGTTGGGTTAACCTGCTCATTTTCACCAATTTTTATTTGCTTCGAGTAAAAAAATGATAATATCCATTATAATTTCTCACTAACCCGATTGTTAATTGTTATACAATCGGATACCCAATTGGACTCATCTAAAATATAGAGTGACACTCAGACAAAACTCATAAGCTAATAAATATTTACCCAACTTGACCTACGATTAATCGTGGCCTTAAATTGCCACCTCTAGTACTAATAAGCAAAAAAGGCGTTGTAACAGGCATTTCAAAACACCCTTACTACTACTACTAGTCCATTCAACTCGAAACCGATACCAATTCTAATACTACTAGTTTACTTAAACTAAAAAAACATAACAAATGAAATGATTTAAAAAATTCATAAAACATAACTTAATGATAAAAAAAACATAATCCAAACAACAACCTTATCTTGAAAACTTTGAGGCTTAACTTTTCCTTTCAACATCAATGTAAAATCACCTACAAAAACAGTAACAAAACTAATAAAAGTTAAAATAAAAGGTTAAATGATGGTAAAAAAAAAAGTGCAGTTAATTATTACCATCGCCGGTGATGAATTTGTGAGATACAGTAACAATTAGAGCAACAATTACTGAAGAAACGATTATTGCTAACATTTTTTTTAATAAAAATTGGTTTGTTTTATGTTTTTAGTCTATAAAGGTGTGTGGATGATCCTTTGTTATAACCGCTGTCGGTTGGCTTCTTTTGTTTACAGTATCAGTATAGTATCAGGTGTACTCAAGTGAGCCAAAACCAAGGTGTAATAGGTAGAAAAGTTAAAATTAAAAAGATTTGAACTAGAGGGATCTCCTTTAAAATTATATCTTTATGCATGGTTAGAAATCTTTCTCACATTCTTCTCATTTTAATATTTTTTCATCGGATCTCTTCCGGTAACCGGTAACGGGTAATCATTTTTACTTTTAATTTCATTATCATTCAAATATTCAAAGACATTTTGTCTAAGGGTAATAGAGTTTGCCAATAGTGCTGTAAACGAACCGGACAAACACGAACGGAGTCTTGTTCATGTTCGTTCATTTAATTTTAACCGGACAAATAAACGAATACGAACATTTAAACGAACGAATTTTCTTGTTCATGTTCATTTACTAAGAAAATGAATTGTTCATATTCGTTTATATTCGTTCATTAAAACACTAAACGGTCATAAACGAACGAATATAAATGAACATAGACAAATAAACATAAACTTTATTAAATTATGCATCTAATATTGTTTTATAAGTGTTGTTTTGTTTAAACAAATTAATTTTAAAATTATATAATTAAAAGTTATGATAAACGAACATAAATAAATAAATGAACATAAACGAACGTTAACGAACACATAATCGGACGTTCATGAATATAAATAAACGGACGTGACTTTTGTTCATGTTCGTTCATTTAACTAAACGATCGTAAAATATTGTTCATGTTCGTTCATTTAATAAATAAACGAACATAAACAAACTTTTTACCAAACAGTTCATGAAATGTTTACTAAACTTTCAGTTCGTTTACAGCCTTAGCATTAACTAACTACCCCTCTCAGCCATCTATTTTGCTTATTTATCAAGTTATGGTGCAAGCCAATTTACTCACTCGAACTACAAATCTCTTTGCATCCATGCATGGCTAAATGGTTAAAGCGCCCAACCAGGGTGTTGGGCCCTATTATAGTGGCGTCGTGCCATGTCAAAATGGCGCAAACCATCCGTGACTACACCCAATCCTTTTAGAATGTTTAGCAATACAAAAGATGCTAACTAACTTTTTTCTATAAAATTTCAGTTGTTGTTCACTTTGAAAACTTTTTGATTTACTCTAATATCAAAACTTGTTAACCAATATACTATTAAAGTTTGCTTTCCGAGTTATTAAACTTTTTACAAAACATTCATTTAGATTATTTTGGTAACTACGTACCTTAGACTGAACACAGTGGTGACCACAGACGACCCGGCCACATCAGTTTTCTCTCCCCGACGACCTGACGACGACCAAGTGGCCACAATGGCGACCAAGTTATTTTTTATTTTTTACTTTTTTTTTTTTAATTCAAATATTTTAAGCAACAAATCTAAACTTCGTTAATAATAAAACGTAAACATTACAATACTAATTAAAAACTTAAGCATTGCAATACTAATTAAAAACTTAAACTAATAATCTAATTTGTAGTGTGCCTTGATTGCTGCCTTAATATCCATAAGTTCTTGTTGTTGTCGTGGGGGCAAATTTGGGTCGATTGCTGAATTGTAGAAAATTATGTCTTGGTCCCGTTTCGTTTGGGTCATTAATTCAATTTGTTGACGTTGGAGCTCAATTTTCTGCATTTTCAACTCCTCGGCTCGCCTTGCCCTTTCCTCTTGTATATCCATCTCTTTTTCCCTCAACTTTACGTATGCCTCTTCCATATCCTTTTTTTCCTTGGTTTTGACGGCTTTAACTTGAAGAAGTTCTCGGTAAACGTTTGAACAAATGATGAAAGTGTATCACGAGAGGAGCAGGATGATTTCTTCTTGGATGTGTCACGACCTTGTGGTCATGATTCTCGAGTCTCTTCCTCCTCATAATCATCTACGTTTTGGAAATTCAAAGGACCTTTTGTTGACCCCGAGGTGGTTTCTGAAGTCTTGGATTTCTTATGACCCCTTGAAAGTAGCCATCTCAATACCCTTCCAGGCAGAATGATCCCTCAAAACTTTTCAACACTCCTCCTATGCAAACTCATGAATGTAAATCACATTGTATTATCTAAGAGCTTTTTGGTAGTCGTCGTGGTCATTCTCTCCACTTTCGTGATTCTGCCGGATATTATCCATAATTGCACAAAATCCACCAACCCTACACCGAACCCTATTCTTCCATTTGGAAAGAATTGACTCGTACGTTCTTTGTGAACGAGTTTCTTTTCAAAGTACACTATCACCTCCTCCCAAAACTCATTCCTGTTGATAGTGTTTCCTCTCTCAGAATTTTCTGACACATGAGTCCATGCTCTACAAAGCGCGACCTCTTTCGACTTTTTCCATTGTAGTCGTGTTGGCTCTTCGGTTGCGACATCCTTGCTCTTGCTTTTCGCATTTGTAGCACGTCTCGAAGGCTTCTTTGGTTTGACGGGTGATGTCTCTTCAACATCGTCATCATCATTAACCGAAATGGAACCGTGATATGAACCGTGGTACAAACTGTGACCCGAACCTTGCCCCATCGAAACATCTTGACTCGGATAGTTTTGACTCGGGTATTGTTGAGTCGGATAGTTTTGACTCGGATAATTTTGAGTCGGATACTCTTGCATGAAATCCTCCAAATCCATATCAAGATTAACACCCTGAAGTGGTGAAACGCTTGATTCGGTTGGGAAGACTAAGAGAAATCCATGTTAGGATGATACGACGACCCACTTGGTGATTGGTGAAAATCGATATTAGGACGTGATACGTGGGAATTGCGCCCTCGCAACAGGTTTTACCTCTCAAGGGATCTCGAGAAGCTTACAACCCCCACCAGGCAGTGTACCTGATCGTTGTAGTATAGCATAGTGACAAGTACCAGGGGATTGATCGTTCAACTCAGGAATAATGTCGCTAGGATTAGAAAGCCTACTAAACTAGGTCTAGAGGTGAGGGATGATTCTTTTTGTATTTTTATATTTTATGGAAAGCAATTAAAATCTCGGTTTTTGAAGGAGTGGGCGGAATTAGTTGCTAGCCAACTAACCCAATTAACTACTAATGCAATCAAAATAAAATAATAGAAATGAAAATAAAACTATTATACTAATATGGTGGAAACAATAATGAGGAAAGTTGTGTTTACTTAGATTTCATTACTCCCTATATATCTTTTACAGGTTGATTAGCTTGTTACAATTGCATGGATGACGGGTCATATTCCTTAATACTAGTCGTAGGGCCGTGTACAATATTCCCTAACTCTATAAGATCCTACTTCACTCCTATGTCGAGCCGTTAGAAGCTCCTAACATGGGATCATTAGAATTCTCTTACGCATTAAATACAACCAAAAATCGTAGTACACCTCCGATCATGTTTCTTAAGACGTTCAAGCAAGTTATACCAATGGAAGTCTGCCAGTTTTCTTAAGCCTAACATCGAATACAATCATCCGTAACAATTATAAACAAACAATCAACCCATAATCAACATCTAGGTTTCACTACATCTAAGCAAACACAAGAAAGATCTAGCCTAGCATGTTAAAGAGAAGACAAGCGTAAGATATAATCACACAACACATAGACATATTGAATGATTTGAATGAATACTTATCTTCAATTGAACATGGAAGAATCAAGGGGTTGAAACCCTTGAAAAGCTGATAAAATTCGTCTAGGGTTTATTCCCTCAAAGTTGCACACTAATGAATGAAAATTGAAAAACTATATATAGACTTTACATCTTGACGGCGTCATGTATTAACTTGTGACGCCGTCAACTCACCGCCATGATAAGAATCGTATTGCCTAGATCCATTTGTGACGCCGTCATGTAGGAAATCACTCTGGGCCGTCAAGTGTAATTGGACCCTGACGGCCTTGGTGACGCCGTCAGGCCATAAGCTTGAAAACTCTCTGGGCCATCGCGTTATAAGTTCCATATCCACCTCTTTTGTAACTCTTGACGCCGTCACTTGGAATACCTTGACGCCGTCAGGTACTGTTCCAACAAGTAAAATTGAGACTTTGACGTTTTCTTCACTTTTATGCTCCAAAAACGTCCAAAATGCTTCCTTTTCCACATTTCTCTCCAAAAATACCTAAAATTACAAAAGGAACGATTTAGGGCAATAATTGATCAAATAATCTCGAATTCGGGCTTAAATGACTCGTTAAAAGCGGTACACTTTTCGCCTCATCAGGAAGATACGGTGGGACATATGGACGATTAACGTAAAACGGGTTTTGATTTTGATTCGGTTGTGGTAGTCGTGTTGGATATTCAAAAGCGGGTGCACGGAAGCGAATACCCCGATTTTGTGGTGGTGTTATATCAGTTAATTAGAAATTTGAATCCAACGATAAATTCAAATTTGGGGCACTTTGGGGTAGTCGGGATCGTCGATTTTTTTTTCTTTTAACATAATGAATATTGATGAATAGTTGTTTGAATTTTGTGTTTAGAAATGTGTTTGAGGTTGGTATTTATAATGTTGTAAAAGTGGTAAAGTTAAAAAAAAAAGTTTTATTTATTTATTTATTTTAATGTCAAACGGTAAAGATTTTTGTTTGTTTGTGTTTTGTGAACTCAGTCGTGTGGCCGACCTTCTTGCTCTCTTTGTCGTTGGACGACCGATGACGACTGACCCACCACAGTTGTGACGACCGATGACCGATGGTAATGATCGAGACCGATGACCGACCACTGTTACAAGCCTTATATCAACCGACTACTCCTATAATTGTTTATGTATCATGTCATCCAACATGTCACTTCCAACTCATTTTCTATTAGTGACCTGTTTTCATATATAAATACTAATTTGTTAACTAATAAGTACTCAAAGTGAGTCGAAAGTGATGTGTTGAGTGACATGACACATATTTAGACACTTTTAAAATGGTAACCGGTTAATATGAGGAAACATGTTATTAAAATGAGTGTTTTATAGAAGTTTAATATAGTTCACTTGGCAATTTTCGAAAGTATAATAAATTGGTTATCAAAGTCACTAAATGAGAAACGACATGCATAATTTCTCTTAACTAAGGTAAAAAAACAACATATAAATACAAACATACAATCACAAGACAAACAAAACCATTTTATCTCTCTTACTTTTTCTAAGACTTATAGTAAATCCAAATCCTAATCAACAGCTAAATTCAAATCATAATCAAAATCAAAATCCTATTCAATTCACTAACAAATCTAGGGCTGAGCATCGCAAACTCCAAAACTGATAGGACTGAGAAAACCGATCGGACCGATCGAACTGAAGGACCAGCGATTCGGTCTAAGTTCCATATCCACCTCTTTTGTAACTCTTGACGCCGTCACTTGGAATACCTTGACGCCGTCAGGTACTGTTCCAGCAAGGAAAATTGAGACTTTGCCGTTTTCTTCACTTTTATGCTCCAAAAATGTCCAAAATGCTTCCTTTTCCAGATTTCTCTCCAAAAGTACCTAAAATGACAAAAGGAACAATTTAGGGCAATAATTGATCAAATAATCTCGAATTCGGGCTTAAATGACCCCTTAAAATCGGTACACTTTTCGCCTCATCAAATACCCTTACACTTGAGATTTGCTTGTCCTCAAGCAAATGCGCTTTTATTTTAATCAAAATACAAGTTATGGGTCATTTAACACTAATATAAAAGTAATTACTGCAAATAATCGCTCCACTAAAAACCGAAAACAAGCACGGAGGTCATACACTAACACCTCACAAATAGTGTTTAGATACTCACATCTTTCGGGTGTAATAAAGTATATATATCACAATATGGAAATGGAAAACATCTCTCACTACCAGTCATAGCAAATAGATTACCATAGGCTTGGGAAATGATCAAACCTCCACCACTTGGCGTAAGCACCTAGGATAAACTATCAAAGAGGTCTTTTAAAGGGTTATAACGTTAGGTATAGGGATATGGAAAACACGGTTTTGTTGGATAAAGGCAATATTTACTGGTGGCGAGTTAATCATCTTGGTTCATTACATGTACAATATGGCGTTGCTAAGCCAAGACTCGACTCGACTTAAGCTAATAAATCAAAAATAACAAAAACAAACATAGAATGAAACGGGATGGTAGTCCGTATGTTTCTTTCTTTTTCTTTTTCTATATTTTTTTTCTTTTTCTTATTTTTTTTTTTATTTTTTATTTTTTATTTTTTTTTGTGCATACACTCTTACCCTACCATCCAAAATGATACATCATAGGGAATGTACATTCCCATTACACTTGAATTTTTACATACTTTACAATAAACTATTCTAATAACTCAAATCAAGATAATCAAAACACTTGGAGTACTTTTTAAGATTAACGCACATATGGGGTAATATATGATGTTCTTCCCCATTACTCCATAACACAAGTACTTTACCCATAAGTCCCAATCGTCCCAAAACAATATGTACAAGATATGACTCGACTTAGCAACCATGTAATCAATTAGACAATTAACTAAGGGTTTAACATGTAACAATAATGCACTAAAGATGAGTGCATACATGGAAGGCTAAGGCGATTTGGTTGCACATTTGGGTGGGTTGTAACAAATTATTCCTTTAAGTAAGATGCTTAAAGTTAGAAACGAAAAGATAGGCTCGGAGGGGTGTACTAGGGGTTTCGTGTACTAAAAATGAGTACAACGCTAAGGTGTGGGAAAAATTAAATGACTTTACTAGTCAAGTAATATGACTTAAATGGTCAAGTAATTATGATGCGGGTTTAACACAAGGGTGATCCTAATGCCTCTTATCATGTAGTAAATCCTACTACACGAATGTAGTCTCATTAGCGGTCTCGGGATGCATCACTAACGCAAGTTCTAGAATCTAAATGCTACCGGTACACTCATAAGCACTAATAACGAATGCTTTTCCTATCAAATCTAAAGGCGAACCTCACATATTTGGGTGGAAAATTTTTCTGAATGGTACAGTTTTGTGCTAGTCATACAACTCCTATCCATGAGACGCTTGTTAAGGCTAAAGTTTCCCTCCTAAATGTTGTAAAAAAAATTTTAATTTGGCGCTAAAATTACACTAACAAGTATTTCTCTTAGTTTTATTACACATCTACCATCGAACAAACAAACTCAAGTGCAATTGTATCCTATAAGGTATTATAATTTACCTTCCCCTTACACTTAGGATGAACATTGTCCCCAATGTTCAATTAAAGAATGTAAAAGTAAAATAGGTAAAAGAATAAAAACAAATACTCCCCTGATTCGTTCGATGTGGATAGTGTGTTAACAGGGTTAGATCTTCCTCCAAGAAAATGAACATTCAAAGCTTCCCTTCCAGAAATATAAATCATTTTCTTGTCATATATAACCTGTTAAACCTGAGAAAACAATCAACGCAATCTCGCGTAAAATCGGCGGCAATGATGAGGCGAAAAATGAACCATTTTTAGGGGGTCATTTAAGCCCGGAATTGAATTTATTTGATCAAATACTGCCCTAAATCGTTCCTTTTGGGATTTTAGGTATTTTGAGAGTGAATTCTGGAAAAGGAAGCATTTTGGACGTTTTTTGTGCATAAAAGTGAAGAAAACGGCAAAGACTTAATTTTCCATGCTGGGAACAGTACCTGACGGCGTCAAGAAGGAAAATATGACGGCGTCAGGAGCAAAATGCATGACGACCCAGAGAAAACCTGAAGGCGTCAGAAGTAGGGCGTCAAGAGTTATTTTGGTGACGGCCTGAAGAAGGATTACACATGACGGCGTCAGACCCAGATCTAGGCAGTCCGAGAACTTTATTGGCTGCGAGATGACGGCGTCAGAAATTTACTCTTGACGCCGTCACCTCACAAAATCTATATATACTTTTCTATTTTTTCATTCATTAGAGAGGAACTTGTGTGGAGAATACTAGGGCCAAACCTAATAAACCCTAGGTCGTTTGTAACAGTATTTTCAAGGGTTTTCACCCCTTGAAACCTTTCATGTTCAATTAAGATAAGTCTTCTTTCAATTCATTCAATATGTCTATGTGTTGTTTGAATATATCTTATGCTTGTCTTGATTATAACATGCTAGGCTAGATCTTTCATGTGATTGCTTAGATGTAATGAAACCTAGATGTTGATTATAGGTTGATTGCTTGTTTATAGTTGTAATGGATGAATGATTTCAATGTTAGGCTTAAGAAAACTGGCAGATCTCCATTGTGTAACTTGCTTGAACGTCTTAAGAAGCATGAACCGATGTGTACTAGGTTTTTATGATTGTATTTAATGCATGAGCGAATTCTAGTGATCCCATGTTAGGAGCTTCTTAGCCGGCTCGACATAGGAGTTAAGTAGGAGCTTATAGGATTGGGGAAGTAAGTACGCCACCCCATGAATGGTATTAAGGAATACAATCCGTCATCCACGCAACTGTAACAAGTAATTAACCTGTAAAAGATATCTAGGGAGTAGTGAAATCTAAGTAAACACAATTCTCTCATATATTGCTCACACCACTAGTTAATTTAGTTTATTTTCATTTTTATTATTTTATTTTGATTGCATCTTAGTAATTGGGTTAGTTGACTAGCAACTAATTCCGCCCACTCCTCTAAAAACCGAGATTTTACTTGCTTTTATAAAAATATAAAAATACAAAAAGAATCATCCCTCACCTCTAGACCTAGTCTTTAGGCTTTCTAATCCTAGCGACACTATTCCTAAGTTGAACGATCAATCCCCCGGTAATTGTCACTATACTATACTACAACGATCAGGTACACTGCCTGGTGGGGGTTATAAGCTTCTCGAGATCCCTCGAGAGGTAAAGCCTGGTGCAATTCCTACGCATCAGGCAATCTATATATACTAACAAATCCTAGAAAGCAATTTAAGATATAATGCTTGTGGAATGAATGTTTGCAGATTTCCTGGAGTTTATAAAACTAAAGAATTAACAAAAACTTTAAGACTCCGTTAGAGAAATAAAACTCGCAAAATTTCCAGAATTTTACACGTGACGCCGTCAGGTGTTAAGCCATGACGCCGTCAGAAGTGACCTGCATAAATCTTTATGTTAAGTTTCCGGAAAATTTCTGGAAAAACTTATGTCCCACTTCCTGGAAAATCCTGCAAAACATCATTATGACTCGATACAAGCATTTGACTATAACAATTACTAATATACATGTTCATTTAATATTGTGGCGAATCATGATCATTTTCGTTCTTATAAACAAATTTGGGATTTCCCCTTACACTTAGCTTTTGCAAAATACCTTTATATGAAGTTAAGACGAAGTTAAACAACAAAATAAAGCATTTTCACAATTTTAGTTTGAAACATGATCTACCAACAATAAAAATAAAGCATGCATACGGAAACAAATAACAATCAAACAATTAAAAATCACACAAGACATGGGTTGCCTCCCAAGAAGCGCTTTTCTTTATTTACGAGTCTTGTGGCCAGACTCAAGGTCATGGGCTATTACGTGACCTCGCCATTGGTCTCATTCTCTAGGTCATCTCCAATCTTAGTTTTGTATTCCGGACCCGATTGTAAATGTTCTTTATTGAGACCAACCACCTTTTTCTCAATTGCTCCTATACTCCTATTGGCGAATTCCCTATCAACTTTATATTTTGGCCCTAGAGTTAAGCAATCCTTATAGAAAAGGCTCTTCTTTTCCCATACATAGTCCATGCCCTTTTTCTTATCTTCTTCATTGATGTCCTCGAAAGCACCAATGTTATCCATATCAAATCAAGGCACAAAACGAAATTCCTTCATTCTATTAGGCATCCTATATGTGATCCTATCTGTTTCACTAGCAAATCGGATCGTCCCTTCTATCTCATCATATTCTAACTTGGATTCTTCAACAAATGGCTTACCAAATACAACATGTGATAAGCAACAATCAATAACACTAGCTAGGTCTTCAACAACCATAAAGTCAATGATATAAGTAAAGTTCCCAACAAAGACATGTAGACCTTTAATTCTCCTGACAAAGTTACAAACTCCACCGAAGTATTTGGGATCTTTTCTAGGTCCAAGTCTTGTTTTCACTATATCATTATAAACACTTGAGGACATAATGTTGATTGGGGATTCAAAATCAATGTAAGCGTTGTCAATGTGCTTATACCCAATCATACATGGTATCTTAACATTCTTAGGATCGCCTCTCTTTATCTTAGGGTCAATTCTAGTAAAAGGAGGTCGAGGATTATCAATAAGATTATTATAGTACGCAGTCTCCTCCTTAGTGGGATATATATTGAAATAGTCATTCGGTTTCGGATCTATCTCCCCTTCCTCAAGTTCTTCAACAACATCCTCAAAATCATTAGATCCTAGGTCCTTATTTGAATACAAGGCGGTTGCTAGTTCACTAAATGCATGATCGAGCTCAACATTAATTAACCTATTAAGCTCCCTAAGTTCCCTTATCTCATTCTCAATCTGTTCACGCAACAAAGCCACTTCACTAGGGAAAAGGGGTGGATTCGCGTTTTCCATAATGGCCAACGGAATAGTCAATGAATTTAATTTACTAACAAAGGCACGAAGAAAAAGATAGACTAAAGAAAACCTAAAAAATAAAAATAAAACCTTACTAGAAGGGAATCTAGCAAGTAGACCTAATAAAAAGAAATCCTAACCTGGACAATAATTATTTCCCCGGCAGCGGCGCCAAAAACTTGATACGTGGGAATTGCGCCCTCGCAACAGGTTTTACCTCTCAATGGGTCTCGAGAAGCTTACAACCCCCACCAGGCAGTGTACCTGATCGTTGTAGTATAGTATAGTGACAAGTACCGGGGGATTGATCGTTCAACTCAGGAATAGTGTCGCTAGGATTAGAAAGCCTACTAAACTAGGTCTAGAGGTGAGGGATGATTCTTTTTGTATTTTTATATTTTATGGAAAGCAATTAAAATCTCGGTTTTTGAAGGAGTGGGCGGAATTAGTTGCTAGCCAACTAACCCAATTAACTACTAATGCAATCAAAATAAAATAACAGAAATGAAAATAAAACTATTATACTAATATGGTGGAAACAATAATGAGGAAAGTTGAGTTTACTTAGATTTCATTACTCCCTAGATATCTTTTACAGGTTGATTAGCTTGCTACAATTGCGTGGATGACGAGTCATATTCCTTAATACTAGTCGTAGGGCCGTGTACAATATTCCCTAACTCTATAAGATCCTACTTCACTCCTATGTCGAGCCGTTAGAAGCTCCTAACATGGGATCATTAGAATTCTCTTACGCATTAAATACAACCAAAAATCGTAGTACACCTCCGATCATGTTTCTTAAGACGTTCAAGCAAGTTACCAATGGAAGTCTGCCAGTTTTCTTAAGCCTAACATCGAATACAATCATCCGTAACAATTATAAACAAACAATCAACCCATAATCAACATCTAGGTTTCACTACATCTAAGCAAACACAAGAAAGATCTAGCCTAGCATGTTAAAGAGAAGACAAGTGATTGGCCTGAAACAGTCAGATAATATTGAACAAGTGAATTGGTCAACATGGTCTGACTGCCTAGAGTCAATGCTCCGTGGATAGTACAGAGTTTCCCCGGGTCGTTATGTCCCGACGAGATTGAAATGGTGTTTTGAAACGTTTATGGGAATGAGTGATACTGAGGACAATAACCAATAAAGATTTAGATTTGATTTACACTACTGATTGCTTGAAATTAAGATAATGAAACAGTATTAACAATTACAGAATAACAGATATAATTAAACGTAAACAAATTAATAATCAGAAATGTTTACAGACAGAAGAAAAGGTGAGATTTAAACAACTTACAACTACAGGGGGTGAAAATGAAACTCTTATAAACTTAATATTAAAAGAAAATTAAATTAAAAAAGAAAATTTTTTTTTGATTATTTTATTATTTATTATTAACTATTTAAATAAAAACTATTTAGTTATTTAATTTAAACTATTTAACTTATACTAAAAAGCTTTATAATACAAATTTAAACTAGAAAATTACAAAATTAATTTTTAAATTTCTAAAATGACTTAAAATAAATTTAGAAACTAAAAATATATATTTTTGTCTTTTTGTGTATTTAATATTAATTAATTACTAATTATATTAATTAAACTAATTAAATTAATTTAAATTACTAAAAATACGAAAATGACTTAGATAATTAGGAAAATTTTTAAAAATCTAAATAACCATCACAGGAATCCTAGAAAAATATAAAAAGTTTATAAAAATTATTTTTAGACTACTTTACTAATTATTAACTAAAAATTATTTAAACTAAATTAATTAAGAAAAATAGAAAATTAACAGAAAAAAATTATGGAAAAATTTCTAAAATTATTTTATGTTATAGAAAACCTTGGAAAAATATAAAAACTAGGTAGTGTTTAATAAAAACTAATTTTGCTATTTAATACTTAAATATTGATTAATTATTAATAAAACTAATATTAATTCTAGAAAATACTAAATGACAATATAAAAATTTGGAAAAATTTCTAAAAAATACTTTAATATAAAGGAAAATTAAAAAAAAAATATAAAATTGCAAAGTACTTAATAAAAAGTTAAAAAGGAAAATTAAAAAGATAAATTATATTAAATAGAAGCTATCACTTAATTTAAAATTGGGTTTTTCTGGTTTTTCTTTTGGAAAACTATTTTATATCTAAAAACTAAGAACTTTTTTGAAAACAAATTTTCCCAAGCTTAAAAATAAGCGAAATGGACACAAAAAACTCTCACAGTTGACTTTTGTTGACTTTTGCTAGAAATAAGCTTCTGTGGGGTCCACAGGGGTGGATAATGGTTTAAACTAGATAAGTGGACTGAAATAAGCAAGAAACAACAAGAGGGTACCACTGATAAGCAAATAAGCACAAAAATAAGCACTTTAAGTACTTGGCTCAACATAGAAATAGGACAAACTTGGAGGGGGAAACAGGTAGGGGCAAGAGAGCCTAAGCTCAAGACCTTGCTTGAACTAGCTAGAGGGACAGGTGGGGAGTCCATAGAACCAAAAATAACTAAGTGGGCCCACTGTGGTGTCCTGTGGGACCCAAAGAAGTTGGGACAGTTGGTGATGCTGCTGTGCAGCAAGGGCCTGCAGCCTTGTTTGAGGGAGTGTGGGGCCCACAATAAAATTCAAAAAAAATAAGCAAATGGTGGGATTCCAAAGTTAAGCTGGTATATTTCAACCTCAAGAAATTTCAAAGCCTAATTCCAAACACAAAATTCCAGAAAATTCTTGGAATTTTTGGATTTTTCCTAAAACTATGCAATTTGACTTTTTGAGAAAAACACTCAAGTTGACTTTTTTGGATTTTGATCTGATCCTAATGACTAAAAATGATTTAGTGAGTTGTATTAAGGCTAAATTAAACTATCTTAACAACTTTTGTAGCTAAAATGAGGATTTGGAATCCTAAATTCATGACAGTTAACCCATAATGGGGCATTAAGCATGATTTTGACTTTTAAATAAATGAGACCTAGATTTTATTGTTTAACTAACCTATATTGACCTAATTCAACTTGTATGAACCAAGAATAACCCTAATGACAGACCCTAACCTATTGAACCAGCTAAAACCAAACACCTCTTAAGAAAGGCTATTATGTGATTTTCAAAGCAAATCAATGTTTTAGACCAAAAGACTGATTCCTAGGGATTTATTATGATGCTTAAAGCTTATAGAAACACATGATTACTATTCCTAACAGCAAATACTTAAGACTCCATATTATGCTATAATGGCAGTGGAAATGAAAAAATTAGCAACTATGGAAACTGATGAACAAGCATAAGTCTATAAGCAATTTTATGAATAACAAACAACAAATAATCACAAAGAAACAAGAATAAGCAGTTTACAAGCACTTGTAGAGTTAAATGTAAGAAAATGGATAAAAAGCTCACAATGTGCATCCAAACTGATAACCAAGTAACCAAGCTATCACCACTGTCCTAATACCTCCCATGAGGCTCTATTACCATGGCCATCCATTATTTGCCATGCTCCATGATTCAATCTTCATATAAACTAATTTTTGATTTTTCATTGATTTTTCATGAATTTTTGAGTATTTTTTAGTATTTTTAGAATTAAGACTAAGACTGGTTTTAATGATCACTAAGCTTATAAAATCATATGAATAACTCAAAATGAACTCATTGGAACAGTGAAACAACCATTTCAGTTACCATGGGGCTATAATGAAAAAACTAAGCAAATTGAGCAATTCTTGAATTTACATAGGAATTATGATGTTCTGATTTAATAACTTGAAAATTACATTAATCAGTACTGAGAATACATATTTGAAAGCTAAAAGTAACATTTGGAAAGCTAATTTAATTTATTTCGACATTACTAAAAGTACACTACTCCTAATTAACTACTCCTCTCTACTTCTGTGTTTCTCTTCCCATTTATAGATGACAATTAGGGTTTATGTGTCCCTCTGAGTATTTCCCATCAATTGTGAGCCCTTGGATCCTTGAAATTCATCCTGTCCATCAAATTTGCTTTTTGGTGCCAAAATAGTCCATTGCAAGTTGTGGGTAACTTGGAGGGTTTTCTGAGCACTAAATGGCCTTGGGAGGTGTGATGAGGTGGAGGGATAAGGTGGGTGGTGGAACAGGGCAAGTGGTGGTGAAAACCAGGGTGGTTTTGGTTTACAGTGGTGTGGTGGAAGGGATGAGAAGGAAGGGGGTGTTTGACCGGGTTTGACCTGGTATTAAACAAAAAGGGTGTTTTGGGCTGGGGTGAATTAGGCTTGTGTGGTGGACTGGATTAGGATTTTGGTATAGTAATAAAAGAAGGGGCCGTTTGGTTGTGAAATTATTACAAGGACCAATTGGAATTTCTGAAAATTTGGAGGGCTGAATTTATAAATCTTCCAAAATTGTCACAAGGGTGAAATGTGCCAAGGTTGAATAATACAAGGACCTCATTTGATATTTTTCACTTTTGAATTTTTCAGGGACCAAATATGTCAAATCTGAAACTTCAGGGGCCAAACTTGTATTTTCTTCAAACTTTTCAACCAGGGACTAAACTTGGTAACTTGTGAGTTCCTAAGGACCCTTAATGATAATTTCCCCATTTTGAACACCCAGGGACCAAAACTGTCATTTGTGAAAG
The DNA here is from genome assembly GCA_030686995.1 of Artemisia argyi. Taxonomy (NCBI): domain Eukaryota; kingdom Viridiplantae; phylum Streptophyta; class Magnoliopsida; order Asterales; family Asteraceae; genus Artemisia; species Artemisia argyi. The sequence continues at coordinate 168,424,672 of CM060693.1, read as the reverse complement.
TACAGGGGCCAATTTCACCATTTGTGAAACTCTAGGGACTAAACTTGTAAACTTTTGAAAACTTTTCTCCCAAAAACCATTTTTGATAACTTATGACTTTTAAAAGACTTGGGTTGACTTTTTATTTAAAACAAATGCTCAGGGACTAATTTTGACAATTTTTGAAACTTGGGGGACTGAAACCGCCAATTATGCAAACTTTGATCGTTTTTCATCTGTTTTTAATCATTTTGCATCTGAAACATATAAAACGCAATTTTGGGATATTTTCTGTATTTTGATGCATTTTTAAGTATTTTTAAATGTTTTTGCAGTTCAGATTGACCAAAAATGATTATTATTTACACACTCATCAATTCCCCACACTAAACTATTGCTAGTCCCTAGCAATCTTTTATGAAAATTTAATGGATTTGAAGTCTCTTTACCAAAAGCCATTACTTCTGGAGTAGCCAAATGTTTCAGTTCAAGTAAGAACTATGGTACACTGATAACCATATGATTTTGAGCAAATCATCAGCTGTCAACGGATTTGATTTGTCTTTACCAAAAGCCGTTTGCTTCTGGACTAGCCAACTCTTCACGATTAAAGATATGGTGAGTTGAATCCCATACTATTTTTGGCAAATTGTCACCCATCAACGGTTTTGAGTTATCTTTACCGGGAGCCGTTTGCTCTCTGATTAGCCAGTCCTTATGTGATTTAGATATGGTGGACTGATTACCATTTGTTGTGTTTAGTGAGAAGCACTTCTACTAAAAAAATGGCTAAAACGGGGCTATTATGGCACTTATAAGGTAAAAATGTGATCAAATTCGCCAGAATTTCCCCCCCCCCCCCCCCTCCCACACACACACTAGAATTGAATATTGCCCTCAATATTCAAAGTACCGGCTATTATGCCGATATTTTGAAAAGCTTTAGATTTGAAAAATTTTAGACTTGGGCAAGTGTGGGAATAGCAATTTTTTTTCTTTTTATTTTTTATTATTATTTTTTTTTTTTAGATTACTTTATATACAACAGCATGGGCAACTCCCCCACACTAGTTTTTTAGAAAAGAGAAAGAAGTCAGAGATCTGGGTGAAAACCCATGTTGTGCTAATTTTTGTTCATCGAGTCACTAGATTGACTCGATCCCCGCATTCATTTGTTCTTGGGGAAGCAAGTGGAAGAGATAATCTCCATCGGACTTTCATTCAAGATGTTTGGACAAACATTGAAGTACGTGAAAGTTCCACACCGATGAGATATACCCGGCTCAAAAGATTGATAAATTGAGATGTCGGGGTCAAAGATAATATCCTCACTCCCGCAAGAGTGAAGGACAGGAGAAGTCACAAGATATATGAAGAAAAGAAAGAAAGTCATGATAAAGATCATGACTAACTCATCATCATCATGATTAGATTCAGAATGAGAATTCACAATTTCAATATCATGAATCTCATCATTTAAGCTTGTTTGATCAAGACGTATCCCGGGTGTGTCTAGATCAAAGTAGAAATTATCATACTCCAGTGGAGATATGATATGAGTAAGTTCATCAGAGAACTCCTCAAAGGTGAATGAATCATATTCTGGATTGATGTGAGTGAGTTCATAGGAGAACTCTTTAAAGGTAAATGATTCATATTCGGGGAGAGAATTATGAGACTGAGAAGTGGTACTGCCACTAATCTTCTCTCCCATAGGATCAAAATGGAAGGTTTCAAATTTCGGTATAGAATCATCAGAAGGAATGTCACTATCCTTAATGGGGATAGGAGATACAATAGGTTTCTTTTTGAGAGCCTCGATTTTAGAAATGAGGAGACTGACATTCAATAGTGTTGCACAAAGTGCTTCATCTTTGCTTTCAGTGTCAGTTTCATCATTCTCTTCTTCTAAGCTGACTAGCTCAGAAGGTAATCTTTCCACATCACTGATGTCTCCAGAAGATAAAGAATTTTCATCAGTATGTGAATTACTAAGCTCGATGTTAGGATTAGAATTTAAAAGATTTTCAATTTCTCCCAGATCAGCTTCGAAGTTAAACAGATCATCATCACTTCCTAATAGAAGTGGATTGATGTGAGTAAGTTCATCTTTGAACTCCTCAAGAAGAGGGTTAACATCAGAATGAGGCAGTGATGCCTCCACATACTCAACTTCTCCGTAAGATGTACAATCATCATTAAAATCGGAGAAAGTCTCAAAATGATCTTTTAGATTTTCAGGAGGGGAAGGTAGATCACACTGTTAATACAAATATCGCCTAAAAACGTTATTTATATTTTACGATCTTTGCTAAGTTTTGTTAATGACAAAGTATGAACTTTAGTTTATAGTAAAAACATCACTTTAGTTTTAAGTCTTGTATAACTGGATTTTACATTTCATCTTAAACATAACATTTTTTTATTTCTTAAATAAGAAAGTGTCACATCACATCAATAAGCATTTATGGTAAGTTTATCATTTTGGAAGTATTCCATGTTGATTCAATGTGTGGTTGACCAAGTAATAACTTGATGTGACTTAGGTTGGTTTGGAAAGATTTATGGCAAGCTTGTCTGTCAGTCCTGGCGGAACCCTCAGGGTACATGGGCGGAACCCATTCTAGGGTTCCGCCGGATCCGCCAGACTGCTGGTTTGTTTTGCTATAAATACCAAGCCACTTGCTAGTTTTTACCCATCACTTTAGGACATATATTTCACATATTCTCTCATCTAACTCAGTAACATTTGACTTGTGTGATTCTCTTGATGCGTGGGAATCGCACCTTGCTTTACCTCTCGAGGGATCTCGAGAAGCTTACAACCCCCACCAGGCAGTGTACCTGATCGTTGTAGTATAGTATAGTGACAAGTACCGGGGGATTGATCGTTCAGCTTAGGAATAGTGTCGCTAGGATTAGAAAACCTAATTAATAGTTCTAAAGGTGAGAGATGATTATTTTTGTGTTTTTATATTTTTATAAAAGCAAGTAAAATCTCGGGTTTTGGAAGAGTGGGCGGAATTAGTTGCTATTCAACTAACCCAAAGCTAAGATGCAATCAAAATAAAATAATAAAAATAAAAATAAACTAATTATACTAAGGTTGTGAGCAGTGGTTGGAGAAATTGTGTTTACTTAGACTTCATTACTCCCTAGATATCTTTTACATGTTAATTACTTGTTACACTTGTATGGATGACGGATTGTATTCCTTAATACCATTCGTGTGGTGGCATACATAACTCCCCAACTCTATGAGCTCTTATCTCCTCCTACACCATGACCCAGCACAACTATAGGGATTGTAAACAGTGGCTCATGCATTAAATACAACCAATAAAGACCTAGTACGCCTCGGTTCATGTTTCTTAAGACGTTCAAGCATGTTACCATTTGGAGATCTGCCAGTTTTCTTAAGCCTAACATATAATATCATTCATCCAAAACAAGAATAGACAAGTAATCAACACATAATCAACATCTAGGTTTCATTAGATCTAAGCAAACACAAAAGAGATCTAGCCTAGCATAGTAGAATTGAGACAAGAACAAGATATAAACAACCAACACATAGACATATTGATTGAATTGAAAGTACACTTATCTCAATTACAATGCAAGGTCTCAAGGGTTTGGAACCCTTGAAAAACCTGTAAAAGAGGCACCAAAATCGTCTTTAGGGTTTTACCAAAACTTCTCCCTTTTTTAATGAAAAAAATAGAAAACTATATATAGGAAAAGTAGGCTGACGGCGTCAAGAGTAACTTGTGACGCCGTCACCTCGTCGCCATATACTTCCTCGGACGGCCTTGATCCACTCATGACGGCCTATGTGACGCCGTCACCACCCACGGTATTTAATTCTTGCCACTTTGACGCCGTCATAAAGCCTTCTGACGCCGTCACCACCTACGGTATTTTATTCTTCATGTCTGACGCCGTCAAGATGTAACTCTTGACGCCGTCACCTTGTGTCTTCAGCATGGAAAATTGGTACTTTGCCATTTTCTTCACTTTTATGCTCCAAAAACGTCCAAAATGGCTTCTTTTCCAGAATTCACTCTCCAAACACCTAAAATCACAAAAGGAACGATTTAGGGCAATATTTGATCAAATAAATTCGGATTCGGGCTTAAATGACCCCCTAAAAACGGATCATTTTTCGCCTCATCATATACCCTTACACTTGAGATTTGCTTGTCCTCAAGCAAATGCGCTTTTATTCTACTCGAAAGACAAGTTAGGGGTCATTTAACACTAATTTAAAAGTAATTACAACAAATAATCGTTCCACTAAAGACCAATAGACAAGCACGGAGGTCATATACAAGCACCTCACAAATAGTGTTTAGATACTCACATCTCTCGGGTGTAATAAAGTAATATAACATTATGGAAATGGAAGATATCTCTCACTACCTGTCATAGCAAAATAGATTACCATAGGCTTGGGAAAGGATCAAACCTCCACCACATGGCGTAAGCACCTAGGATAAACTATCGAAGAGGTCTTTTAAAGGGTTATAACGTTAGGTGTAGGGATATGAATTACACGGTTTTGTTGGATAAAGGAAGTTTTACTGGTGGCGAGTTAACAATCTTGGTTAATTACATGTACAAGATGGCGTTGCTAAGCCAAGACTAGACTCGACTTAAGCTATCAAATGAAAAATAACAAAAACATAAAATGAACATAGAATGAAAAACGGGATGGTAGTCCGTATGTTTTTTCTTTCTTTTTCCTTTTTTTTTTCTTTTTCTTTTTATATATATATTTTTTTTTAATTTTTTCGAACTTTTTTATTTATTTATTTATTTATTTATTTATTTTTTTTTTTATTTTTTTATTATTATTATTTTTTTTTGCATACACTCTTACCCTACCATCCAAAATAATACATCATAGGGGTTTGAGCATTCCCCTTACACTTGAATCTTTACATACTTTACATTAAACTATTCTAATGACTCGAATTAAGAAAATCAAAACACTTGGAGCACTTTTAAGATTAACGTACATATGGGGGTAATAATATTATGTTCTTCCCCATTACTCCATAAAATAAGTACTTACCCATGAGTTCCAATCGTCCCAAAACAATATGTACAAGGATATGACTCGACTTAGCAACCATGTAATCAATTAGAAAGTTAACTTAGGGTTTAACAAATAACAATAATGCACTAAAAATGAGTGCATACACGGAAGGCTAAGGCGATTTGGGTGTACATTTAAGCGGGGTGTAACAAATTCTTCCTTTAAGTAAGATGCTTAAAGTTAGAAACGAAAAGATAGGCTCGGAGGGGTGTACTAGGGGTATCGTGTACTAAAAATGAGTACAACGCTAAGGGTGTGGGAAAAATTAGTTGACTTAACTAGCCAAGTAATATGACTTAAATGGTCAAGTAATTATAATACGGGTTTAACACAAGGGTGATCCTAATGCCTCTTATCATGTAGTAAATCCTACTACACGAATGTAGTCTCACTAGCGGTCTCGGGATGCATCACTAACGCAAGTTCTAGAATCTAAATGCTACCGGTACACTCATAAGCACCAATAATAAATGTTTTTCCTATCAAAACTAAAGGCGAACCTCACATTTTTGGGTGGAAATTTTTTCTGAATATACGGTTATGTGCTAGTCATACAACCTCCTATCCATGAGACGCTTGCTATGGCTAAAGTTTCACTCCTAAATGTTGTAAAAAATTTTAAATTTGGCGCTAAAATTGCACTAACAAGTATTTCTCATAGTTTTATTACACATCTACTATCAAACAAAACAAACTCAAGCGAAAGTGCATATGTAAGGTATCATCTTTTTACCCTCCCCTTACACTTAGGATGAACATTGTCCCCAATGTTCAAGTAAAGAATGTAAAAGTTAAGAGGTAAAGAGAATGAAATCAAATACTCCCCTAATTCGCTCGGTATGGATTATAGGTTGGCCAGGTTAAATCTTCCTCCAAGAAAATGAACAATCAAAGCTTCCCTTCCAGAATATAAATCATCTTCTTGTCATACATAACCTGTAAATCCTGACAACAATAGACAAGGCAACCTCGCGTAAAATTGGCGGCATCCTATATAAGTTACGAAATCCTAGAAAACAAAGTAAGATATAATGCTTGTTGAATGAAGTTTGCAGATTTCCTGGAGATTATAAAAACTTAATAATTCACAAAAACTATAAGACTCCGTTAGAAAAACAAAACCGGTAAAATTTCCAGATTTTAACTCCTGACGCCGTCAAGAGCAATACTCTGACGCCGTCAGAATGGACCTGCAGAAATTCTTATGTTAAGTTTCCGGAAAATTTCTGGAAAAACTTTGTCCTACTTCCTGGAAAATCCTGCAAAACTTCATTATGACTCAATACAAGCATTTGACTCTAACAAATACGAATATACATGCTCATTAAATATTGTGGAGAATCATGATCGGTTTGTTTCTTAAAAAACATATTTGGGGTTTCCCCTTACACTTATCTTTTGCAAAAATACCTTTAGGTTGAAGTTAAGACTGGGCCAAACAACATAATAAAGTATTTCCACATTTTAGTTGAGAAACATGATCAACCAACAATAAAAATAAAACATGCATACGGAAGCAAATAACAATCAAACAAATAAAATCACACAAAACATGGGTTGCCTCCCAAGAAGCGCTTTTCTTTATTTACGAGTCTTGTAGCTAGACTCAAAGTTGTGGATTACTACGTGATTTCATTATTGGTTCCACTCTCTAGGTCGTCTTCTAAACCAGTTTTGTATTCCGGACCTAGTTGCAAGCATTCTTTGTAGAAACCAAGCATCCTATTTCTAACATACTCTACTCCTCTACGTCTATCCTCCTCATTCCTATAATAAGCCGCTTGCTTATGTTCCTTTTCGAAATTAGAGAGAAGGCGGTATTGTTCGATCTTGTAGGGCATTTGATAAGCAACCTCATCATTATATTTCTTGAATCTAACTATCCCTAGAGTCTGATCATAACTCATCTTAGTGGCCTCAACAAATGGTTTTCCGAATATTATTTGGCTTAGGTTAGCATCAATCACCGGACGAGTGTCCTCAACTATCATAAAATCGATCTCATAAGTGAGATTCCCTATAATCACATGCAATCCCTTCACTCTTCCTGCAAAATTGCTTATCAGATTCTTACCGGGCATCATCCTAAAATTGAGTTGCTTCTTCATCACCCAATTGTAATAGGTCCTAGTCATGATGTTCACGGGGGATCTAAGGTCGATGTAAGCTTTCCATATATGCATGTGCCCTATATTACATGGGATGTTAATGTTGGAGGGATCTTCCATTTTGATCAGGGGGTCGCCAAAAATATATGTTTTCTCGGGACTATCGAATAAATCCTTATGGTATTCCCGTTCTTCCTCGGTTGGCAACTTATCAAAGTATTTCTCTATAGGTTCTATTTCCTCCAATTCCTCATCCTTTTTAACCTCAACTTCCCTACTCTCATCCTCACTATTGGTTTCTACCTTAGCTTCATCCTTGTCACTCTCCTCTATCTCCCTATCTATCGGCTTAATGGTGACAACATTGACAAAGTGGACATGTTTGGATGATGAGGGGTCCTTAATTTGGATTCCACTATTGGTGTCCCTAGTGTCCTTCCTAGGTGTGGCTAATGTTTGGTTGTTGAGGGCTTTCAACAAGTTGTCGATCTTATTGGTCATCTCCGTTTGTTGTTGGTTGAATTCGGTTTCGAACCTAGCTATGCGGGCTTCTTGAGATGCCATGAATTTCGACATCAATCCTTCAAGATTGTTGGTACTACCATAGTTGTTAGAAGGATTGTTGTTGAAGGTACAGTTGGATGGTGGACCGTTTGATTGGTAACGATTAGGCGGATTGGAAGAATTGGGTTGATTTTGTTTCCACCTAAGGTTTGGGTGATTTTTCCATGAGGGGTTGTATGAATCACCGTATGTGTTTGGCTCGGGCTTGAAAGTGTACCACTTATCTCCCGCTTCGTCGGTACGCGTGGATGCGTAGTCCGCAAAAGCTGTTCCGGGGAGTTCCATACAATCACGAGTGTCATGGGGACCACTACATAATTCGCATGAAGAAGTGATTTTGTTCACTTGGCTTGAAGGCTTCGGAGCTTCATAAGATTTCATGAGAAACTTGACTTGGTCCTCAAGTTCCATGATCCTACGGTCGGGAGTGCTTGAAATGTTTGAAGGCAAAGATATTGCCTTGACCGTTTTGTTCAAATCACGGGGATCATTCCAACTTTCATTGTCATAGAGAGCAAGATCTTCTATGAGTTCCCATGATTGTTCCGCAATAAGATCACGTAGCTTACCACCGGCCGATTGGTCAATGGTTCGCCTCGTGGAGATGCTGATATGGTCATAGAAGATTTGGACTTGGAGCCAAAGATCTATGCCATGATGAGGGACTTTTTGGAGTAAGTCCTTGAAACGAGTCCATGCTTCATAAAGAGATTCATTTTGACGTTGTTGGAACATCAAGATGTCATTCCTAAGCTTAGTAGTTCTCCCCGGTGGGAAAAATTGAGCAAGGAAACGAGTGGTGAGATCATCCCATGTGGTGATGGATCCCGCGGGTAAACGCTCAAGCCATTGACTAGCTTGATCCCGTAGAGAGAATTGGAATAGGCGTAAACGGGTTGTCTCTCTAGTTTCATATTTGGGGAGAGAATTATGAGACTGAGAAGTGGTACTGCCACTAATCTTCTCTCCCATAGGATCAAAATGGAAGGTTTCAAATTCCGGTATAGAATCATCAGAAGGAATGTCACTTTCCTTAATGGGGATAGGAGATACAATAGGTTTCTTTTTGAGAGCCTCGATTTTAGAAATGAGGAGACTGACATTCAATAGTGTTGCACAAAGTGCTTCATCTTTGCTTTCAGTGTCAGTTTCATCATTCTCTTCTTCTAAGCTGACTAGCTCAGAAGGTAATCTTTCCACATCACTGATGTCTCCAGAAGATAAAGAATTTTCATCAGTATGTGAATTACTAAGCTCGATGTTAGGATTAGAATTTAAAAGATTTTCAATTTCTCCCAGATCAGCTTCGAAGTTAAACAGATCATCATCACTTCCTAATAGAAGTGGATTGATGTGAGTAAGTTCATCTTTGAACTCCTCAAGAAGAGGGTTAACATCAGAATGAGGCAGTGATGCCTCCACATACTCAACTTCTCCGTAAGATGTACAATCATCATTAAAATCGGAGAAAGTCTCAAAATGATCTTTTAGATTTTCAGGAGGGGAAGGTAGATCACACTGTTAATACAAATATCGCCTAAAAACGTTATTTATATTTTACGATCTTTGCTAAGTTTTGTTAATGACAAAGTATGAACTTTAGTTTATAGTAAAAACATCACTTTAGTTTTAAGTCTTGTATAACTGGATTTTACATTTCATCTTAAACATAACATTTTTTTATTTCTTAAATAAGAAAGTGTCACATCACATCAATAAGCATTTATGGTAAGTTTATCATTTTGGAAGTATTCCATGTTGATTCAATGTTTGGTTGACCAAGTAATAACTTGATGTGACTTAGGTTGGTTTGGAAAGATTTATGGCAAGCTTGTCTGTCAGTCCTGGCGGAACCCTCAGGGTACATGGGCGGAACCCATTCTAGGGTTCCGCCGGATCCGCCAGACTGCTGGTTTGTTTTGCTATAAATACCAAGCCACTTGCTAGTTTTTACCCATCACTTTAGGACATATATTTCACATATTCTCTCATCTAACTCAGTAACATTTGACTTGTGTGATTCTCTTGATGCGTGGGAATCGCACCTTGCTTTACCTCTCGAGGGATCTCGAGAAGCTTACAACCCCCACCAGGCAGTGTACCTGATCGTTGTAGTATAGTATAGTGACAAGTACCAGGGGATTGATCGTTCAGCTTAGGAATAGTGTCGCTAGGATTAGAAAACCTAATTAATAGTTCTAAAGGTGAGAGATGATTATTTTTGTGTTTTTATATTTTTATAAAAGCAAGTAAAATCTCGGGTTTTGGAAGAGTGGGCGGAATTAGTTGCTATTCAACTAACCCAAAGCTAAGATGCAATCAAAATAAAATAATAAAAATAAAAATAAACTAATTATACTAAGGTTGTGAGCAGTGGTTGGAGAAATTGTGTTTACTTAGACTTCATTACTCCCTAGATATCTTTTACATGTTAATTACTTGTTACACTTGTATGGATGACGGATTGTATTCCTTAATACCATTCGTGGGGTGGCATACATAACTCCCCAACTCTATGAGCTCTTATCTCCTCCTACACCATGACCCAGCACAACTATAGGGATTGTAAACAGTGGCTCATGCATTAAATACAACCAATAAAGACCTAGTACGCCTCGGTTCATGTTTCTTAAGACGTTCAAGCATGTTACCATTTGGAGATCTGCCAGTTTTCTTAAGCCTAACATATAATATCATTCATCCAAAACAAGAATAGACAAGTAATCAACACATAATCAACATCTAGGTTTCATTAGATCTAAGCAAACACAAAAGAGATCTAGCCTAGCATAGTAGAATTGAGACAAGAACAAGATATAAACAACCAACACATAGACATATTGATTGAATTGAAAGTACACTTATCTCAATTACAATGCAAGGTCTCAAGGGTTTGGAACCCTTGAAAAACCTGTAAAAGAGGCACCAAAATCGTCTTTAGGGTTTTACCAAAACTTCTCCCTTTTTTAATGAAAAAACTAGAAAACTATATATAGGAAAAGTAGGCTGACGGCGTCAAGAGTAACTTGTGACGCCATCACCTCGCCGCCATATACTTCCTCGGACGGCCTTGATCCACTCATGATGGCCTATGTGACGCCGTCACCACCCACGGTATTTAATTCTTGCCACTTTGACGCCGTCATAAAGCCTTCTGACGCCGTCACCACCTACGGTATTTTATTCTTCATGTCTGACGCCGTCAAGATGTAACTCTTGACGCCGTCACCTTGTGTCTTCAGCATGGAAAATTGGTACTTTGCCGTTTTCTTCACTTTTATGCTCCAAAAACGTCCAAAATGGCTTCTTTTCCAGAATTCACTCTCCAAACACCTAAAATCACAAAAGGAACGATTTAGGGCAATATTTGATCAAATAAATTCGGATTCGGGCTTAAATGACCCCCTAAAAACGGATCATTTTTCGCCTCATCATCTCTTATGTAGCAAAGGAGTTCACAAGTTCATCCAAGAAGTTACAAGTTTCAACTCCAAAGTTGCAAGACTTGTTAGCTTTGTTATGTATAAACTTTGGTAGTTTATACTTCATTTGTATCTTGTGTAGAAGTGATCGGTTAGTATTTTAGGCCTTAAAATACATAGTGTGACGGGAGTTGTTGTACCCTTGTAAAAGAACTATTGGGAGTGGTTGTACCCTTGTAAAAGAACTCGACATCTAGCTTAGTGTCGGAAATAGTGAATAGGTGACGTTAGGTTGGTTCTACCTTGAACTAGGACTCGGTATCTAGCTTTGTACCGGATAAAGTGTAAGCGACGATTGTAAAGGTTTCTCCACCCGTGAAAGGAGCTTGTTGACTAGTGCTTGAAACTCTCGAGTTGGAAACTCGGGGCGTGGATGTAGGGCAAGGAAAAAGAGTCCTTGTAGCCGAACCACAATAAACAATCGTGTTGTGGTTTGATCGTTTCTTACTTTGTCTTTGCATATTACATAATGTCTTTAGTTAGAGTCGTTAATTACACGTAAAGCTTTTCAAAGATTAACAAGTAATTTGAGTTCATATCTTTAATGAAACGTAAAGTTTTTAAAGGATAATTAAGTTAAAAAGCGGTAAACTATTCAACCCCCTTCTAGTTTTCCACACACACAGTTGGTCAAGAATACCCTGGAACTCACTTGGGATTGGGACAAGGTTCTCAACACTAGATTTTATGAATTCGTCCGATTCCTTTTCAGGAATAGTGTCAAGATGCTCGTCCCCCATACTTAGAGAGTTAGTGGGAACTTCGGGTGTGATAACAACAGACAGAGGGAGTTGAGAAGGACTAGCATTCATGGATTGTACAAGTTCCATTTGTTCTTCTGCTAGTAATTCCTTAGTATTCTTTTCTCCCTGCGATTTTTGGATTGGTGGGATTTCAACTGATGTACTCGATGAATCTTTTTGAATAATAACAACGTTATCTTTATCATCATCACTGTCATCATCGTCATCAAATAGAGCAGCATTGCGAAGATTGGCACGTATTTTAGCTGCTCGTTGCTCAGCCAGTAATTCTTCCATGCTTTTTCCAGAATCTCGTTCTTCAGCAAGTAATTCTGCCATAGTTTTCCCACGAGAATTCGGAATGAGTGGAAATTGTGGGGGTGTGGATGTGTCAAAACCGGAAGGTTGACATTGAAAATCATTATAAGGACCCCCACAATACGCACAAGAAGAACTTGGAGCATGGCGAAGCGAAATATTAGTTAACTCCTCCTTAAGTTCTTTAAATTTCTCAAGAACCTCTAGACAAAGGTCTTGCGGGTATTGAGGAGTTGCTTGGATCATTTGGTACTGTGGAGGTTGGTCTTGATACGAATAGTCGTAATTATTACAAGGAAATGGATTCCTTGTTTGACAATCAGAGCTAAAGTGTGGACCTCCACAATACTCACAACAATATGATTGCTGTGACTGATTCGGTGAATAATATGGATATTGTTTATTTTCAAAACTTTGATTGTTACCAGGAAACTGTTCATAGACAAACGTGTTCCTGGTTTGACACTCAAATCCTTGGTGAGGACCTCCACAGTATTCACACGAATATGTCTGTATTTCATGGTGTAGGGGCTGATGGAATAAATCAGTTGTGTCATGGTAGGAATAGGGATTCTGGTTATAGACAGACCCGTTTCCTGACTCTACCATGCTACAACTGGAACAATTACCACCATTATAAGGACCACCACACCATTAACAATCAAGATGGTGGGGATAAGACATAGAAAGAATCAAAGGGTTTCGGAGGGTAAGGGATAAAGAATCAAAAAGGTGAGAGGGTAAAGGTGAATATTTTTGGTATTTTTGAGAAACATGCTTAGTGCACATGCACTAAAAACAAAATCAATTAAAACAAGACCGAGGCAAAACAACAGGGAACTTAAACCAATAATCACAATATGACTGGCTTCTTTAAAAAAGGTACACCGATCACAAGGATACAAACGTAAGTTTTAATCTTTAGTTTGGGAACTTAATAATGTTCATACCCCCGGTTGGTAGGTATTCAGCCTTGGTTTGCGGTGGTAAGATTTTATGTAATTATTATTAAAAGAAAACAAAAATGTTTTTGGGTTTTTGGATGTGTGCAAAAAACTTTTGGAAATATTTTTGGTATCGATTCGTTAACCGAAATCGTTTCCTTTAAAATTACTTACAGGATGGCGGGAGAGAAGAATGGAATCTCTTCAGTTCTCAATTTAATGTCAGAACTTCCGTATTCCACCTGTGTATGTTGTAATCTTAAAGAAACCGAAGTAATTTAACTTCACGATTGTTTTGTTGTTTTTTATTTTTTGGTGTTGTTAACACTTTAGGAAAAGTGTTAATGAACTTTTTGATATGATTAAGATTTTTACAAAAACTTTTTACAAAAGTGGTGAAATTTGTACAGGGAGGGTTTTGAAAACCACTAAACCTAAAACGTTTTTGAAACACACAACAACCTCCCCGGCAGCGGCGCCAAATTTTGATTGGCCTGAAACAGTCAGATAATATTGACCAAGTGAATTGGTCAACATGGTCAGACTGCCTAGAGTCAATGCTCCGTGGATAGTACAGAGTTTCCCCGGGTCGTTATGTCCCGACGAGATTGAAATGGTGTTTTGAAACGTTTACGGGAATTAGTGATACTGAGGACAGTAACCAATAAAAATTTGGATTTGATTTACACTACTAATTGCTTGAAATTAAGATAATGAAACAGTATTAACAATTACAGAATAACAGATATAATTAAACGTAAACAAATTAAAAATCAGAAATGTTTACAGACAGAAGAAAAGGTGAGATTTAAACAATTTACAACTACAGTGGTGAAAATGTAACTTTTATAAACTTAATAGTAAAAGAAAATTAAATTAAAAAGAAAATTATTTTTTTGATTATTTTATTATTTATTATTAATTATTTAAATAAAAACTATTTAGTTATTTAATTTAAGATATTTAACTTATACTAAAAAGCTTTATAATACAAATTTAAACTAGAAAATTGCAAAAATAATTTTTAAAATTCTAAAATGACTTAAAATAGATTTAGAAACTAAAAATATATATTTTTGTCTTTTTGTTCATTTAATATTAATTAATTACTAATTATATAAATTAAACTAATTTAAATTACTAAAAATACTAAAATGACTTAGATAATTAGGAAAGATTTTATAAAACTAATTAACCATCACAGAAATCCTAGAAAAATATAAAAAGTTTATAAAAATTATTTTTAGACTACTTTACTAATTATTAACTTAATTATTAATTAAAAACTATTTAAACAAAATTAATTAAGAAAAACAAAAAATGAAGAGTAAAAATTATGGAAAAATATCTAAAATTATTTTATGTTATAGAAAACCTAGGAAAATATAAAAACTAGGTGGTGCTTAATAAAAACTAATTTTGCTATTTAATACTTAAATATTGATTAATTATAAATAAAACTAATATTAATTCTAGAAAATACTAAATGACGATATAAAAATTTGGAAAAATAACTAAAAATACTTTAATATAAAAGAAAATTAAGAAAAATATAAAAATGTAAAGTACTTAATAAAAAGCTAAAAAGGAAAATTAAAAAGATAAATTATATTAAATAGAAGATATCACTTAATTTAAAATTGGATTTTTCTGGTTTTTCTTTTGGAAAACTATTTTATATCTAAAAACTAAGAACTTTTGTAAAAACAAATTTTCCCAAGCTTAAAAATAAGCAAAATGGACACAAAAAGCTCTCACAGTTGACTTTTGTTGACTTTTGCTAGAAATAAGCTTCTGTGGGGTCCACTGGGGTGGATTATGGTTTAAACTAGATAAGTGGACTGAAATAAGCAAGAAACAACAAGAAGGTACCACTGATAAGCAAATGAGCACAAAAATAAGCACTTTAAGTACTTGACTCAACACAGAAATGGGACAAACTTGGAGGGGGAAACAGGTAGGGGCAAGAGAGCCTAAGCTCAAGACCTTGCTTGAACTAGCTAGAGGGACAGGTGGGGAGTCCAAAGAACCAAAAATAACTAAGTGGGGCCCACTGTGGTGTCCTGTGGGACCCACAGTAGTTGGGATAGTTGGTGATGCTGCTGTGCAGCAAGGCCCTGCAACCCTGTTTGATAGAGTGTGGGGCCCACAATAAAATTCACAAAAATAAGCAAATGGTGGGATTCCAAAGTTAAGCTGGTATATTTCAACCTCAAGAAATTTCAAAGCCTAATTCCAAACACAAAATTTCAGAAAATTCTTGGAATTTTTGGATTTTTCCTAAAACTATGCAATTTGACTTTTTGAGAAAAACACTCAAGTTGGCTTTTTTGGATTTTGATCTGATCCTAATGACTAAAATTGATGTAGTGAGTTATATTAAGGCTAAATTAAACTATCTTAACAACTTTTGTAGCTAAAATGAGGATTTGGAACCCTAAATTCATGACACTTAACCCATAATGGGGCATTAAGCATGATTTTGACTTTTAAACAAATGAGACCTAGATTTTATTGTTTAACTAACCTATATTGACCTAATGCAACTTGTATGAACCAAGAATAACCATAATGACAGACCCTAACCCATTGAAACAGCTAAAACCAAACACACCCCTTAAGAAAGGCTATTATGTGATTTTCAAAGCAAATCAATGTTTTAGACCAAAAGACTGATTCCTAGGGACTTATTATGATGCTTAAAGCTTATAGAAACACAGAATTACTATTCCTAACAGCAAATACTTAAGACTCCATATTATGCTATAATGGCAGTGGAAATGAAAAAATTAGCAACTATGGAAACTGATGAACAAGCATAAGTCTATAAGCAATTTTATGACTAACAAACAACAAATAATCACAAAGAAACAAGAATAAGCAGTTTACAAGCACTTGTACAGTTAAATGTAAGAAAATGGATAAAAAGCTCACAATGTGCATCCAAACTGATAACCAAGTAACCAAGCTATCACCACTGTCCTAATACCTCCCATGAGGCTCTATTACTATGGCCATCCACTATTTGCCATGCTCCATGATTCAATCTTCATATAAACTAATTTTTGATTTTTCATTGATTTTTCATGAATTTTTGAGCATTTTTTAGTATTTTTAGAATTAAGACTAAGACTGGTTTTAATGATCACTAAGCTTATAAAATCATATGAATAACTCAAAATGAACTCATTAGAACAGTGAAACAACCATTTTAGTTACCATGGGGCTATAATGAAAAAACTAAGCAAATTGAGCAATTCTTGAATTTAAATAGGAATTATGATGTTTTGATTTAATAACTTGAAAATTACATTAATCAGTACTGAGAATACATCTTTGAAAGCTAAAAGTAACATTTAGAAAGCTAATTTAATTTATTTCGACATTACTAAAAGTACACTACTCCTAATTAACTACTCCTCTCTACTTCTATGCTTCTCTTCCCATTTATAGATGACAATTAGGGTTTATGTGTCCCTCTGAGTATTTCCCATCAATTGTGAGCCCTTGGATCCTTGAAATTTATCCTCTCCATCAAATTTACTTTTTGGCGCCAAAATAGTCCATTGCAAGTTGTGGGTAACTTGGAGGGTTTTCTGAGCATTAAATTGCCTTGGGAGGTGTGATGAGGTGGAGGGATAAGGTGGGTGATGGAGCAGGGCAAGTGGTGGTGAAAACCAGGGTGGTTTTGGTTTACAGTGGTGTGGTGGAAGGGATGAGAAGGAAGGGGGTGTTTGACCGGGTTTGACCGGGTATTAAACAAAATGGGTGTTTTGGGCTGGGGTGAATTGGGCTTGTGTGGTGGACTGGATTAGGATTTTGGTATAGTAATAAAAGAAGGGTCCGTTTGGTTGTGAAATTATTACAAGGACCAATTTCGATTTTTGAAAATTTGGAGGGCTGAATTTATAAATCTTCCAAAATTGTCACAAGGGAGAAATGTGCCAAGGTTGAATAATACAAGGACCTCATTTGATATTTTTCACTTTTGAATTTTTTAGGGACCAAATATGTCAAATCTGAAACTTTAGGGGCCAAACTTGTATTTTCTTCAATCTTTTCAACCAGGGACTAAACTTGGTAACTTGTGAATTCCCAAGGACCCTTAATGATAATTTCCCCATTTTGAACACCCAGGGACCAAAACTGTCATTTGTGAAAGTACAAGGGCCAATTTCGCCAATTATGAAACTCTAGGGACTAAACTTGTAAACTTTTGAAAAATTTTCACCCAGAAACCATTTTTGATAACTTATGACTTTTAAAAGACTTGGGTTGACTTTTCATTTAAAACAAATGCTCAGGGACTAATTTTGACAAGTTTTGAAAGTTGGGGGACTGAAACCGCCAATTATGCAAACTTTGATCGTTTTTCATCTGTTTTTAATCATTTTGCATCTGAAACATATAAAACACAATTTTGGGATATTTTCTGTATTTTGATGCATTTTTGAGTATTTTTAAATGTTTTTGCAGTTCAGATTGACAAAAAATGATTAGTATTTACACACTCATCAACAAGCGTAAGATATAATCACACAACACATAGACATATTGAATGATTTGAATGAATACTTATCTTCAATTGAACATGGAAGAATCAAGGGGTTGAAACCCTTGAAAAGCTGATAAAATTCGTCTAGGGTTTATTCCCTCAAAGTTGCACACTAATGAATGAATATTGGAAAACTATATATAGACTTTTCATCTTGACGGCGTCATGTATTAACTTGTGACGCCGTCAACTCGCCGCCATGATAAGAATCGTATTGCCTAGATCCATTTGCGACGCCGTCATGTGGGAAATCACTCTGGGCCGTCCCGAGTAATTGGACCCTGACTGCCTTGGTGACGCCGTCAGGCCATAAGCTTGAAAACTCTCTGGGCCGTCGCGTTATAAGTTTCATATCCACCTCTTTTGTAACTCTTGACTCCGTCACTTGGAATACCTTGACGCCGTCAGGTACTGTTCCAACAAGGAAGATTGAGACTTTGCCGTTTTTTTCACTTTTATGCTCCAAAAACGTTCAAAATGCTTCCTTTTCCAGATTTCTCTTCAAAAGTACCTTAAATGACAAAAGGAACGATTTAGGGCAATAATTGATCAAATAATCTAGAATTCGGGCTTAAATGACTCGTTAAAAGCGGTACACTTTTCGCCTCATTAGGACGATACGGTGGGACATATGGACGATTAACGTAAAATGGGTTTTAATTTTGATTCGGTTGTGGTAGTCTTGTTGGATATTCAAAAGCGGGTGCGCGGAAGCGAATACCCCGATTTTGTGGTGGTGTTATACCAGTTAATTAGAAATTTGAATCCAGCGATAAATTCAAATTTGGGGCACTTTGGGGTAGTCGGGATCGTCGATTTTTTTTATTTTATTTTTTTTTTTTTTTATTATTTCTCTTTTTTTTTTGACATTGTTGAGGCAACATGATCAAGATCTCTTTATGTTTTAATGATGACAAATAAACCATCGAAACACATAAAATAACAAATGTTAGCTCAAAATCGCCGGAGCCAATGCCTGCTCCTTGCGCGCTGCCCGTGCGTCAACGCGCGGGTGACGCACCAGGAGTCTGTATGGTTCCGGGCGAGTTTTAAAAGTCGGTTTTCCCCTTACCCGACAAATGTGGATCTTTCAATACAGGTATGAATATGTTATGTGCTTAATTGAGAACACTCGAAACGAGTTTTGAGACTTGAGAGATCCTACTTTTAAAACACCCACTTACGGGAAAACGCCAACTCATGCTAACTATCGCCTCTAGCCAAGGCTTTTCTAAACTTAGGGAGCTTGTATATTTCATGTAACATCGTGTTGAAGCATCCATATGCTCATATCCCATGCTTACGTCTTCTCTAATTACTTAACGGGTTTACTCCCTTTTTTGTCAAACTAAGTCAAAGGTCACTTTGCGTAAACGCATCCTTTCCCACTTGGGTTTTTTTTTTACATCAAGGCAAAGCACTTAACTTGTTTAAACTAAGGTATTAGTTGAGAATGTCGAGTCGTGGAAAGTCACGAGATATGAAACTATGGATTCTCGATGTTGTGTTACTTGAACCTATAAGTAACCTATGATTTTCTCAACTTATAATCATAATTGTCTAAACCTTTTTCTTCTTAATGACAATTAGACTATGCCTTAATCCTCTCTTAATCCCATTTATACAAAAGACAAAACCAATAATATCCAATCATATACAAATCAAATATTCTCTTACACAATCTCTTACACCCTTACATATTCCCTTACACACTACATCTCAACTATCCATTCCCTTACAACACATCTCAACCCTTTATTTTCAACACATGGGGAATTGTTTGAAACCCTAATGAGGCTCCTCCCATCCTAACCATTGAATTCAAATCAAACACATCTCAACCATCCATCCAATCTCTCCTATCTATACCACCACATGGTTTTGATCTCCACCATCCAATTCAAATGAAACCATCTCAACCCTTCATTTCTCCTTTTCCCCCAAGCAAAGCATATTCCCTTGGAATATCCTCCTCAACCCTAACCTAAGCATGTTTGATCTTAACCATTCATCTCAAATGAGATCATCTCATCCATCCACATTCCACACATGCTATATTGTTTGAAAACCAAGGGAGGCTCCCTTTTGATCCTAGCCATCCAATTCAAACCATTTCATCTCAACCCTCCATCTCATTCTTCCCCCCCCCCCCCCCCAAGCATTGGAATATTCCTTGGCAATTTCATTATCTCTTTTCTATGCCATGTGAGGAGGTACACTTCTACCCCTTCCAAATTACCCTTTCTACACTTTAAACCCTTGGTAATTTGGTTTCTCTTTTAACACTTCACAAAACATTTTCCAAATTGGCTATTTGAGTTGGCAAACCTTAGAATGATTAATGTTAAGGTTTTGTGTGAAGTATAATTGGGGGTTTAGCAAGGATTGGTATTTATAAGATCCAAACGCCCAACACTTAGGAAAGTTTACAGAAGCCTGGCCCGCTGCCCGTGCGCTGACTCGCGGGTGACGCGCTGGCCTCGGTAAAATTTCCCAAGTTTGGGTTCTTGGCCTATAAATACCACCCTAGCCTATTTTATTCCTCACCCCTTGCCATTATTCTTTCTCTCTAGATTCTTTCTATCTAAACACTCTCAAATCTCTCAATCTCTCTATCTCTAATCTTGTGTTCTTGATCTTCACACTAACATCTTTGGAAGAACACATATCTTTGCAAGGGAAGAATTACAAGAACCTAATCCACTCTTGTGATTGTGTCGAGGGTTTTCTTTCTTATACCCTTTCTATTACAATCGAGTCTCTAGGTTAGGTTAGGGCTTGGTTGAACAAACATATATTCTTTCATTTAATTATTTTTAAGGGAAGTCTTGTGTCTTGGTGACCAAGCCTAGATCATTGGGGACCTAGTTGGGGTTTGATACTTCCGGGTGGAAGTCTTGGTAGTGATCTTTATGATCCTTAGGTGAAGTCGAATCGCGAGATTCTTTTGGGTGGTTTCCGAGGGCGGAATACCGTTGGTGAGTAACTCCTTTGTGAGCATCGATATTGGTGAATATCGGTGGAGTGAATTGTAACGGTTTGTAGTCCACCGAAAGGATTATACTAGTGAATAGTATAGGAGTCGCGGATTCGCAACTGGACGTACGGATGGTATAAACCCCCCATCCCGAACTAGTATACATCGTGGTGTCTTTCTTTACTCGCTTTATATACTTTGTTTGTGTTTGTGGTTTTTTGGATTGATTACACAACCACTTGGTTTCTTTGAGGCTTAAAGTTTTTAAACGTCTTAAAAGCCTAAGAAACCGTATTCACCCCCCCCCCCCCCCCATCTCTACGGTTCCACAATTGGTATCAGAGCGGTATACTCAAGTTTTTGAGCGTTAAAGCCTTCCCGAGAAGTCGTTTTAAGTGAAAAACTTCTTTTCCAAAAATCTAAAATCCTAACTAAGGTTTTTGGTAAAGTAGAGTATTGATCCATGGCTCAAGAGAACTATAGAGAGGGGCGTTCTATAGAAAGACCTCCTGTGTTTGAATACGAAGGATTCCGTTTTTGGAAAATCGTATTTGAGACTTATGTTAGGTCCAAGGATTATGACTTGTGGTACATTTTCCAAAATGGTGATTTTGATGATAAGGAAAGGAAGATGGCCGACAAGAATGTTCAAGCCAAAATGATGATATATGATGCCCTACCTCAAGAGGAGCTTGAGAGGGTGTGCATGTGCAAGACTGCAAAGGAGATTTGGGACTTACTTCTTCTTGTTCATCACGATACTACACAAGTCAAGGCCAACAAGATAGACTCTCTCATTCAACAATATGAAGAGTTCTCTATCTCAAATGATGAAACTATTAATATTAGTCTAATGAGATTCAATGCTATCACTACAAGCTTGAACTCATTAGACCCAAGTTATTGTAGCAAAAATCATATTGAAAAATTTGTTCATGCTACTTCCAAAAATTGGCAACTTGAAGAAGCAAAGATTGAAGAAACAAGAAGTTTGGGACAATTATCTTTTGAAAAGATAATTGATGGTCTTCATACTTATAAAGAATTTCTAGATAATATTAGAGCCATCACCAATGAAGAGATCGATTCACTTGTTCCTAAAGACGAATTTATAGAAGAAAAAGGAGTTATTACGTCAACAATGCAACCTAGACGTTATGATGAACAAGATGATTGTAGAAATCAAGAGATTGCACTCGTTGGTGTAACTCAATGTGTTTGTGAGGAAGAAAATCACCCGCATTGTGATATCACTTGTCTCAAGACACTTAAAGCCCTTGAGGTATTATCTAATTCTTCTCCTTCAAATAATATTTTAGATATTCATAGATTGCAAAAAGATAATGAAGAACTAATCAAACTTAATGAACACATATTAAGAGATATTGAAACTCATGCAACGAATAAACATGAGCTCAATAAAGTGATTAATAAACTTGATACTACTTAAATTTGAGAAAAGTAGTATTGACTTAAACAAAATGTTACAAGAGCAAAACCCTTTCATGACAAGGGAGGTCTTGGTTTTTCTGAAAATGATAAAAATACATCTACAAGTCAAGACAAATGTATTGTTTTTATAAAAGAAGGTTGCAAACCAAAAGGTACTGACTCTGACGCGCTGACTGACGCGTCAGCGCGCGATCAACGCGCCAGATGTCTGAGTAAAAATGGTTCATCATTAAATGCTTTCGCTAAACCATACTTTCCTCAAACTTCTTGCGTAAACATTCATAACAACACTCTTCGTGACTTTGTAGAATTCACCGATGATGAGCATGGTAGCGATTTAAACTCTAAGTTTTGTAATACAAGTAATCTTAATGATGATTTTAGTATTATGTTTACCAATGTAGATTGCACTATTAGTATAGCTAAAGGTCATAGGCAAAACAACTTGTATACTTGTTGATCTTAGATTATGTGTAACTTGATATGCATTTCAAACATGGTAAATAACACAACGCCTTGGCATTATGAAAAAAGGTCTTGTCGACAAGCTAGTAAGCAATTTACCATATGGTAAATAACCCAACGCTTCGGCTTAGGAAATTAGGTCTCGCCGTTCAGCTAGTAAGCAATTTACCATTGTTAAGTTCTGAAAGGCATTATTGTGTTACATTTCTAGGGAGTCAAGGTCAAACCAATAATAGGAATAAAAAGGAAGTGTTAACTAGTAAGGTTTTAGAATTGATTCATGTGGATTTGTATGGTCCATCTCCGATCCAAAGTTATGGAGGAAACTTCTACACTTTAATGATCATTGATGATTATTCAAATTACACTTGGATATTATTCTTAGAAAACAAGGATGGTGTTTTGAATATATTCAATATTTTGAGAAAGAAACTTGAAAACCTACTTGATTATTCAATTGTTTCAATTAAAACAAATCATAGTAGCGAATTTGATAAAATGCAATTTGGAACCTTTTGTGAACAACATGGAATATCTTATAACTTATCGGGCCCGTTCACTTCTCAATCGCATGAGATTGTTGAAAGAACACATCGTAAGTTAAGAAAGATGAGTCGTGCAATGCTTGACGAGTAATCCATTCCACAAAAGTTTTGGTGTCATGCCCTAGATACCGCGTGTCACATTTTTAATAGAGTCTACATAAGAAAGGTAATTAATAAAAAACCTTATGAAATACTTAGGAATAGAAAACCATCCCTAGAGTATTTTAGAGTATTTGGTTGCAAAGTATTCATACTTAACACCAAAGAATATTTCACCAAATTCGACCCAAAGTCGTATGAAGGTGTGTTCCTAGGATACTCTCAAAATAGTAAAGCATACATAGTGCTTAATAAGGAAACAATGAGGATTGAGGAATCTCTCAATGTGACCTTTGATGAGAGCATGCCCGAGCCTAAATCATCTCCTTCGGTAGAAGATGATGTGATCAATGAACCTTTAGTTCAAGATCAAGAAAGGTCGCCAACATTACAAGTTAATGTGTCGGATGAAGGCAATCCTAAGGAATTGAGAGAAGCGAGGGGTCATCCTATACAACAAGTCATTGGTGACTTGAATAAAAGGACACTTAGGTCACAAAACAAACAAGTCTAAGTTTTGGCATGACATTTTTCAAGAGTCCAAATTGCTTTGGGATAGGTTTTGATGCTAAAATGTGCATCTTAGGAGAACAATTTTTAGGTGCTCTTAGAGCTTATGTGATTAAGGATTATGTGGAGGCATGGATGGAAGATCAAACAAATGTCTTCCAAGAGGAAAAATATGTATCAATTCATTATTCAAACTATGATTGATAGTATTTAAGATTCTACATGTCTATACTATGTGTTTGAACAAGAAAACTTGACACAAATTATCTTGATTCAACTTGAAAATTTTGACTATGTTAAGTTTGCAAGATTAGATAAAATCTCGAAACACAATTCACACTTGTGTATAAGATCTTGTATCTAATTATGTGAATATGGCATGCTTTGTGTTTATGAAAGAAGAGAAATGAAAGATTTCATGCAAACATACAAACTATTTACATAGTTTAAGAGAATTCATGTGAATCGAATTCGGTATGGTATTGCATAACAAACTAAAATTTTCAATGAATAGACTAAATAAGCTAAGTTCTTCGTCCGAGATCTTAGGAACTTATGGTGTTAATGCAAGTAACACATAAGGGTTATTTATGTTGACACACTACACAACGAACTATGAACCGGAGATATCATGTATTGTGTAATATCTTTCTATACAATGTGTGATGGTTCATAGGACCTAGCTTGTGTACCTAAAATGAAGATGCAATTTATAATCATAACACATATAACTACACTCATTGAATATCCTACATGAAATACTTGCACTTGGTTCATGTATTGGGTAGTTGTAGGTTTAAAATGGTGTTTGATAAAGTCTCTTTCAAAGGATTTGATGCCACTTGATCTTCATTCATTAACTATGAATTCATGTATGTATTTTGTAAAGAATGCATGCAATTATCATAGGATCTACCATGGGCATTCAAATCCAACCAAACTTATAACTAACTAAATCCTAATCACTCATATCATACAAGAATAATTGTCTTTCCTATACACCACTTTCTTTCAACTAATCTTGTACTAAGATTCTAAGTACTAAGAATGATTTTCCTTTGGACTATAGTTCCTCCTTAAAACATACCTAATTCATACTAGTTGACTATAAAAGGAGTAACTTTGTTATCATATATTCTCACCACAACCTTCATCTTCCTTAAATACAATTATCTTCTTTTCATAAATGGCAACTAAATTTTTCATGAAACGTGTTGATGAATCAAACCAAACTAATGTGTACGAACCTTTTGAGTACCAAGAATTTAGTGAAGGACGAGAATGTGACAAAAACTTCATGTGTGCCACTGATATTAAAAAACTATTCATCCAAGCCAAAGCCTTCTCCTTAATCCGTGATCTACCCATAGAAATCTATCCTAGACATCTTCAAGAGTTTTATGCTAGGTTGTATCTAGACCAACCCTCTCTTACTCTAAATTTTAAGATGTACGGTCATGGGTATGCTTGGGGTCTAAAGAAGTTGGGAAGGGTTTTGAATGTATGCTCTAAGGGGAACTTGTTCTACACAAGATCCACTAAGACCGCAGATTTCATGAAAATGAAGCACTATCATCCGAGCACTTATGCTCTAGAGCCTCCAATTCATGCCGTCCTCATTCAAAACACCATTCTTTGACCCGACTACCATTGTGAGAGGGTCCCATTTGAACATTGGAACAAGTCTCAACTTCTTTTCAAGTTGATGCCATGGGCGGAGGTCTTGTTGAAGAATGTGTTTGTTGAAGTTGAAGCTCAAGAGAAGTTGCCCATCATTGTTGGGTACATGCTATATTGTATCATGACCGATACTCCATTTAATTTTGCTTACTTTATAGCAAAAAGAATGGAAGCATTGGACTTCAACAATGAGCCCCTTCCCTTTGCTAGACTTATGTCTCACATCTTCGATCACATCAAGAGCAAGCACCCGAATGATCAATCAAGAATGATTGAAGTTGATGATGTGACTCCAATGGAGGATCCCTTCACAATGAACTCTCTTGACTTCTAAGTCCTTGTCATATGTTGTAGTTGTTGTTCCCTAGGAGTCCTAGGATATGTTTTGTGTTGTTTCTTGGTTGTTTGTGTGTCCTATGTTTTCATCTATGAAATAAAATGCATTTACGTTATAATTATGCTCATACGTATATATACATACATAGTATTGCTCTTGCTCATCATTCGGTCTATAAAAGTCAAAAGGGATAATTTTCATAAAATCTAATTAAATTGGACAAACATATACACATATAACCATATTGTTATGATATGAACTAACCCATGTCGCAAGTATCCAAATGGTAACCTAACCCATCTTGGACTTTCACATGTGAGGATCTCTTGTTGGTTGCATGTTGTGATTTCTATGTGTAGCTAGGCCACCGCAAAGGTGAGGCTCTTGACCCATGGATCCCCGCCTTCAAACAAGGGGGAGCAACGATCTAGGGGGAGCTATGTTCAAGGGGAGGGCACATTCGGTCCCGCCTTTTTGATTCGACAAAAGGGGGAGAAAGAAAGCAAGAAGTGTGAAGACCATTCAAGTAATGTTAAAGGCTTCATCAAATTACAAGACAAATGAAATTACCAAACTTAGCAAAGACAAAGCGTGCCTTTGGTATAGCTTGCGTCTTGACCTTTGTCTTGTAATTTGCCGGAGCCAATGTCTGCTCCTGGCGCCGGAGCCAATGTCTGCTCCTGGCGCGCTGCCCGTGCGTCAACGCGCGGGCGACGCGCCAGGAGTCTGTATGGTTCCGGGCGAATTTTGAAAGTCGGCTTTCCTCTTACCCGACAAATGTGGATCTTTCAATACAGGTATGAATATGTTATGTGCTTAATTGAGAACACTCGAAACGAGTTTTGAAACTTGAGAGATCCTACTTTTAAAGCACCCACTTACGGGAAAACGCCAACTCATGTTTTCTAACTATCGCCTCTAGCCAAGGCTTTTCTAAACTTAGGGAGCTTGTATATTTCATGTAACATCGTGTTGAAGCATCCATATGCTCATATCCCGTGCTTACGTCTTCTCTAATTACGTAACGGGTTTACTCCGTTTTTGGTCAAACTAAGTCAAAGGTCACTTTGCGTAAACGCATCCTTTCCCACTTGGGTTACGCTTTACATCAAGGCAAAGCACTTAACTTGTTTGAACCAAGGTATTAGTTGAGAACGTAAAGTCGTGGAAATTCACAAGATATGAAACTATGGATTCTCGATGTAGTGTTACTTGAACCTATAAGGAACCTATGATTTTCTCAACTTATAATCGTAATTGTCTAAACCTTTTTCTTCTTAATGACAATTAGACTATGCCTTAATCCTCTCTTAATCCTATTTATACAAAAGACAAAACCAATAATATCCAATCATATCCAAATCAAATATTCTCTTACACAATCTCTTACACCCTTACATATTCCCTTACACACTACATCTCAACCATCCATTCCCTTACAACACATCTTAACCCTTTATTTTCAACACATGGGGAATTGTTTGAAATCCTAATAAGGCTCCTCCCATTCTAACCATTGAATTCAAATCAAATACATCTCAACCATCCATCTAATCTCTCCTATCTATACCACCACATGGTTTTGATCTCCACCATCCAATTCAAATAAACCATCTCAACCCTTCATTTTTCCTTTCCCCCCAAGCAAAGCATATTCCCTTGGAATATCATCCTCAACCCTAACCTAAGCATGTTTGATCTTAACCATTCATCTCAAATGAGATCATCTCATCCATCCACATTCCACACATGCTTTATTGTTTGAAAACCAAGGGAGGCTCCCTTTTGATCCTAGCCATCCAATTCAAACCATTTCATCTCAACCCTCCATCTCATTCTTCCCCCAAGCATTGGAATATTCCTTGGCATCTTATTTCTCTCTTTTCTATGCCATGTGAGGAGATACACTTCTACCCCTTCCAAATTACCCTATCTACACTTCAAACCCTTGGTAATTTGGTTTCTCTTTTAATACTTCACAAAACATTTTCCAAATTGACTATTTGAGTTGGCAAACCTTAGAATGATTAATGTTAAGGTTTTGAGTGACGTACAATTGGGGGTTTAGCAAAGATTGGTATTTATAAGATCCAAACACCCAACACTTGGGAAAGTTTACAGAAGCCTGGCGCTCTACCCGCGCGCTGACGCTCGGGTGACGCGCCGGCCTCGGTAAAATTTCCCAAGTTTGGGTTCTTAGCCCATAAATAACACCCTTGCCTATTGTATTCCTCACCCCTTACCATTATTCTTTCCCTCTAGATTCTTTCTCTCTAAACACTCTCAAATCTCTCAATCTCTCTATCTCTAATCTTGTGTTCTTGATCTTCACACTAACATCTTTGGAAGAACACATATTTTTGCAAGGGAAGAATCACAAGAACCTAATCCACTCTTGCGATTGTGTCGAGGGTCTTCTTTCTTATACCCTTTCTATTACAATCGAGTCTCTAGGTTAGGTTAGGGCTTGGTTGAACAAACATATATTCTTTCATTTAATTGTTTGTAAGGGAAGTCTTGTGTCTTGGTGACCAAGCCTAGATCATTGGGGATCTAGTTGGGGTTTGATACTTCCGGGTGGAAGTCTTGGTAGTGATCTTTGTGATCCTTAGGTGAAGTCGAATCGCGAGATTTTTTTGGATGGTTTCCGAGGGTGGAATACCGTTGGTGAGTAACTCCTTCTTTGTGAGCATCGATATTGGTGAATATCGGTGGAGTGAATTGTAACGGTTTGTAGTCCACCGAAAGGATTATACTAGTGAATAGTATAGGAGTCGCGGATTCGCAACTGGACGTACGGATGGTATAAACCCCCCATCCCGAACCAGTATACATCGTGGTGTCTTTCTTTACTCGCTTTATATACTTTGTTTGTGTTTGTGGTTGTTTGGATTGATTACACAACCACTTGGTTTCTTTGAGGCTTAAAGTTTTTAAACGTCTTAAAAGCCTAAGAAACAGTATTCACCCCCCTCTACAGTTCTACAGACATGTTGAATATTGATGAATAGTTGTTTGAATTTTGTGTTTAGAAATGTGTTTGAGGTTGGTATTTATAATGTTTTAAAAGTGGTAAAGTTAAAAAAAAAGTTTTATTGATGCATGGGAATTGCACCAGGCTTTACCTCTCGAGGGATCTCGAGAAGCTTACAACCACCACCAGGCAGTGTACCTGATCGTTGTAGTATAGTATAGTGACAAGTACCGGGGGATTGATCGTTCAACTCAGGAATAGTGCCGCTAGGATTAGAAAGCCTAAGAACTAGGTCTAGAGGTGAAGGATGATTCTTTTTGTATTTTTATATTTTTATGAAAGCAATTAAAAAATCTCGGGTTTTAGAGGAGTGGGTGGAATTAGTTGCTAGTCAACAAACCCAATAAGTAAGATGCAATCAAAATAAAATAACAGAAACGTAAATTAAACTAATTAAACTAATATGGTGTGAACAATAGATGGGAGAATTGTGTTTACTTAGATTTCACTACTCCCTAGATATCTTTTACAGGTTAATTGATTGTTACAGTTGCGTGGATGACGGGTTATATTCCTTAATACCATTCGTGGGGTGGCGTACGTACTTCCCCAACTCTATAAGCTCCTACTTCACTCCTATGTCGAGCCTGCAAGAAGCTCCTAACATGGGATCACTAGAATTCGCTCATGCATTAAATACAACTGATGAGTGCTCAAACACTCATCATTTTTACCTATTCTGAGCTGCCAAAACATCTAAAAACACTCAAAATTGCATCAAAATACTGAAAATATCCCAGAAATGTGTTTTATATGTTTCAGATGCAAAATAATTAAAAACAGATGAAAAATGAACAAAGTTTGCATAATTGGCAGTTTCAGTCCCTCATCTTTCAAAAGTTGTCAAATCTAGTCCCTGGTTATTCTAAAAACTTGAAAATGTCACCAAAGGTCCTTTAAATCACAAAATAACATATTTAGTCCTTTGGTACAAAGTTTTACAAAATTGCAAGTTTAGTCTCTGAACTTTGAAAATTGACAAAAAAAGGTCCCTGGGATATTAAAACTTTGAGAAAAACAAATTTTGTCCTTGTACTTCTCATATATGGCAGGAATGGTCCTTGGTTGGAAATTTTGGTGAAATTACATATTTGGTCCCTCGAGTTTGAAAGTTTGGCAGTTTTAGTCCCTGGAAAAGTCAAAAGTGGAATTTATCATCATGGTCCTTGTATTATTGAAGCTTGGCAGGATTCACCCTTGAAGATACTTTGGAATAGTTACATCTTTAGTCCTTGTATTTTCAGAAAATTACAAACTTGGTCCTTGTGATAAACTACTAACCAAACCGGACCCTTAAATAATAAAAACCAAAACCAAGTCCAAACCAAATAAACCAAGCCCACTCCCTTATTCCCAAGCCCACTTCCAAAAGCCCATACCCCGTTAAATATACACCAGGGTCAACCTTTGACCCTCGGTCAAACCAGTCAAAACCACCACCCTCTTCCCCCCAAACCACTCATCCTCTCCAATACCGCCCTGCAAAAACCCCTCCACTTGCCCATCACCTCACACCGCCCACTCCACCATGTACACCTAACAGGACAACCATAATAAATGCACCACCCCCCCTTGTGGTTTATCAGAGCAATTTGCTCTTATCCCTTTTGGCGCGAAAATGATTTAAAAGGCCAGGATCAAAACTCAGCAAACCAATGGTTAAAGATTGGATTAGGAAAGGTTTAGTGGGACCCCAGAAACCCTAAAGCTCAAATATAAAAGCAGAAGAAGTATGAAGAAGGAAGAAGTCCATGTTTTAGTTTTTTTTTTAAAATCGTATAAGTTGTAGTATGATGTTTTAGTTAAATTAAAAGCTGTTAAGCATTGTAATAGTCAAATTAGATGTAATCTCAACTATTTCAAGTAATAAAGTTCAAGTTTCAGTAAATCTTATAGTGTATGCAGTTTTCACTTTTATTTCAAAATCTTAAATTAAGCTCTGTTGTTGTTTATGTTTATGTTATGGACTTTTAGGATCACTTAAGCTCCCATAAGCTCATTGAATCTTTTAGATACTATTAAAAGACAGTAGAATCATAAAACAAGAAAAATAAAAAAAAAAATCAGAAAAATAAAGAAAAAATAAAAAAAATTGTTGAAGATGATCAAGAAAGCTGGAGCACTGTGAATCCTGGATGGCAGTGGGTTAGAGACTTTGTGGAAAGCCATTAGGAATGTTCTGTGGTCCTTGGTTCATGTGAAGTATTGCTTGGATGGCATGAAGTAAGAAAAATTTATATTTTTCTTCTGTTTTGAATCTTACCTAGTATTGTCTGCTTATTTATGTTTGTTTATGTATTTTAGATCTTATTAGAATAGTTTTAATCTGTTTCTAGATATAAATCATTGTGTTGCTTTGAAAAACTCAAAACAGTCTTTATAAAAGTAGTGTTTGGATTTGCTGATCTCTGTGGCATACAGAGAGTTATGGTTGTTATTTTTTGTCAATCTAACTCACTTTAGGTCCTGATATATCAGTTGTGTAATAAAATCAGGTAGTTGTTACTAAAGAAGTCAAAGTTAGCCTTAATCACTCCTTACTTTGTAACTGTGGAATTTTAGGAGGCCAAATATTTCATTTAGGTTTAGAACTTGTTCAAATTGCTTAAAACAGTTTCATTTTAGTTTAATATAAACATTAGAAGTGATCTAGGATCTGTCAAAGCTCATACAAGTCAAAGTGGTATAAAATCTCAAAAATTCAAAAGATCCATCACAGTCAAAATGGCATGAACCTTGAATCAACGTGTAGGATTAATAAGAAATTGGAATGGATTGATTCTTGTTGATTTGGACAGTTTGGTAGCTTGTTAGTCTTTTTCAAAAAGAAAATTTCATTTTAGAAGTCATTAGCTTATAAATAAGCTCCTCCAAACTTGCATGTTTGCACATTGGCCTCCCCTGCTCCAGGGGTGTGAGCCTGGTTTCATAAGCTCACCAAGAGCTTATCTGTGAGCTTTAGACCTTGTCCTTTGGTATTTTAGGAAGCTTGTTAGCCCAACTCAACATACCAATTGTTATTTGTGACCCTAGTAGCTTTGCCCCTAGCCTGCTTGTCACCACAAGCTACCCACACCACACTCAGTACACTGAGTGACCAGTGTGACTTACCTAACTTCCAAGGGATCCACAGGCTGCATCAGTGGGCCCCACAGGGTGCTTTTTGGTTCTATCAAAAGCTCACCTGGCTGGCTTGTTGCTTCCAAGCTTAATTTAAGCTTTGACACCTTTGCCCCTAGCTTTTCCTGGCCTTTACTTTACCCACACAACACTGAGTACACCCAGTACTCAGTATTTGCACCAAAGTTCACAAGCTTGCCAAAAGCTCATTAGTGAGCCATAAGCTCTGCCCATTGGCTTATTGTGAAGCTTACCAGACCAGCTTTTAGGAACAATCTCCATTTTTGACCCTTGTGCTTATTTGTGGGACCCACATAGGCCTGCAGTTGCCCTTTTGGGACTGCAAGTGTTCTAGGTTGTTGATTTTAGCTTATTTGCTTATTGTAGCTTATTATTCAAATCTTTTGCTTGTTCTTGCTCATTTCCAGTTCACTTAAGTTGGTTATAGCTTATTTTGCCTTCTGTGATCAGTGTTTAGCTTATTTCACTTGAAAAATCCAATATTAAGCTAATAAGTCCACTGTTTGGTGAAAGGGGGTGCACATAGCTTATTTTTAAGCTATTCAAAAAGTGTCTTTGTAAAAAGTTCTTATTTTTAACTTATTTTCATCTGTCAAAAAGAAAATCCAACAAAAAACCAAATTTAAAATTAGTGATAGCTTCTATTTAATAGATTCTATCTTTTTAATTTTTCTTTTTAGCTTATTAATAAGCAATCCATCTTTTTTATAATTTTCTTAATTTCCTGTCACCTTAAGGTATTTTCAATAATTTTCTTAGATTTTTCTCTTTTGGTTTGATAATTATTAGAATTAAAAATAGTTTAATTAATTAATTAGGAAATATTAGTAATTAAATAGTTTTCTTAAATTTTAATTAACAACAGTAGGTTTTTATATTTTTCCTAGGTTCTATAAATCATTTAAAACTTTTAGAAAATAGTTTCTTAAATTCTACTGTTAATTTTCTAATTTTCTTATTTAATTTAGTTAAATTAGATTTAAATTAATAATTAAGTAAATAATTAGTAAATTAGTCTAAGTATAATTTGTAGAAACTTTTTATAGTTTTTCAGGATTCCTGTGATGGTTAATTTGTTTATAAATTTTTCTATAATTTTCTAAGTCATTTTAGCATTATTAGTAATTTAAAATAGTTTAATTAATATAATTAGTATTTAATTAATAAAAAACTCAAAAAAAGACAAAAACATTTCTTTTTAATTTTTATACTTTCTTCTAGTTCATTTAGAGGTTTAGAAATTATTTTTGCAAGTTTTTAGTTTAATTTGTAGCCTTTGTCATTTTTAGTTTAATTTAAATTAGGTTTAAATTACCTTTTAAATAGTTTAAGTAATTAATTAATATTTAAATATTAAAATAATCAAGTAAATAATTTCATTTTCATTTTAAAATTTTCTTTTTATTTTAAGTTTGAAAAAAAAAAGTTTCACTTGCACCCCCTGTAGTTTTAAATTGTTAAATCCCACTTTTCTCTGTCTGTAATCTGATTTCCCATTTGAGTATCTGTGATTATATCTGTATATCTGTTATTGTTAATATCATTCCAAGTTGTTCAAATTCCAAATAATCAGTAGCATAATCAATTCCCAATCATCCTGGCTACTGTCCTCAGTGCCACTCATTCCTAAAATGTTTTCAAAAGCACCATTGCAATCTCGCTGGGACATAACGACTCGGGGAAGCACTATACTATCTACGGAGAATTGGCCTGAGCTGTCTTTGACTTATTTGACCTTGGTCAATAATATCTGACGGTTTAGCACCAATCAAAATTTGGCGCCGCTGCCGGGGAGGTTGTTGCGTGTTTTAAAAAAATCGTTTTAAGTTTAGTGGTTTTCAAAACCCTCCCTGTACAAATTTCACCACTTTTGTAAAAAGTTTTTGTAAAAATATCAATCATATCAAAAAGTTTATTAACACTTTTCTTGAAGTGTTAACAACACCAAAAAAAAATATCAAAAACAACAAAACAAACTGTGAAGTTAAATTACTTCGTTATCTTTAAGATTACAACCTGAAACAGTTGGTATAAGGAAGTTCTGACATTAAATTGCGAACTGAAGAGAGATCCATTCTTTTCTCCCGCCAGCCTGCAAGTAATCTTAAAGGAACGATTTCGGTTAACGAATGAGTTCCAAAAAATATCTCCTAAAGTTTTTTGCACACACACCCAAAAGCCCAAAAACAATTTTTCTGTTAATAAATACATAAAATCTTACCATCGCAAACCAAGGCATAACACCTACCAACTGGGGGTGTGGACATATTAAGTTCCCAAACTAAAGATTAAAACTTGCCTTTGTATCCCTGTAAGTGGTGTACCTTTTTTAAAGAAGCCATTCACTTGTGATTATTGGTTTAAGTTCCCTGTTGTTTTGCCTCGAATTTGTTTTGAAAAATTGTTTTTAGTGCATGCGCACTCATTCACAAACAAAGCATAAAAATCAGAAAAACGTACCCGAGCTACGTACTGTTATTGAAGAACCTAAAACAGAAATGGACGACGGGCCACCACCACCCCCTGACCCTCCCAAGGATGAGTCAGCTCCCGATCTCCGAACGATGGAGGAGTTGTGCCAGCCTACCATGCAAGGGAGGGGCGGACCTATTGCACCACTCACTATTGAGGCTACGGACTTTGGCCTCAAGCACCACATGATCCAACAAGTCCAAAATTCGTGTCAATTCCACGGATTACCGGGTGACGATGCTAACAAGCATCTTGATAAATACCTTACCGTCACCAAAAGCATGAAACAGCATGGTGTCATTGATGATGCCCTCCGGCTGTATCTCTTCCCCTATTCTCTCACCCATCATGCCTAAGAACTAGGACTAGAGGTGAGGGATGATTCTTTTTGTATTTTTATATTTTTATGAAAGCAATTAAAAAATCTCGGGTTTTAGAGGAGTGGGCGGAATTAGTTGCTAGTTAACTAACCCAATAACTAAGATGCTTTCAAAATAAAATAACAGAAATGTAAATTAAACAAATTAAACTAATATGGTGTGAACAATAGATGGGAGAATTGTGTTTACTTAGATTTCACTACTCCCTAGATATCTTTTACAGGTTAATTTATTGTTACAGTTGCGTGGATGACGGGTTATATTCCTTAATACCATTCGTGGGGTGGTGTACGTACTTCCCCAACTCTATAAGCTCCTGCTTCACTCCTATGTCGAGCCTGCAAGAAGCTCCTAACATGGGATCACTAGAATTCGCTCATGCATTAAATACAACCATAAAAACCTTAGTACGCATTGGTTCATGTTTCTTAAGACGTTCAAGCATGTTACACAATGGAAGTCTGCCAGTTTTCTTAAGCCTAACATCGAAATCATTCATCCATTACAACTATAAACAAACAATCAACCTATAATCAACATCTATGTTTCATTATATCTAAGCAAACACACAAGAGATCTAGCCTAGCATGTTAAAATTAAGACAAGCGTATGATATATTCAAACAACACATAGACATATTGAATGAATTGAAAGGATACTTATCTTAATTGAACATGAAGGGTTTCAAGGGGTGAAAACCCTTGAAAATACTGTAAAAGTCGTGTTAGGGTTTATGCAATTCAACCCTAAAATTCTCCTCCCTTTTAGAATGAAAATTACAAAGACTATATATAGATTTACTATGGTGACGGCGTCAAGAAGAAAGTTCTGACGCCGTCAACCCGCCGCCAAAAATATAATCGGATTGCCTAGATCCAGATCTGACGCCGTCATGTGTATTGCTACTCTGGGCCGTCACCACTTTTACTCTTGACGGCCTTGATTTGACGCCGTCACGTTTTCACTGGGCCGTCACCAAAAATTGCTCTTGACGCCGTCATCAAAATGTTCTTGACGCCGTCAGGTACTGTTCCCAGCAAGGAAAATTAAGACTTTGCCGTTTTCTTCACTTTTATGCTCCAAAAACGTCCAAAATGCTTTCTTTTCCAGAATTCACTCCCAAAGTACCTAAAATCACAAAAGGAACGATTTAGGGCAATATTTGATCAAATAAATTCAATTTCGGGCTTAAATAACCCCCTAAAAACGGATCATTTTTCGCCTCATCATATACCCTTACACATGAGATTTGCTTGTCCTCAAGCAAATGCGCTTTTATTCTAATCAAAATACAAGTTAGGGGTCATTTAACACTAATATAAAAGTAATTACAACAAATAATCGTTCCACTAAAGACCAAAGACAAGCACGGAGGTCATACACTAGCACCTCACAAATAGTGTTTAGATACTCACATCTCTCGGGTGTAATAAAGTATATATCACAAAATGGAAATGGAAAACATCTCTCACTACCTGTCATAGCAAAATAGATTACCATAGGCTTGGGAAAGGATCAAACCTCTACCACATGGCGTAAGCACCTAGGATAAACTATCAAAGAGGTCTTTTAAAAGGGTTATAATGTTAGGTGTAGGGATATGGAATACACGGTTTTGTTGGATAAAGGCAATCTTTACTGGTGGCGAGTTAATAATCTTGGTTAATTACATGTACAATATGGCGTTGCTAAGCCAAGACTAGACTCGACTTAAGCTAATAAATGAAAAATAACAAAAAACATAAAATAAACATAGAATGAAACGGGATGGTAGTCCGTATGTTTTTTTCTCTTTTCTTTTTCTATTATTTATTTATTTTTGCATACACACTTACCCTACCATCCAAAATAATACATCATAGGGAATGAACATTCTCCTTACACTTGAATTTTTACATATTTTACAATAAACTACTCTAATGACTCGAATTAAGAAAATTAAAACACTTGGAGTACTTTTAAGATTAACGTAAATATGGGGGTAATAAAATGATGTTCTTCCCCATTACTCCATAAAATAAGTACTTTACCCATGAGTCCCAATCGTCCCAAAACAATATGTACAAGGATATGACTCGACTTAGCAACCATGTAATCAATTAGATAATTAACTAAGGGTTTAAACAAATGTAACAACTCGCACTTTCGGATTACTATTCATATTTACTATTCACAATTACTATTCACTTTTTACTATTCACTTTCACTATTCACTCCCGAAATTTTTATTTCATATTCTCGTAAGTTAAACTATTTTAATGATAATCCGAGATTTTGACACTCGTCGGATCATTTCTGCAAAAATCACAAAACCGTGTCCGAGATTTACTTTTAGGTGTAAACGTCATTCCAGCATCCCGATATGTCCATAAAACACTATAAACAATAGAAATATGATTTTCTCTCATTTTACGACAATTTCAAAAGTTTTGGAATTTTTCGTTTTCCAGTTCAGCGTTTTACGCGAATTACGCGTTTTAGACCCGCGTTTCCAGTTTTAGCAGCGTTTAAGCAACCCGATAGAACTTGCCACTCATTAAATTTGCTAAGATAGGTTATATTAATAAGTTCTAACATATTTATTAGTTTCATATTTTTAGGCTACCCGATTTTAAGTTTCATGACTTAACGACTTACCGTTAGTAGTTACCGGGACAAAACTCACTCCATAAAAGCAAGATATTATCAAAACACATATCTAGTCATCCAAGATAGGCATTGAACGAAATTTTAGACCACATGGGGTGTTTGTATATGTGTCATCAAGATAAGACTAGGAAACTTACATAGGAAGCTTTAGCATGTTAAGTAACTTAGCACTTAAGCCTTGTGAAAGATAGATATTATCTTATAACACATAAAAACTCATTCTCTTCCTTTCTCTCTCAAAACCCACGACCAAAACAGCCCTTATACACCATTTTGATTATGGTTCTTGCTAGTTTAATCCATCATAAGTTATACTCTTGTATTCCATGTTGATTACTAGTTCCATTCCATCCATAAAACACTAAAATTCACCACAAAAACTCATCAAATTTCCAAGTGTTCTTAGTGAAGATTTTTACTAAAGGTTGTTTTTATGTTAGATTAGTGTTTATCAAGGGATTATAAGATAGGGTTTTTGATATGGAAGCATGGCTATGGTTGGAAAATTTTAGGAAGATTTAGTAGTGATTCTTCGTTTTGATCTTGGTTCTAGTTAGTTTCATCACAAGGATTGTAAGCAAACTCCTATGTCTACCTTTGATTCATGTTAATATTATTATTTCATATATGTAATATGTTCTATATGCTTATTATACTTTCTTGTGCTTGGATAATTGGGCTAAAACACTAGAAACCGTCGAAAGGACTTATATTGCAAAACAGAAACTGGATAGGGGTTGTAAATGGAATTACTGGGAAAAATTCGTGTACTAATAATCTTAGGTGAAAAGATGGGATTGTAGAGCTATGTCTTGTGGTCATTTTGCCGCTTGGATCACCCCGTAACTAATCCGTATGAATAAACTAGAGCTAAAACGGTAAAATATGTCAAAATCTGACTAACAGATTTCATTGGACAAAAAGGGATAGTTATGTTCATTTCTGGAACTTGTCATAGTTTTTTGAAATGTATCTAAGACATAAACTTAAACGTAGGAAAAAGCCTCGCATCCTAAAGTTTTGTAGAACTCAAAATACGGCCTTTGCCGCGGGACTGCTGAGTGCTGTCTAAATTTCTGTATTAAAACGCAAGTGTAAATTAGTAATTTGACACTAGTTAAATAATTTCTGGGGTAGTGGGACCCACTAATCTGTTTAGAACATTCAATTACCTTTCCGAGAACGTAAAAACCGAGTCGTTATCATTTACGGTTTAAAAATGACGTATAAATTAAGTCAGAAATACTAAAATAACTAGGAACCCGTAACGTGACGAATATTAATACTTGACCACTTTTACTTTCAAATGTTAAACATCCAAGCATAATGAATGTAATAAATATATAAGGCATGTTTATATATTCACTTTATTGTTTTAGAACCTAA
Source organism: Artemisia argyi (assembly GCA_030686995.1). NCBI lineage: Eukaryota > Viridiplantae > Streptophyta > Magnoliopsida > Asterales > Asteraceae > Artemisia > Artemisia argyi. Next base: position 168,385,751 of record CM060693.1, on the reverse strand, counting down.
GACATATCATCATATTCTAGGTTGCGCTTAGAGATTTCCTGGCTTATCCATCGATTCCGTTATACGTTTTGATATCATTAGTTCAAGGTGAGTCATAGTCCCTACTCTTTTCATACTTGTTTTAACTCTTTGGGGGAGATACATGCTCAACTACTTGCTTACTTGTACAAATACTCAAAACATTTATACTTGATTGTTTTATACTTGATTGTCTTATACTTGATTGCATTATACTTGATTTCATACATACATGATTGTGTTATACTTAATTGCGTTAGTCTATTTAGTGGCTAGTAGTTATCTTTGGGAATTGGCTCCCAGTTGTCTTTGGGAATTGGCTCCCAAGTGATGTCTTCGGAGATGAAGTGTAGACTCACGACTAATTGCTTAACTGTTGTGATGAACTTATACATGTCTTTATCATTACTATATTTTAGCAGTGGGTTGTGAACACACAGGTTGCAAGTGTTGTTATGGGCCAGACTTGCAACTGAGTGGATTCACAATGCCTTTGCTGTGTGAACATTCTTTAAGGCTTTTCAACTGTTTTAAGACAAACTCTATGAACTCACCAACCATTGTGTAGACACTTTAGCATGCTTATCTCAGGTTAGTAAGGCGATAGCTAGTGCGTGGAACATAGAGTCAAGCTGCATATTCTGAAGACTTACGCTTTTATCATTTACCATTCGAAACATTTTGTATACATTTATGTATCATACTTTGGAATCTCATGTTTGTAACTTTGAATTCATTAATCAAATGGTAACTTTTCAAAACGTCTCATTTAGAGGTCGTTTTCTATAACTTGTAGTTTGTATTATGAAGTAGCACCCTAGTGACACAGTCTTCCGCTGTGGTATTTTGGGGGTGTTACAACAAATAACAATAATGCACTAAAGATGAGTGCATACACGGAAGGCTAAGGCGATTTGGTTGTACATTTAAGTGGGGTGTAACAAATTCTTCCTTTAAGTAAGATGCTTAAAGTTAGAAACGAAAAGATAGGCTCGGAGGAGTGTACTAGGGGTTTCGTGTACTAAAAATGAGTACAACGCTAAGGGTGTGGGAAAAATTAATTGACTTAACTAGCCAAGTAATATGACTTAAATGGTCAAGTAATTATGATACGGGTTTAACACAAGGGTGATCCTAATGCCTCTTATCATGTAGTAAATCCTACTACACGAATGTAGTCTCACTAGCGGTCTCGGGATGCATCACTAACGCGAGTTCTAGAATCTAAATGCTACCGGTACACTCATAAGCACTAATAGTAAATGCTTTTCCTATCAAATCTAAAGGCGAACCTCAGATATTTGGGTGGAAAATTTTTCTGAATAGTACGGTTTTGTGCTAGTCATACAACTCCTATCCATGAGACGCTTGCTAAGGCTAAAGTTTCACTCCTAAATGTTGTAAAAAAATTTAAATTTGGCGCTAAAATTACACTAACAAGTATTTCTCATAGTTTTATTACACATCTACCATCAAACAAACAAACTCAAGTGAAATTGTATCCTATAAGGTATCATCATTTACCCTCCCCTTACACTTAGGATGAACATTGTCCCCAATGTTCAATTAAAGAATGTAAAAGTGAAATAGGTAAAAGAATGAAATCAAATACTCCCCTGATTCGCTCGGTATGGATAGCGTGGTTAACAAGGTTAGATCTTCCTCCAAGAAAATGAACAATCAAAGCTTCCCTTCCAGAATATAAATCATCTTCTTGTCATACATAACCTGCTAAACCTGAGAAAACAAACAAGGAAATCTCGCGTAAAATCGGCGGCAATCTATATATGATAACAAATCCTAGAAAACAAAGTAAGATATAATGCTCGTGGAATGATGTTTGCAGATTCCCTGGAGTTTATAAAACTAAAGATTCAACAAAGACTTTAAGACTCCTTTAGAAAAACAAAACTAGCAAAATTTCCAGAATTTTACACATGCCGCCGTCAGGAATTTCTTCCTGACGCCTTCAGAAGTGACCTGCAGAAATCTTTACGTTAAGTTTCTGGAAAATTTCTGGAAAAACTTTGTCCTACTCCCAGGAAAATCCTGCAAAACATCATTATGACTCGATACAAGCATTTGACCCTAACAAATACGAATATACATGTTCATTTAATATTGTGGAGAATCATGATCAATTTTGTTTCTTAAAAACATATTTGGGGTTTCCCCTTACACTTATCTTTTGCGAAGTACCTTTGTATGAAGTTAAGACAAAGCCAAACGACAAAATAAAGTATTTTCACCATTTTAGTTCGAGACATGATCTACCAACAACAAAAATAAAGCATGCATGCGGAAACAAATAACAATCAAACAAAATAAAAATCACACAAATCATGGGTTGCCTCCCAAGAAGAGCTTTTCTTTATTTACGAGTCTTGTAGCTAGACTCAAGGTCATGGGTTACTACGTGACATGGGTGAGTTCCTCATTGAGGACATCTTTGGGATCAAACTTAAGTTTCAACTTCCTATCGGTTTTCTTAGTACGGTATGACCTTTCAAACTTTTCTCCATCCGGATCATACAAAATCATCTTCATATGCCATGATCCGTCACCTTCCTTAGGTGGCTTGTCCCACCTCCATTTACACTTATCCCCCTCTCTCTTCCACTTGTTCATCTCTATGTTAATGGGCATTACGCTCAAGAACTCAATCATTTTCCTAAAGACTAGGGGGGTCCTCAAAAGGGTCTAGCTCTTCATCTCTAGCTATGAGTTGTTCCACCAAATGTGTTTTATCGATGAAATCTTTTTCTAGATAGAACGGGCGTTGGGGTCCTATAAAGTTTCTTTCTATCCAAGGTCCATATCTAGATGGTCTCCTATTCATCTCTACCCAATGTGGTGTTGGTTCATCCTCACAATCATAGCTATGTTTCTTAACATCATATACCGACCAAGTATCACCCTCACCTACCGCTATCTTAGACTCCTTACAATCTATCATGGCGCTAGCGGTTGCTAAAAATCCTCTTCCTACTAATAATGGGCATGTAGTGTCACTAACCATATCTAGGACGTGAAAATCTGCTAAAATAGTTAACTTCCCTACGTGAACAACTACATCATTGATCATCTCAACCGGGTGGGCAATACTCCCATCCGCTAGACCAATTAATACCTCCATCTCCTCTAACTTTCCTAGCTTGAGAGTGGTGAAAGGGGACAAGGGAATCAAGTTGAGGCTTGATCCTAAATCGGCTAGTGTGTCGAAAGCTTCGGATCTTCCTATCTTACAAGGCAAAACAAATATACCCGGATCATCAAGCTTTTTAGGCAACTTGTTTTGAACGAAGGCGGTCCCATTTTTACCTAGTTTAAATTTCTCATATTTTTCTAGGAGGGCACTATAGTAGGGAGCACGGGCTAAGACATCAATGACGGGGCGTTCAAGGTGAAGCTCCTTGAATTCATCGTCAAGGTCTTGCGTAGGAGGTGTTTCAACTATGCTTTTGACCGGTTTGATACCGGGTGTTTCATTTGATTGGTCCTTTTGAAGAATTTGGTTTTGCTTGAAACACGTACTCATTGATTTAACTGAGTAGTATTGCGGACAAGAAGTGGGTGACGCAACTGATGATATGGAATTAACGCTTAGTTCCAGGTTCTTGACCGTGTCGCTTGGGAGTGCTCCCATTTCTCGGTCATTGAGAACTTTCAACAATGTGTCAATTTTGGTGGTCATCTCGCTTTGCTTTTGTTTGAAATCGGCTTCAAACTTAGATATGCGAGCTTCTTGAGATGCCATAAACTTGGACATCAATCCTTCAAGATTGTTGGTACTACCATAGTTATTAGAAGGATTGTTGTTGAAAGTACGGTTGGAGGGTGGACCGTTGGGTTGGTAACGATTAGGCGGATTGGAAGAATTGTTTTGGTTTTGTTTCCACCTAAGGTTCGGGTGATTTTTCCAAGAAGGGTTGTAGGAATCACCGTAAGGGTTTGGCTCGGGTTTGAAAGTGTACCACTTATCTCCCGCTTCGTCGGTACGCAAGGATGCGTAGTCCGCAAAAGCTGTTCCAGGGAGTTCCACGCAATCACGAGTGTCATGGGGACCACTACATAATTCGCATGAAGAAGTGATTTTATTCATTTGGCTTGAAGGCTTAGGAGCTTCGTAAGATTTTATGAGAAACTTGACTTGGTCCTCAAGTTCCATGATCCTACGGTCGGGAGTGCTAGAATTGTTTGAAGGCAAAGATATTGCCTTGACCGTTTTGTTCAAATCACGGGGATCATTCCAACTTCGTTGTCATAGAGAGCAAGATCTTCTATGAGTTCCCATGATTCTTCCGCACTTATATCACGTAGCTTGCCACCGGCCGATTGGTCAGTGGTTCGCCTTGTGGAGAGATCGATGTGGTCATAGAAGATTTGGACTTAGAGCCAAATATCTATGCCATGATGAGGGACTTTTTGGAGTAAGTCCTTGAAACGAGTCCATGCTTCATATAGAGTTTCACCTTGACGTTGTTGGAACATCAAGATATCATTTCTAAGCTTGGTAGTTCTCCCCGGTGGGAAAAATTGAGCAAGGAAACGAGTGGTGAGATCATCCCATGAGGTGATGGATCCCGCGGGTAAACGCTCAAGCCATTGACTAGCTTGATCACGTAGAGAGAATTGGAATAGGCGTAATCGGGTCGGCTCTCTAGTTGTAACATCAAGGTCTATAGAATCTACGATTTTAAGAAAGTCCTTGAGATGTTGATTAGGATCTTCGGATCGAAGTTCATGGAATGCACATCCGCTTTGCACCCACCGGATGGTGTCGGATCGCAAGAGAGACACATTGGCTCCTTGGGTGAGCTCAATAGTGTTTCGGTAGCCTTGGTGGCTCGGTCGGGAATACTCTCCTAGGGTTCGGGGCCTAAGAGGTTGGTTAGCTAGTGGTGGGTTTTGTGGGTGGTCTTGTTGTTCTGGGGAGTATGAGGGGCTTGTTCGCGATCACTTGGATCAAGCTCTCAATGTTCCCCATTATAGGAACATCCTGGATATGGAATATTTTGAACTCACAGTATTAGAAAGAAAGGGTCTATTGCGCCCTTACACTGATACCAGTAAGGGGAGCGTCGGCCAGAAGATAAGGGGAAAAATCGCACAGACTTATATACAGTGGAAGGACCTTAGAATCTTGTATAAGAAAGGAAAGATTTCAAAAAGCAGATTAGGTACTTCCAACAGGAGAATAAGAAAGGAAGAAATAAGAGTGGAGAAAAAGGGAAATGGAATTCTTCACAAATGGAGGGAACGCAAGGGGGACAACACTAATAAATCGGAAAAGGGGTCAAAGGAAGGGACACATCTTGATAGGACAACAACCGGGGATAGGATATGGAAAGAGATCAACATGTTTTCTCGAACGAATAAGCTATGACCCTCTTTAGATCGTTCTGTAATATTCCAGTGGTTGCCGCAAGGAATGACGTCATAGCTCCTGCAAAAGTAATAACAATCAAAGCCGTAGGTGGGTATTCAAATAAAGGGGAGCACCTTGCTATTAGGGGTGTCATATGGGTCGACCCGACCCGAACCCGACCCGAACCCGATAAGGCCTTATAGGGTTGGGTTGATTCGGGTCCAATATACCTTATCGGGTTATCGGGTCAACCCGATAAACCCGATAGCCTTATAGGGTCGGGTTGCGGGTCTTAATTATTTCGTTATCGGGTTGACCCGATAACCCGATAAGCTATAATAACACACTAAAAGTTTTATAATTTTTGAACTAAACCCGATAACCCGATAACCCGAACCCGATAAACCCGATAACCCGATAGACCCGAACCCGATAACCCGATTCCATATCGGATCGGGTTGCGGGTTAATTTTTATTTTTCGAAAACTCGATAGACCCGACCCGATAGAGGCTTATCGGGTCGGGTTGACCCGAATGACACCCCTACTTGCTATCATGAAAACGCCCGGTGGTTTGATGGGTTCAAAGATGTTACCACCTTCCATGATGTCGGATGGTAAAGAGTTACGAACAAAAACACGAAGAAATAGATAGACTAAAGAAAACCTAAAAATAAAAATAAAATCTTACTAGAAAGGAATCTAGCAAGTAGACCTAATAAAAAGAAATTCTAACCTAGACAATAACTATTCCCCGGGCTGCGGCGCCAAAAACTTGATGCGTGGGAATTGCACCAGGCTTTACCTCTCGAGGGATCTCGAGAAGCTTACAACCCCCACCAGGCAGTGTACCTGATCGTTGTAGTATAGTATAGTGACAAGTACCGAGGGATTGATCGTTCAACTCAGGAATAGTGTCGCTAGGATTAGAAAGCCTAAGAACTAGGTCTAGAGGTGAGGGATGATTCTTTTTGTATTTTTATATTTTTATGAAAGCAATTAAAAAATCTCGGGTTTTAGAGGAGTGGGCGGAATTAGTTGCTAGTCAACTAACCCAATAACTAAGATGCAATCAAAATAAAATAACAGAAATGTAAATTAAACTAATTAAACTAATATGGTGTGAACAATAGATGGGAGAATTGTGTTTACTTAGATTTCACTACTCCCTAGATATCTTTTACAGGTTAATTTATTGTTACAGTTGCGTGGATGACGGGTTATATTCCTTAATACCATTCGTGGGGTGGCGTACGTACTTCCCCAACTCTATAAGCTCCTACTTCACTCCTATGTCGAGCATGCAAGAAGCTCCTAACATGGGATCACTAGAATTCGCTCATGCATTAAATACAACCATAAAAACCTTAGTACGCATTGGTTCATGTTTCTTAAGACGTTCAAGCATGTTACACAATGGAAGTCTGCCAGTTTTCTTAAGCCTAACATCGAAATCATTCATCCATTACAACTATAAACAAGCAATCAACCTATAATCAACATCTAGGTTTCATTACATCTAAGCAAACACACAAGAGATCTAGCCTAGCATGTTAAAATTAAGACAAGCGTAAGATATATTCAAACAACACATAGACATATTGAATGAATTGAAAGGATACTTATCTTAATTGAACATGAAGGGTTTCAAGGGGTGAAAACCCTTGAAAATACTGTAAAAGTCGTGTTAGGGTTTATGCAATTCGACCCTAAAATTCTCCTCCCTTTTAGAATGAAAATTACAAAGACTATATATAGATTTACTATGGTGACATCGTCAAGAAGAAAGTTCTGACGCCGTCAACCCGCCGCCAAAAATATAATCGGATTGCCTAGATCCAGATCTGACGCCGTCATGTGTATTGCTACTCTGGGCCGTCACCACTTTTACTCTTGACGGCCTTGATTTGACGCCGTCACGTTTTCACTGGGCCGTCACCAAAAATTGCTCTTGACGCCGTCATCAAAATGTTCTTGACGCCGTCAGGTACTGTTCCCAGCAAGGAAAATTAAGACTTTGCTGTTTTCTTCACTTTTATGCTCCAAAAACGTCCAAAATGCTTTCTTTTCCAGAATTCACTCCCAAAGTACCTAAAATCACAAAAGGAACGATTTAGGGCAATATTTGATCAAATAAATTCAATTCCGAGCTTAAATGACCCCCTAAAAATGGATTATTTTTCGCCTCATCATTTATTTATTTATTTATTTATTTTAATGTCAAACGGTAAAGATTTTTGTTTGTTTGTGTTTTGTGAACTCAGTCGTGTGGCCGACCTTCTTGCTCTCTTTGTCATTGGACGACCGATGACGACTGACCCACCACAGTGGTGACGACCGATGACCGATGGTAATGATCGAGACCGACGACCGACCACTGTTACAAGCCTTATATCAACCGACTACTCCTATAATTGTTTATGTATCATGTCATCCAACATGTCACTTCCAACTCATTTTCTATTAGTGATCTGTTTTCATATATAAATACTATTTTGTTAACTAATAAGTACTCAAAGTGAACCGAAAGTGATGTGTTGAATGACATGACACATATTTAGACACTTTTAAAATGGTAACCGGTTAATATGAGGAAACATGTTATTAAAATGAGTGTTTTATAGAAGTTTAATATAGTTCACTTGGCAATTTTCGAAAGTATAATAACTTGGTTATCAAAGTCACTAAATGATAAACGACATGCATAATTTCTCTTAACTAAGATATAAAACAACATATAAATACAAACATACAATCACAAGACAAACAAAACCATTTTATATCTCTTACTTTTTCTAAGACTTATAGTAAATCCAAATCTTAATCAACAGCTAAATTCAAATCATAATCAAAATCAAAATCCTATCCAATTCACTAACAAATCTAGGGCTGAGCATCGCAAACTCCAAAACTGATAGGACTGAGAAAACCGATCGGACCGATCGAACTGAAGGACCAGCGATTCGGTCTCGTTTTCAACTTTTTCCTTATTTCGGTCTTGGTCCGGTTTGGTCTTATGTACAAACCGACCAATAATGCCTTCTTGGACCGGATCGACCAAGCCAGATTGGACGGACACATTCGGTCCAATCCTCGGTCCATGGTTTAAGTCTAATTTGAGCTCGGTCCGATCCGATCCGATCCGGTCTTAGACCGATGCTCAACGCTAAACAAATCAAAAGGACCTTTAATTTTCTTTTACAAATCTAAATTCAACTCCATTTATAAACCAAACGGACCCTAAAAGTATAGGCATCAATATTGGCCTTAAAACAAACTCCAAGGGTACATTTACACAATATTCACCCACAAACGTAAACCCCTAATCAGCCACACCGCTCCCCCACACACACCCACCAAAAACACACACAGTCACCCTTTTTCCCTGTAGACCTCCAACAAACAAATCTAACAAACAATGGCGGCTAGAAACACACTCTTGAAATACCTGCGCGTGAGCGTCACGCGTCCATCAACAGCTGCTCAAAACCCTAGGCTCATCGGGAACGGAGCTCTTAATCTATTCCGACGACATTTCTCGACGGAAGAAGTGAGAGGAACGTTTTTGGATAAATCTGAAGTTACTGATCGTGTTGTTACTTGTGTTAAAAATTTCCAAAAAGTTGACCCTTCTAAGGTACTATATATTTTATAAATTTTTTTATAAAATTAGGGTTTAGTTTTTTTAGTTTTATGTGAAATGATGATATTTAGTTATAGAAATGATGGTTGGTTGATTCATTTGTTGATGTAGGATGCTTGTTTAAGCTTATATGTGGCTTATAAGCTTATTTATGTTTCGGCTTATATTTCATAAGCCCCAATTTTCTGGCTTATTTTGAGTCTTGTGGGCTTATATAAGTTTATTATAAATTTATAATATGGTAAAACTTATATAAGCCCATAAATTTCAAAATAAGCCAGAAAATTGGGGCTTATGGAATATAAGCCGGAATCAAATAAGCTCATAAGCCCACATATAAGCTTAAACAAACACCCCCTTAACAATTCTTAGTGTAAGGTAAAATAGATAATGTATTGGGGTGTCAAAACGCTAGATTTGGTATTTGGAGATGTGGATTATTTGTTTTTTTAGCTAGGTTGAATGATTGTTAGTAAGATTGGGGAATTTTTACTAGTCAAATCTTTAGCCCATATTTAGTAGAGGTGGCAAATTGAGTAGGTCTGGTTTCATGTCTAGATGGGTCATTTGGTAGCACGGGTCTCGGGTCGGCTTTGCTCACCTGTTTAAAAAAAAAAAAAGTGAAAAACATATACCCGATTGGACCTATCTTCAATATTTAGGCGGTGTTTGTTTTTTCAAAAAAGCACTAATGCGAAGAGGAAATGAAAGAAGTGCGTTTGTATTTTCCTCTTATGTCCGCCGGCGGGAAGAGGAAATGAAAGAAATGCGTTTGTATTTTCCTCTTATGTCTATAGGTGGGAAGAGGAAATGAAAGAAGTGTGTTTGTTTATTCCTCTTATGTCCGCAGGCGAGAAGAGGAAATGAAAGAAGTGCATTTGTTTTTTTCCTCTTATGTTTGTAGGCGGGAAGAGGAAAGTAAAGAAGTGCATTTGTTTTTTCCTCATATGTGTACAATCAGGAAGAGGAAACGAAAGAAGTGTGTTTGTTTATTTTTAGACATAAGAGGAAAAAAATGACTTTTTCCTTCTTCAATTTTGTATAGATCTTTTTTGTCAGATCATCACTTTTAATATCTTAAAGATTTAGACCTACCTCTCTTCTCGCAGACATGATTTGCAAACCAGACAAAAAAACGTCTGAAAAAACAAACGCAACCTTAGTAAGAGTGTAACTTGACCCATATTTAACCACAGGGTTTTAAATTGCCACCTCTAATATTTAGATTATTAGTCAATACGAGTATGTGCTTGTTAACTTCGGAAAGTTACAGCATAACTAGGAAAGTATGTGGATAATAAATAGCCTCAGCTCATGGTTAGAAGTTTTTTTTGTTGTTCCTGCATATACGAGGAGACAATTCAACAGCGTGGGGAAAATAAGTTGATGTAAATTTGCCTGTGTGTGCTGTTATTTCAGGGATCTTAATAGGCAACATATCATGAATTTGTGTGAATGAAGTAGGTCATATTAGGTCTGATGTAAATGCAGTCATCTACTCATCTGATGACATGATGTATGGATTTCATGGTTGATAGTCTATTTATAAGGTGATCATGTGGTTTAGCCCTTAGTAGAGCTCTTGTCATTACATCTTATCTGTTTTACTTTTTTGTTTATTAGGTTCATTGGTTTTACTTTTTGATTTTTTTGTTGGGCTAGTATACATTGCAAGAAGCTATGAAAGAATAAGTAATAGATACTTCATGTTCAATAAGCTTTTAGTTCAACTGTGACAGCCTATTTTATATAGGCTGAATTAGCAGTTGGAGACATTTGTTAATTTCTCATAAAAGGCTACTAAAAGTTTCAACCACAGTTTAGGTTATATGGAAGTTACTGGGCTACTGTACTTTTTGTTCTTGGATGTTAAAAATGGTATCATAGTAGTGGACTAGTGGACTCGCTAGGTGTATAGGGCTGGACTTGTACTCATGTATCTTATGTGGATATTGATTATCGATCTGCCTGGTTTTCTGTAGATCTAATAAGGACATTAGAAAGTTGAGTAAGGGCAGTTTGCAACATTGTTCATGAATATAAGAAGTACTTAGTAATGGGCTGCCATCAAAGTTTAACAACATGTTTCAGACAAGCTTCTACTTTGTGTTGTGGTGTTAATTAGTATTCTCCAAACCACTTCCTAAGCAATTATTTTCTGTTATTTGATAAACTGTACATCTTGTTATATAAATAAGTACAACTCTTTATTTGAAACGTAACTGCTCTGATTGTTCCTCATGCTCTTCTTCGCCTTTTCACTTCAACTTGTCATTGTGATTCACTTGTGTGGTTGTTTTATTGTTCCATGTTATCCTTCATCCGTGGAAAAACTATTCATCTAGTAGCAATTATTCTTTCTATGCTTTGCTTGTTTGTTATGGCGTCTAGAGTGTCTTTTCGTTCCACAAACACTACTAAATTGCCATATGTTTTGACTAATATAGAGCACACCTGACATTATGACTTGTGCTGCTGTCTATGTAGTCTAATGATGAAATGGCTTACTAATAACGCTACAGAACCACCTGCTGAAAGTTAAAGTTTTATGTCAAAACATGGGTCAATACAGGTTATATTTTAGTAGTGATTGGGCTACCTATTGTGCCATTGGACGTTCTGCCTCATAGACAGTAGCATGAGGTATAGTAGTAAAATGATTGTTCAGCAAATGCGAATGTTTAAGGCATGTGTAGATAGTTTTGAAAAAGTGACAACTGATTAAATGATACTTGATTTGTAGAGGGGGCAAAACATGCATGTCACATTGTGGGTGAATATGGGTCGTGTCAATTCGTCATCACTTTTTGTTCATCTTTTAGTTTTCTAAACAACTAATGTTGATTAATTCTTGCTTCCTAATCAAAGGTTTTAGGACATTGTAAGCATTTGGGTACACGTTAGGCGACTCTTTGATAACATGTTCAAAGAACTATATGTATTGGGTTGAAATTGCAACCTCTAGATTTTTCATGTTAATTGCTTCAGGCATGGCTAGAATGTTTTAACATATATTTCATCTTTGGCAGGTTACACCAACAGCTCACTTCCAGAACGATCTTGGGTTAGACAGCTTAGATACAGTCGAGGTTGTGATGGCTCTTGAAGAAGAGTTCGGGTTTGAGATTCCTGACAACGAAGCTGACAAAATTAGCACCATCAGCCATGCTGTTGACTTCATTGCATCTCATCCCCAGGCAAAATAAGGAGTTTGACACCAACTATTTTGTTTTTGAATTTAAATGCAAGGGGCATCTGCATTAGGAGACTATTTCCTCTGGCTTATTTCTATTTTTCTTTTTAATGTCACTGTACTCTTGTCATGTGGTGCTTCACGTTTTGCATAATACCTGGTAATCAGAAATTGCTTTAGTATCACTTCAGGTGATTATTACTGTGGGATGTTAGTTTGTTCGTTGGTGCATGTTGCTTAAATAACTGCAGTTTGAGGCTGCAATTGGTACATTTTGAGTAGATAAGAGAAACTTGTGAGGTTCCCTTTCTTTGTATTTGCTTTTGTTTTTATTACATTTGGATGATGACGATATGGTGAAGCAAGTTTTCTCTATTAATTTGCAAATGTTAGTTCGAAACAAATGTTAATTTTTTTAATATAATAAAATAAAACCCCAGGCGGGGACTTTTTCATTTCAAAAAAACTAAACCATACTTTATTTAGTAATAATATTATTTAAAAAAAAATATTTTCTTATTAGTTAACATTTTATATTTATCCATAATACAAGTAGAAGATAAATACAAAAAATATAGATAAGATGCAATTAACAATAGAATTAAAATTTTTAAATAATTATCTTTAATAATAAAAAACTATAATTAAAAACCATAAATTAAACAAAACAATGATTAAATTATTTGTTTTTTAGTAAATAAAAATATATGATTCAAAAAATTTAAAAAAAAAACCTGCGCGTGCGCGGACATTATAACTAGTTACTCTCTATATAATAGAGCGTCGAGGCTTGCGTCAAATTGATGTCACAACCGGCAGCCCAACAACAAGCCCACTTTGGCCCAGGTAAAAGCCCAAAATAGTATTTACAAAACATACCCTCAACTATATAACGGGTTAAAAAACAGCCCAAAACACTATTTACGAAACATGCCCCTTAGTATGTAATGACTTGCGAAAACTACTTTAAACTTTTATCTAACATATATTTAGCAAGCCCCGCCACAAAACGCCATCAAAAACCACGCCATTTCAATTTTTTTTCCGGACTTTTTAACCCCGCACCGAACACCTAACCCACTTTTACTTAACAAAAAAAATATAGTGTATAGATTAAGTTGCGGTTTGTTTATTAAGAGCCTCTGAATCTGATTCGCACATCTGAATCTGAATCTGAGGCGTAAATGTCTGAATCTGAATGAAATACTATTGTTTGATTTTTTGTAAAAAAATATGTGAATGATATGAATATGATGCAATTTTATTCTTACGACACATAAACATTAAAGACATTAAGAGGCAACAAGACATCCCTTACACATCTTGTTGGTTAAGAGGTTTGAGCCTCTAACTGCCTCTGAACGAGAAAAAAAAAAACAAACGCATTTAATGACCCAAATGTTCGACCGCGTCTGAACGAGTCGGATTAAGAGGCTGTTAAAAGCCACTTTTCAAAAAACAACCACTACCTAAGTCATTAAGGTACGTAGTTTTGAGTCTATTATAGTCATCATTTGTCTCCAAGTATTCATGTAATTTCCTAAACCTTCCGGTGACTAGTGGGAAAAAGGACAAAGAAAAATGTCTAGAACAAAGGATCAAGATCCCACCATTAGGCTTGTGACACTAGATCGTAATTAATCGATCGAGATGATCGATCGATCGATATGTGAAATCGATCGTCCCAGTGTGGTGGTTTTTGTTGAATCGATCACCGGCGTGTATAATGCATTATCGGTTGTAGTAACGAACGATATTTGTACCATGAACGTTTGATGCAATCCCAAAAAAAAATTACCGTTTGAAAAAAAAAAAAAAAAAAAAAAAAATTAATTTTAACCACCTTCATCCTATAAATACCCAAATCAAACCCACTTTCAAACACACACTTTCAAACAACAAATCAAACACAAAAAATGGCTTGTAAACTTCCCCACATATGCATGGGACAGAGACGATGAGTAATGGTGTTTTATGTTAAGTATTTCCGTATCGTGTTTTATTTGTTTTCCGTATCGTGTTTTATCATGTAATGTTTACGTTTAATTTTTAGTTGTTTAATTCCGTATCGTTTCGTTTATGTAATGTTGACGTTTTATTAATAAAATTTATGTTTGTGTTAAAAAAAATAAAGGAAGATGATGCAATATGGGTTGCCACTGTGATGAGAGAGGTGAATATGGGTTGAGGAGAGAGAAAGCTGAGGTGACAACCGGAAAGATGATGCAATATAGGTCACCACTGTCACAAGCCTTACGGTCTTCAAAAAAGCTATGAAAAAAGTTTGGTCAGGTAAGTCCAAATATTCATGAGTTAGTGATCCGTTCAAAGATTATAAGAACACAAAGTCTTGAATAAGATAGATAAAACAATGAAAACACAAAAGAATGCAATGGAACTTTTCTTTTATTTAATTCTCTCTCAAGAAAACAATTTCACTGTTACAATCAACTTTTTCTTTTTCTGTTTTCATTCGAGGCTCCCTTTTGCCATTCTCTTCCCATCCCTATTTATATTATGACTAAAGATAAGGAAGGCTAAGTGATAATTATCTAAACGTAAGAAATTGAATGTGATAATAACTTATCACTTATTTTAAAAAGATGCTCTTTTACTCTTATCACCTCTTTTAAAACAGGTATTTTTACTTGCTTGAGATCGTCCCGGATCACGCCTCCCCCTGTCACGGAGAGGACCAACCCCTGTTGGTCTCAGAACTGGAGATGAGGAAAACGGACTTCGCCAACTTACTTTGAACACCATTTTGTTTTTGCTAGGCAGTTGTCTTCGATAGGACTTCCTTGCACTACATCGGGTTGAGCTCGACTTTCTTTCTACAATTACATCTTCTGAGAACATATTTACTGGTTCATTTTCGGTTTTCTTGAGGATTCGAAACGACCCATAGCTACAGGGTTTAACTTCCTTCCCCTCACCTTTCGATCTTTCTTTTCCAAGTTGCAACCCAGCAAGATCATCTTCTTTTCTCTGTACTTCAACTCGGTGACGATTGTTCCATTTTATCTCATCATTTTCCAAAACCGAGCTTCGCTTATTTGAGCTTTCCAAGGGACGTACAAATGAGAGAAGAACGGCTTGAGATGCATTCACCATTCGACGTGCTTGGCAAGTTGTTAACAAGTCAACATTCCTTGTTCCCTCGCTCCTATTAACAAGATATTTTTTCCCATCTTTCTCAAACTGATATTTTTGTGCACGTCGAAAGTATATGGCATTTCGTTCCCATAGATACGGGCTTCCAAAAATCACATGGCAAATATCTAATGGAACCACTTCGCATAATACTTCATCTACGTACTGATTCGTTATAGCAAAGCGAAACTTACATTGCTTGTTGACTTGTGTATCCATATCCTTTTGAATCCAACCCAAAGAGTAAGGATGAGGATGAGGGGTAGTTTCCAAACCCAATCTTTTCACAAGACTAGCCGATATCAAATTCTTTTGACTTCCTGTGTCGACTATTGCCATGATTAGTTCTTGTTTCACTTGGATATTAAGAGTGAATAACTCTTCCGTCTTATCAGGTTGATCTTTAGGATTCAGTGACTTTTCTTTGTGTTTTGTCATCAAGAACAAACTCTTGTCTGCTTCTTGAACTGACTCAAGTTCTACCACATCATCGACCAGGGCAGTTGCACTTGTACGTTTCCCGCTTCGATCATCCTTTATCCACTTCTTGGGGAACAATTCTGGGTGTGCCTTCCAACAATTTTCCTCAGTATGGCCTGAAATTCTACACGTGTCACAATATTTGTTTGCAACTGAGTTTGTGGCTCCTCTCTTTTTAAACTCTTCCTTGTTGTTTGATGCTTTACTCTTTAGTGCTTCTTCAAACTTTCTTCCACCAATTTTATTTTTCTGCTCAATCGCCATCGCAATGCTGCTAGCATTCGAGATATTTGTTATCACGTGTAACCGTATTTCAGTTTGAATTTGGAGAGGTAGGCCAGCAACATATTTAGTGATCACGTTTACATTATTTATTGGAATCCCCAATGTCATCGTGAGTCGAAGAAATTCTGTGGTGTATTATTGTACATTCTGACCTCTTTGCAGACGTAAATTGTGCCACCATGTCCATCTATCTTGAACATACCCCATGGGGTAAAACTCTTGTCGTAAGAGTTGAGTGAATTTTTTCCAACTAATCTCTTCATTGCCCATGATTTTCAACTGAGCATTCCACCAAGCCAACGCATGACTTGTTAGTTTTAGTCGTGCAAAGACCACCTTCTCACTGCTACGAAACCCATACAAAGTAAAGTAAGTCTCCAACTGGTCAAGCCATGAATCCAGTTTCTCCGCGTCGATAGTTCCATCATATGTCGGGATGTCAATCTTAGCTTCAACTTAAATGGGTGGTGAGAACCATGCTTCATTGTTTTGTTAACGTCTTCCGTTTCGCTTTCATCGTCCTCATCTTCATCATCGAAACCAGAAAACCTATATGTTTCCTTTAGAGGTGTCGCATGAGCCTTGGGTTGGTTTGATGGTTGTGCTTGTATCCAACCCATAATAGACTCTAGTTGACTAGCAAGCTTATCAACCTTGGTTGCGAGGTCATCCTGACCAAAAGGTTTATCATCGGTATTAGTCATCGTTGATGTTGTCTCTTTAGCCTGTGGTGGTCGCGATGTTGTTGAAGAATAGTGACGGGTTCTCCTGATGCCTTGTACCCAGACTTGGTTTGCACCATATAAATCGAACCTTGCTCTGATACCACTTGATCCGTTCAAAGATTATAAGAACACAAAGTCTTGAATCAGATAGATAAAACAATGAAAACACAAAAGAATGCAATGGAACTTTTCTTTTATTTAATTCTCTCTCAAGAAAACAATTTCACTGTTACAATCAGCTTTTTCTTTTTCTGTTTTCATTCGAGGCTCCCTTTTGCCATTCTCTTCCCATCCCTATTTATATTATGACTAAAGATAAGGAAGGCTAAGTGATAATTATCTAAACATAAGAAATTGAATGTGATAATAACTTATCACTTATTTTAAAAAGATGCTCTTTTACTCTTATCACCTATTTTAAAACAGGTGTTTTTACTTGCTTGAGATCGTCCCGGATCAGTTAGATATAGTTTGTCCAAAGAATTTTCTTTTACTATAGTTTGCGTGTAATGGTATAAAGATTCTGGTTTCTCTTCCATCATTTAATTCTCCTTTGAATAGAATTGGTGGTGTAGGGAGGGTTGTATTATTCTTTAGAAGGAACATTATGTCTACAAATATTATACAGTTGTACAATTATTGTTTCCAAATTAGGATTATGATCGATCGATCGATATGTGAAATCGATCGTCCCACTGTGGTGATTTTTGTTGAAATCGATCGCCGGCGTGTATAATGCATTATCGGTTATAGTAACGAACGATATTTTTACCATGAACGTTTGATGCAATCCCAAAAAAAAGTTACCGTTTGAAAAAAAAAAAAACTTTTTTTTTTTTTTTTTAATTTTAACCACTCTCATCCTATAAATACCCAAATCAAACCTACTTTTAACTACACACTTTCAAACAACAAATCAAACACAAAAAATGGCTTGTAAACTTCCCCACAGATGCATGGGACAGAGACGATGAGTAATGGTGTTTTATGTTAAGTATTTCCGTATCGTGTTTTATTTGTTTTCCGTATCGTGTTTTATCATGTAATGTTTACGTTTAATTTTTAGTTGTTTAATTCCATATCGTTTCATTTATGTAATGTTGACGTTGTATTAATAAAATTTGTGTTTGTGTTAAAAAATATTTTTTTTTAAAAGAAAAGTAAAGGAAGATGATGCAATATGGGTTGTCACTGTGATGAGAGAGGTGCATATAGGCTGAGGAGAGAGAAAGTTGAGGTGTCAACCGGAAAGATGATGCAATATAGGTCACCACTGTCCCAAGCCTTACGGTCTTCAAAAAAGCTATGAAAAAAGTTTGGTCAGGTAAGTCCAAATATTCATGAGTTAAATATAGTTTGTCCAAAGAATTTTCTTTTACTATAGTTTGCGTGTAATGGTATAAAGATTCTGGTTTCTCTTCCATCATTTAATTCTCCTTTGAATAGAGTTGGTGGTGTAGGGAGGGTTGTATTATTCTTTAGGAGGAACATTATGTCTACAAATATTATACAGTTGTACAATTATTGTTTCCAAATTAGGATTCTGAAATGTTACCTATACGTTTTGAATATTACTTGAATCGTAAAAGTTGATTTTGTCATTATTTCTTGAGATGTTGTGACAGCTCTTTGATTATGGAATTGCACAACTCTAGTTTGTCTTTATACTATATAGAAAGTATATATACAGTTTCAAGATATAATATAAATTTATATGATCATTTTCACAAAAAAAGTGTAGATTGGCGGGAACACCCTGATCCCGGGTGCCTTTTGGCACCAGCCATTGTCCACACCACAAGAAATAGCTCCGGGTAACTCTCCTGGCCTAGTGGGGCACCAACTGGAGTAAGACGAGACTCTCGGACTCTTGAGCTCTTATCCACAAAGTCTCTCCAGTGATCCCATAGGTTTTGCGGAGGTGGGTACCTATCTGGGAGCAAAGTGCCAGGGATGGGATTCGAACCCGAGTCTATATTGACTCTAGAACGAAAGCCCCACCTACTGGACCAATGTAACACCCTGCCTTATAGACCACAATATTGTCCGCTTTGCCGAAGGCTCACGGCTTTGCTTTTGTGGCCCTCATGTGAAGACTTCCCTGCAAGTCACCCAAGCCAATACTACTCTCACATGAGCACGCTTAACCGTATGGGCGATTAACCGTTAGACCAAAAAACGTGTTGTTGTCATATAAGGCGAATGTTATCATATGTCCCAACATCACTCCAAGTCATGGCCAATGTGGGTTTTCTTAAAGTGTTACATACACCCCCCTTAGGGGAATCCCGACCCGGGATTCAAAAGTTTGCCCCACATCCCGAACGGCTTGGAATGGCTCTGACACCATCTGTAACACCCCGCCTTATAGACCACAATATTGTCCGCTTTGCTGAAGGCTCACGGCTTTTGCTTTTGTGGCCCGCATGTGAAGACTTCCCGGCAGGTCACCCAAGCCAGTACTACTCTCATATGAGCACGCTTAATCGTATGGGCGATTAACCGTTAGACCACAAAACGCGTTGTTGTCATATAAGGCGAATGTTATCATATGTCCAAACATCACTCCAAGTCATGACTAATGTGGGTTTTCTTAAGGTGTTACAACCAATGCCCCAGTGGTAATTTATATGATCATCTAATACGGAGTAATACACTATTTACACATTCAACTCTAAATGTTGGTATGTTGGAGTGTGTAAATTAAAACTCAATATGTCATAAGCAACAATTATGAATAAATAACATGGCAAAATAAGGTGGAACAATGAAATTTGTTATAAACAAAACCTGGAGTTCAACAATCTTTTCTAGAAAATCTTTGTATACGATGTTTTTCGTCGTGTTGGGCGTGCTGTTAGGCTGCTCTTTTATAAGGATCTTAAGGCCTTCAGGGGACGTGGCTCTAGAGAGTGCTACATAGAGCTGCCCATGACCAAATATTGGTTCTGGTAAGTAGATTCCGATTTTGTTTAGCGATTGACCTTGGCTCTTGTTAATGGTCATGGCATAGCAGACTTTAACCGGAAATTGTTTCCTTTTAAATACAAACGGTAACTTTTCTTCTCTGTTCATAACACGATTCGGGGAAGGGAAGCTCTTTGTAACATCCTGGTTCCTGTAATAATTCTAGCTTCGATGACTCTTGCAAGCATTTGCGTCACAATCATGCGTGTACCGTTACAAAGGCCTCCTGCTGAATTAAGATTTCTCAATAGCATAATGGGAGCACCTATTTTAAGTTCAAGCCTGTGTGGAGGAAGTCCAGGAAAGGAAAGTGTATTAAGGTACTCGGATGGATACAACAATTCTGTAGCACCGCCGTCGTTTCCTCGTGGAATAGCATCATCATTGCTTGTGTATGTATGGCTGTTGCCTTGTAGCATCTGCAACACTTCTGAATTAATTGCATCAGCGGTTTCATTCTTGGGATAAACTATAGCCCTCTCTTGTAACGCCTCAACGGTCAGTCTCTGCAATATGTTGTCATCATATATAAAATGTATAAGCTATAGCCTGGCTGTATCAGTATCAGGGAGGCAGTACATGTCAGGTATGCGTATCCATGAGGTGTTTTCAGGATATGTCTGGTCTGGTTCACCAATACATCCGTTGCCTACATCCAGCAACCACTACGAAAAAGCTCTAATATGATGTTGTTGCTGATCAAGACTCTTCGTTTGCCTAAGACTCATATTCTCTCTTAAAACGTAAACCCTAAAATGTGGCCAAAGGTATGATTCAGTAATGCAAGATGCAATAATCTGTTGTTTTGCCGCGTTTTTCTTTACAGGTAAGGTTTGCCTAAAATCTCCACCTAGTATAACAGTCTTTCCACCAAAGATTTCGTTTGGGGCAACGAGGAGATCACGCAGCGTGCGGTCAAGAGCCTCAAAGCATCAACGGTCATTCATTGGGGCCTCATCCCAAATGATGACATCTGTTTCTGTTAGCAAATCAGCCAACTAGGTATGCTTTTTTATCCTACATAAAGACTCATTTGTTAAGTCTAACGGCAATTTGAATCTTGAATGTGCCGTACGGCCTGATGGGAGCAAAAGTGATGCGATCCCGGAAGAAGCAACTGCAAGTACAATCTTCCGATCTGCTCTTAGTGTATAAATTATACTTTTCCAGATAAAGTTCTTTCCGGTACCTCCGTGGCCATAGACAAATAGAAGTTCCTGTCTATTATTTGAAACCGCGTCTGTTACCAATCAAAAATTCTTCGCTGCTCAGTATTAAGATTGGGCACCAAACGATCTCTTTCTCTGGCCAACATATCAGGATCATAGTTTCTTTCTTCCATGACATCGCTATTTCTTAGAATCTGAAGTAAGTGGCTAGGTGGTAGCCACATACCAAAGTCTTCAACTGATTTGCCATAAAATCTAAAATTTGCTTCCAGTTCAAAAAGGATACCAGCTTGAAATTCTGCATCATTCAGGTTCACTTGTGGCGTGTGCAACAAACGCGACAACATCAGTGGTATGTCATCACTCATAAGGCGCCAGTGCGTATTCCAGAGTAAGATAGGGCTAGCAACGTCGCAAAATATAAGGATCTGGTCACAAAAATATAAGGATCTGGCAAAACAACGTCCATATTTCTGCTGTCGTAGCTGTTAACGCTGCCTCTAGCAATGCAATTAACCACTCACCATCGTCCGCTAATAATCCCATCTCCTCACACGCTGATCTATTTTTCGGATAGACACGTCCATTGACTGTACGTATTCCTGGAAACGACATGCATCCTTTTTGATGGCATAACAACAACTTCTGATAAGACAGATCACCCGCGCTTGGATGTATTCCTATTGATGGCTTGTTGAGGTTCTGCCTTGGCGACCAATATTTTTGCGGGCCAATCCAAACAAACTCTGAAGGGAAATCTAAATATGTTAGATGGTGCCCTAGTGTGAACTGAGCATTAAAATTTAGCCATTCAGTAAGGGTCGTCTTCTTGTTACTCGGATTATCAATAATGGATTGCAAACTTTCGTTTCTTCTGAAACTAACTCTTTGCATATTCTCAAGATGCACATCGAGTATTTGTACAGCTGGCTCTCTGTGATGAATATCAAAACCCAATATCCGCCAACATGATTTATAAGGGCCTATGTACCGGGCGTCTAGATAATTTTTTATCTCATCAACTCTAAATGTCGGGCTTCTGCTTGTTGAAGGCCCATCTGCAATAGATCTTGTTATTTGTGTCACGATCTGATGCGTTCCCTTGGAAATGTACTTAAACAAGTACTTGATTAGCATTTTCCATTCACAATACTCCACATTGATGTGAGCATAAAACAGCATCAGCAACGTCATATTATATGGCACAACATATGCGTTGTCCAACTGAACATTTTGCCTTGTCGTGACTCCACCACCAGCGCGCCTTCGGTAATGAACATACCCTTTCTTGTCAATCGATGTGGCCTCATAATACTGTTTAGGAAAACCTTTGGTACACGCATTAGTATTCTTCATACATGCAGCTGATTTATAGACCTCTCCACATGGTCCATGCATCATAAATTTTGTAACAACACGGTATTCCTCTGGATCAGCCTCTCTATCAGGCAATTCTGCTGATATATACCGATCAATATTCTCGTTCCTGCGAACTCTTGAATGTTCTTCTGTCCATAGCAGCAAATGACAGTGTGGTAATCCCCGTTTTTGAAATTCAACGGTGTATAAAACTGCAAACAACAGTAGAGTAATCAAGAGAAGAAGAAATAGATAGAAAACGCAAAAAGCAGGAACATATAAGAAGTAACAATGACCTACTGAAATCGGTCCGAAAGGTCTCCTGTCGCGTAAGAATGCTATAAGATGATGAATCTTCTGTTCAAATACCCGATCAACCGCATCGGGCCTATCTGCAACACTCACATCCGGAAACTGTTGCATAAAGTCTTCAATCTCCGGCCATTTAACATTACATGTAAATGTTATGAAAAAGGACGGATTCCCGTGAACACGGCATATTGCAAGGGCATCCAAGTAGTGGCTATACATATACCTTGGACCGCCAGTAAATGATGAAGGAAGAATTGTACGCATCCCTACATCAGAATCATCACGATCGCCACACACAACCGCATCATATAACCCCGAAAGATACTCGTTCCTGATATCGTCCTGGTGGTCCCGAACAAAGTCTAGCCGATACTGTTCAACGCTGCAATACGCTGTGACAACATACTGTTGAAAGAGCCGCCCGCCCCTCGTCAATAAGCTATATTCTCGAAAGTGGTCATGTAGCTGGTACGCATAGAACATTTTCATGGACATGTTACGGTCCTCATCAAAGGACTGATTGATAACATCCCAAAGACAACAGCCAAGGTGATACCCTTCTTCCCCGAAGATGAATAGTAATGGAAATTGCAACGACATATAACGCGGATACAATTTACTGACTCCTTCTGGATCGCCTGCGCGACGCTGAATAACTATATCAAACTCAGTACCTGTGTCCGGACCACCTTCATAGACTATAGCACCAATCGAGTCTCCTGATGGCAGCTCATATTGTCGCTGGCCCACTACACCGAAAAGCTTAATTTTGAATTCGGGGACCTCTATTTCTGCAAGTTTGTCTCGCACTGTTCTGAATAACCTAACCAACCCGTTGCACGCATCCAACACCTGAATTTGATTCTGCACAATATCAGGACGCAACCTTGTACCACCATCCCGAAAAGGCTGCAAACGATTTGCAACCTCATTTTATGTATCAAAGACATATAACTGTAAGAAGTGCGGGTCAGTATTTTCAGGTGGACAAAGGCAACCTATCCGATGATAAATTTGGCCTGAAACTTTAAACACATACGGGCCACGGCCTCTGTTGATCGAGTCATCAATCTGAGTACCCAAAGATGTCATTGCGAACATCGAATTATACGCTCGTATGTTTTCCATAAAGTGACGGTTAGTAAAGAGTTGCTTTATATAAGGAGGATATTCTTGCCATCGGAGCAACACCACTTTTCCACCTCCACAACACCGGTGGTATTCCGGAAACCGCCTACTACCATGTTTCAATCTTTCATCGAACCAAAACAAAGCACTGCAATGACGACATACCCGGTTACATGGGCACAGTGATACGTATGTCTGTGGAGGACCTGCAATACAGCATACAAAAATGCCGGTCAGCACTAAAAAGAATAAGAAGATGCACTACGCGATGTTTGTGTTTTAAAAAAACAGTATGAAAAATCCGTTCAAAGTAAAAAAAAAAAAAAAAAAAAACAACAGACCCTGAGCAGGCCGTACAGGCCTAACGACATCCGCCCGCCCTGCAATAGACCATTCAAAAGAGCTTTAATCTGTTTAGATACCCTAACGGGAGCTGCTAAAGAGGAAAAGCATCATGCAACGGTGAAGACATGTGCATGAATTGAGCAAAAACATACAAAAAAAAAAAAAAAAACTTAGAAATAGCAAGGAAAATTGCATACCTCGGCCGGGCGTTGGCTGTCGGTCAAGACGCGAACCAACTGCTCGAGAACAGGCTGGCGGCAATGGTCCCTGTGCTGTAACAATAACAATCAAGAAACACTGTTAAGGCCCAACCTGCAAAACAGATCATGACTAAATGAAGATATATAAGCATGCATCGAACATCAAAAGTACATTGAGAAGTGGATGTGGATACGGCCGAATGCATGTTCATTGTGACATCCCTGGTACCCGTATCAGTAGGACCATCTTTAACAATAGCACAGACAGTTATTGCACATGACCCTTGAAACGGAAAAAGTTTTTAGAGGAATAACAGAAGCATCAATACATATACTTGCAACCGTATGAGGTTGCAGGAACGGGTGTACGAAAAGTTGATAAGCCACCGCCAACCACATGAGGTGGAGCTGAAAAAACCCCCCCAAATAGCGTTGGTTCAGTCAACAATACCGATGCTCAAATGAAAATCATCTATTCTTATGCTTACAGGTAATAATAATGTTTTTTTAATATATAATTTGACTGGTTATTTTGGGTTTCGGTTATATACGTAGGTATATTTGTTTCTATGATCGGTAGTAATAGATGGTCTAGATTAGAAGTCATTGTTATGAAAATGGTATCCAAAAAGGTAGGCGCGCCTGTGGGGCTGATCAGCTAGCAATGTCAGGAGAGAAAAAAAATCATAGTTACGAAAAGGTATTAAAATGGCTTCATTTCTACGGTACATTCGGGCAAGTAAACCTAAATGTTTAAGTTGTAGGTTTACCAGCACCAGTATGTAACATATTTTCATCCTTTTTTTCCTGGGTGTATAATGTATTGGGGTGTATTCAACTTAGTTGCAATATATTTTTATTATTAGTGTATGTAAACTATATGCGATGAATGTGCTGAAATCTATTTTGTTTCTTTATATACATTGTTGAGGATATCCAATCAGGTTCAAAACTTTGAATCAATAATGGAATATTTGTTTAACATGACTAAATATATACGCTACAGTCATTGATTGATCAAGCATTTGAAGAAATTGAGACTTAGAAATCATAAGTAGGCGCATACGTGTAAAAAAGGAAAAAGTTCTCAACAAAATATACGAAGAATCAAGTATCTACGTTAAAGTAGAATAACAAAACTAAATTGTGAAAGAATAGACAATTTAGTGGTCATTGTTTGGGTGTGTGTATTTTTCTTATTTTTGACCTTTCTATGCTAAAAATTGAAATGGATTGGTAGACCGAAATAGCAAGGAGCAACCTGCAAAGGGACATACCAATGGCACCAGAAACGGCTGCAACACCTTCATTCAATGCAAAACTCGTTGAAGCAAACGAGGGAGTAATATAGCACCCTACAAACATAACACAAATCGAGAAAAGCACAAACATGAATACAATAAGGCTAAAATAAAAGACGATAAAAAAAATGTATGAGCATACCAGTAGATGGGGTGCTCAACATATCATCCATTTTCCTCTTTCCTTTTCCGTTGACAGATGCATCTAAAGAAGCTGACCGAAAACGGTATGACGCCCTTGCGTGTAACGGGTCCGGCTCATTTATCGTTATACCATGCGATGATGGAGGCGACATACCCATGACATCCTCCCCGTTAACAGGGCTTTGAAAAACATTCTGAGTACAGTGGAATGAATCAACAACATCTACCGGAGAATCAATCAAGTGTATGTAGTTTTGAAAATTACCAGAAGACACGTATTCCACACCCACATCAGCAACAGGACTAACACACCCATCCTGGTCCAACACCTGACCCCTATGGGTTCTACGCACAACTTTGCTTTTGGTTTGCATACTTAAGCAAATAGACTAGAGGCAACAAAATACAGGTAAAACACATACAACATGCATCTATAACAACATGTATCACAAAACTATAACAATTAAAAAAACATTTCCAAAAGAAGCCGCATAATGTTGATGAATGAAAGCACCCAAGTATACACACCAACAAAGCAACCACTATGAGCAGTAATACACCGTGTGTCGGGAATCAGACTTTTGCAAGGTTATTGGTTGGAAGTCATAGAATAGCAATGAACTTTCTTCATTGTCTCGTTTTGGTACGTGAACTAACTTTTTCGTTGTTTCGTTTTGGTATGTGAACTAATTAAAAGATGTGCAATAGCAACGAAATTTTGTAAGTGTTCCAATTTGCACATTGATGATGTGTCATGTTATAAACGGTGACACATGCCAGACTTTCAAGTATGAAACGTTATCAAAATGTGCAAATTGAAACAATTATGAAAGTTCGCTGCTATAGCACATATTTTAATTAGGGCCTGTTTGGCAGGAGCTTTTTAAGGAGCTGTTAGCTTTTTGTTACAAAATAATCTCTTTTAAAATAAGTAGCTCTGTTTGGATACATTAACTTCAAGCTTTTATTTCAAACAAATAGCTCATAAATGAAAAGCTGATTCATGAAGCTTTTAAAATATCTTGGAGCTGTTAAAACTTTAAATTACTGATATACCCTCCAAACATTTGTTTAGAATTATAAATATGTCCTTTTATGTCATTTTACACTTTAAAATTACATTTAACAACTAACTTACCAAACACTTTTTTTGAAAAAAAGATACAGCTTGTAGCTCATGTTAACAGCTTTGCAGTTTACAGCTTACAACTTACAGTTAACAGCTTATAACATACAGCTAGTTTTGCCAAATATACCCTTAGTTTACAAACCAAAATTAGGTGGTGTTTGTTTGTGATATAATTGACTTAATATTAAAAAAATTGAACTCATTAAGTCATATAAAAACTATTTGTTTGTGACTTAATAGAGAAAGATGACTGAAAATATAAAGTAATAATAAAACTGAGGGTGTCTGCATTCTTAATTAGACATGACTTAATAAAAAAATTTAACAAACAAGCCCTTAATCTCTTTTACAATCAAATCAGGGAATTGGGTCCTCAGTTTACTCTTTGTGCGTCATGAGCAAGTTTTGTACAATTGTGATGTGATCGTTGAAGCATAGACGGAACTTGACAATTATTCTCGGGAGGGCCGAAATTATTAGAAGTTTTAATTAGCTTTTCTTTATTAAAACATAGACATGGTTATTTTCTACCTTTGGTTGTAATATTGGAAAATCTTTTGAGTCATAATACTGGAAATACATTTCAAAAGACCGGGTGCATTTAAGATGCATTTTGGAAAAATCGGTGTTTTTAAAAAAATGAACACTAAATCGAAAAAATCTATGGGGTTCTTGGGCACCCGCGGAAACTCCTAGCTCCGTCCATGCCTTTGATAGAATCGAAAGCAACCTCTCTACTTTTGGCAGGATAAGACTATCTGCATCTCATCCTCTCTCATACATCATGAAAAACGGTATTAACACCCATAACCCGTAAAAAAAAGTATACTTTTTCTTTGTAATTACTATGAACTTACAAATACAATAATTCCTAGAAAGACGTAGTAATTTGAATTTTTGGTAAAGACTTTGACTTTTGACGGGTCCGATTAAAACCCAGCCAAGACGTACAATCGATTCGACCCGAACTGTACTCTATTTCTGCATAAAAACCACTACGAAACCCCAAAATCAACCAAAATTATCCCAAAATGCGTATCAACATCACGTTAATACCAATCCTATTGTTACTAGTATTACTTCACAGTTATAGATGTGAAAAAGTGAAGCACAGTGAAGTAATAGATATAAAAAGTGAAAATGGTGAAGATGATGTAGTGTGGATTGTTCAGTTGTCTGATCTTCATTTCAGTGTTCATGATCCGCAACGAGCGGTCGAGTTTCGGAATTTTGTGACCGAGACTCTTGCTATGATTAAACCTGCTTTGGTTCTTATCACTGGTGATTTAACTGGTACTGTACTACTTTTTTTATTTTTAATTGGCATCTTTTGATTCAATTATAACCTAGTATTTATATAAATCTGCGTACCTGGCTATTGCGTTTTAAGATAATTGTTTCAAAAAGCAATAAGTCTGTCAGAAATTTTAAGGACGGGCTACCCTCATAGGTCCTTGGTTCGACCTCCTAACGAGAATTGAGGCCTTGCGGGGGCGTCTCATCCCTAAGACTTGTTTGCTCTGTATGGAGTGCCCCGTGGTTCCTCGAGTGCTAGCCGCAGAGAGGAATGCCATCAACTAGGGCGCTATTGGTCACTAACCACTTGCTAGCCGGACGCTCGGGCTCCGCGTTTCAAGTTCGTTATCCTAACCGTATCCTCTGCTCCACCGGGAGCCTGACCCCTTCTTCTATCTTATCTACTGCCTTGCTCCTCGGCTCCATACTGCTCCAGCCGCTCGCTGTAATAGCTTGCTTCTCGGGTGGCTCGCACCCAGGGTGGTGCAGCTGAGCCAGAGTAGGTCAGCAGTCGGCCTATCTTTCCGGGCGCACGCATAAAGCTACAAACAACTAGCTATGTTACCAAACGCTTTTATAAGGGGGTGATTGTTTAAGGCTTTACATATGTGGCTTACGAGCTTATTATTATTTTTTTCCAGCTTATATTTCTTTTTTCCTTTTCTTTTCTTTTTTTTTTTTTTTTTTTTTGAAATATAACCATCATTAACAAAACTAAGAACCGTACATATCAGTATATCACTCCTCGAAAGCGAGGTGAGTTCAGAAGGAAAAGAAACATCCCACATAATACATTGATTTGAAGAAAAAGCAAATTGAGCCGTCTAGTGAGCAACTTGATTGTTAATTCGATTGACCCATGAGAATGTAAGATGTATGTTCTTCGACCATGTGCGAATATCTTCAATAAGAGAACATAGGAACCAAGGCGGGATAGTTTCAGCTTATATTTCATAAGCCCCAATTTTACGGCTTATATTGAGACTTGTGGGCTTACATAAGTTTATTATGATACCGCTAGTTTTGCCAAACTTACCTTATTTGAGAATAATATTTATTTGAGGGACGGGATGTGCAGTGATTATAGTTGTTTCAAGGATTGACAGTGTTTGGATATGCAATTTTTTCAAGTGGAGAATTAGATGATCATCAAAGCTATAGGTGACAACTTCAAATTTGATAATTTTAGACCCTAAATGCTTGGAAAATTTACTATTCCATGTTCAAAAACCTGTTAGAATTTGGTGGATGGTCATTTGATTAAAGTTAGGTAACTTCACATTAAACCGTTAAAAATTGGTTTTCTCACCAACTATGATCATTTTGGCCCTAATTTATCTGAATCAGCTTTATTACCTTATAGATTCAAGACACCTCCTAAGAAAGAAAGTTATTTGGTTTATAACTAGTGATACAGCACCTTAGGTGGATAGTCTGTACCCAGCTAGTGACACGGTAACCACATGTTAGTATACATCCGTTCTGGATACTAAGATATCACCTCCCATTGTGTATGTTGTGTAGGATAATTTTTGACATGTTTCTACTAAAAACCCTTTCTCTCCCGACAAGATCGAACACTAGTTACTTTTATCCAATCGCTCAAACGAGATAATTGCATGTGCAAACACCTCCGTAGGATTAAATAGATGATCATTTTATTGAAGTTGGCTATAGCTATGTAAGTTGACGTTTAAGCCTTAATAATTGGTTTTCTTGTTGGCTTGTGGCAACTCCTTACCACCAAATATCGTCATTTTGGCCCATAAGTATAAGAATCAGGCAATCACCTATGGTACATCCAGGTTTCAGACACCTCTTAAGTCCTAAGAAGACAGGCAATCACATATAGTGACAGAAAATGACATGTTAGCATGGGTCCGTTATGCATACTAAGATATTCCCTCCCATTGTGTATGTTGCGTAGGATGAAATTTAAAATGTTCCTACTAAAAAAAACCTTCTTTCTCGAGTGCTTTTTAATGCAACTTAAAGAAAATTTGATAATCAGTTGATTATATATAGGGACAGCTAGGGAATCTACAGTATCTCATAATCAAGCTCTTTTACAGCAATCACTTACCTGTTTCCTTTTAAAAGTCTTATAAAGTTATTTACTCATTTAATTCGTATCAGATGGTAAAAGCAAAGATCACTTAATAATGAAGCAGAATGAAGAAGAATGGGTGGAATACCAGAAGACAATGGAAAATGTTATAACGATGAGTGGTCTTGATAAAAGCGTATTTTATGATCTTAGGGGAAATCATGATAATTTTGGTGTGCCTGTCGTGGGTGGTGCTTTTGATTATTTTTCAAACTATAGCATCAATGGCCAATTGGGAAGAAGTCACTCTGTCAATAGTGTTACTCTGCAGGTTAGTTTATATTTCAAGTGTCAATTTTGGTACATTTTGCAATCTTATATAAAATTTGTTGATAGCCTGTTAAAATGCATATTATTTCCTTTCAGAGTAGCAATCGGAATCACCTATTTGTTTCATTAGACAGCCCAATGTCCACCGGCTTACGAGGCCCCACAAATCTTTTCGGGCATCCCACTGACCAACTGTTGTCTGAACTCAACTCGCATCTCTCACAGTGGGATTCCACGTCAGCAAAACCATTAACTAAGATTGCTTTCGGGCATTTTCCACTTTCATTTTCAGCACCCTCAAATTCTAAAAGAACACTAAAAGAAATTTTCCTTAAGAACTCCATAACCGCTTATCTTTGTGGGCATCTTCATTTAAAATTTGGTAAGAATTTAAAGCGACACCATGAAGTGGATAATGAAACGTATCACAGCCTTTTCCAATTGAATATGCATCAAAGGGGTTCATCAAGTAGCACGAACTGTTCAAATGGAGGTCAAACGGTCAATGAATTTTGGGAATTGGAAATGGGAGATTGGAGGAAAAGTCGAGCTATGCGTGTTATGGCAATTGATAAAGGTCGGGTCTCATTTATTGACACTGATCTAAAAATGGGAGCTAAAAAGATGCTGGTATTGCCCACATATCCGTTGGATTCCCGCTTTATGTCAACAACTGTGATGAATAAATACAAATGCGAGTCAATGGAGGATACATCTCATATTAGAGCCTTGGTGTTTTCTTCAAGACTAATTACATCAGTAAAGGCAAAAATATACGACTCAAGTCATGGGCATCTTGATATGGTTCTAGATGCTCCTATGGCTAAAAAAGAAAATCTATACACTGTCCCATGGAACTCTAAAGCTTTCATGGATTCATCTCCAGATAGATACTTGTTACAAATCGAGGCAATTGATATTAATGGTGATATAAGTTTGACTGAATTGATGCCTTTCTCAGTAAATGGTTTTCATTCTCACCTGTCATGGACATGGATTGAATTTTTTGTCCTGGGGATTCAATGGTCAGAACTATACTACCCAATATTATTTTCTTTTTATTTCTCTGTTTCTATTGCCCTTCTGCTACCAAAAATTATCATTTCTGTAGAGAACACGCAGTACACGTATAAATATTTCAAGGCGAATAAAAGCCTTGCAAATGGTCTGACATGGGTTTTTGCTGAGGTGGATAACATCCCGTTTTTGTGGAAAATGATGTTAGCATACTTGCTTTATCTTCTACTCTGTCCATGGGTTTTAGGTAAAGTTTTTACTGAAGGTAGTGATAGGGGATACATGACATATAAAGGGTGGGTTGTAAATTTTGATGATATTAAAAATTTGGAGTTCATTGGATTCCCGGATATAATGGTGGTCGTCGTTAATCATCTATATTTTGTGGTATTACCGACTATTTTAATAATTGGAGCAGTGGCTGCTGAGAGATCAGTGTATCAAGATCATGTTCATTCACTCTCGGGTAAGAAAAGAGACGACGATCATGGTGTATATAATGAAAGATCTAGGTCAAAAAGTGGGAATATTTCAAAGCAGTTGCGGAAATGGGCTCGGGGTATTCTCGTAATTTTGTCTTTGGCTGTTTGTTGGAAGCATTTTAAGGTATGCATCATTTGACCAGTAACTTGAGGTGGCAATTTTATCTTGTGTATTTATAAATGGGTTGATTTTGGTTGTGTTTTATCCTGAAAGGGGTCTCTTAAAACAATTTAAGCTAAACAGGGAACGAAGTAATCTTGTTGGAAATCACTCAGTTTTTATTTTTTATGCATACGAGACCTTCTACATTCATTTATATTCAGACTTTGATTACATGGTTTTTAACCATATTTAGCACGGTAATTGTTCCTTTTTTTTCAAAGAGATAAAAAAGTGTTCGCGGGTCTACCAAACCCAACCAGACCTCGTTTCGAATGCTACTAAAAGATGACCTGCTTCAACTTGAGTTGACCAGTTACCCAGTCTGCCTATCTTGCAACCTCTAGTAAAAATCTTTTAACTAATAATTGAATACTAAATTATGTGCTTAAAAAGTTTTTTTTGAGCTTTTATGAATACTCAGAACTTCCACAAGTTGCTAATATATTGCTTTATAGTCTCGTTATTGTTATTAAGCTTATGGTTTTCTCTTCTCGTTTTATTTTGCAGAATTGCCGGGCTCTCATGAAAGCTTACGAGATGAACCCATTGGTGCATTTTCCATTTTATAGCTTCGCAGCCCCATTTTTATTGGCTTATGTATTTTACAAGACAAGAAGACTATGATCCCTTCGCTTCTTAACCCCCTTCAGCTTGATGGGAATTTAGCATGTAAGGTTTGTCACCTTCTTACAGGATGGACTTAATTCAGGTCCGTATGATCTTGATATATGTTTGTAACTAAATACAGTTGTTGGAAAGCAAATTACTAATAGTGGAACTAGTTTTTGCTGTTCAAAGATAATTATACATGGAAAAAAGACTCATTAGCAAATAGGTGTTTGATTTCGTAATCTCTTTTTAAGCATATGTAACTTCTGCGTTAACTCTCTTAATCTTAGATTCTTCTTGACCTGTGAATGAGATTCAGAAATTTGAAATCTGATCGAATGTGAGGAGCATTTGGGGAACTTTAGTCCCCATCTTGATTCATTTTGATGCTTTTAAGATCATTTAGGTTCGTACTGGTGTAACGGGTGTATCAAACTATTGGGTATGCATGTGGTTGTGTCTTTTAATGTCTACGTATAAGCAATTTGGTACGTTTGGTCTACTTCGTACGTTAAGGTACATTTGGATCTTTATCGGATCATTTAGGTATATGTATCTCCTTTTGTCAGCGTGAGATATGTCTCATTCAAGTACATCTAGATCAACTTTAGGCACACTTGTATCTTTCTATGCGTTTCAAGTACATTTAGGCATTGAGGTAAAGTGGGATATCATTGAGGAAATGTGAGCAAAATATATTCGACAACTTTTTTTTTTTTTTTTTAGTTTATTTATCTTAATATTTTTTTTAAGAAAATTAAAAAGATTTCTTTTTCATCAAATGTTGTTTCTAAAATTACTCAATCTTTTTCATCAAATGTTGTTTCTAAAAGTATAGATAGTAATACTTAATAAAAGATTTAAAAAAAAAAAAACTTTGTGCGTGCATGGGTATTATAACTAGTAATTATTCAAAATAAAAATATTCTCGAATACAAGCTTTACAACTTTACAAGAGCAAATACTTCATAAGTTTCAAAGTAAAAGTAAAAACATATTACAACATGACCACACTTTTGATCACCTGGAAAACATTTTATGCATATCATCATAAACCATATTCCTGAGTTCACTCAAGAAACAGCCACCATGACCCAAAAACCAACAATGAATCCAGACGCGACGCTAATAATCAATCCCCAATCCACTCCATGTGACCCATTGTCTTCTTCATGATCTGTATCAGGTGTTTTAATTGAACAAGGCTCACTGAGGGGATCTCCACAAAGTTTGTTGCCAACAAAGCACAATTCATTTAAGCTCTGAAGTTGTGAGTACTTGATGGGATTTTTCCAGTCATATGAGTTCAAGCTTGACAAGCTCATAGGAAGTTCCCCTGAAAGCTTGTTAAGTGACAAATCAAAAGATTCAAGTTCTTTCAAGTCTCCAATCTTCTCCAGGATCCTTCCAGTCAAATGACTCCTCGATAAATTCAAC
Source organism: Artemisia argyi (assembly GCA_030686995.1). Taxonomy (NCBI): domain Eukaryota; kingdom Viridiplantae; phylum Streptophyta; class Magnoliopsida; order Asterales; family Asteraceae; genus Artemisia; species Artemisia argyi. Next base: position 168,351,452 of record CM060693.1, on the reverse strand, counting down.
GATTTTAACTTGATGAGGGTTGTTAGCTCACTTGGAATGTGGCCGACAAGTTTGTTATTTGAAAGGTCTAACAACCTCATGAGTTTAAGAATACTGTTGTACATGTACTCGTGACCCTTCATCACCAATGGAACGCTAAAGAAAACTGTTCTGCTACTTGCATAGATTATAAAATGATCATCTGAAATAGTTTCTTTCCTAGAAAGGACACTAAAGTTGAAGCATTTTGGAATATCGCCCATCAGCTTGTTATTGGAAAGATCCAATATTTGAGTACTGTGTAAGATAACAAACCTCGTGTGGAATCTTTCCAACAAACTTGTTGGATCTAAGGTTGAGAAGTCTCAAAGAAGAGAGAGTTTTGTCCCAACCCCAGATGGAATGCTTCCAGAAAGTTCATTTCCACTAAGATCAATGATCTCTAAGTCGGTCAGGTTCAGTAGAGAAGCAGGTATTTCCCTTCTAGCTTGTTCCCACGCATGATCAATGATTCTATTTTACACATACGACCCAATGTTCTTGGAATCCCACCGGAAAAATTATTATTTTCCAAGTTTAAGTATGACAAACTCTGCCACTTTTCCCAGCACTCAGGAATGACACCCGAACACAATAAATGATGTACCGATCCAACAAATAAATTATCTGATAGATCCAAAACATTTCGAATTTAACCCTTTAAGATATCAGGTAATTTCCCCCCAAACCTGTTAGAGCTTAAGTCGAGTAAGTTAAGTGCAGGGATACCCGACAGATTTAACGTAACTTGCATCTGATTTTTTGACATATCTAAAGACAGTAGATTGGGGAATGATCTCCAAAATGACTCAGGTATATATGGGTGAAGAAATATTTGTGTTGCTTATCCCCAAATATTCTAAATCCCTCTGTGATCGAAGCCATGATGGAAATTGAGGCCCTAAGCTCCAAGAGTTCAAAATTAATCTCTGCAACTGGAAATGGGAATCCAGTTTGCAAGGCGCAGCCTTAGGATTAAGTTGTTTCCTCCTCCAGCTAGAACTTTCAAGCGCACTAGTGTGACGAACTGGGTTTCTGTTACGACAGCTGTCAGAAAATTGGGAGAAAATCTTAATTGTTCCAACTTTGAAAGTTGACCTAGGCTATTAGGAAGGCTGCCATTAAATTGGTTTCTGAAAGATCCAACCTTTTCAACAATGAAAATCGTCTAATTGATTCAGGAAGACTGCCATTTAGTTGGTTATCATAAAGATATAAAACCTCCAACACTGATAATCATCTAATCCATAATGGAATAGGACCAGTAATTTGATTCTCAGATAGAACTAGGTGCTTCATATGCATGAGTTTTCATTTTCCAATCCCATTTTCCAGAAATCGTTTTATATCTTTATGGATGCACGAGACCGTAATGGAATAGGACCACGTTATTGTAAACTAAAAAACGAGTGAGTGTTATTGTCTTTGTGATCAGTCAATATGAGTGCTCTTTCATTTTCTTATTTCTCTTCTTGCTACTTGTGCTTCTTGTTGTGGCCTTGTTTCATTTATGCTTATCTAATCAAAACTCTGATGATGTATTATGCATCAAAGAGGAGAGGCAAGCACTTCTCCAGTTCAAACACCATCTCATTGACGAAGGCGACCGGCTTTCTTCTTGGGTTGATGAGAAGAACGATTTCTGGTCCTATTCCATTATGGTCTCGTGCATCCATAAAGATATATAATCATTATGGATTGGAAGACTGCCATTTAGTTGGTAATCATAAAGATATAAAACCTCCAACACTGATAACGTCCAACATGGGGATGTGCATCCAAGAGATAACTGTTAGAAAAATGAAGTTCGGCCAAAGAAAGGAGGGTGTTGATCACCTCAAACAAGTCCATTGCTTTGCTAAGGTCTACCCAACTCATATCCAGGTGGCGCAACAAACTGGTTTTTGACAACCACTCCATATTCATCACCCTTGTGTTTTCAGCCCACCAATCTTGAAAACTTCCTAGACAAAGGGTGTGCAATTCCGAAATATTACCCAATTGAGGAGGGATAATTCCACTAAAATTGGAACTCGAGAGGTTAAGATACCTCAAGTTTCCAAGAGAACCAATGAATTCAGGAACTTGGATTCTTCCAAAATTATTGCAGCTCAAGTCCAAATTCTTTAGTTACTTGAGATCCAATAAGGATGGACTTAAATCCCCTTTCAACTTTTGCTTTGAGGCTTCTTCGAGTTCTTTTTGTGAGAAACTGACCATGGCCTTCAAGTGCACGAAGATGAATCTGATGAACATGACCAGTCATGTTATCACAAACAATACCAGACCATTTGCAGCAATCGTTCTTCTCATCAACCCAAGAAGAAAGCCGGACGCCTTCGTCAATGAGATGGTGTTTGAACTGGAGAAGGGCTTGCCTCTCCTCTTTGATGCATAATACATCATCAGAGTTTTGATTAGATAAGCATAAATGAAACAAGGCCACAACAAGAAGTAAGCACAAGTAGCAAGAGATTAGAAAATGAAAGAGCACTCATATTGGTTGATCACAAAGAGAATAACACTCACTCGTTTTTTAGTTTACAATAACGTGATGTACGTAGGAGTTCAATTTAAACTGAACTTTTTATGAGTGACGGGTTGCTTTCAATTTGCTGTAACGAGTGGGTTCATATTTGGAAAATAAGTAGCATGGTCCCTAACTTAACTTTCATGAAAATTTACAAACTAATTTATGTGGACACAAGACACACAAGTAGGATATCTTTTTGAACAAGTGAGTAACATCATACATTTATTTCCAGCTCTTTATTTATTTATTTATTTTTTTCTTCTCTGTATGCAACAATTTTTATTGGCTGGAGATAATTTAGTGATTGTGTGGGCTGACTCAAAATGTCAAGTCATTCCCACCCATCCACAACCTAAAGTAAACCATTCCGGCTATAATACAAAAGTCCTATAGAGTTTGACAAATGGAAGGTAGATAATGATATTCTAAAGAGAGTTTACTGGGTAAAGAGGAAGACTTTAGACTTTACCATATTTGAGTTATGTATTAGACTATTGGTTATTTGGTTAAGAAAAACTGTTTTGAGTATTATAATATCAAAGAAAACTTCAGGAAATTTATATCATTGATTATTATAGGCCACAAATGCAATGGTACACCGTGCCGGGTCGTTCCGAAATGAGCCTACCCCCTTACCAAATTTTAGGGACCTAGCGAGTACCGGAGAGTTCCATTCCTGGTAAGTATGTGCTTGCCATTAGATAACAGAATAAATTACACTTTCTCAATTCTCATCTTGATTTCAACAAAAGAAAGTTGGTAAATCAAAGTGTATGGAAAAACGAAATATGTCGGAACTAGCCACCAAATATAGAACTATATTTGAGAAATTAAATCACCTATCGAAATATTATAGGAGCCATGAGGAAAGTAAGTGGTAACTCTATTTATACCATACTTGCCAAGCGCTGTCTTTCATTGCATATAGTAAAATCAACGTACACCAAAATAAAAACATACAGCAAAATATGATTTTCAAGACAGATACATTCAAAACTTTAAACAGATGCATGTGATACAAAACAAACAAGATCATAACCAAAGGAGATTCTTAGAATTACCAAGCTCAAAGCATAAGTATCGACAACATGTGAAAAACAAAGGTGAAAAAAGGTTTGTTTTGTCATTTTCTGTTAAATGTTACTCGTATAAATTTTACTGCTGTATATATAATCAACAATTAAAATAGCATACTTGTTTTATCTTCTACTATGTCCATGGGTTTTAGGTAAAGTTTTTACTGTAAGGTGGTGATAGGGGACATGACATATAAAGGGTGGGTTGTAAATTTTGATGATATTAAAAAGTTGGAGTTCATTGGATTCCCGGAAGTAATGGTGGTCGTCGTTAATCATCTATATTTTGTGGTATTACCGACTATTTTAATAATTGGAGCAGTGGCTGCTGAGAGATCAGTGTATCAAGATCATGTTCATTCACTCTCGGGTAGAGACGATCATGGTGTATATGATGAAAGATCTAGGTCAAAAAATGGGAACATTTCAAAGCAGTTGCGGAAATGGGCTCGGGGTATTCTTGTAATTTTTTCTTTGGCGGTTTGTTGGAAGCATTTTAAGGTATGCATCTTTGACCAGTAACTTCAGGTGGCAATTTTATCTTGTGTATTTATAAATGGGTTGATTTTGGTTGTGTTTTATCCTGAAAGGGTCGCTTGAAATGATTTAAGCTAAACAGGTAACGAAGCGACCTTGTTGGAAATCACTCAGTTTTTATTTTTAATGCATACGAGACCTTCTACATTCATAGACTCGATTCTGGTCCGTTGATCTTGATATATGTTTGTAACCAGATACAGTAGTTTGAAAAGCAAATTACTAATAGTGAGAACTAGTTTTTGTTGTTTAAAGATAAATATACATGGAAAAGGTACTCATTAGCAACTAGGTAAGTTTAGCTTCGTAATCTCTTTTTAAGCATATGTAACTTCTGTGTTAACTCTCTTAATCTTAGTTTCTTCTTGACCTGCAAATTAGAATTTGGTACCTTTAGGTCCCATCTTGATTCATTTTGATGCTTTTAACATCATTTAGGTTCGAACGGGGTGTAATGGGTGTATCAAACTATTGGGTATGCACGTGCTTGCATCTTTTAATGTCTATGTATAAGCAATTTGGTGCGTTTGGCCTACTTCATGTACGTTAAGGTACATTTGGATCTTTATCGGATCATTTGGGTATATGTATCTCCTTTTGTCAGCAATACATCCAAGTACATCTAGGTAGGCACACATGTGTATGTTTCTATGTGTTTCGAGTACATTTAAGTTGTGTTCTCGAGTTAACTTTATAAAAGAAAAGAAGAGATAGGAGAGAAAAGAAAGGTTGAGAATCTACTCTTCCTTCCTCTTCTTTCCAAAATTGGGCGGAACATTTTACAAAAAAAAAAAAAAAAAAAAAAAAAAAAACAACAAAAAACAAACTATATCTTCCTTTCTCTTCTTTCCACTTCTTTTCTTTTCCATATAAAAAATCTTGAGAACACCATATATTTCAGTTTCTTTCCGATTCTTTTCCTTTCTCTTGTATTTCTATATCAAGAACACAACGTTAGGTACTGAAGTATGTCTCATTCAAGTACATCGGAATAAGTTCCTTCAAAATGAGAAAAAGAAAATTCCAAAAGTAGCCCAGATGCCCAGCGGTCCTCCCTTTTCGAGACCAGAGAAAAAAAAATTCTTAAAATAGCCCAGGGCGACCTAGCAATTGGGTAATCATCTTAATAACATGACACTTATCCAATTTTTTAAGTACACAAAGTACAAGAGGTACCGGGCGACTTGGTTTTTTTTGGCAACTTGTACTTTGTGCGACTTAATTTTTGTCTTTTAGTGAAAAAAAGTGGGACACATGTCAAGCATATAAAGTGGTTGCCCAATTGTCAAGTCGCCTTATACTATTTTGGGATTTTTTTTCCCTGGTCTAGAATAGGGAGGACTATTGGGCATTTGGGCTAGGAATTAGCTCAACGAGAAATGTTAAATTTCTATTATGACTTTATATGTCTTGCCTCATATTATTATATATACTAAAAGGGGAACTTCTACTATAGCAAATCACTGTAGCTACAGTGGACGAAATAGTGTTCATGTGCATTTTAGTCCCTGGGGTGAAACTGTTGTTGCAATATAGGTCCTTTGAGGACTAACGAAGAAACACACTGGGGACTAACGATGCAACACGTCGAGAATTTTAGGGACTTTTTACGTAAAAAAATATTATTTCTAGAATTATTTTGTACCTAACGAATTTACAAAAATGGTCCCTCAGGTTAGCTGTAAATAGCATCGTTAGTCCCCCGTTAGCGATATTTTGCAAATTTAGTCCTTAATAATTTTTTTCCCAATCGTTTTATTTCGATTTTATATTAGACACAACATTCTCGCAGCAACGCGCGGGTGCCCCATTCGTTTTCTCCTATAAACTATATTCGACAACCATAATATTGTTTCCAAAATTGACAACCTTTTTTTCTTAGAAAATTAAAAAGATTTCCTTTTCATCAAAAGTTGTTTCTAAAATTAATCAATCTTTGCCATCATGACTTAAATCCGTCCAAGCCGTGTTATGGGCGATGCCTTTGCTTGAATGTTGTTTATAAAATCGACCATTTAAAAGAGACCTTGTTTTCATTTAATGACAACATTATTAGTTTCTAAAAATAACATGCTATTTTTCGGAAACAAAATTGTTGCTAGTTATTACTCGGATAGAGCGTTCTACTTTCGTCCCATGTTTTCACAATCTTGTTGTAAATTTTTGTAGTCGCTTTGCAAGTCTTCGGTCAAAAACATCATTTTTTCCGGTTCCAGCTTGAGCATTTTGATTTCTTCTTTTGGAGATGAACGACAGTCTTCACCACACCGTTTTGATTTCTTCATGATTTGAGTTATCGTCATTCACTTTTTTATTTATCATAAATTTATTTCATCAAAATAGAATTTATATAGAAGGCAAACAAGCAACAAGCTGCGCCGCTAGCCCTTTTTAGATTGCAAAGCTAACTCTTTTAAAACTACATTTGTGGATCTATGTGTCATAACATAATTGTTCATAACTCGTTGGACTCTGTTGAGTAGTTCCACCGCCACAAGTGCAAGGAAACCATGTTCATTTTCACTTGCTCCGTAAATAAAACCATGTTCATTCACTTTTTGATGATTTATCTGCATTATTGTTGCCCTTAGCTTCACTTGCTCCGTAAATAAAACATGTTCATTTTTCATTAAGAGTTTCAACTAACATGTGCTTCATTATTCTAAAAGTTAGATAACAAGAAGAGTTAGGAAATAAATTATGAAAACATTTATGCTACTTTTTGTTACGAACAAAATAGGCGATGAATAAAAATGGGAAAATGGCAGGAAAAGACATCATACTTCTCACTTTTTGTCATTGTATAGCGTCCTTTTTTTTTTGAATTTGGCACTAACCTTTTTAAATTGTGTCATTGTATGTACTTTGCGACTTTTTCAGCCGTGAAATGATCATTTTACCCCTAAAAATTTTGAAAAAAGTAGGGGTAAAATGGTCACAAAGTACACACAATAGCACGATTTAAAAAGGTGGGTACACACAATGACACGATTCAAAAAGGTTAGTATCAAATTCAAAAAAAAAAAAAAGACGCTAAATACAATGACAAAAAGTGACAAGTATAATGTATTTTCCTGCTATTTTCCCAATAAAAACTGAGGAAATGATGACAAACTTCACATGAATAAAAAAGTTTATGTATACCTTTTTTATTTTATTTTATTTTATTTATTTTATTTTATTTTTTCACATAAGAGAAAAAGAATAATTATTTTTGGCGATTAGTAATCATTTTTTGTCAGTTTTTCTTAGAATTTTGAAAATCTTGTCTTATTTTTATTATTATTATTATTATTATTATTATTTTAATTTATCAATACTCATTTTGTCCTTTTTATCATTTTTACACTTTCTGCTAGTTCTACTCTTTTTACATAATCCTCATCCTAACCACTAAGGGTCTGTTTGGTTCACAGAATGTTTTTGCACCGAATGGAATCTGTCAAAAGGATTGGAATCTGACGGAATTGTAATTTGAAGGAATTAGAATCTGTTATGCGTTTGGTTGTCAGGAATTGAATTCAACTCCTTTCTTGTTTACTGTTTGGATTGTGTATATCTTGGCGAAAATGGAATGTAATTACATTCAAATGACCAACATACCCTTTCACCAAACTAATTAGCTATCAGCTTATTCTTTCATAATAGCATACTCAGATTGTATCATTATGGCTTCAAAATGTAAAACAAAAAGAGAAGTATCTTGTACGTGAAAAATTTTTGACCAACAAAAATATATTAATAGCCAAATCTTCCAAGTCTCAAAACAAAAGCCAAGTAAATTACCGTAAAAAGTACTTGCAAAATGATAAAAGCAACTTATGTATCTCAATCTTAAAATCACGTGCAAAATAATAGAGCAACTAAAGTATCATGATATCCATATCATTCTTCCAACATAAGCTTCACAAAATTGGTTCGTTCATCACCTTCCAAATTCCAAAAAGTTAGCACGGCTTCCGGCTCACGCATTATCTTTCGACTAGCTTTGAATTTGTCCAGGTTAGTCATTGATTGAATTTTTGAGATTTCAGAACTTATTAGTGATGTTTTGTTTTGCAAATCCACTTCCGCTTTTAAAGACTCGTTCATAGTGCTTGATGCTTCCCGAAGTTCTTTTCCAAGTAAAGCTGCTGCATTAGTGATTCCTTCAACAATCGGATCAAATCGACTTTTCCTTTTCTTAGAACGAGCACTTGAACCCTGGTCACTTTGCACATTGGTCGTGGTACGTGTAGTATGACTTATATCCACCGGGTCATCAGTTATGTATTCCAATTGTTGGGAGTCTTCTTCTACATTTGCATCAGTTTCCATCTCGATGGGATCTTTTGCTCCATTGCCTTGAGCTCTATCTTTCCCAAAAACAATACACAAGTCTTCAAAATGTGGAAACGGTTTATTTCTCCATTTGCTAGCACCTTTGTGAACCTATTATATATAGCAACGATATAAGTAAAAAACAAATCTTAACATTTATCGTGTAATAACATAGGCAAGTTAATTTACGTAACGCGATGTAAGTTTCCCAAACATTTGGTTCAGCTGTCACACATTGTTTGGCACTATCGTAACCAAAACCACTTGTGTTATTACCATTCAACATATCATAAACGAATTGCCAATCTTTTTTCATTGTTCTAATTCTTGATTCAATATGGGGTTTACCCATAATACCCGCATGTGGGAGTGATTTTTTTATCTCATGTTCTAGATGTTGCAAGTATCCTGATTTAAAACCGTTATCGGCTTTATATCCTCCAGAGTTTGCCATATTCACCAATGCTTCCACAAGGATATTTTCTTCAATAATTGTCCAACTCCTGTAGTTTCTTCCTTTCTCCGTCATACCTATATTACTTGAGCAAATTTTAGAGAAAAAAAAATCACATAACATGTTGAAAAAATTAAACTAGTGAAAAACAAGTCAAAGTTTTATTATTAAAAAGTAACAATAAACATTTGTTTATAACAGTAATAAGATAAAACAACTACTAAACATGAATTATGAGTTTGCACTCCAAGATTCAAACATAGTTTGTGCTAAGTTATTTCTAAAGGTAGTCCACTCAGTCGAGGTCCCAATGGAAGTGATATTGGCATCATCTCCACCTCCATCGTCTCCGGTTCCCTCGTCAAGTTCTCAAATGGATCAACTGTCATCTCTTGCCTTATATAATTATGAAGAAGACAACATGCCATTATAATCTTATTCTTAAGATCAAACGGGTAATACGAGTTGTCTCTTAAAATTCCCCATCTTGCCTTTAAAATACCAAAGCATCTTTCTATAACGTTTCTTGCAGATGAATGTCTCATGTTGAATAATTCTTTTGGCGTAGTTGGTTGGTGTCCATCACGCCAATCATTTAAATGATACCTTTGACCTCTAAAAGGGGCGAGAAAACCTTCTCCATTTGTATATCCCGCGTCTACCAAGTAATAACCTAAAAACTTTATCTAGTTAATACATCATCAATATGTAACACAATGTTATATTGATGTTAATACATACCAGGTCTTGGGACCTTTAATCCATGAGGCCTAAGGAGTGCATCCCGGAGTACTCTACCATCAGCCGCTGACCCCTCCCATCCCGTTAATACATAAATAAACTGCATATCTTGTGAACACACCCCTAACACGTTTGTAGCGATATCATTCTTTCTTGTTCTAAATCTAGGCTTGTCTTCGAGTGGCACTAAGCACTTTATGTGTGTTCCGTCTAAAGCTCCTAGACAATTCTATGCATCATGAAAAAAGAAGTGAGGATTATATTTTAACAGGTTACCAATTAAACCTAAACTTTAAGAATAATTATTATATATACCTTGAACCACTTCCACCTATGAACAGTCGAGTTCTCGAGAACGGGTTCGGGTTTCTTTAGCAAATGTGGATGTAATCTTATCACCGCATTGCAAACCCGAGTAAAAATTCTACTAATTGTTTCCCCCGAACGATGAAAACGACAAATGATGACACGATTCTTAACATTATGTGCAATAATGTGAAGAAAAATTGCAACTTGTTCATCAATATTCACATGTCTACTTGCTCGTAAGCCACCTAATCTCTCAAGCATGTCACACAACTTCGCAAAACATCTTCGTGTCATTCTAAGTTGTGATATACACATAGTGTCACTCTCGTAAGCATATCTATGTACTATCAAGTATCTATCCAAATTTGGCGAAAGGCTTCGGATATGTGGTTTATCACTTCTGTATTTCAACATCAGCATACAAACAGTAGTAAAGAACCATACAAGTGCTGTCATAACTTGGTTCCAAAATGCAATAATTATTAGCTTTCTCTTATGCCTACGCCTGCATGTTGTTAAACCAAGTCGCGACATTTCCTGCTCATAGTTCGTAACAATCACTATCGTCAAACAAGAGCTATAATATGTTGATTAAATTACTGTTTAATTACACCTCTTGTGATTGTAGAGGCTGATGACGTATAATCTATATATGGGCCACGAGCCCAAATGATAAACATTACTAAGGCCCAAAGCCACCATGTGTGGGCTATTATGACTTGGGCCGCACCAATAAAAGGAATGGGCTCACATAAGCCCAAGCCCAACTAAACTACATATACGGTTTAGGTAAGGATCTTCTATCTATGGAATAGATATCCTTACCCGGATAAGCACCATGTGTGCGAAACGTAAGGAGCACGAACCCTACAAGGATTCTGCGCCTATATAAGGAATGACACAACTCTCATTCAAGGTACGATTCACAAAACCCTAAACTCTTTACGAGAACCCTAAATCGATTACTTACTCTCACGCCGGAGTCTAATCATGGGAGACAATCCCACGATAAGCCTAACGGTGTTGTTTATTTTCTTAGTGCGCAGGTTACAAGCATTAAGAAGCGAATTGGTACGAGAGCAAGAGCCCATAATCAGGAACGCCCAACTTTTGTATCAACAAGTGGCGCCATCCGTGGGACCCTACTAAGAACTAAGAACTAGAATGACGAAGAATAAGAATTCAAGCCAGCGGACTCCGCAACCAGAAAAACGTAACCCCCAGAGGAAGAATCAACAAGATTCGACCCCTAGGCAGGTTGCTGGAACAACCAGCGCACCTGGTCACCAAGAGGCAGGGACAACCCAACCTCTTCCAGCGGTAGAACTGCCTATAAGGACTACCCAAACCACCACAGTGGTCCCAAGCGTTGAGGAACTCCAGCGCACTCTCTTTAATACTCTTCACCAAACTGTACCTACAGTGGACAACACTGTACCACCGGGCGCGCCTAACCGAGAAAGGGCACCCAACACTGAGGCAAATATTCTTGCAGCAACTGAGGACACACCTGACTTAACATTGGGAAATTTTGTATCCCAAAACTATGAAACTCTGACTGCTCTCATGCAAGAAGAAGCAAGAAGAAGGTCGAGTGCGAGCCTTCAAGCCCGGCTCAATTTTGGTCCTGAACGCGAACCATCACCACCTCGCCACCCATGAGGGAGACGTGTAGATAACGAAAAACGTACTACTATCCACGATAGGTTGGGTACGACGTCTGATTCACAGTACTCAGCGGAATATGAAGAAAGTGAAAGGCGCACCAATGTTCACTCCAGACTTGGCAGTCGAGGGATACAAGACCGATTAGGACCTCATCATTCACCAAGCCAAGGGTCCTCCAAATCTGGGAGTAAGAGAATTCACGACAGGTTGGGGAAAAGAATGTCCCCAAGTGAAAGCCCCTCAAGCTCTTCTTCTGAAAGAAGCCAGCGCAAGCGCCGAAAAAGAAACTGCTCTTCCTCCAGTGACTCCTCGGACAAAGAAACAGGACACTGGAAGTCAAGAGGCAGACGTCGCGAAGAAGAAAATGAAGACATGTCTCTTCCATGGCGTCGCCAGAAAGTTGATGCGTTTACACGACGCATCAGCGATTACTCCGACAATAAAAGGAGGCGCATGCCCACTAACGTAAAAACATATGATGGAACCGGAGATCCTGATGATCTCCTAAAAGTTTTCGAATCAGCTACCACTATCGAAAACTGGCCACAGCCTATGTGGTGCCATATGTTTAATTCTACGTTGGTAGGGAACGCGCGCACATGGTTTAGCAAACTCCCACGATGGAGCATCGGTGGGTTTAAAGAATTACGGAAAGCATTTCGTCTCAACTTCACCCAAAGAAAGAAGTGCGCTAAGAATCTTGTTGAACTAGCCAGAGTAAAACAGCGCCAAGGGGAATCAACCAGCGCTTTTATGGAACGCTTCAAGGATGAGTGCATACAGGTCAAAGCATGTCCCGAAATTCTTAAAATTTCATGGTTCATGAATGGAATTAACAACCCAGAACTTATCCGGAAGCTAAATGACAAGGTTCCCCAAACTTTCGATGAGCTAACAAAGCGCACCAGGTCCTTCATACAAGGAGAAGCAGCTGTTGCGGACAGCAAAAAGGGTTACTCGAATTATAGGCAACAAGAACAGCCTCGGAGACAATCCAATGATCAGAATAACAATCGCAGCAGGAATTACCGCAGCGGAAGAGACAATGACAAATATACCCCTCTCAAAAAAACTTCGAGGGAAATATTTATAACAGAAGGCGCAAATTTTCCAAAACCTCCACCAATGCGCACCGCAGAGGAAAAGCGTGTAGGGAATGGATACTGCGAGTATCACGGTCAAAAAGGCCATACAACTAACGAGTGCGTCCAGCTAAGACAACTAATTGAGAAGTTAGTAAGGGAAGGCAGAATGGACCACCTTGTAAAAAACATCAAAGAGGGAAAAGACAAACAAAAGAACGGGGGTAAGAAAGAACCTCCCAAAGAAAAAGCTGATACCATATACATGATACAGTCATGGCAGCGTAAGATAAAGCAAAAAGTCAGCCAAAAATTCTCTCCAGAGAAAGAGATATCTTTCCCTACTCTAGCTGCGGACAACGCAGTGGCAGAACCTCTAACTATTGAAATACATACGGGGGGACATGATATCCACCGCATGTACATTGATGGAGGAGCATCCGCAGACATCCTGTATGATCATTGTTTCAAAAGACTACGACCTGAAATCCAAAGTCAATTGTTACCAGCAACAACGTCATTGACTGGATTCACAGGATAAAAGATTTGGCCTATGGGGCAGTTACGCTTGCTGGTGGTCGTAGGAGATGAACAACACTCAACTACAACATGGATAAATTTCATGGTAATAAAGTCTCACTCACCATACAACGGCATCATTGGGAGACCTGGAATATCATCCATGCGCGCTGTACCATCCACAGCGCATGGAATGCTTAAATTTCCAGTGGAAGGAGGAGTTGTCACCCTCTATAACACAACAGTACCACCAAAGGAATGCAACGCGGTAACCACTGAAGTGGAGAATATTCCAGAACAGCGCACAGAAAAAACACCAAACCTAAAGGTCGCTATTCATCCCGATTACCCGGACCAACAAGTTTCGATTGGTGGATCTTTATCTGACAAAGGCAAAGCAGCCGTGTGCGCACTCTTGCAAAAGAACCTGGACATCTTCGCATGGGAACCAAAACACATGACAGGAGTGCCGCGCTCTATTACAGAACATAAGCTACAAATCCGACAAGGATATCCCCCAATACGACAGAAGAAGCGCGGCTAAGCCCCAGATCGTGCAAAAGCTATTCTGGAAGAAGTACACAAACTCGTAGACGCAGGCATCATGCGCGAAGTGTACTATCATGACTGGCTCTCTAACCCAGTGATGGTAAAAAAGAGCGATGGCAGTTGGAGAATGTGCGTGGACTTCACAGACCTTAACAAAGCATGTCCACAAGACTGCTATCCACTGCCAGAAATAGACTGGAAGGTAGAATCCCTGTGTGGATACCCTTTCAAATGCTTCCTAGACGCATACAAAGGGTATCATCAAATTCAGATGGCGGTCGAAGATGAAGAAAAAACAGCCTTCCACACCAGTCAAGGAGTTTACTGCTACACAAAAATGCCTTTTGGCTTAAAAAACGCAGGCGCAACATACCAACGATTGGTGGACACAGCTTTCGAGAAACAAGTGGGTCGCAACTTGGAGGTCTACGTTGACGACCTTGTCATCAAAAGCCACACAGAGGATGAATTGGTGCGCGACATTGAGGAAACGTTCAGAACATTGGGACAAATAAACATGAAATTAAACCCCAAGAAGTGCACCTTTGGCGCAACCGAAGGTATGTTCCTTGGATACTTAATAGAACTTGATGGAATCAAGCCTTGTCCAGTAAAAACAAAAGCTGTTATTGATCTCCCCTCACCGCGCACACTGAAAGAAGTCCAGTCATTAAACGGAAAGCTAGCAGGGCTAAACCGTTTCTTATCTAAGTCAGCGGACAAATCACTTCCTTTCTTTAAGACACTCATGAAGTGTACTAAAAAGGGAGAGTTTCGCTGGACCGAAGAAGCAGAAGAAGCTTTCCAACAGCTAAAACACCATCTGGCATCTCTTCCCAAACTTGTCGCACCGCGACCAGGGGAAGAGCTAATCATGTACTTATCGGCAACTCATGGAGCAGTCAGCGCAGTGCTATTGACAGATAGGAATTCCGTCCAGACACCCATATACTTTGTAAGCAAAGCATTGAAGAAAACAGAGACTAACTACAGCGCTATGGAAAAGCTGGTCTTAGCTCTAGTATTCGCAGCCAAAAGACTGCGCAGATACTTTCAAGCGCACCCAATAGCGGTGATCACAGATCAGCCAATCAAACAAGTCATCTCAAAACCTGATGCATCAGGGCGGCTACAAAAGTGGAGTGTACTGTTAAGTGAATACAACATCTCATATAGACCGCGCACTGCAATCAAAGGACAAATATTAGCCGATTTTATTGTTGAGAAGCCAGATAGTGATAGCCCAACGTTGGCAACCAAAACAGATCTGCAGGAACCCTGGATTCTGTTCACAGATGGGTCTTCATGTGTAGATGGATCAGGCGCAGGCTTTATCCTCACGAATCCAGAAGGTATGGAATTCACCTATGCGCTGCGCTTCGAATTCACAGCCACAAACAATGAGGCAGAATACGAAGCCCTACTAGCTGGACTACGCATCGCAATCCAAATGGGTGTACGCAACTTGGAAGCAAACGTAGATTCCCGGCTCGTCGCTAACCATGTGCTAGGTGAATATGAAGCCAAAGATGAACACATGATCCAATACCTGGAAAAGACCAAGTCCTTAATTAAAAACTTTGACAGGTTCACAATAAAACAGGTGCCCAGAGGGGACAACAGGAAGGCTGATGCGCTCAGCAAGATCGCATCCACAAGCTTTGCACACCTATCCAAACAGGTATTGGTAGAAACCCTACAAAACAAGTCAATCTTGGAGATGGAAGTATCCACAGTGATAGAAGAACAAGATCCTACATGGATGACACCTATCATTGAATTCATTAGCAAGGGAATTTTGCCACAAGACCATAAGGACGCTCGAAGAGTGCGGCGCACAGCGCAGCGATTTGAACTACGAGACAACATACTCTATCGACGCTCTTTCTTACAACCTTGGCTTAGATGTGTTGGACCTCTTCAAGCAGACTATGTACTCCGAGAAATCCATGCTGGATCATGTAGCATGCACTCAGGACCGCGATCTGTGGTAGCAAGCGCTTTGCGGTCAGGGTATTATTGGCCAACTATGCACCGCGACGCACGCGATCTGATAAAGAAATGCAGCAATTGTCAAGTACATAGGCCAATTCCGCGCCGACCACAACAAGAGCTAACACCCATTACCTCACCATGGCCATTTTACAAATGGGGCATTGACATCGCAGGACCCTTTCCAGTTGCAGCAGGAGGACTAAAGTTCCTCATCGTAGCCATAGATTACTTCAGGAAGTGGATTGAAGCAAAGGCTGTAGCGAGCATCACGGGAAACCAAGTCAAACGCTTTGTCTGGGACAACATTGTCTATCGCTTCGGACTACCCGGAGAGATTATATCAGACAATGGGAAACAGTTCTGCGACAATCCATTCAAAGATTGGTGCGCACAATTGAACATCACGCAACACTTCGCTTCAGTAAAACACCCACAAACCAATGGCTTAGTTGAGAGCGCAAATCGCAGTCTAGGTGAAGGAATAAAAGCGCGCCTTGACAGACATAAAGGAAGGTGGGTGGACGAGCTCTCACATGTCTTATGGGCGCATCGCACCACAATCAAAACCAGTACTGGCGAAACGCCATTCTCCCTTGTCTACGGAACAGAGGCCGTCATACCATCTGAGATAGGAATGCCAACTATATGCACTGCAGAGGTCAACGTCACAACAAATGACGAGGAGCGGCGCATAGACTTGGACTTACTGGAAGAAAGACGTGAACGCGCAGCAATACGTGAAGCAAATGCTAAAGCAAAAATGAATAAATATTATGATGAAAAGGTCAAACACACTTCCTTCAGGCCAGGAGACTTTGTATACCACGCCAATGATGTGAGCCACGCAGAACACACAGGTAAGCTCGGACCTAAATGGGAGGGACCCTACGAGGTCACCGATGCGCTCGGCAACGGTGCATACAGGCTGCGCGATATGGAAGGTCACGACCTAGCGCGCACTTGGAACATCTGCAATCTTAAAAGATGTTATTTTTAAGCAAGGCTACGGCCATCACACAGACACCTTTGCACTTTAGGATGTGCCCAATAAGTGTTTGTTTTTTCTTTCTTTCTTAGGAATTGTATTCTTACTTTTTTCAAAAAACTTGCAAGTATCAATAAACTGTTATGGTTTCTAGCTAACTCAATAACGTATTTCACTTTATTGCGTACATACTTATATATGTCAATATTGTTATCTTATATATTTGCCTACATGGCGTGCATGCACTAATTAAGACCAACGAAGGCATAAAGGATGAGTAAACCTACTAATTCACTTGTTGAGTAAGAGGGTTGCAAACCCATCAACATTGGATCACGCATCCTTGCTAAGCACCTTACTTTTGAGACGTCGAGGTAAGTGTTACAAACGCATCCCACGAAGGGTGCGCAAATATTAAGTACACCGTACAAAGCTTAGCAAATAACGAGCCAAGACACTTGGTCAAATAATAAAAACTTAGCAAAACATTAATGCAAGTATATCTCTAAGTCATACACTTAATTTATACAGATCAAGTTATCTAATTCCATCTTTTTACATAAAAGAAAAAGACAACTATGACATCATCAAAAATATACACCTCGTTATTTACACGGTAAATATACAAGCTACAACAAGAAAGCCTATATGCTATGGTGGTGCTCAGGGCTATCTTCTGGTGCAGCAGAACTCCCCGTCTCTTGAAGCTTTCTTAAAATCAAGGCATCCTTGGGAGATACGGTGGGAACACTCACAGGAACTCCATCAGACCTGGGGATGTGTGCAGCACCCACACCGCACAATACTGCCTTGCTCTGAATGCCTCTCTTCTGGGCAGCCCTCTGCGCATGACGCTCCAACACCTCTTTCAGTGGAATTTCCCTCTCAAGGGCAAAAGGGTTGAGCATGTGGCGAGGCTGCGCAAACATGGGAACCTGCAGCTGCGACTCATCTGGCTTAAGGAAGTAATCCGGCTGCGCCTCTGCATCCTCCAAAATGTGGCGCTCCAAGGTCAACCCCGCCATAATTACCTTTATGGGGTTGTCTTGGTCACGCTCCAACCGGGCAATATGAGGCAACTCAAGAACTTTCAACCCCTCCATAGCCTGCATCAACTCATCATACGCAGCCGCGTTGTAGCCAGGAACCTCAGCCAAGTCCTTGCTCAACAGCTTAGACTCATGGAGATCCTCTATAGCCTGCGACTTCCCACGCGCCACCGCACAATGAACCACCTTCCCAAAGGCATCCAACACCTCTTGGGACTCCAAAGTGCCCATTGCTGCCAGGCGCAGCCCGTGACTGATCAACCACCTACATCAACAAAGACAACTTATATTAAGGAAAAGCATAGCAACAAAATATAATAAAAAGAAGAAGGCTAAAAAGGAAGTACCTGCGCTCAGCAATGGTCGACATCAAATGAGGATATAACTCCTCATCGTACTCGATGCTCAGGCCGCGCAGCTTGTTCTCCTGCACCTGAACAATCTCCTCTATGCGCTCCTTGAACTTGGCAATGCTCGCGAAGTGCTCCTCCTTCTTCTCCTCCAAATATCTTACCGCCCAAGTCATGTTGGCCTTGTACTGATGAAGTTGTCCGCGCGCCTGCTCCAGCTCAGCCATTGCGGTCAACTTCTCATGGGTGACCTTCTCAATGTGCACCCTGGAGGATCCCACTTCCGCTTGCGCTTCAGCCAGCTGCGCGCGGAGCATAGCTATCTCCTCATCTTTCTGGGCGAGAGTACTGCTCTCCCCGACATACCTAGTCTTCAACTGAGCCACCAGCTCAGTCTGACGTACAACAGTCGCAGCCAACTCATCCATCAGTTGCTGCGCCGATACGCCCTCATCAACCTTCACTTCCCCCTCCTTGTTTTCATTCTGCGGAGGGGACGTGGTCTCCACGAAGGCTCCATCATCCTTCGTGGCATCATCCCTACAAGACATGAAGAAAACAATTGGAACATATTACGACAAGTAATACCAAAAAAAAACAAACAAACAAAAATAATATTTGAGACATAGATACTTACAGAAAGGGAGAAGCCTCTGCAGCCTTCTTATCCGCGCCAGGAGCAGATGTCTCTTCTTCCGCGGATGACTCCGCATCCCCAATAAGGTAGCGTCATCTCTTCGTAGTACCACTGCTCCCAGCCTCCCCTTTGCGCTTAAGATTCTGCGCCACCTCCTCCTTCAGCACCTCCTCAGGCTTTAGGATTTCCACGCTATCAGATGATTCAGCGTGCGCCTCCTCCTCCTGCGCTATCTCCACATCCGGCGCCACGCTCTGAACGGGTGTTACTTGGAGCGGCGGCGTATCTTCATGGCCAACATCCGGCAGCACAGTCAAACGACCCTGGGTCGCTTCCAAAAGTGGCTGCTCACCCTCCCTCAGAGGGCGCACTCCCACAGTCACCTGCTTTGGCTTTTCCAGCTTAACCACAACGAATAGATCCATCTCTGCGCACATAAACAAACAGCAAACAGAAAGGATTAGTTACTAAATGTACGCATTCGAAAAAACTTACATATTTGAAGAAGAAGGGACGAACACCCACCCCGGCCTTCCTCATCTATGAAGGCTGACACCTCGTCAACACCACCGAAGTAATTGCGACTCAACCCCATGTGCACCAAAAACTCCTTCGGATAAGGGTTAATGGGAATGCGGTTGGCATCAAGGGTCTGCGCATCAGTCAACCTATAGGAACCGGGTGCCGGGCGCCCATCCCTTGGCAGCGTATCTTGAGTATAAAACTCAAAGGGTGATGGAAAAACCACGTCGTCAACCCAGAAAAAATGCTCCCTCCAATGCCTCAGGGAGTCTACCTTCTCGGTATAGCACTGAAGCGCCCCCGGGCGCTTCGCAAAGGACACCCATCCATTTGACCACGTTGTGTGGTAGAAGACACGGAACAAGGCGATGGTCGGCTCTATCGTAAGTAAACGGCAGTTCACTTCAAAATTCGACACCTTAGCCGCACCTATACAGTGCAGCTGAGAGATGTAGAGGCGATAGTGATTGAGCAAATCGCTCAAAAAAATAGAAATCGGTACGCGGTAGTTCGCGTACTCGAAAAAACGCGTGTATAATCCAATTTTCCCTTCGGGGAAATCAGCTATACACGCGTCAACATCCGGAGCCTCTGGATGCACATCCAGAGAAATGAAGTAGTCAGATGTAAACTGACGCACATCATTCTCAGTCATCGCAGAGCGAAAATCTTCTAATTGGGCAACCATTTTCATAAATTTACTGGGAAACGCACACAAATTTACCTAATACAAACAGTTACTTTCTTTGCAAAATGACGCTTTCAAGAAAGTGGGCAAGGATAAGTATGTGTTTTACTGTATGTTTTTGTAAAAATGGGGGCGGTGACTCTTATATAAGGAGATTAAAAACCCTAGATGATGTCCACGTGGATCTCACTCACAAAACGTGTGGCTAGAACTGAAATGGTACATGCACTTTTTCCCGATCTACGAGGAACACGTGGACACAACCCCCGATTTTCGAGGTACTTCTTTGAAATATCTAAGACTAGGTACATTGTACTCCAAATTGGGCGGCAATATTCCAATGTTCTCCCGCTACGCTTACCGCTGCTGTGATTAGTCTAGCATCCGCGGCTACGAGCCGCGCACACTAGACTGGGAGGACATGATGACGTATAGTCTATATATGGGTCACGAGCCCAAATGATAAACATTACTAAGGCCCAAAGCCACCATGTGTGGGCTATTATGACTTGGGCCGCACCAATAAAAGGAATGGGCTCACATAAGCCCAAGCCCAACTAAACTACATATACGGTTTAGGTAAGGATCTTCTATCTATGGAATAGATATCCTTACCCAGATAAGCACCATGTGTGCGAAACGTAAGGAGCACGAACCCTACAAGGATTCTGCGCCTATATAAGGAATGACACAACTCTCATTCAAGGTACGATTTACAAAACCCTAAACTCTTTACGAGAACCCTAAATCGATTACTTACTCTCACGCCGGAGTCTAATCGTGGGAGACAATCCCATGATAAGCCTAACGGTGTTGTTTATTTTCTTAGTGTGCAGTTTACAAGCATTAAGAAGCGAATTGGTACGAGAGCAAGAGCCCATAATCAGGAACGCCCAACTTTTGTATTAACAGAGGCTCTGTTTAATTACACCTAGACATGCTCTTAAAAATCTATTCTTGTACCAATTATGCTCACAACCTGTTCTAATTTTTAACGTGAAGAAGGCATCAACATTTTGTTACAATCCTTAATTTCTAGTGTAGTCCAAACTGTTCTGAAAAAACTAGACTAGTCAATTGTCATGAACATTTTGTTACAATCCTTTTTTATTTTATTTTTTTTGCAAACTGTTCTAAAAAAGAATCATCTAGAAGCAATCCTAATACATTTTCTTAGTCCAAAAGGATGTTCACTCTTTTTTTGTTCATGCATGTAACGATTATAATGCAACCATCATATTCGCTTATAGCATAATAGCATATATATATTTATAATGAAGACAGTGCATGGAGATAACATGGATCAATCAAACAACACTTATATACCATATATTAAATCAAAGATAAAAATGACGAGAAGAGAAAAAAAAGAAGTGCAAAACAATTATATGAAAAGATTATGTAAAAACTTTTGATGTAAATTACCTAATACAAAGAGATTGGCAATGAAAGATGCTTCAGAATTTCTTCAATGGCGTCTGAGAGGGAGAGGGAACTGATATATTTTTATGTAGCGTGTTGTGGTTTAATTAGGTTTAACAAGGGTATTTTTGTCATTGACAACTTTCATGGAGCGTAGGAATTAAAATCTTCCCACCCCCATATGGAATGTTGAATTCTGTAAATGGAGGAATGTTGACAATCCGGAGGAATTTAAGAAATTACAAATTAGCAACAAAACACGTCATTTAATGAAATTCCAAATTCCATTCCTCCAAAATCCTACGGAATCTGTGAAACAAACACGCCGTAAGTACAAAGTATTGTTTTAAGAAACAAGATCACTACTGACAATCATAAGTAGGACTTTGTTGTCATTTTAAAGTTTCCAATTGCCATTTTTAAAGTTGTAACTATTCATAAATGAGAGTATATGTGTCCCTATATGTTTTACTACCCTCATTAAAAGCATATAATTTGGCGGGACGGACAGTTGTAAAATTAATTGTGAGAGGGCTTGTCATTTTTCACACCGGATCTTTTTTTTTTTTTTTTTTTTTTTTTTTAATGTCTGATTGAGTGAGTGCTATACTTTGTTGAAAGATAAAAGTATACAGTAGCTATGAAGAAAAACATAGCAAAAATAAGATAATTAGCAAGTAATTAGAAGAAAAAGTAATATATGACTCGTTTATGATATTAAAATGAGTATTTGACTGCGACTCTCAAATAACCACAACTATTGCTCAACTTTGCTTGAGAATATAATGATTTTATTATTTACTTTCTCTCTCCAAATTTTCACCAATCATTTTTTGAAATTAACCAATCAAATCATTAGGTACATTTGTAGGCTTGATTAGTAGGCACAACAATCATTTTTCAAATAAAAAAACAGATTTAACCATCAAAAGAACACGAAATCCGTTATTTATTCCCCTCGTCACCTTAAAAACGTTTTTCTTAAATCTTTTCATGACACATAGACATGATATGAGTGTCCATGATGATTTATAGTTGAGATAAACATAAACCCTTTCTTTTTCTTAAATCTTTTCGTAAACTAATGATAGTGGATGCCCTTATATTTAGGGAATTGATTGGCACACTCAAAAAATTAATTGTGACACTCAATGTACAATCTGTTAAAGCATTTTATATTTACAGTACAACTATTTAATGCTCTGTTTGGAGTGTCCCAATAAAAAATGAGAGTGCAAATCACATTCCTTATATTTAATAGGGTGAAATACCTTTTACCCAATTGTGTTAGATATCATTTTTGACATTAATGCGAGTAGAGATAAAATCAATATAAAACTCATATTCGCCATAAAACCAATGAACCAATTATAGTTATTCATTTTTATTTTTCACATTTTTTTTAAAAACAACATATCTTGCAAACGGTAAATCTTCAAGCTACAAAAAAATAGCATCGCGACGAGAATTAAATCATCTTTCTATAGATATGCATTGTTATATACTTTCGACGATTTTTTTTTCGACAGAGTTTTTTTTTTCCAAAGTTTCCGTCAGAAAAATCATATATGATTCGTAAAAATCACATATGATTTGATTTTTACAAATCACAGATGATTCTTACGAATCATATATGATTTGTAAAAATCATATGTGATTCGTAAAAATCACATATGATTTGATTTTAACGAATTACATATGATTTTTACAAATCATATATGATTTTTCTGGGCGGAAATTTTGAAAAAAAAAAAAATCGTCGAAATTTTTTTTTTGTCGAAGGTATATAACAATACATGTCTATAAAAAGATAACTTAATTCTCGTCGTGATGGTATTTTTTTTCGCGTAACGATTTACAGTTTGCGAGATATTTAATTTTTTTTAAAAATTGTGAAAGTTTATTTTTTTTATTTTGATAAAAAAAAAAATAAGTGGCTAAAATTGATTGACTGGTTATATGGTAAAAATTGGTTCTATACGGATCTTTTGACTATACGAGTAAGGTTTTAATGTCTTTTTTAAATCATATTTATCTCGTGTACCATTCCATTAATCTTCAATGTCAAATAGAAGGAATTATCCAAAAACAAATACTTCGAAACTCGATATTAATGACACATCTAATGCAGCATAAATAGAAGCAACATGAAGACGTGCAAAACAATACTTTGGTTACTCATTACAGCATTACAATTTTACAATAGACCAATAACACTCCGGATGTTAAATTTAGCGTTTTATTTTTTGTATTAAAAATAAAGCATTTAGATTTTACGCTATTCGACCTTTTATAACACAAACCGTTTTTATAACACAAACAGCTACAATTCACAACCACTTGCAAACTGATATTGCTTGATTAAAGAAATTAGAGATGAGCACGGTACCGGTCTCATACCGATCCCGTACCAAATTAGTGGTATCGATTTTTTCTCGAACATAAATTAGTGGTACCGGTACCGAACCGAACGGGATTCGGATACCGGTACCGGTATTGGTACTGGAAAATCGGGGTTTCCCTTTTTTTTTTTCAGGAATTTCCCGATTTGGTACCGGTCACGTACCGAATTAGTGGTCCCGATTTTTTTCACCTTATTTTGTAATCCTGATACTGTACCGTATATCGAGATCGGTACTGTTTCGATACGGTACCGATACGGTTCTGGTTCGGTTCCGAGATTCGAGTCGAAATACTCATCCTTAAAAGAAATTAATTAGTGAATAAACTCTTACATAGTAACGGGCATTGGTAAACACCAAGTTAAATTGCAGGGACTTGAATTTCATAGAAGTAAACATGGAGGTTTATGTGTCGATGAAGTAAACTCCATAAATATGAGGTTTAAGTTTCAATTGCTTTGTAGACTTCCAAATGTCGATTAGCTTTAGGCCTTGGGGTCCTAAGGGTTACGACAAGACAAGGGGTATATAATTGTATATGACAATTTTAAGTTAATGATCAATGACTTTCATCATTCACGTACCGTACTAATTTTTATGTAACATAATATTACATCAAAATAGCCATATTAAAACTGGTTTCTTAACAAATCTAACAAAACTATAGACTTATATACAAACCAGTAAGGCAGTAACCACCTCTCTTTTTTCATAAAAATTAATTACGGAAGATCTTAGGGAGTTCATGGCTCGATATATATTTTGTTCAAACAAGAATATTTGTGAGGAAATGTCCAACTTCAAAGATTTGCTATAATAATCTTGGCTGCAGATATATTTGTCTTCTGCTAGGTGTAAAATAAAGGTCATGTAAAATTATAAAAGTTAAAGACTGCAAAGTAAAATTGTCGAAATCTATTTTCCAAACAACAATGTTCCTCATACTTACGACACATCACACAAGAAGATTAAGAAATATATCGAGTCATTATGACATAACGCAACAGATGATTAACAAATAAAAAAAGTAGCCTTTTCGGTCAAGCAAATTGGCCTAACAACAATCTTGAATGCACCTTTCAAGGTGATCATTAACATTTCAACATTTAAAGGATTAGAACTTAACTGATATAGTTATTCAATTCTCCATTTTACTATCAAGTATATATACATTTCCTTGCTTTTAACTATATGTTTATCCAATTACTTCGGTCTTAGACATTAGAACTTAGAAGAACAAAATTAATCTTGTCAAATATTTGGAACACATTCGGACATATTTCATGTACAGTATCATGTATGTTTAAAATATAAAAAGTGTTCAAAAGTCACGTGACAAAACATTCACATATGAATAAAAATGGTGAAGGATAAAGAAAACGATTGATAGCCTCTCATGTTCAAGTTGAACACGAGAGCTTTTTTTTTTTGAAAGGTGAATTTCAACTTAGAATCGACCACCTTCGCGGATAGCGAAGGCCTCATCGCCACCCCGCCAGACTATGTTGTCTGAACCGGGTCTACGCTGATCTCAGGTGGTAACGGGTTTCCCCCGGAAACCGTACTGCCTCCACACAAGTTTACCTTGCTGGAGAAACAGCCGGATGAAAACCGGGCCATACTCAAGATTCGAACCTCCGCAACGAGTGGCTTCAATGGTTCAAATCCATCACTGCAATATATCTCCGGAACAATATGGTCTACAAGTGGATCACAAGTGAGGACTTCCCGGGTGGTCACCCACCCGGTACTACTCTCACTTGTGGCTCGCTTAACAAGTTAAGCCCCACCCACTAGACCACAAGTCCTTTGATAACATGAGAGTTAATGTTGAGATTTATATGAGTGGGGGAAACAAATAAATAATCAATTGTGAGTCCTCTATTTTGTTTAAATTTTTTTTTTTACCTTTACCACAAAACTAACATGATCTCTCATGTTCAAATAGAACATGATAGGATCTTAATCCGAAAGAAAAAAAAATAACTTATGTTATCGTAAACAACAACAAAAAATATTAGAAACACTAACCAGATCATAGTATATGAGTTTAGCAATTTCCCGATCCCTCGTGAATTTTTACCATAGTACTTTCTTATTACAAAATGGTATCATGTCATCAAATAAAAGAAGGAACAAATATCAGTTTAAATCAAACAAAACAAGTTTGAGACAACTATGCAATATAATCAATTTATCTTACAATTATGTTTGTTTCATACACAAAAAAATTATTGGAAATACGTTTATCTTACAACGTTTACACACTTAACCATCTTTAAAATGACCTAGTGGAAAGGTGACCCTAGTAACACAAAAGAGACTAGAATTCAAACCTTGTTAGGTGAACATGGCCATTTCTAAAACAACTATGAGAATACCAATTAGACTACGTATGTCACAACAAAATAGACTCAACTTTCTCTAAGTAACATAAACAATGATCCCTATCTGTTACCATTTAATCATTCACATTCATCGACTTATTTATGAAAACAAAAACTTATAAAAAGCTTAAGAAATGAACCAACCAAAAATGCATATAGTAAAATGTAACAATATCTTATACTATATAATGTATTTGGAACTATTATATAATTAGAAAGGCTTAAAATATAGTTTAAGTGAATATTTTATGATGGTCTGGGAAAAGTATTGAAAAACAAAAATATCATACATCAAAGGAAAAAAATAATTGAGTTTTTCTGGATAACGAATATCGACTATTTACAAACCAAAACTTCTTATGCTTGGTCTTCAAGTTTTTTCAGTAAGGAAAAAAAAAAAGTAAATATTTTTAGCTTAATTTTGGAGGGAAAATTTTACTTCACAATCAACCAAATCATTTTTATTTTTCAATTCTTTTTCCTCATTTAATGATACTCAAGAATACAATATTTTTTTGTTTCACTTCATAATTTTTACCTTTTATCCTTAACGGCAGCGTGTTCTCAAGTATTACTTGAGGAAGCAAAATAAAGAAATAAGGTAAAACAAAAAATGTTGTGTTTTCGAGGTATCACTTAAAGAGGAAAAAAACCGGAAATCGATCGAAAAAGAAAGATGATTTGGTTAATTTTTAAAAATGTTTTCTTCAAATATAGTCTGAATATATTTATTTTATATTTCTTTATTAAAAAAAACTTGAGAACCGAGCATAAATGATACTCGAGAACAAAATATAAGGACCTAAAACGAAACACCTCAAAACCACAAGTAGCGAAAACGTAACACCCAACCTCATTTGATAAAAAATCCACCACCACCATCATCAAAATCAAAAAAAGGCAAAGCCAAAAAATAAAAAATTCTTTTCCCTTCCCTTTCATTTCATCTCCTCTCCCCCAATTTCCTCATCAATCACCGATCATCATCCCAATTAATTAATTAACCATCAAAATTAGGGCTCGTAATTATCAAATTCATCAAATCAATCAATTAACCTAATCAATAATGGATTCAGAAGACGATATGCACGACGCTGAATCTGTCGACGACGATTTCTACAGCGGTGAGACTGTGATGGATTCAGACGATGATGCTAATGATGACGGTGATTACGAGTTTGTTGCTGATAATGATTCTGATGATTCTGATGACTTTGTATCTAATCGTAATCAGGTAGTTTTTTTTGTTAATTTGTTGTTAATTGATGAATTGATGATGAATTGATTATGATTTTATAGCTAATTGTAATCAGGTAGTTATTTCTGTTAATTTGTTGTTAATTGATGAATGAATTGATTATGATTTTGTATCGGTTATCGATTCGTAATTAGGTAGTTATTGATTAGATTTATTATTAATTTTCGAGCTCGGTGGAGTAATCGATACTCTCGAGTTCGGTTCGGTTCGAGTACTAGACTCGGTACAGTTATGATTTGATAGCTAATTGAAATCAGGTAGTTATTTCTGTTAATTGATGAATTGATAATGAAATGACGATGAAATGAGGTTTTATAGTTATGATTTTATATCGTTATTGATTAGATTTATTATTAACTTTCGAGCGAGTCGAATCGACTATCGGTATTTTGATATTACTAATAACGATGTTGATCATGTTAGCGTTACTAGGCTCGGTGCATTTATGATTTTATGGCTAATTGTAATCAAGTAATTGATATGATTTTATGTTTTTTTGATGAAATGAGGTTTCGCGGTTATGATCTATATCGATTAATTAGGTACGTGTTAATTGATAGGTTGATTAGATTTGATGATCGGTATATTAATCATGTTAGCGTTACTCGACTCGATACAGTTATTATGATTATATATCGAGCAGTAATGTAAGCAGGTAGTTGTTGTTTGATGAATTGAGGTTTTGTAGTTATGATTTTATATCGATTATTGAATAATCGTAATTAGGCAGTTAATTAATTTGACGATTAGATTAAGTATTATATTGTAAGCTCCGTGGAGTAATCGAGAATCTCGAGTTCGGTTCAATTGACTCGATTATCGGTATTAAAATGCTACTAGTAATCATGTTAGTGTTACTCGACCTAATACGGTTATGATTCTGTAGCTAATTGTAATCAGGTAGTTGTTTTGATTGTATGCTGTTTAATGAATTGATGATGAATTGATTATGAAATGAGGTTTTATAGTTATGACTTTATATCGAATCGTAATTAGGTAGTTGTTAATTAATATGTTAATTAGATTGAGTATAAAGTTTTGAGCTCGGTGGAGTAATCAATACTTTTGAGTTCGGTTGATTCGATGATCGATGTTTAAACATCACTAGTAATGATATTAATTATGATTATGTTATATGTTCTTTGATGAAATGAGGTTTTACAGTTATGATCCTATATCAAGTTGTAATTAGTTAGTTCGGTTCGACTTGATTTGGTTATCGGTATTTAAATATTACTTGTAATGATTATAATGAAAAAATGACAACGATTCTAATGATTTCGTATCTAATCGTAATCAGGTAGTTACTTTTATTAATTTGTTATTGTTTGATGAATTGATAATTAAATGATGATGAAATGAGGTTTTATAGTTAGGATTTTTAGGTAGTTGCTAATTGATTAGATCAGTGTTGTAAATATCGCTCGGCGGTACCTCGGCGGTCGACCACCGCCAAGCGCCAAGACCGATATGGCGGCGATATATCAGTGATATATCGGAGACCATAAATTATAAATATATTTTTTTTTAAGTATTTATATATTTTATATGCATATTTATAAAATTTAATTATTATATTTAATATTTTTAATTATATATTTTATATAAATGTTGCAAAATTTCGGATAGGCCTTTTAGTAGCCCAAATTTCGTTTGGAATAGATAAAAGGTCCAGCCCATTTTCTACCCTAAACCTTTGGTATATAAGACAAGTTATAATTACAAGGACCAAACATGTAAATAAGGAAAACCACCGAGCCACAAATATTCATTATACAATTACAAGCCAAAAAAACCCAACACCAACACCACATGTTGGTCTTCTTCTTCCCAAGATCTGAGAAAAAAAAAACGCAACACAAACACCAACACCACACCTCTTGCTCTAACGGTACATCTTTGATTCATTCTTCTTTTCAAAACATATTTCTTCCAGTTTTTATCTTCTTAAACAACCGTTGGCCGGATCTTGACCGTTGACCGGATTTTGGAATCGCCGGAAACATCAGATTTAGTAAAAAAAAAAAAACGATTTTGACCGGATCTTGACCGCCAAGGACCGATTTTGGCCGATTTTGACCGATTTTGGCCGATTTTGGCCGATTTTGACCATGACCGATATATTTGACCGATATGCCAAATATCGTGGCGGTGGACCACCGATAAGCGATATATCAGTGATATATCGGCCGCCAAGACCGATATTTACAACACTGGATTAGATTAACTGATTAAGTATTAAATTGTAAGCTCGGTGGAGTAATCAAAACTATCGAGTTTGGTTCGATTCAACTCGATTATTGGTTTTCAAAAATATTACTACGCGACGATGTTGATCATGTTATGTTACTCGACTCGATACAGTTATGATTTTATAGGTAATCGTAATCAGGTGGTTGTTATGATTGTGTGCTGTTTGATGAAATGATGATGTAATGAGGTTTTACAGTTATGATTTCATATCGATTATCGAATATCGGTATTATGACAAAATGAGGTTTTAATTATGTCGAATCGTAATTAGGTAGTTCGGTTTGACTTGATTCGGTAATCGGTATTAAAATATTACTAGTATCGATGTTGATCATGTTAGCGTTACTCGACTCGATACAATTATGATGTTGTATCACATTGTAATTAGGTAGTTAATTTTTTGATGACTAGATTGAGTATCAATTTTCGAGCTCGGTGGAGTAATCAATACTCTCGAGTTCAGTTATAGCGTTAGTTGACTTTCGATAAATTTTTGCTCTGCTTGACTCGACTTGCGCATATAGTATGAGAAGTATGTAAGTTTATATATAGATATAAAGAGGTAAAAGTGCACATAGATGGAAGCTCGATAAGGGATTGGAATCAAGTCGCTGTTAATTTGTTGTTGTGGATGTTCTGATCTGTGATTTTATGTTTTTGTTGATGAAATAACGATGAAATTGGATTAGATTTGGTCAAAATTGGTGATAGGATTCAAGTAGTGAACTTTGTGTGGTTTGCTTGATTGTGTTGATGTTATTGTGATTTGCGGATTTGGCTAATACGGTGGAGTATAATAATCAGCTTGAAAAGTAACAGTAATTAATGAAATTACTGATACTTGATAATGATACAGATTTTAAAAGAAATTATTTGTCATTTACGGTTTACAGAATTGCAGAAGTTTCTGTTGAATTATTTTGGCTGGTTTGGGATGAGGTGTAAATGGGAGTTATAGATGAAATGAAACTTGACAGAGAAATTTTAGGGCGATAAATATATATTTCTAATTTTAGATTGTGTAAACTTGATTAATGTGGTTGTATAGGAGCTTTTTTTTTTGGCAATAACCGCGGGAGGAAAAAATAAAGGGGGGGGGGGGGGGGGGGGGGTGTACTTGAAAATGGTGGAGCTGGGCAGTTTGAGGAGATGGGTTTTTGTTTGTTTTCACCGGTACCAGTAGGTCTTGAACTTGAATGTGGTTTGTCTTGTTAAGTTCACAAAAGTGATTTTTCAAACCCGCAAGGACCTCCTTTATAGAAAACAAAATATCGAGCTTTAAATGGAAATGACTCTGAGTGACTGGACTGTTTTGTTATGCCGCTGGATTGGACGTGGGGTATAATTTGACAATGAAGCTCTAAAACTCATGGGCATTAGCTTTTGATAGTTACTCATCCGCAGTTTATAATAGTTGTGCTACACAATATGTGTTTTATAAGCCGAATGAATAATTTCATATTTGTTTCTCTTTATCGTTGTGAAGTGAAACCTAACTGAGAAAAAAGTTCATCATGATCTTATTGGAGAAATGCTGCAAGACCTTATTGGACATCTACGTTCTTTCTGGATGCTTAGGGATACCTAAGTGCTTTTTGATTTTTCTTTGATTCTATAAAGAATTATTTTCTGTGTGTTATATAGCATCTTATAGATGTGGTCTATACTGAGTGTTGGAATCTTAAAGTTAGCTTTGTCAAATGGCTTATCTAGTTGCTTCAGGTTAACTCACTTGACTGTTAAATAACTTCATATAAACATGTTAGCGTTGGCATCAATGCACCCGCAGTCATACTATCTGTATATGATTAATCATTGCTAAAAGTGTTTCTGGTTTTCTTTTTCAGCTAAATTATACGATTTTGAATGAAGTTGATATACATCAACGCCAAGAGGATGATATCAAGAAGATATCTTCTATACTTTCCATTTCAAAAGTTTCAGCTGCCATATTGCTTCGCCATTATAACTGGTAATCTCTTGTTTTTATGTCCACTCCTGCATGTTCATGCGTGTCTCTGGAATCTGCTTTGCAGTTTTCTCTGTCCTAGAACATTGGTCTTCAAATATATAACATTAAGATATATATATGATAAATAACCTTCCTTTGTAGAGATTGAATAAGGCTATATAACTCAATTGTGCCTAACTTTATGGTTTATAACGTCGTCTACCTTTTCTGAGACTGAGGGAGTACAGCGTATTCACATACGTCTCATGATCTCTAGTTCTTTCTGGAAGTGTAACTTAATGTAAACTTACAAGCTCATCTAGATATAAGCCTATAAATAGATGCATGTAGAGTTAAGGTGCTTGAGAGCTTTACACAAAATGTGAAATCATTTTAGTTAGTCATATCCTAAATCATGATTCGTGGAACCTTCTGAAGGTTTTGCTTATGCCTTATTTTTCTGACCTATATAAGCTTGTAAAATATGTAAATAGATAACTTAATAGCACATCCAACACTTCCTGAATGGATCATGGAAGGACCTCACTTGTTTATTTGACAAAATAATGACCATTTGATACTTTGCTGAAGTTTTGAGTGAAACAGCCAAAATGTTTGATTTTAAACCTATACATATACGTGTTTTAAGTACTACAAGATTTCTCTACATATGCTTCGTTTGGATGCAAATAATTATACTAATTTTATTCAAAGCTATTTAGAAAAAAGGTACGTTTAACCACATGGGGGTGGCCTAGTGGCAAAAGCCACACAATGCATCCTGCATCAAATTGTCCATTGGGGGCACACTACCAACTTATTTAGGTAGTGCATCTGCATAGGAGCTGCGTCTCTGATTTGGCTTTTTTTGTTGCCATTTTTCAATTTTTTTGTAAACCGTGTAGCATAGAGTTACAGAGTCGTTGCTTGTAGGCTTCAGTCTTCTAGCCTTCTAGGTGGTAACATGAGTGCTGTCTCTATCTAAATTTGCTGAATGAATCTATTATTATAAACCTGCAGGAGTGTCAGCAAAGTGAATGATGAATGGTTTGCTGATGAAGAAAAAGTTCGCAGGGTTGTTGGGTTATTGGAGGAACCACGTGAACTTCCTAATAAAGAGGTAATTTATGATAATTTGAGGGCCATAAATTCTTATGTTTTTTTTTCATAGACATAAAGATATGGAGAAAGTTAGACATCATTTAGAGTTTTTTTTTTTTTTTTTTTTTTTTTTTTTTTTTTTATTTTTATTTTTTTTTACTCATCTTTTTTCATGACTCCTTACCATACACTTATTTTTTGGCAGTTGACTTGTGGGATTTGCTTTGAAGTTTATTCTTCTAAGAATATGAGTTCTGCTGCTTGTGGTCATCCTTTTTGTGTTACTTGTTGGAAAGGTTTGTTGGTGACAAACTAGTTATCTAATTACACACTCTCACAATACATGCATTTGTTAAAAAATTGCGATTTCTTTTCATTGTCATCTATAATTATTTTTTAATGTAATTTCTTACATTAACTATACGACATTTATCCTGAATGAAACATTTTGCAACCTATGATTGCAGGATACATAAGCACTGCCATCAATGATGGCCCTGGATGCTTGACATTGCGATGTCCTGATCCATCTTGTGGTGCAGCTATTGGTCAAGACATGATTGTTTCTTTGGTCTCACATGATGATAGAGAGAAGTATCATCGTTACTTCCTTAGATCCTTTGTGGAAGACAATAGAAAGGTAATTGTGTGAAATGCACATTTTCATATTTGCCATCATTCATCATATTGTCATTAGTTATTATGTCTTGTTTTAACCACCACAAATGTATTTCTTTTTAATTTTTATAGACGAAATGGTGTCCTGCTCCTGGCTGTGACTATGCTGTGGACTTTATTGTTGGTGGTGGAAGCTTTGATGTCACCTGCCGCTGCGCATATAGCTTTTGTTATAATGTATGTTTCATTTGATAATGATAATAGTATACTCTCCGTTGATATAACTTATTCTGTATTAACAAGTTAACATTTGTTTCTCTCGACTCATATTGACAGTGTACTGAGGAAGCTCATCGACCAGTTGATTGTGACACTGTATCAAAGTGGATAATGAAGAATAGTGCAGAGTCTGAGAACATGAATTGGTATGCAATTATAGAACTTATTTAACCATATATTTATGGCTGATGGTGTACGACTAGAATCCCTTTAAAATCAGTTAATGTGTCATTTAAAAAAAAAAAAAAAAAAAAAAAAAAAACTGGGGTTACTTTGGAATCAGGGTATGTTTAGCAAAACTAGCTGGAATTTGAGCGTACAGCCGTATATTATAAGCTCGAGCTGGCTAGAGCTTCTTTTTTTGGAGCTTATGTTTTTTAAAAGTTCTCAAAAGCTGTCATCCAAACGAAGTTTATTTTTGGTGGGAGCTTATTTTATAAGCTCAAGCTCTCTTAAGCTTGGTGCAAAGTACCGTTAATTGACATATTTTAAGGTTCCAGTGAATTAAAAGAAAATTTTCAGCAAGCACCAATCCACTTGTCTTTAAAGAAAGTTACTTCTCTTAATTGGTTACCCAATTTTTGTGGGAACATAGAGAATATTACTCTCTACATAGGGAATGTTATTCTCTCTATAGGTGGCTGTATTTGAGTTGCTAGTAATATAAACTAATATATTCTTGTGGCGACGTAAAACTAATACTTTATTTGCTATGGTTTTCAGGATATTAGCCAATTCAAAACCATGTCCCAAGTGCAAGCGGCCAATTGAGAAGAACCAAGGATGTATGCACATTACATGTACACCACCTTGTAAATTTGAGTTTTGCTGGTAAGTTTATTGTTTGTCCTGTACCATAGACATATTTCTGATGTCTTGGACGGTAGAACATTTTTTTTTTTTGCATGTTTTCCATTAACAGTATGTTAAATTTTCCTTTATGTCAAATTTGCTTTTTCAGGCTCTGCCTTGGTGCGTGGTCAGATCACGGTGAAAGAACAGGTGGTTTTTATGCATGCAATCGTTACGAGGCAGCAAAACAAGAGGGAGTGGTAAGCTAATATAAGCTCAAAGAATTTTTTTACACTGGGAATTGTCACCGTTATTGAAATGCAAATAACAAGGTTTAATCATATGTTTTGAATCTGTTGACCCAATCTTGTTCAGTGTAGTCAAAAGCGAGAAAAAGTGAGCTTTAAGCGAAGAAGCGAAGCGAAGCGCCCTAAAGCGCTTTGATTCTAAAGAAGCAAGGCATTTTACTAAAGCGAATGAAAAGCGTTCGCTTTTTTGTATAACGGCTAGTTTTTAACTTTTTAGCTAATGAAGTTATACAGCCGGCCCTAATCTTCTAAATTAGGTTGAATAATTACAAAACTAACCCTTTAGTATAATATTATAAATAATTACAAGGACACTCTATGATGAATCCGACGAGGATCTTGTAGATGAAGATGATATAGTGGATCTCGGAAACGATGGGGAAATAAGAAATGAGGACTTTGATGATTATTCCGACTAAAATAGTAGACTTTAAGCTTTAACTATTTGAATAAACTTCTCTTTTGCGGTCTTTTTATATTAAAAATGAGGATTTTAAGATAATTATGTTTTAATTTAATCAGTGTTTTCATACTAGACACTATTATATGCACAAAGGGTAAAAAGTTAACTGAAGCGCTCGCTTTTGTCGCTTCTCGCTTCTCGCTTTAGGGAAAGGCATGTCGCTTTGAGGTCGCTTTCGCTTTTAACTACCTTGATCTTGTTAAATGAGTATCATATTTTTTGTTGCCGACAGTATGATGACACTGAAAAGCGGCGAGAGATGGCAAAAAATTCCTTAGAGAGATACACTCACTATTATGAAAGATGGGCTACAAACCAATCTGTGAGTTCCTTTTGGTCAATATTGTATTGTAAAAGTAGATTTTGAGGGTTTTCTTTAGATGGTACTTCCACTACAATATCTTCAATTAATCTCACACTGATACGCTAGATGGTTCAGATAGTTTGCAACATTTTGGATTGTTGTAACTGTAAATTTCATGGGATAGTGTTGTTTCTAACTGTATAAGAATCTTTGATATGATGATTAGCATTAATGTTGTCCATTCACTTGTTTTCTGTTTTGCAGTCCAGACAAAAGGCACTGGCAGACCTTCAGCAAATGCAAAACGTACATGTAAGAAAGTAGTTCTTATGATCTTTAAGTGTTACATCTATAACCATAGTACAAATAACTATCTATCCACAGCCTATTGTTTGTAATATTTATATAAGGCTATTTCTTCATATGCGATAACATGCTTGGTAGCGCACAGTGTCACTTTTTTTTGTGAAATGTTTTTCTAATTTTGGTGATCCAAATTTGACAATAATAATTTTAAGTCTTTAAGAGGTGTATATATGATATTTTGCTTAAACTACTTGTTCAAAAAAATTTCTGTCTGACATGTTTTCTCATGCAAGCTGTTCACAACCTTTATGTTGCTCGCTTAGATTTATCTGGAGCTCAAGTGATCTTTTATTTTTTCTTTTTATCTAATGACTGACTATGGTAAAGCTTGAGAGGCGTCGACTTAAGGTAGATTTAGCCATCTAGGGGTTGAAGGGGACTTTTTAAATTATTCGATATTACTAGTCAAACGTAGGGATTCTTGGTCCTAATCACACATCTTGGACTAAGAAGGTCATTCATATTTTACCTTTTCAATCCCCCAAATCCCAGTATCTGATTTACTCTGAATAACCTTTATTATAGAGTATAGACTACTATTGCATTTAAAAACTAAAACTACAGTTACGGAGGTAAAAGAACTCAGAATGTGGCATAATTATGATGAACACAATCGTATCCATATACTCAAAATGCTAATGCGGCGATCAGCTAATGTAACGTAATTAAAAGACCCTTTGGTGTGCATTCTCTACCCAACACAAAAGCACTTGTTTATTTTGTTAATCTTATTAATTACTGCTTTAAGTATGACTAACAAAACTGTATATTTACAATAATAATCCAAGCTCGTTTAAGAAAGCCATTTGGGAGTTATATGCATTATAATACATTTTGGACAACTTTTAATCTGTTTGACCTACTCGGTTCATTTGGCCCTTTAGAGATGAACATTATACAAATCAGCCCATTTGCATATTTATGGGTTCGGTATTCTCCCATCCTGATCTGATCAACTGCTCTGGTTTTTTTTAATGTCTCAGTTACTTATTAAGAACACTTTTTTTTGTGCAGCTTGAGAAGCTGAGTGACATACAGTGCCAACCTGAATCACAGCTTAAGTTCATAACTGAGGCCTGGCTACAGGTGATGAATTCTTTTTCCTTTTTTTGTTTCTTTTAATTAGCAAGCAACATAACTGTTTTTATAATATCATCCGCTTACGTACATTCCGCCTCGATCTTTGTAGATAGTAGAATGTAGAAGGGTACTAAAGTGGACATACGCTTATGGATATTACTTGCCTGAGCATGAGCATGCCAAGAGGCAGTTCTTTGAATACTTGCAAGGTTCTCCACATCTCTCGTCGTAAACATGTCAATTTGCATATTAAGAATCCCATTACCAAACATACTTTTTTTACCTGTCTTCTCAGGTGAGGCAGAATCTGGATTGGAACGACTTCATCAGTGTGCGGAGAAGGAACTACAAGGCT
The DNA here is from genome assembly GCA_030686995.1 of Artemisia argyi. Classification (NCBI taxonomy): domain Eukaryota; kingdom Viridiplantae; phylum Streptophyta; class Magnoliopsida; order Asterales; family Asteraceae; genus Artemisia; species Artemisia argyi. The sequence continues at coordinate 168,314,081 of CM060693.1, read as the reverse complement.
ATCTTAATGTTGACAAGGGTCCATCTAAGGACTTTAATGAATTTCGTATGAAACTAGCTGGTTTGACCAGGTATTTTATTTGACACGTACATTATTGATTTATGTTTTGGATAAGTTTTATTGATATTTTGTTTATTAGATAGGTATATTCTTTTAGATAAGAATTTGGATTAGTAATTATAGTGGGGATACAATAGCGAAAAACTATAGATATGTGATAAATGTAGCTCAGAAAACTAGTCAGGGCCAACAAACATAGCAACTAAAGAGGATAAAATGGCAAGTTGGATAATGGGTCAAGATGGTTTCAGGTCAAATCAAGTCATATTTGTGATGGGTCGAATTGGGTTTGGCTGACTAAATACTTTTTTTTTTTTTTTTTTTTTTTTTTTGGTGCCAAAAATTTTAAATAAACAATTAGTATGTCAGATATGCTTAGAAGTACATCTTACCTTAAGATTATCGAAATGTTTTAAATAAATTTGTCTAGGAGTTATAGTGCATTAAAAAATATTTAAAAAGGGGATAAGAACGTGTATGCAGGTGAGACCAACCTTACCCAGCCTATTTGAATCGTGCTTAAAATTAATCTAACCTGCTTGGTTCAACATGATTTATCCTATTTATTTATGCGTTTGTGATCAACTAATCATCAATTAAGATACACAAGCACAAAATTAAGTCTATATTTCTTGTAAGCACTTTATTCTGACAAATTATTTTTGTTCAACTTGCATCTCCCTAGTGTGACCCGTAATTACTTTGAGAATCTTGTGAGGGCTCTAGAAAATGGTCTATCTGATGTCGATACCCATGGTGGGACCACCAGCCGAGTTGGTGGCTCACGGGGCTTAGGAGCCGGTAGCAGCAAAAGCAGAAACGGTAGGAATAAGGGAACCGCACCCACTGGCAGATCTAGTGGTTCAAGAAACATAGATGATTCTGGACACTGGTCATGTGAGTATTGTACATATGCCAATCCAAAATCAGCCAATGTGTGCCAAATGTGCCAGCAACGTCCATAAATTGTAGTATTATTTATGTTACTGGCTGTTGTCATGGTTTGTTGTTGATGGCATAAGGAAGAGAAAAAAGACGAAAAACATAGATGTTAAGAAAAAAGTAGACATTGTTATTTGACTACTGTTGTTTGTATATATGTTATTTTCTACAGTATTTGATGTACTTTTAATGTACAATTTGGTATACATTAGTACATGTTCAGTGTGCTGAATATGCAAGTGAAATTGAGCTTCGATGTTATATTGGTATAAAAAGCTAAACACTTTGCACCATACAGTATCTACGGATAACATTGTGCGACATCTGGTCTTCGTGATAATGCTTTGAATGGTTTGTCATTTCAACACCTACATAATGGAGGTATGTTTATTTTTTATGCTGTGTTGAATTAGTTGACTATCTACAACTTCAATAAGCTGGAAATGTTAGTCGCCTTGTTTTCTTTTTGTTGTCATCACCTTGTGCGGCTTTTTGATGCCTTTTTTATACACATACAAATGAGTAAATTAAATGGATGGCCTTGTGATATATATGAAATTATCGGTTATGTCCATCGACTTTTCTTATTGCATGAAGACTCCTTAACATTAAAACTTTTAATCATGTTTGATTTGTTTGATAAGACGTAATGGAATCATAATAGAAAAACTAAAATGTTCCCATTAATGATAGAAAATTTATTTAATATGGTTAGTTATTGATGGGGTTTTATGTAATTTTGATTTCATTACGGATGTAATGAGAAAAAAGCAAGAGGGGCCTAGAGAATGATTTTACTGTAATGGGTCATTCCTTGTAATGAACCATTACATTCCATATATGTAAGCAAACAACAATTTATCATTCCAACGTAATCATCCTTTCCATTCACTCTTTGATTACAACGTACCAAACACTACGTTAGTTTAAGGGACAATTCATGTGATGAAAGTTGAGGAGATAAATCGTAATTTTTCTACGGTGAATAGAACTGTATTATGGATTTTTCTCCTTACTAGGACATACGTAAAGATTAGATTGAAGTAAGACCTTTGACGACAGAAGTATTATGGATTTTTCTCCTTACTAGGACATACGTAAAGATTAGATTGAAGTAAGACCTTTGACTCTTTGAGTTAGCTCGAGTTCAAACCACTATCATTTTAAGCTTATGTTTGGCTTAGTCGTGGTAGAGAGTTGCAACTGTAACTTGATATAAGGCGAAAATGTTGTGCTCGTGAATACATTTACGTGCTGATACATCGTGGATACAGGAAGGCTAAAGTGAATCCATGTTTTTATCATACCACCACTTCTATATGGGCAAGTCGATCATCATATGCAAAAACAGATTATTTTTGGTTGTATTGAAGTCACCCAAGGTATACAGGTTAACTCATTTACCGATCTATATGAAGGAAAAAATTGGATCACTAGTTTTTGTAAGGGTATCGTAATCATTGGAGTTTATTTTTTTCAACATGATGACGAAAACAAGTGTTTGGACTTTGAATCACTACTCATTTGACCCAAACTTGTCTCGAGTTGTCATTCAGCCCTCCATTTTTGCAACCTATAACCACTCCCATACATAGTTTCAACAATTCTAGCTTTGAGCCAATCACCTAAATGATGTGACTAGTCGAATACCCCCAAATAGGTCAAGACTCACGTAAGGTACATTCCTTGTATGGGCGGACACTATCATTAATGGGACACTAACATCGTCTATCATGCAAAATAAGCTCAACATTGTCTATCACGCATAAATCATACAAACATATTTATCACATCAACAATTTATAAAACTTTTAAATGTACACAATAAAAGTGTTGAGAACAACCCATACTGATCGAACCCACTTTGATCCTTACAGAAAATGCACTTGATTCGACCCAAAACAGTTTGACCCGTTACTATGCATCTAACACAAACATTATGCCACACATATGTTTAAGCGATAGAAAGACACGGAGACAAGAATCTATACAATATTGAAAAATAAACTCTATTTGGGCGTACAAGATTTCATTATGATCCAGGTCATAACTTATGAAGAATTATATTCGTAAGCAATACAAATGCAGGCATGGAGCCATTAAAAATGAGCTACAAACTTGTTACACGGTGGCAGCTTTGAGAGACAGAAAATCGGATATCTGGTTTGTGTAAAAATCTGGTTGTATGGAGTTGTTCGGGTTTTGAAGCATTGAAAGACTTGTTACACCTATAAATAACCGACAAAAGGATAAAAAAAAAAAAACATATTAGGGATGGAACGTTATGCATTTACTTAGGAATAGGCACTTCCAATTATTCTTTTATCTCTAAAAGCTCAACATCTAAAATTAACAAAAAGGTAGCTAAGGGGTAAGCAGATCTTAAAAATCACACAGAAGTAACTTTTAATAATTAAAACCTCATAAATCATTTAAAATGGAAAAGAGTAGTTAATAGAATATTAATTTTGGTGATCCTGTCTGACAAACTACTAACAATAAAAAAGGTTGGGTGTCGCAGCCCAATGTGACCCATTTCAAAACGTACCAAAAACCACCTGTTTTAACCCTTTACCCAGCCTACCCGACCCACCAATTTCGCCACCTCTAAGATATATATATACCTTATCGAACTGGAAAAAGTTTAATCATAACGGAAAGGTAAACATTTATAACCTGAGAGAACAAGGAGAGTTTTGCATCCACCATTTTGCCCGAATAGAATATCAGTATCTAATCTGTCACCAACCATGCATATCTGTGACTTGGTGATGCCAAATCTGTTTGCGTCACCAAGTATCATGAAACATTTAGTTAGAGACTATTATTGATCTAAAATAACAGACACGATAACAATTGGTGTAAATAAAATATGCTAAACACAGGTGACACTGATCATTAAATCAAAACCCAAAAAGAAAAAGTATCTTACTTGTTTGCCAAGTAATCCATCATGAATGTTGAAGGTTTCCCAACAGTTGTTGGTTCACGTTGAGTTGATCCAACAAGAGCACCAACCATAGAACCACCACCTGAAACCATAGCACATTGTGTTGGCATCTATCATGCATTAAATTTTCAAACCAAACCAAATACTTATTGTCAACAATGCTACATTTCTTCATAATAATTGTGTCAAATATGACAATTAGTTTTTCAATAATCTACTGTCCAGATCGACCCATTTAAGTAAATTGCTTAAAATTCCTACTTCTAACCAGATATAAAGTTCTGGCAGAAAATACAAGTATGAAAACTTTTATCTCAACAAAAGATCACATGGACTGCAACAGTCTCAGAAAATTCTTCAGCCAAAAAAAGTTTAACTATCTTCTTTTGAGATATGAGACCGTTTTATGATCCAATTATCTGTTTTGTAAAAACAAATATAATCTATTGCACATTTGCACCAGCTCATTATCACTGTATATAAATTAGAAAAAAGATGTCTAGAGGAAAGGGAGGTAGTTGAACCTGCCCATTCTTGTGCGTCTGTAAGATGAGTAACAGCATCACGGTTTGTAGCTAGGAAAAGACAGCCGGGGTTTTCTCGAATACATAAAGTCCCATATCTGCCAAAGCAGAGAACAAATTGAATAAACTGAAAACATCTAATGAAGAGTGGTGCACACTCAGGCTACTTATATATAAAGAACTTACTGGACTTTGTAGTAGTTAAAGTAACGGTCAAATCCAACCACAACCGCTCCAACCTATAGGCAAGAAACAACATTCTTTGATATGGAAAACAAGCTTCATAAAGTTATGATGAAGAGTTGATGTAATGAATGAAAAATAAGCCGAAATTAACACAAGACAGAAATGGTAAACGCATACATTTTCGTCATGCTCCATGTAAAACCCAGGCTTAAGCTCTATCTTTTTCCCACCATCTTCCTGCAGAAGCAAAATATAACTTCAATTGATATAACATAGCAAGTACCCAATAAACAATTACTCGTAGGTAACAAGTGAACTGTAAAATTTCACAACGGTCTGATGTGTCATGAACCACGTTATTAACAAATTGGATGGTAAATTTTATGAGTGGTAAATTCACTATGTACTAAAGATCTTATGCAGCAATTTTTAGCTTCAAATTATTTTTACAAGCAAATACTTATATAATGCTGCTGCAGTAAAATTGACGTCATAATGCATACATACCGGACCCCCAAGGTAGGAAAAGCCTGCTAGCTCAAGCTCTATCAGTATCCCTTCTTCACCAATCACATAAATCTGGACAATTTTCAACATATAATCAGACAACTATAGCTTTAAAATAATTTGCAGAAACAAGAGCGGCAGGACTTAAATCAGATAAAAAGGTGTAAAACCACGTTGTATTGCAAGAAACTATACATAACCTAACAGTTCGGGAAATAGTAGTCGTTTCCAAGTATGAAACTGAATATTTCAAGGAAATGCTTGTGCAACATACCTTCTTGTCTTTTGGGAAATCAATTGACTGTAGGTATGCAGCTGCGGCAAAAGAAGATGCAAAAATTTCTTCCTGAAACCTTCACCTAAAGTTAGAAAATGCCCAACATGGAATACAAAAACCAATAGCGGAGCTGAAAGTCGTACACCTCACCTCATTAACACTAAGACCAAGTGTCTCAAACTTTTTGCCATACTGTTTCCTAGACTTTGTTGAGTTATTGGTTACAAAAACAAGTCTCTTCCCCTGCATATACGAAAAGAGAATAAATCATGTATTAAATCTCATTGAAAAACTGCCATGAGAGAGTTTGCTACTGAAATGTCAGGGAAAGAAGTGTAATACGTTTCTGTCATGAACAGTTATATAATATCTATGGCAGTGGCAATAATTACTAAACGAAACATAATTTTACCAACCTTAGACCGGAGCAACTCCAGGGTTTCTGGAACCCCCTCAATTAAAGAATCCCCCTTCCAAATGACACCTGTATTTACATAACAGTAATCACATAAAAGTTGCGCACGAAGCCAATATCAAGGGAAGAGTATCTAAAATAACCACCTTCCTTCTCCCCTAAACAAGTGTAGTAATGGATACAAAGGAATGTGACTCGTGATCTATATATTCATATATAAGTTGAGCAATGTGAGGCACCTAGTATCGACACATGGTAGACTAGTAGTAATATATACTTGAGTATCGGTAGTTATTACTTATTACAACATTCATTCAGTCAAATATGAGTAACAAATTAGTAAAGGCGGCAATTTGTGTCCAAAATAAAAAAATGAGCCGATTTGGGCAAATTTTTAAAAGATTTGGGCACATTTAGCCCCTCTTTTTTTTTGAAATGCGCATATATTGCCTGTTTAAAAGTTAAATGGGCACATATGGGGTGTTACGTTTAGAGGAATTTATTTTGTTGTTTTGGGTCTTTTCTAAAGCGATTCGTATAACATGCGCCCGTTTGACCTGTGCCCGTAGACCGTTTAGCCTGGCCCGCCCGTTTTGGCACCTCTACTAATTAGTACTAGAAATAATAACTAAGGGGGTGTTTGTTTTGGCTTAAATAACGGGCTTATGTCTTATGTGGTTTTCCACCCATCTTTCATAAGCTCACTTTTTGCGACTTATTTTGAAACTTGTCCGCTTATATAAGCTTATCATGTCATGATAAACTTATATGAAAAGTTTGAAAATAAGCCACAAAAAGTGAGCTTATGAAACATAAGCAGAAAACCACATAAGCCATAAGCCCACTATTTAAGCCGAAACAAACATGAAACACCCCCTAAACTGATGAAAAAGTTTGGTACCATCGCAGTCGAAGATAAAGGTCTCGACAGAATCAATCAAAGCATCAGCATCCGCAAGCTTTTGCGCAGGAACAACCTCACCACCAGCACCAGCTGAAGCAACAACACTCTTCATTGTCTTGTTATCCATTCTGTTACTACTGTTCCATCCAACTCTACCTCTAACAGATGATGATGAAAAGCCTAATGATGATGAAATGTGGCCGTTGGTGAATTTGGCGGGAAAACTGGCTGCAGAAGATGAGGAAATGATAGTTGCGGTTGATGATCTAGTTATAACCACCATTTTTGGGTTCCCGTGAAACTGGAGTTCATGTTTGTTTGTTTTATTTAAATAAAAATGAGTGGACTCTAAAGAGTTGGGTTTTTTATCCAATCATCCAAATTTTAGGCCAGTCGTTTACTACTTTCAGTTTATCATGACATGGACCCAAGGCCTCCTTTGGCACAAGTATATTATTGTAGGAGGAGAAAATTTACCATGGTTCACTTTCTAGAAGAAAAAAAAAAGTCAATTTTCAAGAAAACTACGTGATCGATTGTGCGGCTGTGCGACTATATTAATATTTTGATATTGTGTCTTTTCTTTAATTTGAAAAGTACTACTGGTTTGTGCGACTTTATTAATATTTTGATATTGTGTCTTTTCTTTAATTTGAAAAATACTGCTGGTTAGTGATATGTTTTTTCTTGTGACTGACGGCTATAATACTTTTGTATTTTGCAATATATATATATATATATATATATATATAATAATAATAATAATAATAATAATAATAATAAATTGTTTTACTTAATTTTTTTATTGTTTTTTGAAAAAGACAAAATGTAATCGCACCAAAATACAATAGCCATCAATCATAGGGCAAGTTTAAGTCAAATCAATTTAAAGGTAACTTACACAACCCATTAAGTACTTGTATTTTATTAATAGAAAATGAGACACATGTCAAAATGATAAAAGAGTCGCAATCGATCAGTTGCACTAGTTTATTTTGAGAATTTTTACTTTTTTTGCTAGTAAATGCACTATGGTTGCATTTTTTATTTTTATTTTTATTTTATTTTATTTTATTGTTTTGAATTCTCTCTTGCTAGTAGATGGTAGTTGTTGGAAAACTGTTACAAATATTATTATTTCTAAGTTTTAGGCATTATCGAATAAATGAATGTTATATTAGGCCATGCGGGTGACCACCAATACCCTACAGTGGTATCAGAGCCATCATGATCATATATAACCTATCTATGGTTCTTAGTAATTGCTTTTATTGTGTCATTAAAACTAGTTATAATACCTGTGCACGCACATGGTTTTTAAATTTTCGTTTTAATTATTTATTATTATCGATTAAGAAATGAACCACTTAACATGTTTCAAATAGTTTTACTTGGTGGATTAAAAATAAAAAAAATCACATGTATATGTTATAACCTACCTATTATTTTAGGAGAATGCTTTTGGATTAAAAATTATATTTTATTATTCAAGCAAAATCACATGATGATACTTGACTTGCATGATATATGCTTTTAGTTTTGCAAACCCGTGCTATTAATTTACGATGTGTTTTGTAATTGTTGTATTTCTTTTACTTATATTTTCTTTATTAACATAAATTAACATAAATGCTTGCACTATAGCTTCTTTATTATATAAAGAGAAACAAAAAAAGATGTAATGGGTAGAACTCAAAATTTAATCTTACGTTTATGTATAAAGTATAAGAATAATTTTTCTCTAAGCCCGAACTATATAAGGAAATTATTATTACTTGTATAAGTAAATTATAAATGCATGAAAAAAATGACAAAGAGTATATTCACAAGTCTTTTAGGATTGTTTGAATCTTTACCGACCTTTCACTTTAATGCAACTTTCTTCACAATTGGCCTAAATCATCAAGGTAAAAGACACTCATATTTTAGACCGTTGGTTGACACTTATAGTGTTATCAATGATAGCAAACACCTGCTAAGTTTAATTAACTCATTCAAAGACAAATTACAATCCGAAAAGAATTCTTACAATAAAATTCCCCATATAGACACTAAAACATATTTTTAGTACATTAAAATAATTCATGTATTATCTAACTCAGCAACTCAACTAAATTATACATTTATACCTTGAGCAGGAGTAGAAAATCCTTCCACGACAATCATGTGTTGATACTTAATCCTCTAAAAAACGCACACAACAAAATGACAAATTGTGTTACACTTTAGTGTGTGCGATAAATAATAAAACTGCAAAAACCATTAACATATTGCATTATAGTGAGGATAACAACAAAGTTAGTCATAACATCAAATAAGAAAACTTCATATTAGAACTAAGGGGGTGTTTGATTATGCTTATTGGCTTATTCAATTACCATAACACAATAAGTGTATGATAAAGCTATAAGCTTTTTTTAGAAGCTTAGTGAAAAACCCCTGAATAATGGTTGTGTATAAAAGTTGATGTGTATAACAAAAAAGTTAAACCATTAAAAGGTTTACTAAATACTATCAGCTAGATAAGACATAAGCCAAAGATCTGTTGAGGCCTCTTTCGGATTCTATTCAGAAGCAAAAAGAGGTTTACACATAAATCATAAGTATAGAATAATGGTTGTATCTCACATCCGTGATTACCAACTCAATAACATTATCGCAGTATAGTAACGTAATAACCTGATTAAAACTATATATTCTTGCTGAATAATTCTCATTTACATACTTTTAATTCGTTTACAACGGCCAACTATTACCTTTTAAAAAAAAAATAAAACATCACGTCAATGAATAAAGTTAGGTTATCACCTACATAGTTTTTTTTAGGAGGTGATTGTTATCAAATAAGGATTGTGATGCGTGCATTTTTTTTATATAATTTATGGAAAACACCTTGTATATTAAACAATGTCTATCTAACCCACATTTTTTTTAATAATTAGCTTTGTATAACGTATTTAACTAACTGACATGTTGAGGTTGAGGTTGATTTTATTGTTTAACATTAACTATTGATATCATGTTGGTGCTTACCATTTGATATTTATATTCTCGTAACTAATAATTTAGCCGTATTTCAAACCCGTGTACGTATAAATTAAACTTTTAAATAGTAACATGAGTCCTTATTTAAACTAACATTAGTTTAAAAAAATACTTAACGTATATTAAAATAATAAATTTTGTAATTTTAATAGATGAAATTCTAAAAACTAATACTAATACTCATGTAATTTTAAACAAAGTTAATATAATAAAGTATAGGGGTATAAAATGTAAGGGGTTATTTGTGTTTTTTATAAAGTTATTAAAAAACACGGAAACTTGTAATTTTACACTTTACTCTATATAAATTATTTAAAATTCAATCATTAAAGTTTTATTAATTACTTCATCTTTTTTTAAGTTTATGTTTTCATAAATTTGACACCTATATTTTTATGCATTTTTTTTCTCAACTAAATTTTTCCAACAAATTTATTAAGTTTGACCAAAATCAATTTAATTTTGACTTTTTATTGACCAATCACTTTGCTCGATTTCGCCTACGTGGCAAAATCGAGCTCTGCTATTGGTCTAATTTTTTTTCAATGAGAAGGGATTTGCAAAAACACTCCGAAATGATGTAATTCTTTTATTATATAAAAGATTGAATCTTCAATTCTGTAAAGTTTGTTTTTTTTTTTTTTTTTGGTCGATTTATGCAATTAGTGTTTTAGGGTTTTTGTTTTGTGTTGACAACTAGGGTATAATCGCTTTGGTGATCAAATTATGGTTTGTGTGTTTGGATCACTTAGGGTCGATCCATTAGGGTTTTCTAAACCCTAAAGGATTCGACTTTATGAGATTACAAGGGTTGAGATCCATTAGGGTTTAGAGTAGACTTTATGAGATTACAAGGGTATCCGAGATCAAACATGAAAAACTTAATCGTGTTGTCATGTAAATCGCGCTCCGGCCTTTGCCGGGTTTAGAAAGAGTAAAGTTACTAGTTATGCCAGTGAAAAAGCAATCGATCGTACGACCCCTTCATCTATCTATATTTTCTTTCGCAAGGAATGCCCAGTATAAAACTAGGTTTACCTAGATTGTTATTCTTGTATGCAAGAAGTTTTGTTTTCATGTATGATTTAGGGTTTTGAATATTTTTTGTAAGGTGGAAACTTTACTAAAAATATGCTAAAACCATTTTTGGTAACTTAGTTACCACTCATAAGGTAAACAAGATAGTTTAGAGAACAAAAAAGATTGATCAAGGTTTATAAGCCCAACTTACATGTTCTAAAACTCGTCCATCGTTATTGATTACAAATATAAAATACATATGCATTTTCTAAATTGACAATATTCATACTTATTAGTTGACTGAGATTTCAAGTTCTAATAATGCTAATAAAACTAAGAAATATCAGTTCTCAAGTTAAAAAAACAGAGACCGGAATCCCAATACACAAATATCCAGAAATTCTAAACACCTATTTTCTAAGTTGATAACATATTATATTTCCTTAAGTTAAAGTTTCTTTAAACCTGTTGATCTTGTTCTGTGTATAGTTCAAAACTATATTTCTCAAAGCCGATTCAACCTTTTGCCAAAGTTGGTGCATTCTTAATGATGCCTAGTATTGTTGTAGTGACAGCTACCAAAACGACTATTACAATCCAAATCACCTACCAATGACCGAAGAAAAATGAGTCATGAGGAAATAGTACAAAAGACAATCTAGTGGGCTATACTATCAAGTCATATTTTTAATTAAAATTTAATTGTGATACCGGGCACATGGTAAAGTCTTGATATCTAATACGTGAAAAGCACATATAAGGGACAATCAGAGCCTGAAACAATAAAAGTCGCATTAGTTTCATCCTATAAGTAACTTCTTGAACAGTCGCATTAGTTTATGTATGAACTGATAATATTCAGAAGGCATATGGGACCCTTTGCGTCTCGACTTGTTTAAAAACTTTGTGTGGCCTCTGAATTGATTAAAAAAAAAAGACCATGCACTTCTATACATAGACCAGTATGCTTTTGAATCTACTCTTTATACAATTCCAAGAGATTGCGTTAACAGTAAGATACTTTGATTTCATAACATGCACTGTTATTACTAGACAACTATGGTGTGTTATAAGATTGTTTAGTCACAATAGAAAAAATATGATCTAAGAAAAATACCATTTGCTTGTAATATGATTTGACACCCTTTATTAGTTGCTAACACGTTTTGGGTAATGGGTCAAAGTGAGAAACATTTCGGGTTAGGTTAGATTGACTTTGAAACAATAATGTTCAATTATTGTTTATGATCTTATAAAGGGCTACTGAAATATTCTTCAAATAACAAGTTCATAATTATGTGCAAGAAATATACACTTGGGATGCATCACTTAACAAGGATGTTCGAAGTTTGTTGGACTCACTTGGATCAAGGAGCCTTCGAGACTTTATGACTAGGTTAAGGATTAAAGGTCAAGCAAACAATCCACCATTTATGAATCTACATGTATGGCAAGCCCTGTTGAAAAGTGGGGATCACCAGAGTTTATAGCAAAATTTGATAGAGAGAGAACTACTCGACAATCAACGTCTGCGTTGTGGTGGTTCCGTCTCGATCGCTGAGCACAATAGGAGACTGGCAGGCAAACCTCTTTGTGTACCATGTCACTATTTTTTCATATGTTGTGTAAAATTCACACGAAATAACCCGCCAGTTCTTTTGTCATATTTTTTTAAAAAATCTTTATTATACTTGTACAGAAATGTTACCAAAAGTTTTTAAATCTGTTGTACGACCTAAAACATATAGATATGTAACACTAAAAAGATCTCTGCCGTTTAACTCTCTATGTTTATATTTACAATATATTATGAATAACTTGAGTATTTTAACATATATAGCAAAAAGAACTTGGACGAGATCCAATTGCTTCTAAACTCTTTTTTTGGACCCACATGAAGAAAGACATGACCTTTGTTGACTATGAAGCTAAAGAAACTTATGTAAGTTGCTTTGCTTATTGAGAAAATTGTTGTTGAATTATCAAGTGTTACTTTACATCTACTAAATATGTGTTATACAATTTATCAATGAAGGAACAATATATGGAAAAGCATGGAGCACAAGATACTCTCGATAAACAATCAGGGAACATAGCTAGCATATACATCAGATGGGCTGACCATGTTGGCTAAAAAAAAAGGAAGTTTTATGGTCTTTCATCCGGGTTTGATATATATGTTTTTAAGCATATTTTTGACTCTATCGGCCAAACTTCACAAATCGTGAAATGGCTCAGTTACGAGAGATGTTGGACTACCAAAAGATTGAAAATGATTTTTTAAAAGCTGAGCAAGAACGTATGAAAAATATACAAAAAGCTCACACACAAAAACTTGACCAAGTTGTCACATCTTATAATTTTCTAGAAGCAACTTGAAGACTTTTCAATGTGCAACTCAAAAAGTTTTTGGATTTGCTTCAACGTCGACAAGCTACAACCAAGATGCTTAGTTCGGTGATAACTCCTCTTTCCACTAATAAACAGCAAAGTAGCAGCTTTACTATGTTTGGTTCGAATGACATAGTTTCAACTTTCAAGTGACAATACCAAAGTAACACCTCTTACTATTGTTTGGTTTTAGTGACATTGTTCACGTGACAACAACAAAGTAGCATGAAATTAGCAGAAAGTAGCAAGTAGCAATAATGTACTTTGCTTTCTCTTGTTTGGTTTTGGTGACAACAATACATTATCAACAAATTAAGAGCCCTCTATGGCTCAAATTGTTAATGGTTACACTGTATGAGTTGAGAGATATATTGTTACAGTTTAATTTGAGTTGAGAAATATATTATTAATGGTTATATTGTATGCATTATATGTTTTCAAAATATTATTTAGTTATAAATTGATTGGCTCAAATGGGAAATAGAAAAATGTAGGTAGTTGAGATTTTTTATTTTATTATTTTTTTTATTTTTTATTTTTTATTTTTTATTTTTTTTATATATTTTTGCGCCAGAACGACTATATTTATGATTTTTATATAATTTTTTCCATGACTTTAAGTGCCAACTAATGAGGAAAAGCGATAGAGTTAGCGACTTGAATAGCGATGGAGAGAGATTTTTGCAACGGAACTTGCGACACGTAGTGACTACAGGTACTGAGTGAAATTCTATCGCATTGCTTTTGGCGACATCATTTCCCATCGCAATGAGACAAATTTGTCTGTCGACACGATGACACAATTTTTTTACGGCGTAGTTTAGGGAGACGCAAAATCTGCGGCTCGACATGCCAATACGTGTCAGAAAGTCCGACGCAATTATAAATTCCGTCGCTAATGCCGTTGCTAAATTCGTCACTAAAGGATGAAATTCTTATAGTGGGTTTTGAGTGAAAAGATATGTTAACGAGATTGTTTGGGAGAGAGCAAACACTTATGTATTTTTAGTTTTGCCTTTTAGTTTGCTTGGATAATAATGAAGTATCCTAACACCTATTATATTAGGCTTATTAGCCTATTAAGTCAAGCCCTAGATGTTTTCATGTATATCTTTACTACATCTAGATATTTCCTATCAAGCTTCTACTATTTTACAAAGGTAACTTTGTATAAACATTCTACACTATATATTCCCGTAAATTAAACTAAATTAAGTTTGTGATTAAATACATCCTTTAAACTTAATTACAACTCAAATCATCATTTTAAAATTCACACTTTTTTCCTTTCCATTCGATTAGCAAAACAATTATCTATTTTTAGTCGATGATAAGAAAACTAATGATGATGATGAAATTACGGTAGTGATAACAAACATTTTTACGATGATCTCAATCAATTGCCAAGGATTGAAAAAATAACGAATTGTGACTATGTTACGCATTTAGTATTTAAGTTGGAATGAGTTGGCAACCGAGATGCCAAATCACGTAATCAATAACACCGAAATTTTATTAAAATATACAAGAAATTTCAACCCAATTGCTACAAATTACAATGTTGGTTTTATTGCGAGTTTATAAAGATTATTATTGGTGCATGAATGAAGAGCTTAAGTTTAAATATAGGGATTATTATTTAGTCGGTAACTACAAAAGGTTTTCGGGCCGGTTACTAAGCCCAAAATAAATTTTCCTGGGGTAGTGTAGAAACCGATAACCAATACCAAAGTCTATAAATACAAAATCCGACTCCTTATTACATTATTAGACAAACACCCTGAATCATGGAACACGCAACAAGTCGAAGACCTAACAAGAAACAAAAGTTATCATACTATGGTGAAGGAAAAAAGACAGATTTTACAAAACTGGAACTACTAAAACCAGATCACGCGAATCGCCCACTATGGGCTTGTGCAGATGGACGAATTTTTCTCGAGACCTTCTCGCCGTTTTACAAACAAGCTTCTGATTTCCTGACGGCTATCGCAGAACCTTTATGCAGACCGGAGTCATTGCATGAATACAATCTGACTCCCCATTCACTTTATGCGGCTGTTTCGGTGGGGTTAGAAACTGAGACCATCATAGCTGTTTTGAACAAGCTTGCAAAGACCAAGCTCCCTAAGGAGATGGTCGACTTTATTCATGCCTCAACAGCAAATTACGGAAAAGTAAAGCTCGTTCTAAAGAAAAATCGATACCAAGTTGAATCTCCTTTCCCAGAGGTATTGGACAGGTTGTTAAGTGATGAAGTGATATCTCAAGCTAGAGTTTTAAATGGGACGAAAGAATTCCATTCGTTTGAAATTCATCCTGCTCAAGTCGAAAATGTAAAGCAAAGATGCTTGCCAAATGCTCTAAACTATCCCTTGTCGGAGGAGTATGATTTCAAAAATGATACCTTCAATCCGGACCTTGAGATGGAATTAAAGCCTCAAGCACAGCCACGACCCTATCAAAAGAAGTGTCTTAGTAGGATGTTTGGAAATGGTAGAGCAAGGTCTGGCATCATTGTGTTACCTTGTGGGGCTGGAAAGTCTTTGGTGGGTGTATC
Organism: Artemisia argyi; assembly: GCA_030686995.1. Lineage (NCBI taxonomy): Eukaryota > Viridiplantae > Streptophyta > Magnoliopsida > Asterales > Asteraceae > Artemisia > Artemisia argyi. Next base: position 168,298,300 of record CM060693.1, on the reverse strand, counting down.
TGCAGCCTGCCGAATAAAGAAAAGTTGTCTCTGTTTGGCAACAAATGCTGTGTCAGTGGATCAGTGGGCTTATCAGTTCAAGTTGTGGACAAATCTTTCTGATGAACGTATTTGTCGGCTTACATCTGATAGCAAAAAAATGTTTTGTGGGAATGCTGGAGTTGTTGTGACCACTTATAGCATGCTTACTTTTGATGGTAAGCGATCTCAAGAGTCTGAAAAGATCATCGAGGAGATAAGAAATAGAGAATGGGGTTTGCTACTCATGGACGAGGTGCATGTGGTTCCTGCTGATACGTTCCGTGAAGTCATTAGTGTTGCTAAATCACACTGCAAGCTTGGGCTTACTGCTACACTTGTTAGGGAAGATGAAAAGATCACGGATTTAAATTTTCTTATTGGTCCTAAACTGTACGAGGCAAATTGGATGGATTTGGCCAGAGGAGGGTATATTGCCAACGTACAATGTGCTGAAGTGCGGTGTCCAATGACAAAAGAGTTTTATGCTGAATATCTAAAGAAAGAAAATGCCAAGAAGAAACAGGCATTGTGTGTGATGAACCCGAACAAGTTTAGAGCTTGCGAGTTTCTTATTCGATTCCATGAGCAGGAGCGTGGGGATAAGATAATCGTTTTTGCCGACAATATTTTTTCACTCGAGAAATATGCAACGAAACTTCAGAAACCAATGATTCATGGTGAAACAAAACATATGGAAAGGACAAAGATATTAGAGGCGTTCAAAACCAGAAAGGATTTCAATACTGTGTTTCTGTCAAAGGTTGGAGATAATTCTATCGATATTCCTGAGGCAAATGTGATTATTCAGATTTCAGGACATATGGGTTCAAGACGTCAAGAAGCCCAACGGCTCGGGCGTATTTCTAGAGCAAAGGGTACTCTCCAGGATAGAATGGCAGGTGGAAAAGAGGAAAACAATGCCTTTTTCTACTCCTTAGTATCTACAGATACACAGGAAATGTACTACTCAACTAAGAGGCAGCAATTTCTGATAGATCAAGGTTATAGTTACAAGGTGATAACAAGCCTGCCTCCACCAGACAGAGGGGCCGAGTTGTACTATCATCATCTGAAGGATCAAAATCAACTTCTTGACGAGGTTTTAAGTGCTGGTGATGAGGCAGTAGGCATGGAAATATTGAAAGATGATGCAGATGGAAAAGCGGTTCATGATAAGGCTCAACTCAAGGGATCCATGAGTGCCAAGACTGGACAAAAGGGCACTTTAGCAAAGAGCGAGCCCAAGGTTCCAGCAAAGAGAAATCAACTGTTTGCTAAGCGTTTCAGTCGGAAATAGCATCTAATATGAAAACTGGACCCCACCTCACCACCTGTATGATATTCAAAAACCTATCAGCTACAATGTAGCTTTTTTTATCTTGTTGATCTCTAAGCAGACACATATAGCGGCTTTGCATACTTGAAATGACAATCAATGTGCTAATGATATGTTGTTTGGTGTTCTGTTTATGTTTCAATCATATTGATTATGATCTTACGGTCAAGACGCGTGTGGTTTAGCTTAAGAATGTCATGGGTAATAAACTCTATAGCTGATACGCAGAACAACTTCAATTATTGAAAGTGATGTCGATTCTACTGTCTATTGGATGTGAGGAACCATGATTTGTAAGAAACTATTAACCGAAAGTGACACATTACCAAATTTTACCATGTATGGCAATGGACGAGACCTTGATATTTAACTTTTATGGCGTGACTCTACTTAAGTCATAGCTTTTATCGAATTATTTGAGCTTAAGCCCAAATCATAAAGACTCGTGAAGCTAGGCTAAGATCGTCTAGTATGAGCTTGGATCAGCTATTTTCAAGCCATAGGTGCAGTCAAATAAGATAAAGCAATCTAGGAGGTAAGCAAATTCAATCAAAATTTTAGTAATTAAGCTCTAAAGTAGGACCCGTATTATACAAGAACTACCAGGCCCCCTAATTTATCTCGTTCATTTGTGAGCTACAAACTTATCTTGGATTCCCGACATTTCAATATCGATCTGTCATCTTACATATATGATAACAATGTCAAATGTCCTCTATATAAGAAGATATGGCATCACTCGTTCTTGCTTCAGACAAGAGAGATGCGTGAGGGGGGAAATAGATTGAGCAATAGACAAAAGTTAGAGAAAGGGCTATGGTTACCAGAAGAAGACGAGAAACTTGTCACAAACTATTTACGGCCAGGTTTAAAAAGAGGAAGCTTTTCTTTTCAAGAAGCCACGCTCGTTATGGATCTGCGCAACACCTTCGGAAACAAGTATAAAAGACCATGAGCTATCTACATGCAGTTGTATTGTATGATTTCATTAAATTCTTAAAGACGTTGGATTCTTTTGTTAATTGTTTAACAACAGATGGGCACGAATAGCAAGTTACTTACCAGGAAGAAACGATAGTGCTGTAAAAAACTTCTGGAACTCCTATACAAAAAAGATACTTCTTCAGTTTCAAGTGCAAATGGTCAATGATCAAGAGCGTCGTGTTGATCAAGAAACGGAAAATGAAGTTGGTCTTCCTCCTCTTCCACCATCATTCATGAGAGAGTATTTTGACCTGATACTTGATCAAAATTGGGATTCGAATCATCTGATAATGCAAGCTAGAAGTGAGAGCGACAACATGAATTTGGTCACTAATAGTCAACCAAATATTCACATAGGTCTTAACTTTAACAGTATGTGAACTCTCAAGCTAAGAATCTAAGATACTACAGTATAACTGGATCACGGGTGTGTTTGTTAAAAGTAGCACTATCAATGAGCATTAGCTGCGAGCAGCAGCAGCCGTAAACAAACGCTTTTTTGCCACAGCTTCTTAAACACTATAATATATCAGGTTGGTTGTGGTCAAGGGGAAATTTGATGAACATCTACTGCTAATTCATGCAGTTTTACTAATCTAGGCCATGTATGTTGTCATTATAGACCTTCTATATCTTAATGCTATTCAATGATCGATACATATTCGTGTGCATATGTAGCATGTTAAAGAAATCCATTCCTTGCAAATTATCCGCTTCGAAATATGATGGGATCTCATAGTTTTAACCTTAGATGAGATTGCCTATATACATTTTGCCTCTGATTTTTATTATATAAACCTTTTTTTGTGATAGTTTGAGATCGTTGACTGACTAATCATGAATCAACTAACTTGAAACTTAACAGATTAAGTTCTTATACATGTTATCCAACATGAAAGGATATGGGGCCTGTTCGAGGGTGGCTTTCGAGTTTCGATCACTAGGCTTAAAGTTACATTGCCGATTTGAGTATGATAAATTTTATTCGGTTTTAGGTTTTAACAATATATTGAAATTGAAGAACTTTTTTATTTTTATTTATTATTATTTTATTTTTATTTTTTTTTCATTTGTTATAAACTTTATAGTCGATTTGCACAGGTCTTTTATAAACTCCAGGATCTTATATGATCAAACAAACTTCATGTGTACATTAAACAAGAATCAATAACAGGAAACAAGAGAGATTGGATTGAACCCTTAAACTGATATTATATAATCGAATGGGGTTACTTGATGTTTACAGAATCCTATCTATATATACATAATGAAACGACACAAGTGAAGGGTTGTGTTTCTTGGTTCTTGTGAACAATCATGTCCCATCACATCTAACTAACTATAACTAACTTATAACTGAATATTAACTAACTTAACTGAACTTTAACTGCCATAATCTAACTGCCATGTTTGCTGCTGCGATTTGCAGCCCAACACAGAAGGTTTATGATTTTAAAAACTGAAACTAACTTAACTCTATAATATACAAAGATTAATGGATTATAATCTTCCAACATCATTGAGAAAAATAAGATGAACTTTCGAGTGTTTAAAGTTATGTTGCCAATTTGTGTATGATAAATCGATGAAGGACATAAGTGATTCTCTTGCAGACGAGTTGCGGAAGATTACATACTGTTAAAAATGGAAACACAGTAAAGGAAAAATGATAAGACCTCAAATAATTTAAGGAAAAATAACATTATGGTATGTTTGGCGCACAACGGTGTGGAGCTTTTTGAGGCGGTGAGCGGTGAGCAATAAGCATTTTAATTTTTAGTGGTTGTTTGGCAAAAGAGCAGTGAGTTGTGGCTATTTTTTAGGAATGCTAATTCTCCGATGTTCGTTTAAGAAGCTGTGGCAAAAAAGTGTCTATAGCCACTGCTCGTAGCTAATGCTCACTTGCTCATTGCTAGTGCTACTTTTAACAAAAACACATGTGATCTAGTAAGTTATACTGTAGTATCTTAGATTCTTAGCTAGTAACCTGGCAACATTTGTTGTTCTTGATTTTATGTATCAAAAAATATCATATACAAAATATTTGCCTCACGATTTTCTTTCAAAACTGAACCCGAAATAAGATCATAAACCCAAATCTCTAATGGCTCAACAGGTGAAAGTGTACAAATTATATCTTCATTGTGGTGCAACTTATAAATCTATTGCTCCCACAAAGGTATTAGAAATCATATTTTGCTTTTCTATGTATGTAGGACATACATCACTCAATCATTCAACTGTAAAGAGTATTCTGTATCATTTTATATGCATTTGCCAAGTGGTTAGTAGTGCAATAAAAAGTTTGAACCACAATTTACAGACATTCTATGTGTTATTAATAAATATTATAAAAGTTAATGAATTTATATACATGTTCTAGATGTGGTTGCAGCAAACTTCAAATTCTTACTTTCAAGTCAACCACAACTGCACAACTCGAAACTGTATATATAATTGATACACAAGGTGTCCGGATACAGTATAGTATATAACCATAGTACATTTTAATTCTTTAACAGATGTGGGATAGATGCATGGCTGAGAAAAAATTTTAACAAAAAAATTAACCAAGTACTATTTGTTGACTTATACATATTCAATATACTATTCCATTTATGAAGTAAAAGTTTGTTTTTACTTCAGACAAGCGAGATAAATCCTTCGGACTAGAGTGAGTCTTTCGGATTCAGGGTGACTCTTGCTTACGGTATATTGCTTCGGATACCTGCAAAACAAATACGTCCGTCAGACTCGCCCCGGGAATATATCCCAGGACCAACCTCCGGCGTGAGAGTAAGTATATGTTCTTAGTGAGAGAAAGTATGAATAAAACAAGAGAGTAGGAGAAAATTAGTTAACCTTAAATAAAGATTTCCTCTCTATTTATAGGCTTTCTATATGGAGCGCCAGGCTGGTTTGTACTTAGCCCTTAATGTTCGCTAGTTTGTGCTCCATTATCATATACTTAGTGTACTTGTTTGCACTTCGATTAATGTACTTACTGGATCATCCGAACGGTGAGGTATTCCGGATGTCTGGGGTCATTCGGCTATCGTTATACCTTTCGGATATTAATCTGTTTTTTCCCGACACGTTCGGCCATGTTAAGCTTGATTAATATCCGGAAGGTATGTTGTATATCCGGAGGGTACATACGCCAACATGTCCCCCCAGTATCATAGTATTGGTTATGCCAATGGTGTGATACTAAGTTTAGTTTTGCAGTTTTCCGAAGGGGTTGTAGCTTCGTCCTTCATTAGAGTCGTGTGCAAAATGCCAAAAGTAATTAATGTGTCGTTTAAGGTGTGTCGTCGTTTTTTACCGCGTCGTTTGGATTGGAACACGTACGCGTTTTGTGAGACACACGGTGTGGATGCTTGACACGTTAGCCCTACGGGTGACGTGTCTTTTCCCGCTCATTTTTTACCATCTATAAATAGCCCTTTTTTCTTCATTTACACCACTGTTATTTTTCTTTCACATACATACTTCTGACACATTTTATTCGTTCCGTATTCCGAACGATTATTCTCGCCGTCTTTGAGGTACGTCCGAGTCCGTTTAGTTTTTTTTTGTTGTTTTGGCTATATCTCTTCTCTTCCTGTCGGACCCATTATGTCAGAATCTACAGCGTCTTTTGAATATGAGGATGTATCCATGCCGGAGGGTTCACATGTCAAGAAGGATATACACGTGAGGCCGTCTACGATGGATGATGGTGAGGTACTTGTGGTAGTGGAAACTTTTAGGATTCCGAAGGATTTGCATCCGAGGGCACCTCCGTCGGGTATGACGATGGATCTATTGCCTGCGGATGCCATTGGCTTATACGCAGAATATTTCTTTGACGGAGGTCTTACTGTCCCTTTTTCTACCTTTCTCTTAATGTTATTAGGTAGTTTAAAATTCACATATCTCAGTTGGTTCCGTTAGGAATGCACCGTGCTACTCTTTTTGAGGTGTATTGCCGGAGCATGCACATTCCTCCTACCACCCCTCTGTTCCGTGTCTTTTACAAACTTAGCAAACAAGGTTGCTGGTTTTCCTTTGAGAAACGTGTGTACAAGGATAGAAAGATTTGCTTCGGAGAGTTTCCGTCCTGCCTGAAGGGCTGGAAATATCACTTTTTCTTGATCGATAGGAGAGCCGTTCCTTTTGCCATGCCTTGGAGGCATTCGGACTCGGATGTGTCCGATCCATTTCCCAAGAGGAGTGAATACGATGTTGCTCATGCCGAAAGGTTGGCTGAGACGATCATCTAGCCGTGCCAAGTTCCCTAGTCTTTCTTATATGCGTTGGGTCTTTCGGACCATTGGGAATTTACCGGCTTCCGTCCGGCTTTGAGGGATGAGCAGGGGAGGGGTATAGCCCTTATTATAAATATGAATTTTCAAATTGTGCCTTTCTTTTTTTATTTTTATCTTTAATGATGTCTTGTTTGTTCGCAGGTGTAACTATGTCAAGCTATTTGAAGAAACCTCCTCTCCGAAAGGTGGTGAATGTGGTCAAGGGGGATCCACTGCCTCAGGGGCAAGGTCGTGAGATGCACATCACTCGCCCCCTTGCTTCCAATGCTGAAGTTCCTGAAAAGGATGAGGAGTTGAAGAGGGTGGAGGTGCCGGATGACAAGGTGCTGGCTGCCAAAGATAAGAAGAAAGAGCAGGCAGCGAAGTTGGGCTCCAAGAAACCTCCGTCCAAAAGAGCCGGAGGGAGTATCTCGTCCAAGGTTCATAAGAGGTTCAAGCAGTCTGCTGACCACGTTATTGACCTGGATACTACGGAGGAAGTTGAGGAGCCGGAGCCAATCCGCTCGCTGCATCCGAAGGATATACCCTCCGGTATGTTAGTAAACATTCTGTTCATAACTTTTCCTTAATTTGTTTCTTACTTATTTGACAAATGTTCTTTATTTTCAGGGAGTTCGAAAGATGGCTCCCGCCGTCCGGGCAAGGGGCATGTTGATGAGGAGGATGTCCAGGTGGACATAGACGGAGATGATGATGATGATGACACGTTTGTTCCAGCCTGGGTGGTGAAGAGGGGGACTCGCATGAACAATGCGAATGTCTGCCGAGATATGTTGATTAACTTGGCCACCCCGGCTGAAGAGAGGCACTTAGATGGTCAGGATGATACTGAGGCTATCCGAAGGTCTTGGTTACTGATGGGTAAGCACGTTACGGCTCAAGCGGACGTCATTTTCCGCTTTGAGTCTCTTAAGCGTGAGTACCAGAAGTTGTCTGAGACTCATCAAGGGTGTGACCAGGTTCTGGAGGATAAGTGTAAGAGGTTGGATGAAATGGCTAGGGAGTTGGATGAGTTGAAGGGTAAGCATGCGGCATGTGCTGAGATGAATCCGGAGGGGGTTCAGAAATTGCGTGCCGAGAATGCTGGTCTGGAGGATAGGGTCTCCCAACTTGTGGTGGAGAAGGAGGAGTGGAGAAAGGTTTCTTCTGGGCAGGCTGAGAAGATAAAGTTGTTGGAGGGGCAGTTGTCTGATGCCCAGCAGAAGTTGAGCGACGGAGAGAAGGCTTACCAGGAGCTCTATCAGGAAAAGGTAGATATTTCTATTGCCACAGGTAATGCTGAGATGGATAGGAACCGTATTGTTAATGAGTTCGTCCTGGAAGCTATCCACCGTTTCCTCGGAAGTCATGAATTCCGGACGGCCTTGGCAGAACCGTTCAACTTGTTTTACCTTTCTGGGCTGATTGATGGAGCTGGCTTATTCGAGGAGCCGGAGAAAGCGGCTAAGTTGTTGGGAGAAGTTGAGGGGATGGATATGGAAGCCGGGATCAAATATGGTCCATTATATGATCAGGCTCTTTCTCAGGACTATCCTTACATCCAGAAGATCAGGCAAACCATTTACCGGAAGTTCGATGAGTTGAATGCCTTAGTTCCTGATACTGCTCCTGTTGAAGAACCGGTGGCTGAGGGACCGGAGGTTGAATCTCATGTTGAGAATCCCTCCGAGAACCAGTCTTCGGACCAGAATGCCTCAGCTTTTACCTGAAGTGTATTAAGGATTAGCACATCTCCATTTTGACTATGGGTACAGATGTTGCGGATTCTTTGTGAAGCTCTTATCCGGAATTTCTTATGTTGGTTTTATATGTCTAATGTAATAGAATAGGGTATTGATGTTCCGTCCTTTTGTAGGATAGATGTTTCGGGACATTTGATGTAACCGTTTTGATCTTTGAATATATATATCATTTTACTTTGTCTTCGTATTTTTAATTTTCCTGATATTCATGTTATGCGTGTGTGTATATATCGGATGATGTAGGTCAGAGTGCTTCGGCCGTACCCTTTGCATGTCCATTTGTTACATCAAAATTGTTTCATACTTGGACATATATACTATCCGCCAAATGACTTGTTGTCACTTATTATCCGGACAGTTTGAACCTATCGGGTCTTGGCTTTACATTATGTCATTGGGGAATGTATTTTACGGGGCAACTTGTACCCTTCGGCGTTTAGCCTTAAGTCATACCCACTTGGGGTTTTATTTGACGGGGTAACATGTACCCTTCGGCACTTGGCCTAAAGCTATACCCACTTGGGGTTTTATTTGACGGGGTAACCTGTACCATTCGGCGCTTGGCCTTAAGTTATACCCACTTGGGGTTTTATTTGACGGGGTAACATGTACCCTTCGGCACTTGGCCTAAAGCTATACCCACTTGGGGTTTCATTTGAGGGGGTAACCTGTACCCTTCGGCGCTTGGCCTAAAGTTATACCCACTTGGGGTTTTATTTGACGGGGTAACCTGTACCATTCGGCGCTTGGCCTTAAGTTATACCCCACTTGGGGTTTTATTTGACGGGGTAACCTGTACCCTTCGGCGCTTGGCCTAAAGCTATACCCACTTGGGGTTTCATTTGACGGGGTAACCTGTACCCTTCAGCACTTGGCCTAAAGTTATACCCACTTGGGGTTTTATTTGACGGGGTAACCTGTACCATTCGACACTTGGCCTAAAGTTATACCCACTTGGGGTTTTATTTGACGGGGTAACCTGTACCCTTCGGCACTTGGCCTAAGTTATACCCACTTGGGGTTTTATTCTTTTGGACAACTTGTGCCCTGATGGAAACAACTTTTTCATATGGTTCAAATGCATCGGATGTTTCATTAATGTGAAAATGGCTCATGCCTTACAATAAATCCTGAAATAACAAAGTACATAATGGGTTACATAAAACATTTTTTTAGGTTAATTGCATGCCAGGTTCGAGGTACTTCCACGTCTTCCATGGTTTGGAGCTTGTACGTGCCGTGCTGATAAGCCTCCGTTATCCGGTAGGGGCCTTCCCAATTAGGTTCCAATTTTCCTTGATCTTCCACCCTGCTGGCTTCATTCTTCCGGTATACGAAATCTCCCACTTTGAAAGCTTCGGGTTTAACCCTTCGATTGTAATACTGCTCCACTTTCTTTTTGTACTTCGCCTCCCTTATGGCTGCCATTTCTCGCCGTTCTTCTAACAAATTTAGGTTCAGATTGATTTCGTCGTCATTGTTTTCGAGATTTGCCATCATGGTCTGGAAGGTAGGTATACCGATTTCCGCCGGAATGACTGCCTCACTTCCGTAGGTTAGACTAAAGGGAGTTTCTCCGTTGCTAGTTTTCAAGGTGGTCCGGAAAGCTCATAGCACGTTTGGTAACTCATCTACCCATCCGGCTCTTTCTCTTCCAAGCCGGGACTTAAATCCCTTCATTAGACTTTTGTTGGCTCTTTCGACCAATCCGTTGGCTTGAGGATGAGCCACAACCGTGTTGATTTGTGTAATATTCAACCTTTCGCACCAAATTTTGAACGGATCTCCCACGAAGTTACTTCCGTTGTCCGTGACGATTATTTTGGGCAATCCGAACCTACAGACAATGTTGTCCCACACAAATTTTTTGACTTCCTTGCCGGTTGTTTTAGCCAACGGTTTCGCTTCCATCCATTTTGTGAAATATTCTATTGCCACAATAACGTATTTAACTTTCCCTGGAGCTTCGGGCAAAGGTCCCAGAATGTCAATTGCCCATTGGAAGAAAGGCCATGGTGCCATGACGGAGGTTAATACCGTTTTTGGCAACTTAGGAACCGGAGCATGTATCTGACAGGCATCGCATTTTTGAATAACTTCCCTAGCGTCCCGGTGCATGGTTGGCCAATAATAGCCTTGTCTCATGAGTTTTGCTACCACGGTACGGGGTCCGGAATGCATGCCACATGCTCCTTCGTGCACTTCTCGGATTATGTAATTAGCTTGGAGGGGGCCGACGCATCGCAGCATTGGTCCTAGGTAGGATTTTTTGAATAGCACATTATCAATCAACGCATAATGGCTTATTTTCATGCGCAGGTTTCGTGCTTCGTTTTGATCCTCCGGCCATATCCCTTCGTTTAAGCAACGGAATATGGGAGACATCCAATTTTCCTCCTCTTCTTCTATTATTGCGTTAATCGTCTCTTCTTCTGTGGATGGTCTTTCCAATACTTCTACTAGGACTTCCTTTGTTAAGTGGTCAAACGCTACGGATGCTAGCTTGCTAAGCACGTCTGCTTTTTGGTTCTGGGCTCTTGGGATATTCTTTATCCTGAAGCGTTTGAAGCAAGTGATGTATTCCTTGGCCTTGGCGAGGTACTTTGCCATGCTCTCCTTGTATGCGGTAAACTCTCCGTTAATTTGGCTTGCCACCAGGTTAGAGTCCACTCGTACCTCCAACGCTTCTATATGCATTTCTTTTGCAATTCTCAGTCCGGCTAGGAGTGCTTCGTATTCTGCTCCGTTGTTGGTAGCTTCGAAGTTTAATCGGAGAGCATAGGTGTATTCTTCTTTTTCCAGACTAATTAACACTAGTCCTGCTCCGGAGCCTTTTTTGCTAGAGGCTCCGTCCGTGTATAAGATCCATTCTTCTGGCTGAGAGATGTTACATATCTCCTTGCACCTCCTCCCCGGATCTGGGAAGGCTGTTCCGATGGGTATTTCATTTATGAAGTCAGCGAGCACTTGTCCTTTGACAGCATTTCTTGGTATATAGGTAATGTTGTAGGCCCCCAGCTCTACCGTATATTTGGCTAATCGTCCGGACGATTCTGCTCGGTTTAATACTTGTTTGATGGGATGGTCCGTTATGACCTTGATGGGGTGAGCTTCGAAGTACCGCCTTAATCTTCTTAATAAATGTAGGAGGGTTAAAGCCAACTTTTCAACCGGAGCGTATCTCTTTTCGGCTTCGTGTAAGGTCCGGCTTACATAATGAACTGGTATCTGTCGTCCTTCCCTTTCGACCATTAGTACCCCACTTATTGCTTCCGTTGCGGCCGATAGGTATAGGTACATATCTTCTTTAGGTTTCGGTGTTGTTAGGCATGGGAGTTCCAGAATTATTTTCTTCATTTCTTGGAAGGCCTTTTCAGCTAACTCCGTCCATTGGTATTTTTCTTTATTATCTTTCGTGATGTTCTTTAACGTTTCGAAGAAAGGTAAAGATCTTTCGGCAGATTTTGACAAGAAACGGTTGAGTGCTGCAAGTTTGCCACTTAAGCTTTGCATTTCCTTTAATGATTTTGGTGATTGCATATCGGCGATAGCTCTAGTCTTCTTGGGGTTTGCTCTAATCCCTTCGGACGTCACCATATATCCGAGGAATTTTCCTTCCTCTACTCCAAAGGAGCACTTTTTAGGGTTTAACTTCATGTTTATTTTTCGGAGGTTGTCGAATGTTTCTGCTATATCCGCCAATAGCTCCTTTTCCGTTTGGCTTTTAATCACCATATCGTCTACATATACTTCCAAGTTCCGGCCAATTTGTTTCCGGAATGCGGAATCCACCAACTTCTAATAGGTTACTCCGGCATTTTTCAATCCGAATGGCATCTTAACATAGCAGTATGTTCCTCGATCCGTATAGAAGGCTGTTTTCTCTTCGTCTTCTTTTGCCATCTGTACTTGGTGATATCCTTTGTAAGCATCTAGGAAACACTTGTAACGGAATCCTATCACCGATTCAATCTTCCAGTCTATTTCGGGTAACGGGTAGTAATCTTTGCGGCATGATGAGTTCAGGTTCTTAAAATCAATACACATCCTCCAGCTGTCGTCCGGTTTTTTCACCAGTACCGGGTTAGAAATCCATGTCGGGTACCGGACGGGTCTGATTATTCCGGCCTTTAACCATTCCTCCACGTCTCGATTTATGGCTTGGTTCTTTTCTTCCGAGAAAAATCTCTTTTTCTGTGCCACGGGTTTGTCTTGGACGTTTACGTTGAGCCTATGTTCAGCTGCCCATCGGGGAACGCCAGTCATATCTGAAGGCTCCTATGCGAAAACGTCTCAGCTGTTTTTGAGCAACGTTATTAATTGTCTTCGTCATTCTTTTGAAAAACGCCATCCTATTGTTACTAGCTGTTCCGGGTACGCCGGGTGAATTAACACTTCCTCGGTTCCAGTAGTTTCTTTAATGGTGATTTCCGAGGAGGTCTCTATTTGGGTTTCCTTTTCCCTTAGGAACTTTTCTTCGAGCTTTCTACATTCTGAGATGATGACCGATCGGGTCACCAGAGTGGCGATGCCTCTCGGCGTTGGGAATTTCACCATGGAGTGTATTGTCGACGGGATGGCCTTTAGTTTTTTGATTCCGGACCGACCAAGTATTACATTGTACGGGGAGGGAGATCTAATCACCGCGAACTTCATGATAGTTCGGCGGTAAAGCCCTTGGCTCCCGAAGCATACTTCTAGCTCGATCTTCCCTAACGGATGTATGGCTTCTCCTGTGAATCCTATCAGTGGCGTGTTTGTTTTTGTCAGACGAGACCGGATGGAAGAGTCAAGGTTTAGGAAACAGTGTTCGTACATTACTTCTACCGAAGCACCTTGGTCAACATACACCCTTCGTACGGTATATCCCTCAATTTCTGCTTCTACTATAAGAGGTTCATCGGAGGCATCCCCCAGTAGGATCGGAGGGAAACTTATGGGGGCGTTCATCCATTCTTCTTCCTGATCTATAATTTTGTGTTTCGGATTCCTTTCCTGATGTCGAACCATATTGATGATTCGTCTTTGGTTGTTTTGGGGGTCATTTCGGACAGGTGCTCTGTCTCTTTGTCGGACATCCCTAATCAGGTGATCCAGTTTGCTCGTCTCCATTGCTTTCTTAAGTTGCTCCTTGAGGTTGTGGCAATCGTTGGTGAGATGACCTTTCTCCCCGTGATAGTCGCAGAATTTATCAATGTTTTCTCTTGATGGTCTTCCTCTTAGTGGTGGGGGTGCAAGTAGCCTGAGTTGATGTTCCGTTGATATGATCTCTTTGGGGGCCTTGGTGAGCATGTTCAAATCTAAAGGCCTGGTATCTCTTCTGGTTCCATCATTACGACGGTGATCCATTCGGTAATCTGTCCGGTAGGTATTGTCCTTTCGGGTTGGCATGTATGGTGCAAATTGATCGTTTCGTCGGGGTCTGAAATCTTGTTTTCCTCTGAAGGAGGAGCGTTGTGTGTTGTGGTCATTCTGGCTGTATAAATTGGAGTGATAATCTTTTCGGTAGTTGTCCACCCTTTCTCCTTTCGGTACTTCCGTTAATCGAAATGCTCTTTCGGAGTGGATAAAGTCATCGACTCTCATCATCATTTCGGTTACGGTTTGAGGAACTTTTTCGGAGAACCTTTTAGCTAACTCCGGACTCTTGCAACCATCAATAAAGGAGGGTATCTGCATTAATTCCGGCACTCCCGAAATACGGCTAACCTCATCTGTCCACCGTTCCTTAAATTCCGAGAGGGCTTCATTAGCTTTCCGTACAATCTTAGTGATTTCCATTGGATCTCTGATGCATTTCCTCCGAAGAGCGAACCTCTGTATGAATTGTTCACTCAGCTCCTCCCAACTATCGATACTACCTCGCGGAAGGCGATCGAACCATCCCCTGGCTGCGTCATCCAGGGTTTGTTGAAACATCATGCACCAAATCGGCATGGGCCAAGCACCTTGATTGGCCGCTCCCTCGAATCTGGTAATGTGGTCATCTGGGTCGGTGGATCCGTTGTATAATTTTAGATGTGAAGGCATCAGTTACTTTGAACCTTTTGGTCCGGAGAAATTGATGATCCTTCGGGTGAAAGGACTCTTGGACGCTGCCTTGAAGGGTTTAGAAAGATCGTCCGTCATTTCTTCTTCGGCTTTCTGTGCTTCGACATCATGAGATTGGGCGGCCTCGAAGTCGAGATGGATAGGTTCGATTGGCGTTTTGCCCGAAGTATTGTATTGTTGGATGAGAGCTTTTAGGGTGGCGATGTGGTTTTGAATTTGTTCCATGCTACAGGTTTGGGTATTGTTATCCGGACGACTTCCACTTCCTTCAGGTGTTGTAGGGGTAGGACCTGTCATCTCTTAGCTTAGGTAGAGTGAATGACGGGTCCCACGGATGGCGCCAATTTGTTGAAGTAAAAGTTTGTTTTTACTTCAGACAAGCGAGATAAATCCTTCAGACTAGAGTGAGTCCTTCGGATTCAGGGTGACTCTTGCTTACGGTATATTGCTTCGGATACCTGCAAAACAAATACGTCCGTCAGACTCGCCCCGGGAATATATCCCAGGACCAACCTCCGTCGTGAGAGTAAGTAAGTATATGTTCTTAGTGAGAGAAAGTATGAATAAAACAAGAGAGTAGGAGAAAATTAGTTAACCTTAAATGAAGATTTCCTCTCTATTTATAGGCTTTCTATATGGAGCGCCAGACTGGTTTGTACTTAGCCCTTAATGTTCGCTAGTTTGTGCTCCATTATCATATACTTAGTGTACTTGTTTGTACTTCGATTAATGTACTTACTGGATCATCCGAACGGTGAGGTATTCCGGATGTCTGGGGTCATTCGGCTATCGTTATACCTTTCGGATATTAATCTGTTTTTTCCTGACACGTTCGGCCATGTTAAGCTTGATTAATATCCGGAAGGTATGTTGTATATCCGGAGGGTACATACACCAACACCAAACAACAATAACGCGTTCCCTGGTCAAGTGTGGTATTTTTTCTTTAAGAGGATACAAAAAGTAAATATTTTCCTTTTGTAAGATATCAACATTAGAAACACAAAAATACGAATTCTAAAAGTGAAAAAAGCCCGAAAATTACTAAAGCGAACGTTCCTATTTAAAAGATGATCAATTTGTTATGTAACTATAAAATGAAAAGGAGATGGAAATTGAGTTCGGTGTCGCATGTGATGAAATCAAAATAGTAAAGCGTAACATCCGTCGACTAGGTCGCGAGTTTTTTCATAGATAATAATGGGCGGAGGTTCAGGGGCGCAGCTACATGGGGGGTGGGGGGGGGGGACCCTCTGAATTTTTTTTTGCGAGGTAGGGGGTATATAGTTTTCGTGTAGAAAAAGTTCGGTGTATTCGGTTTCGACCCCCCAAAATTTCGGTATTACCCGAAAAATAGCGTTAGAAAAAAAATTTAGATCCCGACCCCCACTGAAAATTTTCTAGCTTCGCCACTGCGGAGGTTTGAACGGACGAAGGAGGGTGTTGGCCTTAGTGTTTGGAACAATAGTGTAATTTCAGAACTTATCTTGTCAATTTTACTACAAGTATTAGGCACAAATTCAATTATGTTTTAAGATAGTTTATAACTTTTGGGACTTTTCAAACAGACACAATTTTCAAAATTTTTTTCTTGACCCTCCTAACAAAAATTTTCAAGCTCCATCACGTCTTAGATTTACGTTTTCAATCGATGTGATTACCGTAATACAAACAAATTAAAGGCAAATACGAGTTGCTAGTATGATTTGTGATGAACAGATTCCAAGGAAAAAGGCATAAGCTAATTTGGAAATGCTAATCGGTAGGGGATGGGGCGGTGATAGGAAAAAAAATATGTGTTTATCTTTGAAAATAAAGATACAATTTTTGAAGATTTTATTTATGTATTAATTTATTATTATCTTTTAATGATTTTAGGAGGGTGTTTGGGAGTGCGTTATTACATAACTTATTTGATTACCACGTTTTCAAAATGTGGAAAATAAGTTTGTAGTGTTTGGATAAGATAATCAGAAAATTACTTATTTGCATTTCTAAGCCATCAAAACGCAGTTTTGCATAAGCAACTAGTAGTCTGCTTTTTGAAAATGCAATTTCACGTTGCATTAATCATTGGTTCGCAAGAATGCACCATGTGGGTTACTTATTGATTCATCAAATGGTGTCGTTGTTTTAATAAGAAAAACATCCGTTTCGCTATTTCATTAGTGGGAGGAAATTGACATTTCCTAATATAGCACTCCCTCTATGCGTAGCCGGTAAAAATATGGTCATGTTAGAACGAATTTGAAAGTTTACGTATCACCCCTTTAAAATATAAGTACAAATTGATCAGGTAACGAGTTAACGTGATTTTAAGTGTACGTAAACAAGGTAACAGTTATTAACAGAGGAATACGATGATGATTTTTGTCTTGTTTACCTTTCCCCTAACACAATATGTTTTACATTTTTTTCTTAACAAATTGTTTCGTATGTTTATTTCTTTCTGTGTACATATATTCATAATAATTCAAGCTCGACTAAATTAGCAAGTCACAACGCACAGACAAAAACATCGTCATTTAGCATATGTTATAAAGCAAACATCAAACAAAATTACATGCATATTTGTATATCAATGCGTCCCACCGTAACTCTTAAAAAAATTAAACCAAAACTTGTATTAAAACATGATAGTAAAGAGCCAGGTAACAAAAGTACACATTGGAGGATACAAGTCCATCATTTTGTGCACACATCAAAAATCAACCGGCTCAAAACCTTATCTGGAGTTGAAGATTTGATAAGGATGATCACTCACTACGACCTTACTGATATCATTGCCTTTTCTAAACCTGTGAAATATGATAGTATCGTAGTCTACCAAAATGCTCATATCTGAATCATATAACGCTCCAGTGACCCTCTTTCATTATCTTCTTTCTTGCTGAAAACATGTAGTTTCTTAAACGATTGATCGTGGCTAAGAAACCAAATATCCCAGCTAGCATTCGCTGGCTTCCAAGCGATTCCCAACTTACCTGCATACTTAACTAGTTGCATTGGTGTTGAAAATCGACTTTCATTGAGGGATGGAACGGGAGATGAAATGTGCGCCCACTTTTCTTTATAGGCAACAAACATCAAGACATCACCGTTGGTCAGCAACATGTTTATGTAACCTCTTGCTGTGACTGCTTGCGAGTTAGCCAAGAAAACACCGTAAGGCAACTTTAAATCCTTTAGTCGTACCCATGCCCTTCTTTTAGAATCAAAGATTTCACAATTTTAATGAATATAGTAGAATATCAAAGGGCTCATATCGCCGAATGCATCCCTTCACGCACCGACAATCAACGTCAGAGATATTGTAGGGTTTGTTTCACGAGTAACAAATTTTATTTTGATTCATTTTATTGTAGCTAGCAACATAGGTAGGTTGGGTAAAGGTCAGATTTGATTACAGTGGTTATTGTTTCAAAAAAACCCAGTTGACCCGTTTACCCTTAAACTAGTGTTTTTCCAAATTGACCCGTTAAAAAAATTGCCACCTGTAGTCTTTAATTATCTTTTCTTTAAGTGGGTTATATTTCTAACGTGAAATAAAATACATGTGTTGCAATGGTGTATTGTTTGATCACTTAAATCACTTTGCCTTCTTTGCACCAAATAAATAAATAAAATAAAATGCATATCTATATAATTTGATTTCGTGCGTTTCCATATAATTAAATTGTACAATGCGATTTTAAGATTTTATCTATTGATCTAACGTAATTATAAAAATCTTCAATTAGTATATTAATAATTCCTTTTAATAAAATAGTTTACATTATAAAAGATTAAAAATAAAACATATATAAAAACTTTTTCCTTAAACTAATATTGATTATTGTAATGAGTCTACCATTTATATTATTCAAATATTTGTAATCATTTGACATAAAAATAAGAAGTTGATTTTAAAATATTAATCACAATTTTTTATTAAACTATATGTAAGTCAAAAGCATTGCAATATTAGACTCATTTTATTCAAAAATTAAATAACTTTTTTATAGGGAAGCTACTAAATATCTATTAGATACTTGATTAATAAAATTTGTTTTATAAAAGATTTTTTTCAAGTAAAAGGTGTTAATGTAGTTTTCGTAACTTGTTATAGTTTAAGGGTGTGTATTTATAAATGTAAAAAAAATAAAGTTTAGGGTAGTTTTTTTGTTTTTATTTTTTTATTTTTTTTTAGATAGTTTAAAGGTGTGTTTGGAATTTATTTTATTTTTACTTCATAAACATATACTAACCTTCAACATTTTTTATAAAATGGTAAGTTAGTAAAAAGTATTGTAATATCGGGCTCATTTTGTTGACAATTTAAAGACCTTTTGATCGATATATTTTTTATAAGGGAATCACTAAATTTCTATTAGATATTTGATAAATTAATTTTGTTATATAAAAAACCGTAAATAACTAAAAGTACTTGGTAATTTTTATAACTTTTCACATAGTTTAGGAGGCGTTTTTTATTTCTTTTTAACTCCACGAAACGACGTTGGGTATGTCTAATGCATTTACTTTTGAAAACTGAAGGCATATTTGAATTGATGAAATGCAGTTGCGGGTAAACAGGTGCGAATGTTGAGGTATGTACTGTATGATTTATGACAATAGGGCTTAGAATTTTTAAGTGGACAGGGTGTTATGGAGATTGGTTAAAGGAGAACAGACACTTAGTAAATATACAAATCGTATTAAAGTCATTTTACTCTTGATTTTTCATTTGCTTGTATAACAATGAAACATCCTAACCTATTTATAGTAACCCTTAATGTTAAGTACTAGATCTTTTCATGAATATCTTTATTAAATCTTGATATCTCATATCAAGCTTCTAAAATTTCACACAAATAACTTTTTATAAACATTGTACACCATTTTTCCCATAACCATATTGAACTAAATTAAGTTTTGTGATCAAATACCCTCTTTAAAATTGATTTAACAACACAAATCATCATTTTGATATTCACATTTCTTCCTATCCATTTAATTAGCTTAACAATTAACGATTTTTAAAGGATTATAAGAAAAACTAATGATGATGATGATGAAACTAATGAGTTATGATTGACATTATTTGTGAAAACGAGAGCACTCAGTATACTGATAAAATATATTATGATAGTTTCAATAGATCGCCCATTGATGCGTAGGGATTGCACCAGGCTTTACCTCTCAAGGGATCTTGAGAAGCTTACAACCCCCACCAGGCAGTGTACCTGATCGATGTAGTATAGTATAATGACAAGTACCGGGGGATTGATTGTTCAGCTGGGAATAGTGTCGCTAGGATTAGAAAACCTAAAGATTAAGTCTAGAGATGAGGGATGATTCTTTTTGTATTTTTATATTTTTAAGAAAACAAATAAATATCTCGGGTTTGAAGGATTTGGGCGGAATTAGTTGCTAGTCAACTAACCCAATACTAAGATGCAATCAAAATAAAATACTAAAATGAAAATAAAACTATATTAAACTAAAGTTGTGAGCAATAAGTGGGAGAAATGTGTTTACTTAGATTTCACTACTCCTTAGATATCTTTTACACGTTAATTACTTGTTATGGTTGCGTGGATGACGGATTGTATTCCTTAATACGATTCATGGGGTGGCGTACTTAACTCCCCAATCCTATGAGTGCCAACTTCACTCCTATGTCGATCCGGCTAAGAAGCTCCTAACATGGGATCATTAATTTACTCATGCATTAAATACAACCAATAAAACCTAGTACACATCGGTTCATGTTTCCTAAGACGTTCAAGCATGTTACCAATTGGAGATCTGCCAGTTTTCTTAAGCCTAACATTGAAATCATTCATCCAATACAACCATAAACAAGTAATCAACACATAATTAACATCTAGGTTTCATTAGATCTAAGCAAACACAAGATAGATCTAGCCTAACATGGTGGAATCAAGACAAGCACAAGATATAGACAACCAACACATAGACATATTGATTGAATTAAAAGAATACTTATCTCAATAGCACATGTAAGGGTTCAAGGGCTAAAAACCCTTGAATAAACTGTAAAATTCGTACAAGGTTCGGCCTTAGGGTTTCTCCAAACTTCTTCCTCCTAATGAATGAAAATTAGAAAACTATATATAGATTTTGGAAGGTGACGGCGTCAAGAACAAAGGGCTGACGCCGTCATCTCGCCGCCAAATAGTTCCTCGGACTGCCTAGATCTGGGTCTGACGCCGTCATGTGTACACCTTATACAGGCCGTCATGACTTTAACTCTTGACTCTCTACTTGTGACACCTTCAGGTTTGTACTGGGTCGTCATGGTCTTTACTCTTGACGCCGTCAGGAATGTCCTCTTGACGCCGTCAAACACTGTTCTCAGCATGGAAAATTAAGTCTTTGGCGTTTTCTTCACTTTTATGCTCCAAAAACGTCCGAATTGCTTCCTTTTCCAGATTTCACTCCCAAAGTACCTAAAATCACAAAAGGAATGATTTAGGGTAATATTTGATCAAATAAATTCAATTTCGGGCTTAAATGACCCCCTAAAAGTGGTTCATTTTTCGCCTCATCACCCATGGTTGAGAAAATAACAGATTTCAAGTCTGTTAGTATTTATCATACAATAATTTCGCAACTGAGATATCATATCACTTGACCAATAACACCAGCGATTTTATTGAAATATACAAATCTAGAAATTAAATTTCAAGCCAATTGTTTGGCTACTGGTAATAAGAGATCACCCGACCAACATCATCATTGTCACTTTAACGTCATGCCAATTTCTCTCTCCGCAACCAACATCATCACCAACACAATGCAATAACACAACCAACATTATCACCAAAACATAACCCACTTAAACAAAAATATACCTTACAAAAAGCAAAATCATACACATACACCCACAACTCCACAACTCGGTTGGCTGAACGACCAAATTCTCCCCTTAAAAGCACCTAAGACGCATCATGCATGATGAGGGTAATAAGGTGAACTCGTCGTTGAGTCTTCCACCTAAGCACAAGACACGTTGTCCATGGCCTTACCACACGTAGTCTTACAATGTTGGTTTCAATGCAAGTTTTTTTTTTTTTTTTTTTTTTTTTTTTTTTTTTTGGAAATTTCATATATGGTCAAAAATGCTTTAAAAACATTATACATTATGTATTTAATGCTTACATTTTTTGTATATATGAAATTATTATTGTTAGTTTTTCCTCATTTGAAAATTTAAGTCTGTAAAAAAATTTAGAAACGTTTCAAAAAGTAACGCGGCGCTTCACCAAAAACTCAAAAACCTAAGTTTTACTAACATGCATTACAATAAAATGAAATGTAGAAAGTGTCATTGAATAGGAAGAGAGCAAGAGGTGACCAAGTTCATATTCACACTACTGTGCTCGTAGTTTTGCATAGGGGAGAGATGCATATGTGAGTTTTATGTTAAGAAAGTTATAACCCATTATTTATCTTATTTTGGTACAATTGTTGATGTTTTTCCCCTTAATCTGCCATTTAGTTAAATACAAAAAAGAACCTAATGACGTTGTGTTCTTTGGGCGCGCTCATAAAACGCGAAAGGGGTCATTTGTTACAGAAGCGTCAAGAAAGCTTATGGTATGTATTCAATTTATACTAGCACATCCATTTTAGCTTATCCCCTTGGGCCTCTCTGCCACTTTGATATCTAAAACAAAAACATATACTGCAATGACTAAAGTTGGATTTGTTATGCTTAAACACCTTTTCCAAACCTGTGTACTTGATGACCATCTTGCATTCTGCCCGGTTTAGGCTTTGAATAGCAAATTGTTCTGTTATGCATGGAGTTGACTAACTTTTCCCAAACTTATGCTACCCATACCGTCCATCTGGACTTTTCCCAAACTTTAAATAGCTTCTAGGTCTGAGTTTCACTGGTTCAAACCATCAAAAACATGAAAGCTTAGTTCAAACCATAGGAATAGCTTCTATTGCATTTTCAAAACATGGGTAGTTAGATATGAGTACTGATTTCACTGATCTAAGCTTGGTCCACTTATCAGTTGCAACAAAACTGATTTTGAACATCTTAAGTTCATTGCTCATTCTATTAAGTTAAATGTTATATATGTTTTAGGCTAAAGCAAAAGGAGAATTATCAAGAAAGACTTCAGCTAGTAGTGGTTCTGGACCTGTGGATACTGTAGTAGAAGTAGAAATTGCAAGGGATATCATACAAAAACTTAGACCTCGTGGAGTGACTGGACATGGGGCTGGAGTGAAAAAATCACAAGTATCTAAATTTAGTATCGAGTACAGAAGAATGAGGGGTAAAGAAATATCTAGTGAAAAGCGATTTATGTTGGATAAAGTTGGTTTTCAAAGTAAGACAATTGAAGCCCAAAGCAAGCAGATAGAATCTCTAACTAAGAAAAATGAAAGTCAAATTATCAAATTGAATAGTATGGAGGAAAAGATGAATTTGTTCATGGGAGAGCTTCAACTTTTTAATACTGCATTTCCGGATATATATATATATATATATATATATATATATATATATATATATATATATATATATATATATATATATATATATATATATATATATAGTAAATCCAACACTCTCTCTAGTGCTTTGCATGGGGACTATCAGTAATCAAGCCACAACATCGTTAAATTCATTACATCATAATCAGGTACGCTTCTATATTAAACTCCTGCAATTCCTGTTATTTTGGAGACTGATTGTAGAATTGTTTGTATTTTCAAAAATGACTTTAAAGTAATTTTGTGAGGACCAAAACCAGTGAAATCAACATATATCTAATAGTTTCATCGGGCTCCCGCTTTCTTTCCATCTTACAATAGAATGCCAGTTTTGACTTACAATCATGTTACTATAATAGTCCTATATAGTTTAACTTGCCGAGATTGTGGATTTAGCAATTAGAGAATTCAACATTTAGCTAAAGCCACTTAGGTATGTTTATTAAACCCCTATGGCTAGGAACACTAGTAAAATACCCCTAAATTTAGGGTAGATGCACAAAAACCAAATCATCCCACCTGGTCATATATATTGAAAATGGGGGATTTAACTACTGTAGGATTATTTTTTGTCAGCATAAGTATATTTTAGAGAGAATGAAGGAAGTGCAAGGAAGAAAAAAAAATCGTTATATAAGGTCTTTATTCGTGTTACCTTGGAAATCGTTTAGGACGTACATGCACCCTTATGTATGTCCCTGCTTCAACAAACTCATCAACGTGATTAATCCTAAAAGTTTTTGCACCCCTCTCACAGTTAATCCTTTGACTGAGGGTCTCTTTTTGAGTACTGATGGGTCAGTAACTTCTTGATACAACTTCATTTCTTTAGGTGTGGCAGTTGAAGGTGGCATAGGGCAAACAAGATGTACCTTCTTCTTCTTGGAACTACTGCTCTCAATCTAGATTGTTTCAACGATTGTTTCACATTTATGTTTGTTAATGCAAGACAATGTTATTGCAATGAATTAGTGACCTTTTCTTTGACGCACTTTTTGTAGTCAAATTTGTACATAAATTGGATCTCTATTATTGTAATTATTTAGTTGTGTTGAATCTATGTTATTGTGTTGAATGAGTCGATTTGCAGTTTACTAGTTTGCAGCAAACTACAAGGATAAAACTTGAAAAGTTGGAGGGTAATATATGTAAAATTTTAAAAATGACAGTCTTTTTGTTTGTCAACACCATAAAGCGTGGAGTTCTTTTAATTGCCCACATTTGAAAGTGTGGAGTTTTTATGGTTGTCCACATTTAAAAGTGTGGAGTTTTTATGATTGTCCACACACACCTGCATGAACTTCGTAAGGCCTTTTCACATTTTAAAACGTGTAGTTAGAAATTTTATCCACACTTTTTAGTGTGAGAGTCAAGTAAGGTATCCACGTTTCTAAGAGTGACAAATTTTGTGACGCACAAAATCTCCACACAAGATCCAAATGTGGACTTCACAAATTTACGCACTCTTAGGCGTGGAGATATAATCATTTAAATGTGTAAAAACATGCTCTGTTTTGTAGTGCAATAGGGCATAGAAGTTTTAAGTGGACAAGGGTGTTATGGAGATTGATTAAAGGAGATCGAACACCTAGTAAATATAGAACTCGTATTAAATTCATTTACTTTTCATAGTTTCCCTATTTATAGTAACCCGTAATGTTAAACATTGTATCTTTTCATGAATATCTTTATTCAATCTAGATATTTCATATCAAGGTTCTAACATTTCATAAAAATAACTTTTTATAGACATTGTACACCATTTTCCCATAACCATATTGAACTAAATTAAGTTTGTGATCAAACACCCTCTTTAAAATTAATTTAAAAACACAAATCATCATTTCGATATTCGCATTTCTTCCTGATGAGGCGATAAATGAACCACTTTTAGGGGGTCATTTAAGCCCGGAATTGAATTTATTTGATCAAATATTGCCCTAAATCGTTCCTTTTGGGATTTTAGGTACTTTGGGAGTGAAATCTGGAAAAGGAAGCAATTCAGACGTTTTTGGAGCATAAAAGTGAAGAAAACGCCAAAGACTTAATTTTCCTTGCTAGGAACAGTAGGTGACGGCGTCAAGAAGAAAAATCTGACGGTGTCAAGAGTAATTTCCATGACGACCCAGTACAGAATTGAAGGCGTCACGAAGTAGAGCGTCAAGAGTAAAATGCGTGACGGCCTGGAAAATGCTATAACGTGACGATGTCAAAAGTAGATCAAGGCAGTCCGAGAAGTATTTTGGCGGCGAGATGACGGCGTCACCAGTTTGTTCTTGACGCCGTCAGCCTCAATTTCCTATATATAGTTTTCTAATTTTCATTCATAAAAAAAGAGAAGTTTTGGAGAAACCCTAAGGCCGAACTTAGTACGAATTTTACAGGTTTTTCAAGGGTTCTCAGCCCTTGAACCCTTTCATGTGTAATTGAGATAAGTGTTCTTTTAATTCAATCAATATGTCTATGTGTTGGTTGTCTATATCTTGTTCTTGTCTTAATTCCATCATGCTAGGCTAGATCTATCTTGTGTTTGCTTGGATCTAATGAAACCTAGATGTTAATTATGTGTTGATTACTTGTTTATGGTTGTATTGGATGAATGATTTCGATGTTAGGTTTAAGAAAACTGGCAGATCTCCAAATGGTAACATGCTTGAACGTCTTAGGAAACATGAACTGACGTGCACTAGGTTTTATTGGTTGTATTTAATGCATGAGTAAATTCTAATGATCCCATGTTAGGAGCTTCTTAGCCGGCTCGACATAGGAGTGAAGTAGGCACTCATAGGATTGGGGAATTAAGTGCGCCACCCCATGAATGGTATTAAGGAATACAATCCGTCATCCGCGCAACTATAACAAGTAATTAACGTGTAAAAGATATCTAGGGAGTAGTGAAATCTAAGTAAACACAACTTCTCCACTTATTGCTCACAACCTTAGTTTAATTTAGTTTATTTTCATTTCTAATATTTTTATTTTGATTGCGTCTTTAGTATTGGGTTAGTTGACTAGCAACTAATTCCGCCCAAATCCTTCAAACCCGAGATTTTTACTTGCTTTCTAAAAAATATAAAAATACAAAAATAATAATCCCTCATCTTTAGAACTAGTATTTAGGTTTTCTAATCCTAGCGACACTATTCCTAGCTGAACGATCAATCCCCCGGTACTTGTCACTATACTATACTACAACGATCAGGTACACTGCCTGGTGGGGGTTGTAAGCTTCTCAAGATCCCTTGAGAGGTAAAGCCTGGTGCGATTCCCACGTTCCAAGTTTTTGGCGCCGCTGCCGGGGAATAGTTATTGTCTAGGTTAGAATCTCTTTTTATTAGGTCTACTTGCTAGATTCCTTTCTAGTAAGTTTTTTTTTTTTTTTTTTTTTAGTCTATCTTATTTCTTTGTGTTTTTGTTCGTAACTCTTCACCACCCGACATCATGGACGATGGGAACATCTTTGAACCCGTCATCCCACCATAACAAACCCCACCACTAGAACCTATTAGGCCCCGAACCTTAGGAGAGTATTCCTGACCTAGCCACCAAGGCTACCGAAACACCATTGAGCTCACCGGAGCCAATGTGACCCCCTTGCGATCCGACACCATCCAGTTGGTGCAAAGCGGATGTGCATTCCATGGACTTCGTTCTGAAGATCCAAACCAACATCTTAAGGACTTCCTTAAAATCGTAGATTCCATAGACTTAGATGTTGAAACTAGAGAGACAACCCGATTACTTCTATTCCAATTCTCTCTATGAGATCAAGCTAGTCAATGGCTTGAGCGTTTACCCGCGGGATCCATCACCACATGGGATAATCTCACCAATCGCTTCCTTACTCAATTCTTCCCGCCGGGGAAGACTGCAATGCTTAGAAATGACATTTTGATGTTTGAACAACATCAGGGTGAAACTTTCTATGAAGCATGGGCCCGTTTTAAGGATCTCCTCCATAAGGTCCCTCATCATGGTATAAACCTTTGGTTATTAGTCCAGATTTTCTATGACCATGTTGACTATTACACTAAGCGCACAATCGATAGATCCGCGGGAGGTAAACTGCGTGATAAGAACGTCGAGGAGTCCTGGGCAATTATCGAGGAGCTCGCCACTGATAATCATGAGATGTGGGAGTTTAATCATACAATAAAAGCGGCCATCAATGCAGTCTCAACATCTGGAGGAACCACCGAAATCCCCGATGAACTCCTATGCAAACTCGAGGCAAAAGTTGACTATTTTGAGGAAAGGCAAAGGAGACCTTTAAGTCCTAGACGGGCTACTGTCAATTCTGTCTCGAAACCAACTTCAACACCATTATCTGAGTCACCCTCTAGAGAAAATGTCGAGACTTTTCAAAACTATGCCCCACCTTGTTCCCCTCCCAAGGAGCTTAGCTCGGAGTTTGAAGCTAGGATGAGAGAATATATGGCAACTCACTCAGATCGGCTTGCTAGATTTGAGGAAGCAGTTTATAATCAAAAAGAGGAGATGCAGGAGAAAATGAATGAGATGATGAGTCTATTAGAGGAGTATGCCAACCAGAGAACCCCCGAAAGAATGTTGCTAAAGAAAGAAAGCGCCACTCCCACTACCCAATTTGTTAATTCCATCACAATTGTCCACAAGGATAACGAGAAGGTAGAATCCCCTACTAAACAGACCTTAGAGAAACCACCAAAATCCCAACCCTTGAGTCACTACCTGAAACATGATATAAACGAAAACACCATAACAAATTGGATTAAGGGTACGGGCGTAACCAACCTTCCAAACAGGGTTCTGAGAAAGAGGAAAAGGTAATAGATGAGTATGATACATTACCTGGGGGATCAGTATTCGAGAGGCTATTGGTACAAAAAGTGGCTACTAAGCAGATAGCATGTGGGAACTTTGAGATACCAACTAGCATCGGGGATTTGAAATATCTTAGTGCTTTCGCCGACCAAGGATCGGAAGTAAATCTTATACCCCTAACTATTTACATCCAACTAACGTCAAAAATGCCAGCCCCTACTCGTGTTAGGTTGTCCCTCGCTGGACACTCGTACGTATACCCCCTAGGAATCGCAGAAGATGTATTAGTTAATGTCGCAGGGTTCATGTACCCCGTTGATTTTATGATCATCGATGATAAAGGAGATGGATGCATGCCAATAATCCTTGGGGCACCATTCCTCGCCACCGCTAGGGCTGTCATTAAGTATGAAGGTAGAAAGATTGAGCTTAAATCTGGAAAAAGAAAGATTAGCTTCCCCATGACTCCGCGAAGTGGGCATGAGAATTTGAGTTGGAGAAAGATAAAAAACAACATTGACACGACACCCATTCGTGTTCAGAATAAAATTCTTGCATGGGAGGCAAGAATCAAAAGCTATAAGGAGGCTAAATATGAAAGAAGCAAAAGCAATAAGGTTCAGGTCGAATTTGAACATACTCAACCCGCAGAAAATCAGGTACCATTTGAGGAAGGGAACTTGGTACTCTTGACACACTTGGAAACAACAATACCACCCGATAAACGAAGTCCTTGGTGGTATAGGCCTTTCACACTTGAAAGCATGAACCAAGATGAGATAGCTAACCTGAGAAGCGAAGTTGGTGGAATGGTGATTGCAAGTATCGATAGGTTAAGGTACTACCACCATAACAGTAATGATCACAACTACATGGGGTATATCATTTCAAGGGATGAGGTCACGTAGTAACCCATGGCCTTGAGTCTAGCTACAAGACTCGTAAATAAAGAAAAGCGCTTCTTGGGAGGCAACCCATGTTTTGTGTGATTTTATTTTGTTTGTTTGTTATTTGCTTCCATATGCATGCTTTATTTTTATTGTTGGTAGATCATGTTTCTCAATTAAATAGTGGAAATACTTTACTTTGTTGTTTTGGCCTAGTCTTAACTCCACCTAAAAGTATTTTTGCAAAAGATAAGTGTAAGGGGAAACCCCAAATATGTTTTTAAGAAACAAACCGATCATGATTCTCCACAATATTAAATGAACATGTATATTCGTATTTGTTAGAGTCAAATGCTTGTATTGAGTCATAATGAAGTTTTGCAGGATTTTCCAGGAAGTGAGACCAAGTTTTTCCAGAAATTTTCCGGAAACTTAACATAAGAATTTCTGCAGGTCACTTCTGACGGCGTCACGAGTTAACTCTTGATGGCGTCACGTGTAAAAATCTGGAAACTTTACCGGTTTTGTTTTTCTAACAGAGTCTTATGGTTTTTGTGAATTATTAAGTTTTATAATCTCCAGGAGATCTGCAAACTTCATTCCACAAGCATTATAACTTATTTTGTTTTCTAGGATTTAGTAACTTATATAGGTTGCCACCGATTTTATGCGAGGTTGTCTTGTCTATTTTCTCAGGATTTACAGGTTATGTATGACAATAAGATGATTTATATTCTGGAAGGGAAGCTTTGATTGTTCATTTTCTTGGAGGAAGATTTAACCTGGCCACCTAATTATCCATACCGAGCGAATCAGGGGAGTATTTGATTTCATTCTTTTTACTTTTTCACTTTTACATTCTTTACTTGAACATTGGGGACAATGTTCATCTTAAGTGTAAGGGGAGGGTAAAATGATGATACCTTAAATATGCACTTTCGCTTGAGTTTGTTTTGTTTAAAGGTAGATGTGTAATAAAACTATGAGAAATACTTGTTGGTGCAATTTTAGCGCCAAATTTAAAATTTTTTACAACATTTAGGAGTGAAACTTTAGCCATAGCAAGCGTCTCATGGATAGGAGATTGTATGACTAGCACAAAACCGTACTTTCAGAAAAATTTTCCACCCAAGTATGTGAGGTTCGGCTTTAGATTTGATAGGAAAAGCATTTACTATTAGTGCTTATGAGTGTACCCGTAGCATTTAGATTCTAGAACTTGCGTTAGTGATGCATCCCGAGACCGCTAGTGAGACTACATTCGTGTAGTAGGATTTACTACATGATAAGAGACATTAGGATCACCCTTGTGTTAAACCCGTATTATAATTACTTGACCATTTAAGTCATATTACTTGGCTAGTTAAGTCAACTAATTTTTCCCACACCTTAGCATTGTACTCATTTTTAGTACACGAAACCCCTAGTACACCCCTCCGAGTCTATCATTTCGTTTCTAACTTTAAGCATTTTACTTAAAGGAAGAATTTGTTACACCCCACTTAAATGTACAACCAAATCGCCTTAGCCCTCCGTGTATGCGCTCATTTTTAGTGCATTATTGTTATTTGTTAAACCCTAAGTTAACTTTCTAATTGATTACATGGTTGCTAAGTCGAGTCATATCCTTGTACATATTGTTTTGGGACGATTGGGACTCATGGGTAAAGTACTTATTTATGGAGTAATGGGGAAGAACATCATTTTATTACCCCCATACGTACGTTAATCTTAAAAGTACTCAAAGTGTTTTGATTTTCTTAATTCGAGTCATTAGTTTAGTTTATTGTAAAGTATGTAAAGATTCAAGTGTAAGGGGAATGTTCATCCCCTATGATGTATTATTTTGGATGGTAGGGTAAGAGTGTATGCAAAAAAAAAAAAAAAAAAAAAAATCAAAAAAATCAAGAAAAAGAAAAAAAATAGAAAAAGAAGAAGAGAAAAAACATACGGACTACCATCCCTTTTTATTCTATGCTCATTTTTATGTTTTTGTTATTTTTCATTTATTAGCTTAAGTCGAGTCTAGTCTTGGCTTAGCAACGCCATATTGTACATGTAATTAACCAAGGTTGTTAGCTCGCCACCAGTAAAAACTTCCTTTATCCAACAAAACCGTGTATTTCATATCCCTACACCTAACATTACAACCCTTTAAAAGACATCTTTGATAGTTTATCCTAGGTGCTTACGCCATGTGGTGGAGGTTTGATCATTTCCCAAGCCTATGGTAATCTATTTTGCTATGACAGGTAGTGAGAGATATCTTCCGTTTCCATATTGTAATTTATACTTTATTACACCCGAGAGATGTGAGTATCTAAACACTATTTGTAAGGTGCTAGTATATGACCTCCGTGCTTGTCTATTGGTCTTTAGTGGAATGATTATTTGTTGTAATTACTTTTATATTAGTGTTAAATGACCCCTAACTTGTACTTTGATTAGAATAAAAGCGCATTTGCTTGAGGACAAGCAAATCTCAAGTGTAAGGGTATATGATGAGGCGAAAAATGAACCACTTTTAGGGGGTCATTTAAGCCCGAAATTGAATTTATTTGATCAAATATTGCCCTAAATCGTTCCTTTTGGGATTTTAGGTACTTTGGGAGTGAAATCTGGAAAAGGAAGCAATTCGGACATTTTTTGAGCATAAAAGTGAAGAAAACGCCAAAGACTTAATTTTCCTTGCTGGGAACAGTAGGTGACGGCGTCAAGAAGAAAAATCTGACGGCGTCAAGAGTAATTTCCATGACGACCCAGTACAGAATTGAAGGCGTCACGAAGTAGAGCGTCAAGAGTAAAATGCGTGACGGCCTGGAAAATGCTATAACGTGACGGCGTCAAAAGTAGATCAAAGCAGTCCGAGAAGTATTTTGGCGGCGAGATGACGGCGTCACCAATTTGTTCTTGACGCCGTCAGCCTCAATTTCCTATATATAGTTTTCTAATTTTCATTCATAAAAAAAGAGAAGTTTTGGAGAAACCCTAAGGCCGAACTTAGTACGAATTTTACAGGTTTTTCAAGGGTTCTCAGCCCTTGAACCCTTTCATGTGTAATTGAGATAAGTGTTCTTTTAATTCAATCAATATGTCTATGTGTTGGTTGTCTATATCTTGTTCTTGTCTTAATTCCATCATGCTAGGCTAGATCTATCTTGTGTTTGCTTGGATCTAATGAAACCTAGATGTTAATTATGTGTTGATTACTTGTTTATGGTTGTATTGGATGAATGATTTCGATGTTAAGCTTAAGAAAACTGGCAGATCTCCAAATGGTAACATGCTTGAACGTCTTAGGAAACATGAACTGACGTGCACTAGGTTTTATTGGTTGTATTTAATGCATGAGTAAATTCTAATGATCCCATGTTAGGAGCTTCTTAGCCGGCTCGACATAGGAGTGAAGTAGGCACTCATAGGATTGGGGAATTAAGTGCGCCACCCCATGAATGGTATTAAGGAATACAATCCGTCATCCACGCAACTATAACAAGTAATTAACGTGTAAAAGATATCTAGGGAGTAGTGAAATCTAAGTAAACACAACTTCTCCACTTATTGCTCACAACCTTAGTTTAATTTAGTTTATTTTTATTTCTAGTATTTTTATTTTGATTGCGTCTTTAGTATTGGGTTAGTTGACTAGCAACTAATTCCGCCCAAATCCTTCAAACCCGAGATTTTTACTTGCTTTCTAAAAAATATAAAAATATAAAAATAATCATCCCTCATCTTTAGAACTAGTATTTAGGTTTTCTAATCCTAGCGACACTATTCCTAGCTGAACGATCAATCCCCCGGTACTTGTCACTATACTATACTACAACGATCAGGTACACTGCCTGGTGGGGGTTGTAAGCTTCTCAAGAACCCTTGAGAGGTAAAGTCTGGTGCGATTCCCACGTATCACTTCCTATCCATTCAATTAGCTTAACAATTAACTATTTTTAAAGGATGATAAGAAAATACTAACGATGATGATGAACCTAGTAAGTTATGATTGAAATTATTTGTGAAAACAAGAGAACTCAGTATATTGATAAAAAAATATTTTAACGATAATTTCAATCGATCGCCATGGTTTACAAAATAACGGATTACGAGTTTGTTAGTAATTATCATACAATAATTTAGCAACTTAGATGCTATATCACGTGACCAATAACACCGGCGATTTCATTGAAATATACAAATCTAGAAATTAAATTTCAAGCCAATTGTTTGGCTACTGCCTACTGGTAATAAGAGATCACCCAACCAATATCATCACTGTCACTTTAACGTCATGTCAGTTTCTCTCTCCACAACCAACATCATCACCAACACAATGCAATAACACAACTAACATCATCACCAAAACATAACCCATTTAAACAAAAATATATCTTACAAAAACAAAAATCACACACATACACCCACAACTTCCATAACTCAGTCGGCTGAATGACCGAGTTCTCCCCTCAAAGTACCTAAGACGCGTCATACATGATGAGGGTAATAAGGTGAACGCGTCGTTGAGTCTTCCACCTAAGCACAAGACACGTTATTCATGGCCTTTACAATGTTGGTTTCAATGCAAGTTTTTTTTAGGCAATTTGATATCTCATTTTTCTAAATTTGGAAATTTCATTGGTCAAACATGTTTTAAAAACATTATACATCATGTATTAAATGCTTACATTTTTTTTATTTTTCCTCGTTTGAAAATTTAAGTCGGTACAAAAATTTAGAACCTTTTCAAAAAGTAACGCGCCGCTTCACCAAAAACTCAAAAAACTTCACCTCAAAAACAAACAAAACCCCAAATCTCACCTCCTTAAAAAAACACAACACTTCAAAAAAAAGGGAGGTGATTTGCACACTCGTCTTTTTTATTTGCACACTTACGGTACAAGTAATCAAAGCATGCTGTCAATATGGTACAACTGCTTGATGCGTTAATTGGAGTGTCCCAATCAAAAATCAATGTGTGCCAATCAATTCCCCAAAAAAAACATGTTCTAAAAAAAACCAAAACCCGTTGACTCACCCAACACAACAAAAAAACAAAACAAAACACAAAATATGATGTCCGAAACCACCACACAACCACAACCACCACCCACCACCGTCACAACCACCATGACGTCATCACTCTCCGACGAAGACACATACTTATCAAACTCACAGCTCTTATCCCAACAAGAAGTAATAAAAAGAAGATCTAATAAGCTCAAAAAGCTTTCCAAAGTCTACAAAGATCATTACTGGTGTATGATGGAAGAGCTTAAGTTTAAATACAGGAATTACTATTGGGAGTATGGAAAAAGTCCTTATCAGGTTGATAATAGTGGTACTAATGGTATTGGTAATGGTAATGAATCTGTTGTTGAAAGTGGTGAGTTTGGGGTAGGAGTTGGGGATGATTTGAGCCGTTGCGCGGTTTACGGGTGTAAAATGAAGGCTATGGCTTTAACTAAGTTTTGCCATGGTCATATTTTGTCTGATTCTAAGCAGAAGCTGTATATGGGGTGTAGTTATGTTATTAAGAGGTATTACTATGTTTTTGTTAGGTACATTGCTTATGTGTTTTTAGTTTCGTAGTGATTGATAATGATTGTGTTCGTTTATTTGGCGCGTTGCCTATGTGTTTTTAGTGTTAGGTCACCATTTTGTAAACACAAGTATGATATTGATTGAAATGAGATGAGAGAAAGAGATGGTTGATTATAAGAAATGAGAGAAAAGTAAGAACAAGAGTTTCACTAAGATATTCAAATAACCAACAAAATGAAATGTTTACATAAGCATGATATATATAGGGGAGGAGTAGGGCAACACTCCCTACCTCCCTCTAGCATCTAAATCGTGGGCTTTCTAGGCCCATGGGCTTACTTACTTAAGCCTTGAAACATAAAACATAATGACATAAATAACTAAGCAACCTATTACAAAAGGTAATGACCGAGACTTGACTAAATACAAAAGTATGATCCCAACATTTAGTTTAGTAGTAATAATGATTTTTTTTTAACGGCGAGTAGTTAGTGATCCGAGCCCATAGTGACATCCAATTGGGCAGTATGCAAGCCTCGAACCTTTTTTCTTAGGGGATAAACCCCACTCCTGCTTCTATTTATTTAGTAGTAATAATGATTTAAAACCCGATATGTATTAAAATGAGCCAGATGTTGTTGAAAGTGGTGGTAAAATGGTGATGAATCGCCAATTTTCATAAAAAAGGGGAGGGCTTTTCCTGGTTTGAGGCTGTGTGGTTATGGGCTCAAACCCCGTGGATTAGTGTGCCAAAAGGTCGGGAACCATGGTTACGAAAAAAAAATGCTGATAAATTTGAGTTAGGGTTTATTGATGTTTCGAGCCGATGTGTGGTTCATGGTTATAAAATAAGTTTTGTCCTGGGTGTTTTTTGTGTGATTCTACATAGAATTTGTATATGGGATGGATGTAGTTATGTGAGGTGGGTGCGGATAAAAAGGTGAGTATTTGTGTGAAGTGAGCTTTTGTAAAGATGCTTCGTGACTTTGGGTGATTGGGCTTATATGCCAAAGGTGTGAATCAGCTTTACAAAAGTCGTGTGCTTCTCATGAATATTTAGCTTTCTAGTCAATATTCCTAAATTATGGATGGTGGCGACCATATCTGATTATTACGGCCAAACAACAATCACGCGTTCCCTGATCAAGTGTGGTATTTTTCTTTAAGAGGATATAAACAGTAAATATTTTCCTTTTGTAAGATATCAACATTAAAACACAAAAATACGAATTCTAAAAGTGAAAGAAGCCCGAAAATTACTAAAGCGAACGTTCCTATTCAAAAGATGATCAATTTGTTATGTAACTATAAAATGAAAATGAGATGGAAATTGAGTTCGGTATCGCATGTGATGAAATCAAAATAGTAAAGCGTAACATCCGTCGACTAGGTCGTGAGTTTTTTCATAGATAATCATGGGCGGAGGTTTGAACGGACGAAGGAGGGTGTTGGCCTTAGTGTTTGGACCAACAGTGTAATTTCAGAGCTGATCTTGTCATTTTTACTACAAGTATTAGGCACAAATTCAGTTATGTTTTAAGATAGTTTATAACTTTTGGGACTTTTCAAACAGTCACAATTTTCAAATTTTTTTCTCGAACCTCCTAACAAAAATTTTCAAGCTCCATCACGTCTTAGATTTACGTTTTCAATCGATGTGATTACCATAATACAAACAAATTAAAGGCAAATACGAGTTGCTAGTATGATTTATGATGAACAGATTCCAAGGAAAAAGGCCGAAGCTAATTTGAAAATGCTAATCGGTAGGGGATGGGGCGGTGATAGGAAAAAAAATATGTGTTTATATTTGAAAATAAAGATACAATTTTTGAAGATTTTATTTATGATTAATTTATTATTATTTTTTAATGATTTTAGGAGGGTGTTTGGGAGTGCGTTATTACATAACTTATTTGATTACCACGTTTTCAAAATGTGGAAAATAAGTTTGTAGTGTTTGTATAAGATAATCAGAAAATTACTTATTTGCATTTCAAAGCCATCAAAATGCAGTTTCGCATAAGCAACTAGTAGTCTGCTTTTTGAAAATGCAGTTTCACGTTGCATTAATCATTGGCTCGCAAGAATGCACCATGTAGGTTACTTATTGATTCATCAAATGGTGTCGTTGTTTTAATAAGAAAAACATCCGTTTCGCTATTTCATTAGTGGGAGGAAATCGACATTTCCTAATATAGCACTCCCTCCTAATAAATTCACCCAAGTTCCGTCTATGCGTAGCCAGTAAAAATATGGTCATGTTAGAACGAATTTAAAAGTTTACGCATCACCCCTCTAAGATATAAGTGCAAAGTGATCAGGTAACGAGTTAACGTGATTTTAAGTGTACTTAAACAAGGTAATAGTTATTAACAAAGAAAGATGATGATGATGATTTTTGTCTTGTTTAGCTTTCCCCTAACACAATATGTTTTACAGTTTTCTTTTAACAAATTGTTTCGTATGTTTATTTCTTTCTGTATACATATATTCATAATAATTCAAGCTCGACTAAATTAGCAAGTCACAACGCACAGACAAAAACATCCTCATTTAGCATATGTTATAAAGCAAACATCAAACAAAATTACATGCATATTTGTATATCAATGCGTCCCACTATAACTCTTAAAAAAATTAAACCAAAACTTGTATTAAAACATGATAGTAAAGAGCCAGGTAACAAAAGTACACATTGGAGGATACAAGTCCATCATTTTGTGCACACATCAAAAATCAACAGGCTCAAAACCTTATCTGGAGTTGAAGATTTGATAAGGATGATCACTCACTACGACCTTACTGATATCATTGCCTTTTCTAAACCTGTGAAATATGATAGTATCGTAGTCTACCATAATGCTCATATCTGAATCATATAACGCTCCAGTGACCCTCTTTCATTATCTTCTTTCTTGCTGAAAACATGTAGTTTCTTAAACGATTGATCGTGGCTAAGAAACCAAATATCCCAGCTAGCATTCGCTGGTGATGAGTGTCTAAATACTCATCATTTTATACCAATCTGAGCTGCCAAAACATACAAAAACACTCAAATATGTATCAAAATACTTAAAATATCTTAGAAGTGTGTTTTATATGTTTCAAACACAAAATATGCAAAAACAGATGAAAAACGTACAAAGTTTACATAATTGGCAGTTTCAGTCCCTCAAGTTTCATAAATTGGCAAAACTAGTCCTTGGTTATTCTAAAAACATGAAAAAGTCATCAAAGGTCCTTTTTAATCATAAAATTACATATTTAGTCCTTTGGTGCAAAGTTTCATAAAATTACAAGTTTAGTCCCTGTACTTTGCAAATTGACAGAAATGGTCCCTGGGATGTAAAAAACTTTGAGAAAAGCAATTTTGGTCCTTGTAATAATAATCTTTTGCAGGAATGGTCCTTGGTGTGAAGTTTGGCATAATTACATAATTGGTCCCTCAAGTTTGGCAGTTTTAGTCCCCAGGTATTTAAAAAATTAAAAAATATCAAAAATGCCCTTGTACTATTCACATGTGACAATTTAGACCCTTATTTAAACTATGGGAAAGTCACAATTTCAGACCCTCAACTTTTCCCTAATTACATTTTTGGTCCTTGTGTAATTTCCTAAAACCAAACGGATCCTTATTATTCTTAATACCCAAAACTAAAATAAACCCAACTTACACACCAAGCCCACCCTACTTCTTTTGGCCCAAAAATAATACCAGCCTACTCCAGGGTCAACACCCGGTCAACAAAACCAAAACCACCCCTTTTCCCTCTTCCCTTTCCCCTCTCCACTGCAAACCAAAACCAGGGCGGTATTACCACCACGTGGCCTTCCACCTCAACCCCCACTTGCCTACCCACTCCCCTTCCACCTCCACAACCCTCCAAAACCCTAAAAACCCTCCCCACGCAATCTACAGTACCCATACTGACACTTTGACAAATTGGCGCCAAAAAGCCAATTTGAACGGCTGGGATTCAATTAACCATTTCAATGGCTCAGATTTGGTGGGATAGACTCAGAAGCATGTGGGAAACCTCAAAAGTCTCTTTAAAAGAGAAAAGAAGCCAGAAGGAAGAAGTATTAGTTTAGGTTTAGTTTAATTAAATCATAGGTAATATAATTTCATTTTCAGTTGTAATTTTAAGTTAAATCTTGTTGTATTCAGTTGAATTAATGTTAAGCAAACTTTATTTAACCTTTAATTCCATTATTTTTGTTAAAATCAACTTTTACATTTTTGAATGAAAATTGACAAGTTCATTTATAAGCTGCTATAAGCTGTTGTTTTTGCTAGATTAAGCCCACTTTGGTTTAATTGTTAGTATTCTTCAAGGTTCCAAGTAGTTTATATAGTTTTGATTAGCAACTCAAAAATTCCAAAAATAAAAAAATAAATAGTTGGAAAATAAAAAAAAAAAGAAAGGAAGAAAAAGCTGTGGAAGCAAGGTAACAATAATGGCTATGGATCATGGTTTAGAGTCCTATGGGGGACACTAGGTTGTGGTTTTGATAGTGATTCTCAGTTGGATTTCAGATTTGATACCAAGAAAGCTTTTGGGTAAGATTTTTCTATAATCTGTGTTTAGTGGTAATTGTTGTTAGTAACTGTCTTAGTTTGCTTTATTAGACTTATTATAACCTAGTGTAACTCAGTTTAGAAGATTTGTGGTTTGTTTAGTTCATTTTCTTTAAAAATCTTAAAAACAGTTAAGTAAAGGAGTGTTTGGCTCAAGGTTGCTCAGTGAGCTCCACTGAGTTTGAGTGTGAAGTTGTTAGTCAAGATAGTAATTTAGGTTCATACAAGCTCAGTCCAACCATTTCTTTGGGTATTATACAAGGTTAAAGTCAAAATCATAGAATAATTCCCCTCACAGTTAATTGTGAGGGATTTAGGTTCTAAAATCAATCATAATAGCTTATAAGTAACTTATATAGCTTATTCTAATCTTACATTAGCTTATTATAACAGTTTCAGCTTATTAGAAGTGTTAGAAGTTCAATAAAGTCAAACTAGTTAAGTTTTATCAAAAGTCAAAATTGCCATTCTCAGAATTTCACAAAACTTGTGGGATTTTTCTAGATTTGTGTATTAGGTTTTAGGTTCTGGAAATTGTTGTGGTAATAGACTACCACCTCAACTTTGGAATCCCACATAGCTTATATTTTTAGCATTTTTCTGTTGGGGGCCACTCACCCTCAAAGTAGGTTGCAGGGAAGAAAGCTCCCCTGCACCATCAGACTCAGTTCCATCACCACCACTTTGGTGGTGATTTGTGACCACCACAGTGGGACCCACTCCTCAAATCTTGTACCATTGAACCCCCTCCTACCAGGGAGTAAGGTTTGACCAATTGTTTGACCCAATACCTAGTGGACCCCACTTAGTTTTGTGCCAAAAGGCTGTCCCTATTCTGTCTTAGAAGTAAAATAAGCAAACTACTTATTTGTGTTTTGTTGCTTATTCTGGCTGCTTTTTCAGTTGAATCTTGCTTACACTTGTTTACTCAACTTATTGGAACCTGATTCATCCATTGTGGGTCCCACATAAGCTCTTGTGAGCTTATTTCCATTTTCAGTCAACATAAGTCAACTGTTAGGGTTAGTAGCTTATATCTAGCTTATTATTAGCTTATAAAATAATTGTTTTCACAAAAGTTAGTTATATTTAGATATAAAATATATTTGTAAAAGAAAATTCAAGAAAAAACAATATAAAAATAAGTGATAGTTTCTATTTAATTTAATTTAATTTTAATTTTCATTTTTAGATTTTTATTAAGTAATTTGTAATTTTATATTTTTATTAATTTCCTTTTAGGTTAAAGTAATTTTAATAATTTTCTCAGATTTTTGTTTTGTTATTTAGTGTTTATTATAATTAATATTAGTTTTATTAATAATAAATCAATAAATAAGTTTTAAATAGCATAATTAATTTTTATAAAGAAACACCTTGTTTTTATATTTTTCCTAGCTTTTATAAGTCATAAAATAGTTTTATAAATTTTTTCATAATTTTCTAAGTTAATTTAGTATTATTTGTAATTTAAAATAGTTTAATTAGTATAATTAATATAAATAGTTTTTAATTAATAGAAAATCTATAAAAAGACAAAAATATTTATTTTTATTTTTTTATACTTTCTTCAAGTTCTAATTTAAGTTTAGAAATTATTTTTATAAGTTTTTAGTTTAATTTGTAGTATTTATAATTTTTAGTTTTAATTAAATTAGTTTTAAATAAATAGTTAAATAGTTTTTATTTAAATAATTAATAATAAATAATAAAATAATCTAAAAAATAGTTTTCTTTTTAAGTTAATTTTATTTTAAGTTTAAATTTATAGAATTTTCAATTTTAACCCTTGTAGTTTATTTTTCCTTAAAACTCACATTTTTCTCAGTACGCAAGCGCGTCTGATTTTTAATTTAATATACTTTTATACGTTTTTAGATATCTAGGTTTTACGTAATCGTTCTAATAGTTTATTTAAGTTATAAAACCCTAGTGTAATCACTCACGCACACTTTATACCTTTCCTGTTCACATTCACTAATCACAGATTCGTTTTTAATACCATCACAACCTCGTTGGGACATTACGACCCGGGGAAACACTGTATTCCACGGAAGCATTTGGCTTGATTAGTTTGAATTTACTATTGACCATTCACAAGTGGTTGAGAAATAAAAGATAACTAGTTTAAGACGAATCAAAATTTGGCGCCGCTGCCGGTGAGGTTGTGCGCATATTTTAAACGATTTTGCGTATTTGTGAACCTGAATACACGTCCATTTGTATATTTATCCGTCTTTGTTCATACTATTATCATATAAAACCAAAACTGTTCCCGAAAACTTTTTAAAATCAGTTTTCAACGAACACAAAAAAACCAAAAACATTTTCCTTCTTATTAGTACTACAAAAATTTTCAAAAATACCAAAAATATTCATCCCTTTAACCTCTATCCTTTTAATTCTACCTTCTTTCACTTGTCCCGTAATTGATTCTAATGACATCTCTCGATGACGATTTCTTTGAACAAAGGGCCTATGAGAGCAACATCGAAAAACTTATTGGCTTGTCAAAGATATCGAGATGTCATGTTGATTATGATGGACCATCGATTCATATTCCCTCTCCAGTGAGGGAAACGGAACGAGAAACCGGGGTGACAAAGGACCCTGTACTTTCCTCTGAAAATGAAAGTGCTAAATACGTCCAACCTACGGTTGTCCAAGAATCTAAGCTCACAATTGATCCTAACCTTTCACGGTTTACGGTTAAAAGTTTGTCAAGCAAACGTACAGAGCTTAGGGCAGTAACTGAAAAGAACAATTTGCCTGATCTTCACATTTATCAAAAACAAAAACCTGAGACCATAACGGAAGTGGTGGAAATTCCTAGCTTTAAGAGTACACCACTTGTCCCACCTCCGGCTTTTATTCCTTGTGTTGGTTGTGGTGAGCCACTTTTTGGTTTGCCATGTCGTTGGTGTACATGTGTACAATGTGGTAATGATATTCAAAATGGGAGTTGTTTGTTTTGTGGGTCGAGTAATTCATTTGCTTATGATCCTAATCAAAACTCATTCAACGACTCCTCAAATTTTTCCAATTACCCATCACATTCATACGAGCAAGAATCATATTATCCAAATCTCAATAATGCTTCGTATCAAAATACACCAAGCCAGACTCAGCAGTTTAACTGTTGTGAGTATTGTGGTGGTGCACACTACAGTTCTGATTGTCAATCAGGAGACACGCTTGTCTATGAGCAGGTTCCTAATAACAATTATGACTCAAACACATACGACTCACAGCCACATCAGTTCAACTGTTGTGAGTACTGTGGAGGTCTACACTTTAGCTCTGATTGTCAAACAAGGAATCCATTTCCTTGTAACAATTACGACTATTCGTTTCAAGACCCACCTCCACAGTGCCAAATAAACCAAGCAACTCCTCATATCCAGCAAGACCCTTGTCTAGAGGTTCTTGAGAAACTTAAAGACCTTAAGGAGGAGTTGGCTAATATGTCGTTTCACAATACACCAAGTTCTTCTTGTGTACATTGTGGGGGTCCTCATAATGATGATCAATGTCAACCTTCCGGTTTTGACACATCCACACCCCCACAATTTCCACTCATTCCATATTCTCGTGATAAATCTATCGCGGAATTACTTGTTGAAGAACGTGCTAGAAACGAAAGAAGCATGGAAGAATTACTAGTCTTAGAACAAGCAGCTATAACACGTACCAAATTTCAAAATGCTGTTTTTCTCGATGAGGATGATGAAAGTGATGATACCTCATCAAGTTCATCTGTTGAGACTCCTTCCATGGATATACAGGGAGAAAAGAATATAACTGAATCACCAGCAGTAGAAATAATGGAACTTGTAGAATCCATTACTGCTAGTCCTTCTCATCTCCCTGAGTATGATGTTATCACACCCGAGGTTCCCACTCACTCTCTGAGCATGGGGGACGAGCATCTTGACACTGTTCCTGCAAAGGAATCGGACGAATTCATAAAGTCTAGTGTTGAGAACCTTGTCTCAATCCCAAGTGAGTCACAGGGTATTCTTGATCATATGTGTGGTATTCCTCCCCCTCTTGTCTTTCGAAATGATCATATTGAGATGTTCTCTGATTCGGATGAGAACTATTCTTTATCTTGTGGAGACATAAGTTATGTGGGGGAA
This sequence comes from Artemisia argyi, assembly GCA_030686995.1. Classification (NCBI taxonomy): domain Eukaryota; kingdom Viridiplantae; phylum Streptophyta; class Magnoliopsida; order Asterales; family Asteraceae; genus Artemisia; species Artemisia argyi. Next base: position 168,255,387 of record CM060693.1, on the reverse strand, counting down.
TTACCTTCTGAGCATGTCAACTCAGAAGAAGAGAATGAGGAAGAAATAATCCAAGACGAATCTCTTCGTCTTATGTTATTAAATGCTAATCTTCTCATTTCTAGAATCAAGGCTTTTAATGAAGAGCCTATTTCATCTCCTATCCCCGTCAAGGATAGTGAGATTTTGATCAATGATTCTATTCCGGAATTGCAAACGTTCCATTTTGATCAAACGGAAGAGAAGATAAGTGGTATCACCACTTCTCATTCTTATAATTCTCTTTCCGTTTATGAATCATTTACTTTTGAGGAGTGCCCCAATGAACTCACTCAAATCAATCCCGAATACGAATCATTCAGCTTTGAGGAGTTCTCCTGTGAACTCACTCATATCATATCTCCTCCGGGGTATGATAACTTCTATTTTGATCTAAACATACCCATAATATGTCTTGATCAAACGAGCTTAAAAGAGGAGATTCATGAAACAATGAATTCTCCTATTGAAGATGAGGAGTTAGTTATGATATTTATCATGACTTTCTTTCTTTTCTTCATATATCCTGTGGCTTATCCTGTTCTTCACTCTTTCGGGAGTGAAGACATTATCTTTGATCCCGGCATTCTCATTTATAAATTACGAGCCGGTTACTTATCTCATCGGTGTGGAACTTTCACGTGCTTCAAATGTTTATCCAAACGTCTTGAATGAAAGTCCGATTGAGATTGTCTCTTCCACTTGCTTCCCCATGGACAAATAAATTCGGGGTCGAGTCAAGCTAGCGACTTGGAAATCAAAAACAGTAGCATGTACATAGGTTTTCACCCATGTTTCACCCTAGTGTGGGGGAGATGCCCCACATGTTGTGTGTATATATATATATATATATATATATATATATATATATATATATATATATATATATATATATATATATATATATATATATATATATATCTTTAAAAAAAATGTAAATATAGTGATAGCTTCTATTTAAGAAGTTTTATCTAAAAAAATATATGTATGTATATACACATCTTAAATAAAGGCTATGTAATATTTCCTTCTTACGTTCTAAGTTCGGTTTAACACCCGGTACTTTGAATATTGAGGACAATATTTAGTTCTAAGTGTGGGGGGAGATTCGTTATTCTAACGAATTTAAACACATGTTCCATCAAGAACCCCCATTTTAGCCAAAATTTTAAAATTTTTTCTCACTTAGAACGCAATAAATGGTATCAATCCTCCATGTCTAACCCACAACAGGATTGGCTAATCCAGGAGCAAACGGTTCTTAGTAAAGATAACTCAAACCCGTTTATGGCTTGCAATTTGCCAAAAATTGTATGGTTCCTCAACTCCCCATTATCCTCAAAAGCTAATGAGTTGGCTAGCCCGCAAGATTATGGCTTGTGGTAAAGGCCGTGGAAAAACCATAATTGGTAATTAGCTCACCAAGATGTTGACTATTCCATCAAGAGTTGGCTAGTCCAGAAGCAAACGGCTTTTGGTAAAGACTAATCAAATCCGTTGACAGCTGGTGATTTGCTCAAAATCACACGGTTATCAGGTGTACCACAGTTCTTACACCTGGCTACTCCAGAAGTGATGGCTTTTGGTAAAGAGTTTTTCAAATCCATTAGGTTTTTCTCAAAGGATTGCTAGGGACTAGCAATAGTTTAGTGTGGGGGATTGATGAGTGTCTAAATACTCATCATTTTATACCAATCTAAGCTGTCAAAACATACAAAAACACTCAAATATGTATCAAAATACTTAAAATATCTTAGAAGTGTGTTTTATATGTTTCAAACACAAAATATGCAAAAACAGATGAAAAACGTACAAAGTTTGCATAATTGGCAGTTTCAGTCCCTCAAGTTTCATAAATTGGCAAAACTAGTCCCTGGTTATTCTAAAAACATGAAAAAGTCATCAAAGGTCCCTTTTAATCATAAAATTACATATTTAGTCCTTTGGTGCAAAGTTTCATAAAATTACAAGTTTAGTCCCTGTACTTTGCAAATTGACAGAAATGGTCCCTGGGATGTAAAAAACTTTGAGAAAAGCAATTTTGGTCCTTGTAATAATAATCTTTTGCAGGAATGGTCCTTGGTGTGAAGTTTGGCATAATTACATAATTGGTCCCTCAAGTTTGGCAGTTTTAGTCCCCAGGTATTTAAAAAATTAAAAAAATATCAAAAATGCCCTTGTACTATTCACATGTGACAATTTAGACCCTTATTTAAACTATGGGAAAGTCACAATTTCAGACCCTCAACTTTTCCCTAATTACATTTTTGGTCCTTGTGTAATTTCCTAAAACCAAACGGATCCTTATTATTCTTAATACCCAAAACTAAAATAAACCCAACTTACACACCAAGCCCACCCTACTTCTTTTGGCCCAAAAATAATACCAGCCTACTCCAGGGTCAACACCCGGTCAACAAAACCAAAACCACCCCTTTTCCCTCTTCCCTTTCCCCTCTCCACTGCAAACCAAAACCAGGGCGGTATTACCACCACGTGGCCTTCCACCTCAACCCCCACTTGCCTACCCACTCCCCTTCCACCTCCACAACCCTCCAAAACCCTAAAAACCCTCCCCACGCAATCTACAGTACCCATACTGACACTTTGACAAATTGGCGCCAAAAAGCCAATTTGAACGGCTGGGATTCAATTAACCATTTCAATGGCTCAGATTTGGTGGGATAGACTCAGAAGCATGTGGGAAACCTCAAAAGTCTCTTTAAAAGAGAAAAGAAGCCAGAAGGAAGAAGTATTAGTTTAGGTTTAGTTTAATTAAATCATAGGTAATATAATTTCATTTTCAGTTGTAATTTTAAGTTAAATCTTGTTGTATTCAGTTGAATTAATGTTAAGCAAACTTTATTTAACCTTTAATTCCATTATTTTTGTTAAAATCAACTTTTACATTTTTGAATGAAAATTGACAAGTTCATTTATAAGCTGCTATAAGCTGTTGTTTTTGCTAGATTAAGCCCACTTTGGTTTAATTGTTAGTATTCTTCAAGGTTCCAAGTAGTTTATATAGTTTTGATTAGCAACTCAAAAATTCCAAAAATAAAAAAATAAATAGTTGGAAAATAAAAAAAAAAAGAAAGGAAGAAAAAGCTGTGGAAGCAAGGTAACAATAATGGCTATGGATCATGGTTTAGAGTCCTATGGGGGACACTAGGTTGTGGTTTTGATAGTGATTCTCAGTTGGATTTCAGATTTGATACCAAGAAAGCTTTTGGGTAAGATTTTTCTATAATCTGTGTTTAGTGGTAATTGTTGTTAGTAACTGTCTTAGTTTGCTTTATTAGACTTATTATAACCTAGTGTAACTCAGTTTAGAAGATTTGTGGTTTGTTTAGTTCATTTTCTTTAAAAATCTTAAAAACAGTTAAGTAAAGGAGTGTTTGGCTCAAGGTTGCTCAGTGAGCTCCACTGAGTTTGAGTGTGAAGTTGTTAGTCAAGATAGTAATTTAGGTTCATACAAGCTCAGTCCAACCATTTCTTTGGGTATTATACAAGGTTAAAGTCAAAATCATAGAATAATTCCCCTCACAGTTAATTGTGAGGGATTTAGGTTCTAAAATCAATCATAATAGCTTATAAGTAACTTATATAGCTTATTCTAATCTTACATTAGCTTATTATAACAGTTTCAGCTTATTAGAAGTGTTAGAAGTTCAATAAAGTCAAACTAGTTAAGTTTTATCAAAAGTCAAAATTGCCATTCTCAGAATTTCACAAAACTTGTGGGATTTTTCTAGATTTGTGTATTAGGTTTTAGGTTCTGGAAATTGTTGTGGTATTACCACCTCAACTTTGGAATCCCACATAGCTTATATTTTTAGCATTTTTCTGTTGGGCCCCACTCACCCTCAAAGTAGGTTGCAGGGAAGAAAGCTCCCCTGCACCTTCAAACTCAGTTCCATCACCACCACTTTGGTGGTGATTTGTGACCACCACAGTGGGACCCACTCCTCAAATCTTGTACCATTGAACCCCCCTCCTACCAGGGAGTAAGGTTTGACCAATTGTTTGACCCAATACCTAGTGGACCCCACTTAGTTTTGTGCCAAAAGGCTGTCCCTATTCTGTCTTAGAAGTAAAATAAGCAAACTGCTTATTTGTGTTTTGTTGCTTATTATGGCTGCTTTTTCAGTTGAATCTTGCTTACACTTGTTTACTCAACTTATTGGAACCTGATTCATCCATTGTGGGTCCCACATAAGCTCTTATGAGCTTATTTCCATTTTCAGTCAACATAAGTCAACTGTTAGAGTTAGTAGCTTATATCTAGCTTATTATTAGCTTATAAAATAATTGTTTTCACAAAAGTTAGTTATATTTAGATATAAAATAGATTTGTAAAAGAAAATTCAAGAAAAAACAATATAAAAATAAGTGATAGTTTCTATTTAATATAATTTAATTTTAATTTTAATTTTTAGATTTTTATTAAGTAATTTGTAATTTTATATTTTTATTAATTTCCTTTTAGGTTAAAGTAATTTTAATAATTTTCTCAGATTTTTGTTTTGTTATTTAGTGTTTATTATAATTAATATTAGTTTTATTAATAATAAATCAATAAATAAGTTTTAAATAGCATAATTAATTTTTATAAAGCAACACCTAGTTTTTATATTTTTCCTAGCTTTTATAAGTCATAAAATAGTTTTATAAATTCTTTCATAATTTTCTAAGTTAATTTAGTATTATTTGTAATTTAAAATAGTTTAATTAGTATTATTAATATAAATAGTTTTTAATTAATAGAAAATCTATAAAAAGACAAAAATATTTATTTTTATTTTTTTTATACTTTCTTCAAGTTCTAATTTAAGTTTAGAAATTATTTTTATAAGTTTTTAGTTTAATTTGTAGTATTTATAATTTTTATTTTTAATTAAATTAGTTTTAAATAAATAGTTAAATAGTTTTTATTCAAATAATTAATAATAAATAATAAAATAATCTAAAAAATAGTTTTCTTTTTAATTTAATTTTATTTTAAGTTTAAATTTATAGAATTTTCAATTTTAACCCTTGTAGTTTATTTTTCCTTAAAACTCACATTTTTCTCAGTACGCAAGCGCGTCTGATTTTTAATTTAATATACTTTTATACGTTTTTAGATATCTAGGTTTTACGTAATCGTTCTAATAGTTTATTTAAGTTATAAAACCCTAGTGTAATCACTCACACACACTTTATACCTTTCCTGTTCACATTCACTGATCACAGATTCGTTTTTAATACCATCACAACCTCGTTGGGACATTACGACCCGGGGAAACACTGTATTCCACGGAAGCATTTGGCTTGATTAGTTTGACTTTACTATTGACCATTCACAAGTGGTTGAGAAATAAAAGATAACTAGTTTAAGACGAATCAGCTGGCTTCCAAGCGATTCCCAACTTACCTGCATACTTAACTAGTTGCATTGGTGTTGAAAATCGACTTTCATTGAGGGATGGAACGGGAGATGAAATGTGCGCCCACTTTTCTTTATAGGCATCAAACATCAAGACATCACCGTTGGTCAACAACATGTTTATGTAACCTCTTGCTGCGATTGCTTGCGAGTTAGCCAAGAAAACACCGTAAGGCAACTTTAAATCCTTTAGTCGTACCCATGCCCTTATTTCAGAATCAAAGATTTCACAATTTTAATGAATAAAGTAGAGTATCAAAGGGCTCAGATCGACGAATGCATCCCTTCACGCACCGACAATCAACGTCAGAGGTATTGTAGGGTTTGTTTCGCGAGTAACAATTTTTATTTTGATTCATTTTAGTGTAGCCAGCAACATGGGTAGGTTGGGTAAAGGTCAGATTTGATTACAGTGGTTATTGTTTCAAAACAACCTAGTTGACCCGTTTACCCTTAAGCTAGTGTTTTTCCTAATTGACCCATTAAAAAAATTGCCACCTCTAGTCTTTAATTTTCTTTTCTTTAAGTTGGTTATATTTCTAACGTGAAATAAAATACATGCGTTGCAATGGTGTATTGTTTGATCACTTAAATCACTTTGCCTTCTTTGCACCAAATAAATAAATAAAATAAAATGCATATCTATATAATTTGATTTCGTGCGTTTCCATATAATTAAATCGTATAATGCGATTTTTAGATATTATCTATTGATCTAACGTAATTATAATAATATTCAATTAGTATATTAATAATTCCTTATAATAAAATAGTTTACATTATAAAAGATTAAAAATAAAACATATATAAAAACTTTTTCCTTAAACTAATATTGATTATTGTAATGAGTCTACCATATTATTCAAATATTTGTAATCATTTGAAATAAAAATAAGAAGTTGATTTTAAAATATTAATCACAATTTTTTATAAAATTATACGTAAGTCAAAAGCATTGCAATATTAGACTCATTTTATTCAAAAATTAAATAACTTTTTATTGGTATTTTTACAGGGAAGCTACTAAATATCTATTAGATACTTGATTAATAAAATTTGTTTTATAAAAGATTTTTTTTATTATTTTTATTTTTTTATTTTTTTAAGTAGGAGGTGTTAATGTAGTTTTCGTAACTTTTTATAGTTTAAGGGTGTATTTTGAATTTTTTTTATAAAGTTTATATATAGTATTTTTAAATGTAAAAAAATAAAGTTTAGGGTAGTTTTTTTTTTTTTTTTTTTTTTTTTTTTTTTTTTTTTTTAATTATTAGGTAGCTTAAAGGTGTGTTTGGAATTTATTTTATTTTTACTTCATAAACATATATTAACCTTCAACATTTTTTATAAAATTGTAAGTTAGTAAAAAGCATTGTAATATTGAGCTCATTTTGTTCGCAATTTAAAGACCTTTTGATTGGTATATTTTTTATAAGGGAATCACAAAATTTCTATTAGATATTTGATAAATTAATTTTGTTATATAAAAAACCGTAAATAACTAAAAGTACTTGGTAATTTTTATAACTTTTCACATAGTTTAGGAGGCGTTTTTGATTTCTTTATAACTCCACGAAACGACGTTGGGTATGTCTAATGCATTTACTTTTGAAAACTGAAGGCATATTTGAATTGATGAAATGCACTTGCGGGTAAACAGGTGCGAACGTTGAGGTATGTACTGTATGATTTATGACAATAGGGCATTTTAAGTGGAAAAGGGTGTTATGGAGATTGGTTAAAGGAGAGCAGACACTTAGTAAATATAGAACTCATATTAAAGTCATTTTACGCTTGATTTTTCATTTGCTTGTATAACAATGAAACATCCTAACCTATTTATAGTAACCCTTAATGTTAAGTACTAGATCTTTTCATGAATATCTTTATTAAATCTAGATATCTCATATCAAGCTTCTAAAATTTCACACAAATAACTTTTTATAAACATTGTACACCATTTTTCCCATAACCATATTGAACTAAATTAAGTTTTGTGATCAAACACCCTCTTTAAAATTGATTTAACAACACAAATCATCATTTTGATATTTACATTTCTTCCTATCCATTTAATTAGCTTAATAATTAACTATTTTTAAAGGATGATAAGAAAAACTAATGATGATGATGATGTTGATGATGAAACTACTGAGTTATGATTGACATTATTTATGAAAATGAGAGGACTCAGTATACTGATAAAATACATTATGATAGTTTCAATAGATCGCCCATGGTTGAGAAAATAACAGATTTCAAGTCTGTTAGCATTTATCATACAATAATTTAGCGACTGAGATATCATATCACTTGACCAATAACTCCGGCGATTTTATTGAAATATACAAATCTAGAAATTAAATTTCAAGCCAATTGTTTGGCAACTTGGTAATAAGAGATCACCCGACCAACATCATCACTGTCACTTTAACGTCATGCCAGTTTCTCTCTCCGCAACCAACATCATTACCAACACAATGCAATAACACAACCAACATTATCACCAAAACATAACCCACTTAAACAAAAATATACCTTACAAAAACAAAAATCATACACATACACGCACAACTTCCACAACTCGGTTGGCTGAACGACCAACTTCTCCCCTTAAAAGCACCTAAGACGCATCATGCATGATGAGGGTAATAAGGTGAACTCGTCGTTGAGTCTTCCACCTAAGCACAAGACACGTTGTCCATGGCCTTACCACACGTTTTCTTACAATGTTGGTTTCAATGCAAGTTTTTTTTTTTTTTTTTTTTTTTTTTTTTTTTTTTTTTTTTATATTTTAATTGGAAATTTCATATAATGGTCAAAAATGCTTTAAAAACATTATACATTATGTATTTAATGCTTACTTTTTTTGTATATATGAAATTAATATATGAAATTATTATTGTTATTTTTTTCCACGTTTGAAAATTTAAGTCTGTAAAAAAATTTAGAAACTTTTCAAATAGTAACGCGGCGCTTCACCAAAAACTAAAAAAACTAAGATTTTACTAACATGCATTACAATAAAATGAAATGTAGAAAGTGTCATTGAATGGGAAGAGAGCAAGAGGTGACCAAGTTTATATTCACACTACTGGTGCTCGTAGTTTTGAATGGGGGAGAGATGCATATGTGAGTTTTATGTTAAGAAAGTTACAACCCATTATTTATCTTATTTTGGTACAATTATTGATGTTTTTCCCCTTAATCTGCCAGTTAGTTAAATACAAAAAAAGAACCTAATGACGTTGTGTTCTTTTGGGCGCGCTCATAAAACGCGGAAGGGGTCATTTCTTACAGAAGCGTCAAGAAAGCTTATGGTATGTATTCAATTTATACTAGCACATCCATTTTAGCTTATTCCCTTGGGCCTCTCTGCCACTTCGATATCTAAAACAAAAACATAAATATACTGCAATGACTAAAGTTGGTTTTGTTACGCTTAAACACCTTTTCCAAACCTGTGTACTTGATGAACATTTTGCATTCTGCCCGGTTTAGGCTTTGAATAGCAAATTGTTCTGTTATGCGTGGAGTTGACTAACTTTTCCCAAACTTATGCTACCCATACCGTCCATCTGGACTTTTCCCAAACTTTGAATAGCTTCTAGGTCTGAGTTTCACTGGTTCAAACCATCAAAAACATGAAAGCTTGGTTCAAACCATAGATAGCTTCTATTGCATTTTCAAAATATGGGTAGTTAGATATGAGTGCTGATTTCAATGATTTAAGCTTGGCCCACTTATCAGTTGCAACAAAACTGATTTTGAACATCTTAAGTTCGCTACTCATTCTATTAAGTTAAATGTTATTCAGTGTTTTAGGCTAAAGCAAAAGGAGAATTATCAAGAAAGACTTCAGCTATTAGTGGTTCTAGATCTGTGGATACTGTAGTAGAAGCAGGAATTGCAAGGGATATCATACAAAAACTTAGACCTCGTGGAGTGACTGGACATGGGGCTGGAGTGAAAAAATCACAAATATCTAAATTTAGTATCGAGTACAGAAGAATGGGGGGTAAAGCAATATCCAGTGAAAAGCGATTTATGTTGGATAAAGTTGGTTTTCAAAGTAAGACAATTGAAGCCCAAAGCAAGTAGATAGAATCTCTAACTAAGGAAAATGAAACTCAAAGTATCAAATTGAATAGTATGGAGGAAAAGATGAATTTGTTCATGGGAGAGCTTCAACTTTTTAAAACCGCATTTCCGGATATATATATATATATATATATATATATATATATATATATATATATATATATATATATATATATATATATATATATATATATATATATATATATATATACTCTCTCTAGTGCTTTGCATGGAGACTATCAGTAATCAAGCCACATCATCGTTAAATTCATTACATCATAATCATGTACGCTTCTATGTTAAACTCCTGCAATTCCTGTTATTTTGGAGACTGATTGTAGAATTGTTGGTATTTTCAGAAGTGACTTTAAAGTAATTTTGTGAGGACCAAAACCAGTGAAATCAACATATATCTAATAGTTTCATCGGGCTCCCGCTTTCTTTCCATCTTACAATAGAATGCCAGTTTTGACTTACAATCATGTTACTATAATAGTCCTATATAGTTTAATTTGCCGAGATTGTGGATTTAGCAATTAGAGAATTCAACATTTAGCTAAAGCCACTCAGGTGTGTTTATTAAACCCCTATGGCTAGGAACACTAGTAAAATTCCCCTAAATTTAGGGTAGATGCCACAAAAACCAAATCATCCCGCCTGGTCGTATATATTGAAAATGGGGGATTTAACTACTGTAGGATTATTTTTTGTCAGCATAAGTATATTTTAGAGAGAATGAAGGAAGTGCGAGGAAAACAAAAAAAATCGTTATATAAGGTCTTTTTTCATGTTACCTTGGAAATCGTTTAGGACGTACATGCACCCTTATGTATGTACCTGCTTCAACAAACTCATCAACGTGAGTAATCCTAAAAGTTTTTTGCACCTCTCACAGTTATTCCTTTGACCGAAGGTCTCTTTTTGAGTACTGATGGGTCAGTAACTTCTTGATACAACTTCATTTCTTCAGGTGTGGCAGGTGTGGCAGTTGAAGGTGGCGTAGGGCAAACAAGATGTACCTTCTTCTTCTTGGAACTACTGCTCTCAGTCTAGATTGTTTCAACGATTGTTTCACATTTATGTTTGTTAATGCAAGACAATGTTATTGCAATGAATTAGTGACCTTTTCGTTGGACGTACTTTTTGTAGTCAAATTTGTACATAAATTGGATCTCTATTATTGTAATTATTTAGTTGTGTTGAATCTATGTTATTGTGTTGAATGAGTCGATTTGCAGTTTACTAGTTTACAGCAAATTACATGGATAAAACTTGAAAAGTTGGAGGGTAATATATGTAAAATTTTAAAAATGAGAGCCTTTTTGTTTGTCAAAACCATAAAGCGTGGAGTTTTTTTTTGATTGCCCACATTTGAAAGTGTGGAGTTTTAATAGTTGTCCACATTTAAAAGTGTGGAGTTTTTATGATTGTCCACACACACCTGCATGAACTTCGTAAGGCCTTTTCACATTTTAAAATGTGTAATTAGAAATTTTATCCACACTTTTTAGTGTGAGAGTCAAGTAAGGTATCCACATTTCTAAGAGTGATAAATTTTGTGACGCACAAAATCTCCGCACAAGATCCAAATGTGGACTTCACAAATTTACGCACTCTTAGGCGTGGAGATATCATCATTTAAATGTGTAAAAACATGCTCTGTTTTGTAGTGCAATAGGGCATAGACGTTTTAAGTGGGCAAGGGTGTTATGGAGATTGATTAAAGGAGAGCGAACACCTAGTAAATATAGAAGTCGTATTAAATTCATTTACTTTTCATAGTTTCCCTATTTATAGTAACCCGTAATGTTAAACATTGTATCTTTTCATGAATATCTTTATTAAATCTAGATATTTCATATCAAGCTTCTAACATTTCATAAAAATAACTTTTTATAGACATTGTACACCATTTTCCCATAACCATATTGAACTAAATTAAGTTTGTGATCAAACACTGTAGGATCGAAAATATCAAAGATTTATGTGATTCGGGAGGTCTAGGTTGATGATTATAGATGAACTCCATATTTAGTTTTAGAGAGAGAAAGTAGAGAGAGGGTGAAGAAAATGGATAATATTAAGATGAATGAATGAATACACAATTTCCCACACCCCTCATGGAGAGTCATGAGGGGTATTTATAGGCTCTACACATTACAAGTTTACCTAGTTAACATAAGTAGTCCCTATTGGCACAACTTGCTACATATCTAGTCCATTTCACGTATGTGACGTTATCTTTATAAAAAAGCGAGGCTAACAATCTCCCTCCAAGATATCGTCACACGTGAATGGTTACAATGAGACCTATAAATACATTAACAATGTAAAATTACAACAATAGTAAACTATGTTGACGTTGTTGAAGTGCAGAGTCTCTGTAGTCTAGATACTGAGGCAGACTTGAAGTTCTCGCTTCCGACGAACTCGGCGTATTTGATCTTTGGCACTGACGGCACAGATCTTTGTAGCTCTGAACTTCAACTGTAATGGTCTAGTTAGGTTATTACTCCCTCCTAACTAGTGAGCCTTTATTCTTTTTCCTGCTCCCTCCTGAACCGACAACTCTCTTTTCATCACGCAGCGGATAAAGTAGATTCATAAGTGTAGGCACATGGTTGTCGTTCAGGGAGCATCATGACAATATAACTCACATAACATTGCACAGAAGGTTGGTAATACGCTCCGATGTACACAACATTAGTACTTCTTCGGTTCCAGTGTAAGCACAATTCCCTTGAACAACCAACGTACTAGAGATGAAACACTACTTCTTTTGGCATGTTCTTCTCCCTCCTGATGGTTGCGATGTATCGAAATCATCATACTATTGTGTGTACATGCCAAAATTACCCGTACTTTACACTTCTGATGCAATATAGATAGACCGTGTAAGCACAATTTGTGAGTATATGTCGCAAAAATATACTCTCAATACTATTCTCTCAAATCAACCTTTAAACGAACCTCCTTGTAATTCACCGGCTACTAGTAATGACCACATATGGAGACAGCCCGATATGACCAGCTTGAAAAAGAAGTAATCATCCCATCTTGTGACTTAATGCTTGCACGATAGATGTGACTTAATACCTATACTGAGCACTACAATGTAACTCCTTTAAGTATGAGGTTGCACGAAATATTCGCCACTTGAACAATCCACTGCTTCGCGTGACACTGAGTACTACAACGTAACTCCTTTAAGTGATAGCTATACTGTGAGCACTACAACGTAACTCCTTACATCAGTAATAACTAGATTGTCAAGACTGAATTTTTTACTTTGCGCAGACAAGTTATCTTCAAAAATCGTGCATCCAACCACCCCTAGACTTTGAGATAAATAAGTACACTTTATGAAACGTCACTTCAAAGTCAAATCAATAATACCGTACAAAAACCCCGTAGTCATTTTTGTCAAACCGAAACAATTCTAGCCGTGAACAATGTATCCCCGTGAAAATGATAATACCAAAATACAACTCATTTACCAAATTTTATCACAAAGTTATATCTAAAAATGAAATGTTAGACAATAACTTTTGATAGTCCATGTATGCGTGAAATCAACCCACCTCATAGTCCAAAAAAGAAATGAAAGACTTAGATCACAAGCCCAACAAAAAGATAACCCGATCCAGTCTGCAAAGGACATAGCCCGATCTAACTAATTTTAGTTATATACTTACCAAATTCCTAATACCACTCATTAGTTAGCACAAACCCTAAAACACTCATCATATTTTTTCCGCCCCTCATTTCCTGTCACTAACATTTACTCTCTCACCTCAAACGGATCTCAATCAAAGTTAACACATCTCATCTCAATCAAGTTAATAATCTCAACATCACAATCAAACGCTACGAATCAAAATCCTTAAGCAATGAACCGTATACCCTTCTTGATTCTCATTCCGAAGAATAAATGAAGAAATGACAGTGTTGGCTTCAAGATCATCTCGATGGTCTCGGGTAGGTTCATGTTTTTGTTTTATTTGTTATTCGTTTTGATTGTTCATGAACGAATAAAAGAAAAAAATTAACACTATTGTTAAATTTTTCTCTTTTATATTCGGACACAAATGAAGTAAAACTTCACAAAATAGATCAATGATGATACCAGTTCCACTCAAAAAAATCTGGTACGGATTACTAATAAAGTGGAACGCTTCTGAGATTATTAATTGTTTGTTTTCGGTTCCTGTTCGAAAGATGTGAGATGGAGAGTTGTTGGTTGTGACGGTGAAGGTTTGGATGTGTCAAGATTAGAGTTGGTTTAGCTTTTGAGTTGTTTTCTTCTTGAAATCATTTCATCATTTTTTTTTTTTTTTTTTTTTTTTTTTGATAAAGCTCATGGACTGATGATGTTTACTGTAACTGAGGTCATCACGAGTGTAGATATTTGGTTTGTGGTCGGTGGTCTTTTTTCTTCATGCATCTGTATTTGCGAGACTTTGTAGTCATGAAATTTTGAAACATTGCAACTTATCGAGAACATATTTTTATCGAGATCCTCTTTTATCGAGAACCTGATTTTCGAAAATTTTCATCCATAAGTTTTCGATAATATTTCATAAGTTTTCGAAAAGTTTTCTTCCATAACTTTATCGAGAATTTACATAACGTTTCGAAAATTCTTATACAAGAATTTCGATAAATAGGGTTTGGTGTTCTCGAAAACAAGTACATATCGAGAATTTCTTATACAAGAAATTTCGATTTTTTCCGGCGATTATTCCGACCATAGATTCCGACCACCCTATTTTGCCCAGTTTCTGATGAGTTTTGATGAGATACGACCTTTTTCTTGACCACGTTTCACGGAAATGATGAAAACGAGTCAAAAACATAATAATATGCAAAAAGTTGTGAACTTGTGACTAGAAAAGACACAAGAAAACAAGCTGATGACTGTTTGACCATCTTTAGATACATAAATACTATATAGAAACTGTTTTACCAATAAAGTAGGAAAAAAAATTTCCGGATTCAAAAAAATGGTATCAAAAGCAGCTTCTACACATGTACGAACCACACTAAATCAATGAAAATAACACCATGAGCTCTGATACCAATTGTAGGATCGAAAATATCAAAGATTTATGTGATTCGGGAGGTCTAGGTTGATGATTATAGATGAACTCCATATTTAGTTTTAGAGAGAGAAAGTAGAGAGAGGGTGAAGAAAATGGATAATATTAAGATGAATGAATGAATACACAATTTCCCACACCCCTCATGGAGAGTCATGAGGGGTATTTATAGGCTCTACACATTACAAGTTTGCCTAGTTAACATAAGTAGTCCCTATTGGCACAACTTGCTACATATCTAGTCCATTTCACGTATGTGACGTTATCTTTATAAAAAAGCGAGGCTAACAAACACCCTCTTTAAAATTAATTTAACAACACAAATCATCATTTTGATATTCACATTTCTTCCTATCCATTCAATTAGCTTAACAATTAACTATTTTTAAAGGATGATAAGAAAAAACTAACGATGATGATGAACCTAATAAGTTATGATTGAAATTATTTGTGAAAACGAGAGAACTCAGTATATTGATAAAAAAAATATTTTAACAATAATTTCAATCGATCGCCATGGTATAAAAAATAATGGATTACGAGTCTGTTAGTAATTATCATACAATAATTTAGCAACTTAGATGCTATATCACGTGACCAATAACACCGGCGATTTTATTGAAATATACAAATCTAGAAATTAAATTTCAAGCCAGTTGTTTGGCTACTGCCTACTGGTAATAAGAGATCACCCAACCAACATCATCACTGTCACTTTAATGTCATGTTAGTTTCTCTCTCCACAACCAACATCATCACCAACACAATGCAATAACACAACCAACATAATCACCAAAACATAACCCACTTAAACAAAAATACCTTACAAAAACCAAAATCATACACATACACCCACAACTTCCACAACTCGGTTGGCTGAACGATCGAATTCTCCCCTTAAAGCACCTAAGACGCATCATGCATGATGAGAGTAATAAGGTGAACACGTCGTTGAGTCTTCCACCTAAGCACAAGACACGTTGTTCATGGCCTTACCACACGTAGTCTTACAATGTTGGTTTCAACGCAAGTTTTTTTTATAGGCAATTTCATATCTCCTATTTTTAAATTTGGAAATTTCATATATGGTCAAACATACTTTAAAAACATTATACATTGTACATTTAATGCTTGATTTTTTGTATATATGAAATTATTATTATTTTTTTCCTCGTTTGAAAATTTAAGTCGGTACAAAAAATTTAGAAACTTTTTCAAAAAGTAACGCGCCGCTTCATCAAAAACTAAAAAAAAAAAAAAAAAAACAACAACCACCAAATCTCACCTCCTTAATAAAAACCACTTCAAAAAAACATGTCCTAAAAAGTTAAAAAACCAAAACCCGTTGACTCACCCAACACAAGTACACAACACAAACAAAACAAAGCAAAACACAAAAAATGATGTCCGAAACCACCACACCACAACCACCACCACCCACCACCGTCACAACAACCACCATGACGTCACCACTCTCCGACGAAGACACATACTTATCAAACTCACAGCTCTTATCCCAACAAGAAGTAATAAAAAGAAGATCTAATAAGCTCAAAAAGCTTTCCAAAGTCTACAAAGATCATTACTGGTGTATGATGGAAGAGCTTAAGTTTAAATACAGGAATTACTATTGGGAATATGGAAAAAGTCCTTATCAGGTGGATAACAGTGGTGCTAATGGTATTGGTAATGGTAATGAATCTGTTGTTGAAAGTGGTGAGTTTGGGGTAGGAGTTGGGGATGATTTGAGCCGTTGCGCGGTTCACGGGTGTAAAATGAAGGCTATGGCTTTAACTAAGTTTTGCCATGGTCATATTTTGTCTGATTCTAAGCAGAAGCTGTATATGGGGTGTAGTTATGTTATTAAGAGGTATTGCTATGGTTTTTGTTTGGTACATTGCTTATGTGTTTTTAGTTTAGTAGTGATTGGTAATGATTGTGTTCGTTTATTTGGCTCCCTGCCTATTATGTGTTATTAGTTCAGTTATGTGATTTAAAGGGTTCGATCCTCACCCCTTGCAAGGCCGGAGGTCCTTTTCTACCTTTGGTAGAACCGGAAGCAGCCTCTCTATCTTAGGTAGGGGTAAGGCTGTCTACGTCTCAACCTCCCCCATACACGGTGGAAGACGGTATTGGGACCCATAACCCGTGGAAGACGGTATTGGGAGTTACTTTACTTTAGTTCAGTTATGTGATTGTGTTCGTTTATTGTAGATTTAGTATGTACCAAAATGGTGATGGATCGCCAACTTTCCCAAAAAGGGGAGGGCTTTACTTGGTTTGAGGCTGTGTGGTTATGGGCTCAAACCCCGTGGATTAGTCTGCCAAAAGGTCGGGAACCATGGTTACAAAAAAAAAAAATGGTGATAAATTTGGGTTAGGGTTTAGTGCTGTTTCGAGCCGATGTGTGGTTCATGGTTATAAAATATGTTTTGTGATGGGCATATTTTGTGTGATTCTAAGCAGAATTTGTGTATGGAATGTAGTTATGTGAGGCGGGTGTGGATAAGAAGGTGAGTATTTGTGTGAAGTGAGCTTTTGTAAAGATGCTTCGTGACTTTGGGTAATTGGGCTTATGTTCCAAAGGTGTGAATCAGCTTTACAAAAGTCGTGTGCTTCTCATGAATATTTAGCTTTCTAGTCAATATTCTTGATTGAGTTTTTGTTTTTAGTAGTATTTTGGTTTAATTGCATATGGCATGACTTTTATTTGCTTCACAAAAGTTGTGAATTGATTCCTTTGTTATGCTTTTCGTGAATATCTAGCTTCTTATAGGATCCTAAGACTTTTAGTCTAATATATTGCCATATGGTGCACTGATATATAAGGTATTAGCTAGGGGGTGTTTGGATAAGGCTTGTAACACACGCTATGAAATTGTTAGGCCCATTTTGTCTAGGACACGTGGTGGATGTTCTTTGCGTGAATCTTGTAAAGATTTTGGAATAAAAGAGTTAAATACCACATAAAGAAAAAAGATTAAGAATCTTTAAGTAGTTACCTTGCTTGTGCACCAATCTGCTTATAACTTTCTTAAGATAGATATTGTCATGAATTTCTTGTTTATGCCTTAACTACTGGTATCGTCTAGAAACATAGCTTTCTTGTGAGTGCTAACTTGAAATGGAAATGGTCGAAAAATTACTAGGAAAACATGCAACAAATTTGCTGGAAACCTTTGCTTTTTTGCTTGAAATTCGGCAACCAGTAGAGTTGCCTTAAAACGTCCTGTCTTCAAATGCCCCCATAAATGTAGAGTAACCAGAAAAACCAGCACATCTAGGACACGTGGGGATGTTCTTTGCATGAATCTTGTAAAGTAGTTCGACTATAGAAAGGGAAAAAAAATAAGCTTTAAGTAGTCACCTTGCTTGTGCATCAGTTTGCTTATAAATTATAACTTTCTTAAGAGAGATATTGTCATGAATTTCTTGTTTATGCCTTAACTAATTGTGTCGTCTAGAAACATAGGTTTCTTGTGATTGCTAATTTGAAACGAATATAGTCGAGATAGGATTTAGTGGGAAAAATTGTAGACATATTTGCTGGAAAACCTTTGCTTTTTTACTTGACATGCCATAACCAGTCGCACTGTCTTAAAACATTCCGTCTCTAAATGCCCCCATAAATGTATAATCTGGACAGTTAATCTCGGCGAGATCTCGGATCTCGGACCTAGGAAAAATATCGGTACCAAATCTCGGTGGTAAATATCGGAGAGATTGGCCGAGATTTTGCTGAACCCTTGGATTTTATTTTTATTTTATTTTATTTTATTTTTTTGGATTGCAATTAAATTTCGTTGGACACTTTTATGCTATGTTTTTTTTTTAATCTTTTATGATTTTAATTTATTTATACATATTCTAGATAATATAAAAAACCGATATCTCACCGCTATATTTGAAATTTGACCGAGATAACTGCATAGTGTATAATTACTAGAAAACCAGCACATCTATAGGACAACCTGGCTTGACACTGCAACCTTATGCTTTGTTATTATTGGGTCGAATACATCTTTGTTCAAGTGAGCACCCCCATCACCTAACACCACCTGCTGCCACTATACACAATGCACCACCGCCAGTTATAAGTTGTTCACCACCATAAGCACATACACCTATATGGGTTCCAACCAGCAATTTGATCCCTAAAGATAACTCCTGACCTCCTGTGCGAGGAAGCTAAATTATGACACTTTGACTTTAACTATCTATTGAACATAATTTTAGTTTCCAAATCAATATGAATATATGAATGCAGTTTTTGAGGGAACCTTTTACTATATCAAGAAACACAGGAAGTTCTGTAGATAAAAGAAGGTATTATTTTTTAAATGTAACGATGATTCATATATGATAAATTCAGATGCTTTGCCAAACACAATATAAGTTTTGTAACCCCATATCACTTTTCATACTTGTACGAGTCTTTTCTCCAATAACGTGCTACTTATTGTTTGCGACTGCTACAAGTATATCCACTCTAGTCAATTTATTTTAATAGAGTTATACACTGACATGTTATTATCTTTTTCTTGTTTTCTGTATCAGCTCACAAGCAGGACCTATAATATGTGGGAAACCAATTCTTAAATGTACGGTTCCAAGACTCTGTTCACCTCATTTCCAAAAGGCGGAAAAACATGTTGCAAGGGCTCTAAAGAAAGCAGGTCTAAATGGATCCTCTACAAATAAGCTTGCTCCAAAATTTCATGTCATAATAGCTGAATATGTTCGCCAAATTCAAAGTAATAGAAGAGTTGCTGCAAAGGAATATAAAGAAAATCTTGAAATTAAGGAAGAAGATATCAGCATCTAAACTTGTAGTCATGTTGTATTAAAGTCTATTTTCACATTCTGTTCAATGTATTTTCTTGTTGTTACTGTTTCTTTGTTCTTGCCATCCGCATTTTAGGTGGCTGATTTTATGAAGCTCCAAATCGGATCTTTGCCTTGCTAGAACAACCTGTGTGTATTAAAGGTATCTATTTTTTTTCTGTCTCAGTCTCAAACATGCACGCGCACGTGTCACAACATGGGAGCATGTTCAATTTAGTTTATTTAGGCTGAATGACTAGTTCATGTAACCATGCATCATCGCAAAATGAGTGGGTTGGGCAATGGGTCAAACCAGGAGATTTTCAATACAGGTCTAAAATCGGTGGGTTCAGTCTGGACCAATCCATCAACACCCTATCCATTTATTGAACTTTATAAAATAATTAGTGTTAATTATTAAAATAAGATTTTAAAAACTATATTTTAATTATGAGATTCAGGAGGTGATATAAGTGAACACTTTGAGTGATGCTTGGCCTGTTTGACTTGTTGGAGATAACATACAGCTTAAATTGACCTATATATATAAGAAAAATGGGTCGAATTTGCCACCTATAGCTCACAAGTAAACTGAAGTTTAGGGATGAATTCTTTAGTTGTAAGTTCCCACTGTACCAAATAAAATGATATCCGGTTAATTTTCTAGTTTGTTATTGGCTACCAATTTAGAGTTGTCTAATTTGAGCTGGAGCTTATTAGCAGAGGTTACATTTTGGACCCATTTGCTAATATATGTGTTGATACAGGTTATGTCTTCTCTAACGTGTCGAATGGTTTATTAAAAAAGTTTGGCTAAAAAGAAATGGGTCAAACGGGTTGAAAGTCACTTTTGTATTTTAGTGCATATATTTTGCCACTTCTAGTTCTTGGGCTAGTGAGATATTTTGAGTTTGAGATGTTTGTGTGTTACACTCATTATCCATGTATAAAGACCGGACTAGTCAATATGGTTGGATACTAGAAAACTGTATGATGATGTTTAGCGTAGTCCATTAGGAACAGTCTTCTCAGTGCTTCTTATGGTACTGCCGGTGCTACAAAATCTGGCCTCACTCATGCAGTTATAAATGTTTTAGTTACATGTTCAAACATAAATATTCATTCATAAGCGTATCTTCTTGGATTTTGGTTTCCAAATGGTGGGTTTCATGATTATCCCAAAGATCTCCCGTCCCTAATTAAGTGGGCTAATAACACAAATTGCCCACTAAATCTGTTCGGATTTTTGATGCGGTGGTTCAAACAACTTTGTGGGCAATATGGAATCTCCGTAACAGGATATGTGTCGACGCTAAACCTCCAAGGAAAGACTTAATTGGCGATGATATAAAACTCCTCTCTCAGTTGTGGATTTCTCATAGGAGTAGGAACTGTAAACCATGTTGGTTAAACTAGACTAGTGATCCAGTTACTATTTGTTCATACTTGTAATCCCCTGTAGCTTCTTTTGTTTCTAGCTCTTGGCTAGTTCTAATAAAATCGCCGTTAAAAATTAAAAAAAATAATAATAAATAAATAAATAAATAAATAAAAGCATCTTACATCGAGTTTTTGTCCCATTATAATCAACGAGCTGGGAAACCCGCGCGTTGCGGCGGGTGAGTTTGTGTCTACATTTTATGTATGTTGGTTTATAACGTTTATCGTATAAAGGTTGTATTTGCTTCCATTTATTCTGATCTTCCACTAAGGAAGGTTTCGTCAGACAACTTAATTTTTCTGGTAACAGTTGTATACATTTTGAAGTTAAATCTGTATAACGTTTATCGTACAACCTGTATGGCACTGTTCCAATGTTGTATACAATTTGGACACTGTTCATCTTCTTTAAATCAATCGGCGTACTTTAGAACTACATTGGTAGAAAGAAAATAAAATTCACCTGTTTGCTTCTCTTGTGTACTTTGCGCAGGCCCCGAGGAAGCAGAAGGCGAAGAGAATGAGATTTTTCTTTTCTTGTGTCCAGATTGGAATATCGGTCCATACGGTTCCCATGAATGATTAGTCTTCATCTCAAATGACAATAACTATTATTTCACATAAAGCATATTCATGTTATAATCAAGCAATGACCAAATTACAAATTAAATTCAGTTTGAGTCAAATAAAAAGATACGGATTGACACTACTTAGCTTAATAGTAGTACATGGATTGTAGACTTAACGTGCAAAAATAAACTATAACCAACATATACCAAACCACCTAGCTAGAATATCTAATGATGACTAAACGATGACAACCAATAAATAAATTTTAATAGGTACAGTAGTAAATTTGATAACACAAAACTTAATTCTAGATTTTATAAAATTAACACATATGCCATTTTGGCCTTTAAATTTCGAAGAAACGGAAGTTGATACAACTTAAGCTGTAGTAATTATTGATATTTGTTTTTTTTGGTGTGGGGTAACTTTTGATCACGTTGATATGGAGCCAAAACATAGTAGCAGTAGTAATCATATACCAAGCAACACGCAAAGAGGTAAATGACTTGCAAATAACGCACTAACGTCAAGTTTAGATGTGCAAGGTAAGAAAGCTTACTTGAAAAGGAGACATTCGTTGTGTGTCGCAAACTGCAGACATGGTGCGGCTTACATTAAGCGGACGTCGCCTCAGGCCTAGCAAACCACCAAGCGAATGTATTGTGGCCTTGTGGGGATGCGAGTTCCTTTGGATAATCAATAAGTATATAGCCAACACCTGAAAAGTTTTTACAAATAGCATTAGACAGTCAACACAAACGAAATATGGTTTGTTGGACCAGCTTCCCACTCAATTCAACCCATTTAGAACCATTAAATATATATAATTATATATAACATAAAAACTTCATACAAACATGATGTGAGTAGGGAGTTGTGCATACGTATTGAAGTGCTGAATGCAACAACCACATGTTCTTTTCTTTTCAGTTTGACCACAGAAGCATGAACTTGGTTTGCACAATCACTGAGCAGGGCAGGAGGCAGGCATTCGTCCTTTTCAATTGCCTTACCTCTTCTTCTATTCATAGCTTGCACACCGTGAACCTCAACATCATCATCATCTCCATTATCATTTGCAGAAATAAAGAATACAAATACGCGGTAGTGTTCCTATCTGGGCATAGTGTTCCTGAAACATTTAAGTATTGTATATATAAAGCCGTAAGAATATATAAAGCTGTAAAGTGTAAAATACGCGTATTGTATATAAAAATGCAGTATTTGATTGGAAACCCTGAAACATATATATGTTACCTCAACTGTTCCTCTTTCTGAAAAAACAGTCATACCAACAGCTTCCTTGATGGTAGAAAGGGCAACAGCTGCAATCTTTCAGGCCTGTGAACCGACATTGCTTTGTTTATCTGAAAAATAAGAAGTGGTTATTGTGAATTCAATCTGTAACATTCCATTCCAAACACATACAATCAGTAAAGCTCATATATCCAATAAGAATACTTTAGCACTAATCAATTAATTATCGAAGAGGGAGGAGGTTTAGTTAAAACACTTGGCGTACCATGGTCTGAATAAGCATTCGATGTCATCGAATGGCCTAGATTCGAAATCTTATATGTAAGTTTAAGAAATATGTAATAATGAGCAATTTTGCATACCCATTATGCAGTAAATTATAAAGATGCGCTTACTCACGGACCAATAACTTCATCCAATAGCTTTCCATAGAACCGTCGGTGTTGATGAGAATTTGGAATCCACAAACAATGAACAAATGATCAAAAACCCCGAGTTTTGATTTGTTTCATACATATCAAGCAAAATTTGTAGAGACTAAAACTAACTACATTAACTTAGAAATCTACGATAAGCTGATAAGCTGTTGAGGCTTGCAACAAACATGTCAAATGAAGTCCAAAATTTCACTAATATGAACATGTGGGGTGAAAAAAGAGACGTAAGAAGACATAATCGTGAAAACATGGATAAATAAAGGCATTCGAAATTGCCTGCTAGAACAGCAGCAGTCAACCAAAACAACAGCAGCAATTGAATCAGCAGCCTAGTAACCATATATCAGACTATGCAGGAATGTTTGTAGTAGTTTATTTACTGGCCTTTTATTTATATTTGGAAATAGGTGATAAGACTACTTTTCGGTTTATGACCCTACCAAGTTGAGGTAATGATTTTGTCATAAGCTGATCTTCATAAATTCATCTGCTAAAAAATGGTTTTTGATATTTTCCAAATGTACATAAGCTCATAAGTCCAGTAAGCACACTGAAACAAAAAACCCTTAAATAAAAAGAAAAGTGAACCGAATTGTGCAAAAACATAAAGTTACCTATTCTGTAACATTAGAGGTGGCATGATAGCGGATCATTCCATAATGTGTGCTAAAAGTAAAAGGTTTTGTCATTAGCACCCTATCAACACCATCATATTAGCATCAACTCTTATCATACTCCAAAGGCTCAGATTTACATGTACGGTAGCGGTACCAAACACCCGACATGGCTGCAATCACACCGTTGGCATGACTGCTAA
This sequence comes from Artemisia argyi, assembly GCA_030686995.1. Classification (NCBI taxonomy): domain Eukaryota; kingdom Viridiplantae; phylum Streptophyta; class Magnoliopsida; order Asterales; family Asteraceae; genus Artemisia; species Artemisia argyi. The sequence goes on along the minus strand of CM060693.1, from coordinate 168,231,399 downwards.
GCCAAGATACTGGTTTGGATATTATCATCATCGCCTTACTTATATGGAATGATAAATAGTCATACCAATTATTTGCATAATTAACATACCCGTCATGGCGGTATAAATTTATAAGCAGTGAAATAAGCTGACGTATAGGCCTATCATTTCAAAATAAGCCGCTTTATTCTATACTTAGCAAATTGCATGTGACAGGGCTCCATACGCAATACCAGGTGCAAGCCAGCATCAGCAAATACAAACTAACATAAGCAAAGTAGTCATCAAATAACCGCACTATAAGCGTAAGCAATTAGCGGTGTAAAAATTCGCAACAAAATAATTCGCAACACATTAATGTGCAATCAACTATCAGTAAACACAACCAACCCATCAAGTAAACCAAACAAAAAAACACTGTAATCACAACTTTCAAACTAAAACAGCAACAAAAAGCAATTAGATTAACTAAAACTTGGAAAAAAAACAATAAACAATCATAACCCATAAAAAGGAGTACTAAAGATGATAAATTTCAGCCGTAAAAAAATGACAAATTAATTAAAGAAAAAACAAACAAACCTGAAGCTAAGCCGAGCAGAAAACAGTACCCAAAGGACTTTTTTTTTTCAATAAATTATGTAATGAAGCATAATTATTATTAGCCCTAAAATCCAAATTCAAGAACAATACTCCAACCTTCAAGATCTGTCTATGATTAATAGTATCAAACGGGCCTTTTTTTTTTTTTTTTTTTTTTTCAAACAAATTCATAATTATTACTAACCCTAAAACCCAAATCCAAGAACAATACTCCAAGACAAATCAAATGTATACAAAACCTGTGGAAAGCAAAGATTCTGTATTTTTTGTTTCTTAGTGATTTTTAGCAATGGTGGATATGGTAGTAAAGTTTAGGATAAGTGTTGGTGGTATTTGATCAGGTAAAAAGAAATCTATGGGTAGTTTTAGGTGGGAATAATACCACCCACATACACTAATACAGGGAAGAAAAAAAAACGGGGTAATTACACCCGTGTTACGGGCTTCTACAGGAACTGCTACAGTTCTTTTACGGTAGTACACATGCTAAACGGAACGGGATACTCCCTTCTAGCCAATACCCTTTGTACGCTTGGACCACTACCAACAGTAGACAGTACCATCATGTGCAAACAACATTTGATGACCACATATTTCCCCGTTCCATGTGCGTAAGCACTTACTGTTCAATGTTTTTGTCCCTTAGCGCCTGCCTTTTATATAGATAGTATAATATAATTTATCTAACAAGAGTCATTAATGATAGCTGAGATGTTAACAATGCTTATTCATTCTTTTTCTGTCTCATGATGTAACTGATATCACACGATTATACAAGCATGCTACTGATCTACTCATTGGAATTTTAAGTGGTTGCTTGGTTTGTTTTGCAGGACAATGTGAGCCGCTTAATCAAATTTATTTATTTGTCCATTAAGAGCCATCTTACTGAGGACGAGGACTATTCTGCAAAAAGATGTTTCTGGTTTAGCTTGTGTAGACACCAAATCTACATTGTTGTAGTTTTTTAGCTTTGTGTAGAGTATATTAAACAATGTTGTTAATCATGATATGTTTGTTATAATATATGGTTGCTAGATATTACACCGTTAATTTTTCTGTGTTTGATATTTCATACCTAAAGTGAATAAGTGGTCTAATACCTTTCGTCTTTTAGAATTACTACTGTACCCTCTTTATGTCGATGGTGTTCTCAATTTCACGCCAAACTCGTGCTGGTTTAGAGTATCATTAACTGAAAATACAACCAAGATAGATAAGAGAGTGCAGTCTTTATCGTACTCCCTAAAGTAGCGACATGGAAGGAGCAACCCGTGGTTTTCAAAGTAGTAAACTGAGCTAATTATGGATATGATATAGCAAGGCATACAAAATCGATGTCTAACCATAACTTGTTCAGTTATGGTATCTTAACAAGGTTCATTAATGAAAGTGGTCCATTGGCTGTCTATGGATCTACCATTCTTGATAGCGATATTTAAGTTTTGGATATGTCATTGTTCGGGTTCTTCTCGCTTTAATTGTCAATTTATGCATTGTAAGATCGGCTAGAGGGGGGACGGGTCGGATTTATGATCACGTAATTTTAATGACTAGTAAAAGAGAGATGATTATGAAAGAGTGCAGTCTTTTTCTTCGATCTGATATATTGATTTTGTGGATGTTTAGTCATGGTTATAACTATAATTTTATTGCTTTTAAAATTGAATAAATGGAAAAAGAAGTCGTGTATTACACGGTTTTATAATTAGTTACGTATGAATGTACGATAGTAGATAATGTAAAAAGTTTATACAAATATCAAGATTACATGTACTAATGACTAATGATTATCCAAGTTTATATAAACTATCAGAGTTTCTTCGATGTCCACAATCAGCTCGCCCTCTCAACAGGAGCAATGATCGATGTGCACAATCAGCTCGCCCTCTAAACATTCATGTTGCATTTCAAACTAAATTAGAGTTAAAATAGCATTTACGCTCCCATTACTTTAAGGACGGGCGAGGAGTCTTTTGGCGGGGACGCTCTTGTCCCCGCTGAAAGTCGCTAAACGACAAAAACGGTGTTGAACTGGCACACAACCTCGCTGACCGTCCAGTAAATATTCAACGCATACTTTTGGCGGGGACAAGTATTTTTTGTATTTTGCACGTTTGACCCAAATAGTTGCCCTTAATTGTTTCCACATATTTTTCCCGCCTATACTTTTGGCAGGGACATGTCCCCGTCGAAAACTCTTAACAGGGTAGAACACCAACTTTTTGCGGGGACATGTCTCCGCTAAAAGTTTAGGCGCCAAATTTTCCCCCAAACTGCAACATTTTTTTGCCAAACTTTTGATATATATTATAACATACACATAACACATATTAACTATCATAAATTCGGCAAAAAAATACAAAACACACATAATAATGGATGGTTTAACGCCGGAACAGGAGTGGGCAAAGGCTTTATCACACGAGCTCCTGTATAATGAAATTATAAATCATTGGGGCTGAGAAATTTTTTATGAATATGGTTCGTATGCGAACTGTGCACCGTGACAGAGAGACCGGATTCTGGTATCGGTAAGGAAAAACCATACTATAGAGAGTATTTGGAACAGCTAGATGCTGCTGAAGCTCAAGTTGCTGCTACTATTGAAGCCGAAAGTAGAATAACAGATCTGGAAAATAAAATAACAGATCTGGAAGCTACGTTTGCACATCTCAAGGAAATGAGAGCAAGGAAAGGAAAAGATGGTGCGAGTTCAAGCAAAGCGGGAAGTAGCCGCAAAAAAAATAAACGGGTCGTTGTATCGTTTGATCTGTTTCGTTTGGTTGTCGCGTTGTTTAGTTTGAGTTGTTTCGTTTGTTTGTCGAGTTGTTTAGTTTGAGTTGCTTCGTTTGGTTGTCGAGTTGTTTGTTTGAGTCTGTATGAAATATATGTGGTTGAGAACTCTTGCGTGTTTTAAATAAACGGTTTGCCTTCGTGTTTGTTAATTGTGATGTTGTAAGATCGTGGTTTTATGTTGATACTGCGATTCGAGATGTCGGGGATGGTGGAAGAATACAACAACATATTATTAAACAACAACAACAACAACATCTTTTATATAATATTATTTCTTTATTAAGTAATAATTAAATTATTAATATTTTCTGAGAAATATGTTTAATAAAAAAAAGCCTTTATATTTCTTAATTCGGTAAAACCTCTTAAAAAATCGTTTTTCTATTAAAGATGTCAATTTTTATAGCAAAAACACATGTACTCAATGGTTGATTTTTGATGGTTAAGGACTAAAATTACAAATTTTGAATAAGAAAAGCGGACCAGAAACCTAATTCAGTATATTCTTCCGATCACTTTAACTTCAACCAAATTATTGATTCATGCGTTTCAACCAACCATCAAACTAATCTATAGTTCAAATCCTCCAAATTTCTCTCTACAAACAACTTTGAATGGTAGCCATTAAAACTCTTTTTGACCTTCGTTTTAATTTCTACACAAACATGCGGTTAAAGAAAAATTAAACCAATGGGAAGGTATTCTTTCATTATCTTATATTATTAGATTTAAATAATCATATTATGTTTAACTTTCAATCAATTATTATGTTTTCAATTATGGGTATGTGATTGTCAGTGAATCTTTAGTATGGATTGAATATAAAGGTGCACCGTAATTTTTATTTAGAGTTAACTACATTTTTGGTCCTCGTGGTTTACCGGATATAACGGTTTTTGTCTAATTTTTTAAATTGTAACGGATCCAGTCCAAGATCCGACGATCCGTAACACTTTTGGTCCAATTTTTGTTGACCATAGATTTGACTAGTTAAAATGACTAAAATACCCTCACAGTCACGCACATAATTTGCATCATTCGTCCCTAACCAAACGGCCGTTAGTTTTGTTACTTTAAAAAACTTTTTTTTTTTCAATTTTTTTTTAATTCGAAAAAAAAATTTAGAAAAAAAAAATCAAAAAAAAAATTGAAAAAAAAATTAAAAAAAAGTATTTTCGCTAAAAAGTTTTCCAAAAAAATTTCAAATTTTTTTTTTCAATTTAAAAAAAAAAATCGAAAAAAAATTTTAGAAAAAAAAGTTCAAAAAAAAATTCAAAAAAATATTTTAGCTAAAAAAGGTTTCCAAAAAAATTTCAATTTCAAAAAAAAATTCGAAAAAAAATTTAAAAAAAAAAATTAAAAAAAAAAATTTGAGAAAAAAACTCTAAAAAAAATTTCGCTAAAAACTGTTTCCAAAAAAATTTCAAAAAAATATTTTTGCTAAAAAGATCTAAAATATTTTTTTTCTTAAAAATTTTGAAAAATTATTTTTGAAAAAAAAAATATTTGAATTTTTTTGAATTTTTTTTCTAAAATTTTTGGAAAATCTAAAATTTTTTTTCTAAAATTTTTTTTCGAATTTTTTTTCTAAAATTTTTGAATTTTTTTTTTTGAAAAATCTAAAATTTTTTTTGAACTTTTTTTTTCTAAAATTTTTTTTCGATTTTTTTTTTAAATTGAAAAAAAAAAATTGAATTTTTTTTGGAAAACTTTTTTAGCGAAAATACTTTTTTTTTTTAATTTTTTTTTCAAATTTTTTTTTGAATTCTTTTTTCTAAATTTTTTTTTCGAATTAAAAAAAAATTTTGATTTTTTTTTTTTTTTAAAGTAACAGCACTAACGGCCGTTTGGTTAGGGACAAATGGTGCAAATTCTGTGCGTAACGGTGAGGGTATTTTAGTCATTTTAACTAGTCAAATCTATGGTCAACAAAAATTGGACCAAAAGTGTTACGGGTCGTCGGATCTTGAACTGGATCCGTTACAATTTAAAAAATTGGACCAAAACCGTTATACCCGGTAAACCACGAGGACCAAAAATGTAGTTAACTCTTTTATTTATTTTAATATTTAATTAATTTTTATGTGTTTTATTTCATGTAATTATAAAGTTATCACCTTTGTGAAGTATACGTGATCATTATTTTGGGAATTATAAATATGGTCTTCGTACTTCGAATGACTGGTCCATGTTTTGGGAACAAAAAGAAAAATGGAAGTGTTAAATTGGTGCTTACAGGTATGATGTACACAGTTATAAATTTATGGTACGCAAATTGGGTGAATTAAGTATGGGTCAAAACAGGTTCCAACCGTAACAAGTCACGTTTTAGCCCGGGTCGGCTACAAACAACAGTTAATGGAGGCCAAGAGGCGACTGCGCAGGAGGCATTGGAGTTGTTGATTGAGTTGGTTAGGCCTGAGCCAGGGACGAAGCCAGGATTTTTTATACGGGTGGGCCAAATATCAACGTAATTAATCAATAGAATGTCGTTGTGATAAAATAATACTAGTATAATTATGGTTTTCCATTTCGAATGCATGGATACTAAACAACATGACTTGCACAATAAAACTAAAATCTTATATGGAATAAGATTTTGATCTAAAAATTGGACTAAAATGCAATGAAATATGCTTTCAAATTAATTTGAATCATCTAAAAAGTGATAATACCTTTAGATACGATGTGAAAAACAAAAGCAAAGACTTAAGAAACCTGTAAAATAGGAACTTTCAATTTTGAATAAACAAAAGTATGATAGATGCGGTGCTACAATCAAAACTAAATTATATATATTTATCCTCATATCTCAATTGGGTGGGCCAATTTATCTATTAACATACCAATTTTAAATGAATAGTATATATGTAGTAATAACTCCAAGAATATTGGGGTGGGCCTTGGCCAACCCAAGGTTATATGTAGCTCCGTCCCTGGCCTGAGCCGAGATTTTTGAGGAGGCAGTTGGTGGAGATGGTTGGGAATATGTTGCAGATTGTGGAAGCGGAGAGTTTGGCAGAAGGGACTAGGCATTTGGCTATTGAGTTAGTGATTACGTTGTCGGAGGCGAGGGAATGGGCACCTAGGATGATAAGGAAGTTGCTGCTGTTTATTAGTTGGTTGTTTTGGATTTTGATGAAAATGTTGTTGGATATTGAAGATGAAGCGGTGTGGCATACAGGGAGAATGAGGATGAAGATGCGGGGGAGTCGAGTAATTATAATGTGACGCATGAGTGTTTGGATAGGTTGGCTATTGCGTTAGGTGGGAATACTATTGCACCTGTTGCGTATGAGAAATTGCCGACTTTTTTGGCTGCTCCTGAGTGGCAGAAGCATCATGCTGCACTTAATGCTCTTGCCCAAATAGCCGAGGGATGCTCAAAGGTATAAATATTGTTGTAATTTTAGTCGAGTTTGATTAGCTAAAACAATTTAGTTGCATATTGTTATTATCTAAGCTAGCAGAAATATTATGTATCAGATTCATGATACCTGAATAGCTTTGTGGTATGGAAGGTTAAGGATGCTAAGTCTTTAGAGGAGGATCTGTGAGGGCCGCATGTCAGATGGAAATCTCCATGATTCAAAAACGCAAGAAGACACATGAAGGAGATTATACTGATACGACCCATGATATGAAAGATATTCATATTCAGGTTTGACTACTAGCCCTAATTCCATCCATTTTTATCTTGTGAATAGATGTGGTAAGATTGGCAGATTGGTAATGACTTATAGCATATTTGGATTGAATTGGATCATTTTCTTAGTACGGTCCGAAAACACTTTATTGAGCGTCTTTTAGATATCTATAAGTTAATAATGTGTTACCTATAAATACAAAACAATATTATGACAATATTAAGAACTTTGAATAAATTTAGGAGGTCTCGTGTATGCATTAAAAATAGACTTACGATGATCTTTCAACTGGTTGACATGATCTTACAAATGTTCTGGATGCAGGTCACCGTGGATCAGAAACTGTTGAGGGAAAAGGAAATGCACCTAAGTGGAGATTTGGGGATAGAACGTACACGTAATTCTTTTTCTGATACACGGAAAAATTACTATCAAGCAGTGGAGAATGCAGCCCTGATGGTTCACCAGTTGCACATATACCACCATCTCGTCCTTCTCTGACGAAGTCTTTCTGGTGTGATACTCAGCATGGAGAATGAATTGATTGTGAATGAATTTGTTCACGGACAACATTATGCATCTGCCAACAGTTTGAGTGCTACTGCTGAAGACCAAACATTGGTCAATTTTTCCTCAATATAAGCTTCTGCTTTTCCCTTTTTCCTGTGGCTGATGATCAACCACATAAAATACCCGTTAAGATAACATTTTATTCACATGAACGTCTTCCTCACTTAGGTACGAGAGACAATGGAAAAAGTGTTCTTGGAGTGAGTCACTGCTTCTATACAACAAGATAATTATGGTAGGGTTGTGGAGCTGATAATGGAGGTGAGGCCGTGAGGGGTGAACTTTGTGAGATGACTCCTCAGAGTTGGAGACATGATAATTTATGATAGTTTTTATATTTTTATCATGCAATCACAACGGATTTTTCAGGTTTGGTTATTTGATATCACATAATAACCTGAATACTACAAATGATGCAAGGAATAAACTTCCCCAGTTATACCTCACGGGTATGGACGATTTAGGTGTTTAGACACATTGTATTTTGGTTTTTATTAAAACTCCTAAATTGTATCTCATGCAAGTCTTGGCTTGTGTAACTTGCTCTTACTTCTACACATGCAAGTCTCACACAGGAATATCGTTTATACCAACAAAATGCGTTAAACATTTAGTCAATTCCATTTAAAATTTAAAAATGATATACAAAATATTATATTAGTGTTCTTTGTCTGATTATAAAATATTTTTTGGGTATTTCTGGTTTTCGACTCGACATTATGAGCCGACTAATCTAACAACGCCACCCTTTTGGATATTATAAAAGATGAACTTACAAAAGTGACATGTGGTAACACAACCACTAATATTTCAGCATAAGACTAAAAAATAAATTTATCTAAATTATCGATACTCAAACACAGCATGCGATAGTTAAAGTTTGCAAATAAATGTGAACCATGTCTATGAAAATACTATATATAAACTTTTATTACGTACATCAAACATAATTGTAAATCAAAATTTAGAATAATAATAATAATAATAATAATAATAATAATAATAATAATAATAATAATAATAATAATAATAATAATAATAATAAACTATTTGTTTTTTTAATAAATAAACAAAGTATTTTAGTGAAAATTTTAGAAAAAATCTCGCGCGTACGCGGGGCATTATAACTAGTTTTATTAAACAACAACAACAACAACAACAAACAACGACAACAACAATAACACAACACTAACGCTTTTGTTACATCAGTTTTCACAACAACAAAAACATTTTATTAAACAAAAAACAACAACATTTTATTAAACAATAACAATAATATTTTATTAAACAACAACAACAACAAACAATGACAACAACAATAACACAACACTAACGCTTTTGTTACATCAGTTTTTACAACAACAACAACATTTTATTAAACAAAAACAACAACAACAACAACATTTTATTAAATAACAACAACAAACAACGACAACAACAACAACAACAATAACACACAACAACAACAACAACAATAACACAACAAACAACAATAACAGCAACAACAACAACAACACTACATACGAAGATTTTCCATACCACCTAACATCTCATTATAAAGCTCGTGAAACAAGGCAGCCGAATCAATTGCGTGGTTGTTGGGATGCTGATACAATTCTAGGATTTTATTGAGTACCATTATCTAGTGATTCAATTTGATGCAGTTTGAGCACTCTGTATTTCCAGGACTCGATGTTGAAGGTCCTGCAATGTAACGAGTTGGAGGTATGGATGGTCCTGCGGAATGAGTTGGAGGTGTTGAAGCTCCAAGAGAACCGGTCATTTTGGCGATTCGTTCCTCCTTCCATAAAAAAAATCGCATCCATGATCATTTGTCCCACCCTTTGATTTAGGACACGCATAGTATAGTTTACCACGGGAGTAATATTTATGCGATTCTCGCAGAATTACGTCTCCTCGTCCACAAGGACAAGCAAAAGCTTCATATTCCACCACCGACTCTGTGGATAGTAGAGACTTGATCGAGCTTTACAGACACAACCATAAGAGAGATGGCGTCTTTGAGTCTTCAGTGTCTGAGGCTAGATACGTAAGTATAATTTATTTCCAAAAACTCACCCATATTAATGCAATATAATAAATCACGACTTATATATTACTTTTCTTACTTTTTTATAACTTAACAGAATCAGATGATACGGATGCGGACAGAGAGCACTTCCCGGGGGACGACCATGTCTGACCTCGATATCGTGCGCCACGTGATCGGTGACAAGCAGCGAGGTCACATTCCTGGCGTAGGTCCAGTCTTACCCGGCGGTGGTCGTCAGACGACCCTCAGCGCCGAACGAGCTCGTGAAGAAGCCTCAGCGTCCTTGCTCCACGAAACTGTTCAAAAGCAGTCCCAGGAGGTGTCCTAGCAAAGGACCATCCTTGATATGTTGGTGGGGTGGGCCAAGACACAGCCGGGTTTTGTAGAACCCTGTAAAAATTTCTTGTAATTAAATCGTTAATAAATAAATAATCCTTCGTTATCGTTTATAATTCCCATTTTCTCGGAAAAATTTGAAATTTTTCTTATTATATTATTTTGGCGATTTTCACAAAATAATATAATTCACGAAATGACGGAATTAATCCTCGACACGTTACACGAAACCTAAACTTTTCAATTAATCCTAAAACCTAATTACTAATCCTAATTATATTTAGTAAATATAATTAAATTCCCTAATCACTTAATTAGCCAACCGGACCCTTAATTATTTTGGCCCACAACCTCAGTTACTATTCCTAAGCCCACGAAACAAAGCCCAAAATCCATTTCTTATATTTTCATCCGATCGACCACACGACCTACGTATTTTGAGATGAATATATGTTACACACGACCTACGTATTTTATTTTCTCATCTCATTAACCTACTAGCCAACTATTAGTGTGTCAATTCTCACGTCCATACGTTGAGTTTTGATACGTTTTTAAAAGGCAAAGTATTCGACTCTTACACAACCCAAATCAATTTATAATATATTCAAAACTTAACCGTTTTGAATCTCGTTTGTTTCTAATCATTCCTAATAATAAATCTGAGATGAATATATGTTCAAATGTCGAAGATGATCAAGTATGTACAAGTGGTAAACGATTTTGTAAATCGTATGTACATATATAAGCTTGGTCGACATAAGCATGATTCACCCCAACACCTTCCTTCTTTTGTGCTCTAACAACTCTTTCTAAATCAATATAATACACATAGGAGCTAGCTTATCCTGACATGCAAATAGTATGAGAAGTTCACATTGAAATTTTCTACTTACGTGTATATATTCAAGTAATATATAACGTACTTGCATGCATTGTACTCTTATTCATTTCCATACTCTTTCACTGCATTATTTCGACCTTCAAACTATCCTCACAAGACCTACAAGTTGATTGGTATATTATTGGAAGCAAGGAAAGGAAATCGGGTTGATATTTATATATAACGTTTGGGTTATATAGTGAAACGTGATTTTCTTGTGTTCCTTTCTATCACTCTCGACTCTTGATCACCTCTAAGGTGTTTGTAAGTCTCCTCTACTCGTTTCTATTCCAATTCACACATTAGATAATTATCATGCACCATGTTTAATTTGTTTCGAACGTATATACTTTACATATATATTACACGTACATATTTATTTTTAGTACACGAAACGTGACTAGCCTCTATCTTGGAAGGCCTAGGAGTCACATAGCACACATAATTCACTTTAGTTATAACGTTACAAGCATTTCATGCATTCATTTTAAACCATGTCCATCGATTTCAAATTAGTAAAAACACTTGGTAAATATTAACAAGTTTTCAAAATATATACCGGTCCAAACATGCCACAAACTACGCATATAACTTTGAATTTCATTTAACAAAGGTACTATATTATTTCACGACGCCATAGACCACCTAGAAAACTAACATTTTCATATACACGACTTGTAAAAATAATCACGTTTTGACATCCTACTCGATCCATTTTGAATTGACACAAACCGGATTTTCAAACCAAATATTATAACAAAAACCTTATGTTTGTCGAGTGGGCTCAATTCAAGCCCATTAAGCATTTAAAATCCGTAAGCCCACTGGGCCCATATGAAATGTTTTTAGAATCATAAAAATGACCCAAAGCCAAGCCCAAAACTTTTTCTATGCCCTCGCATCCAAAACTCTTAACGGGCCTATTATTGTTTCGTTTAGTGGCCCATAAGCTAAAAAAATAAACTTTTGAATAAATAAGCAGTTAAAATAAGCTTGTTACTTACTAAATAAGCTTCGGAAATTTTTAGAAAAGTTTTATAATTATTTTTGCAAATTTGGACTAAAAATGTAACGCGACGACACCTAGAGGGACTAAATGTGTAAATATTGAAAATAAAGGACTAAACCTGTAAATACAGAAATATAAGGGTAAAGTGTGATAAAAATTAATATTCTAAGGTTAGTATTGATTATTGGACAAAGTAGAGGACTATAGTTGAAAAATATATAAAAAGGACTAACGCTGTAACGCAAGTATCGTTAGTGTAAAAATGGTAAAATTGGAAAAGGAGACAAAGACTATATGTAACTTATTTATCATTCTTATTTATTTTCTATTTTCGTCAATTTATTTCATATTACGTTTAAACTTTATTTTTATTAATATATATATTATTTAACGTAACGTTAATAATATATATAACGATATTTACAAAGTTAATATTTTACTTACGATTAAAAAGGTAAACTTCGATGGATAATTTAAAAATCATATTTTGTCATATCATGCATATCACAAGATTTTCACTGCACATCACTTATTCGTCATAACGAATATCTAATATTCGTTATTTCTTCGTAATTACCGAATAGTATTTGGTCAAGTTCTTAGATAAATTTATTTATCAGGTTGTGTTTCAAAGCCGTTTTCATAAATTCGTCCGACTTTATTTTCTTCATTTTCAGTATCAATCAAGGTGAGTCATAGTCTCACATTTACTTATTTTCAAAAAAACTCCGTGAGGGGGATACATGTTATAAACAGATCGCAAGTATTTTTATGTATGCTTCCTGACTGATATATGCCTAAGTTAGCTATTGCCAAAAGACCCTTATTTATGAGCCATTAATCACTGAGGTGAACGCGAATATAATGAATATATATATTTTTAAGGTTTGACAGCCTGTCCCATTAATACTTGACGGAATGTCATTATGCATGTGGTTAGTCGTATTAGTCGTGATAATTATATTTGAGTAAAAATAGGAACTGGCAAATCACCTATTACACGAGGGCAAATTTATCATTGACTTGATGAACACCTCCGTTTTTACGGTATTTGTTAACGTTTGCGTGTCATGAGACTTAGAGCAATATATGAACTGTAATATCGATATTTTCAAACTGATTGTATTTTCCAATACAATCTTACTTGTGTATCAAAATGATTATTAAATGCAAACTCTATGATTTCACTCAATATTTTTGTTGACTTTTAAGCATGTATCTCAGGTATTTAGCAGGGGAAGCAAGCATGGAACGAGCGGCAAAAATCTTCAAAACATGTTTTGTTTATTTCAATAATGGTGTAAAATAAATGATGTTTGATTTAGTTCAAAATATCAAGACTTTTATAATACTCTGATAAGGACCTCTTGTATGTTCAATTTTTATAAATGAAATTATGTTTTAAAACGTCTCTTTCGAGCCGTTTTCTATCATTTTGACTTCGATCCTCACCGTAACACCCTAATTACTATTCCGCTGCCGCATTTCAAATTAGGGGGTGTTACAGATTGGTATCAGAGACATAGTTATAGAGAACCAAATGTTTTCAAACATTGAACTATAACCACACTTTCAAATAAATTAAATTTACATCATATAAATTTTTGCCCGCCGCACCTGCTTGCTACCGTACTCCGTAAGTTAATCATTAAGCTATGATATTTTGATTTTTATATGTTAGAATTTTGTATTCTTTGATGATAATAAATTCTTATTCTGCGCTATTTATGAATTGTTACAGTATTGTTTCAATATGAGTATGTTCGACTCCGACTCTGATATTTCCGTCACGTCTGTTACTTCGCCTGTTTATCGTTCTACTTTTGTACCTGACACTGTTTCCCAAGAAATAGAACCCTTCGAGCAAGACGAAATTGTTACAACGCCTGAAAATCCTGATGCTTTTGTTTTATCGACACCATTACCACGTCATGATTTTTATTCATATGCACCTGATCACCTACTCAATCTTTTTAGCCAAACTTACCTATATACTTTTCACCTAAGAGAACAAATTCCTGAAGAGGATATAGCTACATCCAGCCGCCTTCGTATTTCTGATTCTATTCCTCCACTTTCACCATCATTACCCTATCCTCCTAGTTTTACTCCCCCAGCTCATAACAATGAAACTGGCGAGAGTGTTAGGATGAAAATTCCCTCTACCCTTTCACCTTCTGTAGTAGTGACGTGATTGGAGCATCACGAAGATCAAATAGACTCACTTCTTTAGATGATTGATTATTCATCATTCGATCATTCAGATACTACCCACAACACCTTACATAACCTTATAGTCGATAGGATAGAGTTGCAGCAGGGGTTAGCTCAGATACATTCGGATATCTCTGAGACACGTTCTTTCGCGATATCATTGCGAAGAGAGGGGCAGAACCGTACTTGGGAAGCCCAGCTTGCACATCGAAGAGCAGATACATTGGAAAACCTTGTAGGAGATATGCAGATTCAACATCATGCCGAGATGCAAGAGCTCCGAACTCAGATCTTAGAGATGGGAGGACATGTGGACATACATAATCATTAGAGGCAGTTAGTATTTGTACTAGTAATAAGGCATCCAAGCCTGCCGCATGTGGCAATTAATAAGCTTGTATCGTTTTGTTATAACAACTCAACTAATTAAGTTATTAATGTTATGCTGTTGGTTTTGATATTACTATATACAAATGTTAACTTATGCTTATGGTTGTTCATGTGTATTAAAAATGCATTTAACATATCGGAATGATTATGATTGTTGTATCAAAATAAAAACTACATATGGTGCCCAATTATTGTTAAGACTCATAAATATTCATTTCCCTACTTCACAAGAACCTTTAAACAAAATTGTTGTTTAAAATTCTAAATGCTATATTTTTGTATTATCAATAGAGAAATGGAGCATGAAAGTAGCGAAAACTCCAACCCGGAAGTGATCATGACCCCCACTGAGGTTCAAAGAATGATTGCTGAGGGAATATCTGCAGCTCGTGAAGCGGATCGTTTGAACAATACCAATGGTGCAAATCGTGAAGCTAATACAGTTACTCCTCGTAATTGTACTTACAAGGACTTCATGACTTGCAAGCCAACAAACTTCAAAGGAATTGAAGGAGTGACTGAAATGGCCCATTGGTTTGAGCATACTGAGACAGTCTTCAAGAGGAGTGGTTGTTCTGAGAATAGCAAAGTTACCTTTACTACAGGAACTCTTCAAGGAGAAGCACTATCGTGGTGGAACACTACTGCGAATGCTATGGGTCCAGATGAAGCTTTCAGACTTTCGTGGAATGAGTTGAAAAATAAAATGCTTAAGAAGTATTGTCCAAGGACAGAGATAAGGAAGCTAGAGGATGAATTTCATCAGCTAGTAGTAAGGTACAATGACCTGAAGACATACGACAGAAAGTTTCTGGAGTTGTCGGTGCTGTGCCCAACTATAGTACCCGATGTTGAACAAGCATTGGAGAAATACGTGGAGGGACTGCCACCATCCATTGAAGGGGATGTTACCTCATCGAATCCAAAGACAGTAGAAGAAGCTATGGGGCTTGCACAGAGATTGTTAACCCGGGTGATCAAAAGAGGTTCTACCTCCGTGATCAATGAGCATAAGAGAAGTGCTGACAACCGTGGGAGTAACAATAGCAACAACCGCAACTACAACAACAGTTACAGTGGTAACCGGAGCTACAACAACAACAACAATCAAAGCAGCAACCGCAACAGAGATCAACAACAGAACCGTAGTAATCATCATCAGCAACAAAATCATCGGCAAGAAGCTACCAGAGCTTATGCAGCAGTGCCTGCAGAAAGTAAAGGTTATGCCGGAACTCTACCCCCATGTAACAAGTGCAACATGCATCATACTGGAGCATGTAAGGCTGCTTGTGGCAACTGTAGAAGAATTGGTCATATGACAAGGGACTGTCGAGCGACTGGAGCCAACACACAACCGATAGCAGTAAAGTGCCATGGTTGTGGAGAAGTTGGACATTACAGAACTCAATGTCTGAAAATTACCAATAATGTTGCCCGAGGAAGAGCGTATGTACTTGGTGATGGGAACACAACGCATAATTCAGATGTTGTTAATGGTACGTTCCTATTAAATCAACAAGATGCTAAGATATTATTTGATTCAGGAGCAGATAAAAGTTTTGTGTCTACTTCGTTTGCCGCAATTCTAAATATTACTCCTGTAGAATTAGATACTATCTACGAAATAGAATTAGCAGATGGAAATATTCTAAGTACCAATACCCTAATCGAAAACTACACCTTAACCCTTCTAAATAAATCTTTCCCTATCAATCTTATGCCCATCCAATTGGGAAGTTTTGATGTCATTATTGGTATGGATTGGTTATCTAAACACCGTGCCAGAATAATTTGTGACGAGAAAATCATTCAAATTCCATTCGACGGTGAAACCTTAATCATCCAAGGTGATAAACCTAAAACGTCTTTCAATATCATTTCGTACGCCAAGACGATGAAATACATAAGCAAAGGATGCCATGTATTTCAAATCCAAGTAACAGGAGAAGAAACAAAAGAAAAGAAGAAACAACTTGATGAAGTGCCAGTTGTAAGAGAATTTTCTGATGTATTTCCTGAAGACTTACCTAGAATCCTACCAACTCGTCAAGTAGAATTCCGAATCGATTTAGTGCCTGGAGCAGCACCAGTTGCAAAAGCACCATATCGATTAGCACCCTCCGAAATGCAAGAATTATCTGAACAGTTAAAAGAACTATCAGATAAAGGTTTCATTCAACCAAGTTCATCCCCTTGGGGAGCACCAATCCTATTCGTCAAAAAGAAAGATGGAACGTTCCGAATGTGTATCTATTACAGAGAGTTGAACAAACTTACGGTGAAGAAACGATATCCATTGCCAAGGATCGACGATCTATTTGACCAATTACAAGGATCAAGTGTTTACTCAAAAATCGATCTAAGATCAGGATATCATCAATTAAGAGTTAGGGAATAGGACATTCCCAAGACAACTTTTCGAACACGATACGGACATTATGAATTTCAGGTGATGCCATTTGGTCTTACCAATGCACCAGCTGTATTCATGGATTTAATGAACCGAGTATGCAAGCCATACTTGGATAAATTCGTTATTGTGTTCATTGATGATATTTTAATCTATTCGCGCAACAAAGAAGAGCATGCCGAACACTTAAGGACTATTTTAGAGTTACATAAGAAAGAAAAGTTGTACGCCAAGTTTTCCAAATGTGATTTTTGGATTTCTACCGTTCAATTTTTAGGTCATATCATCAACAACAAAGGTATCCATGTAGATCCCGCGAAGATAGAAGCAGTTAAAGGTTGGACGTCACCCACCTCTCCAACCGAGATTCGTCAATTCTTAGGTCTCGCTGGTTATTACCGGAGATTTATAGAAGGTTTTTCAAAGATTGCAAAACCCTTGACGGAACTAACCCAGAAGAACAAGAAGTATATCTGGGAAGAGAAGCAAGAGTCAGCATTTCAACTGCTGAAACAGAAGCTTTGTGAAGCACCAATATTAGCATTACCGGAAGGCAATGAGGACTTTGTAGTGTATTGTGACGCATCTCATCATGGTTTAGGTGCGGTACTAATGCAAAGAGACAAAGTTATAGCCTATGCTTCATGACAGCTAAAGAAGAATGAAGAAAATTACACCACTCATGATCTAGAATTAGGAGCAGTAGTTTTTGCTCTTAAGATATGGAGACATTACCTATATGGTACAAAGTGTACGGTTTTCACCGATCACAAGATTCTACAGCATATACTAGATCAGAAGGAGCTAAACATGAGGCAAAGAACATGGTTAGAATTACTCAATGACTACGACTGTTAAATTCGTTACCATCCTGGTAAAGCGAATGTAGTAGCCGATGCGTTGAGTAAAAAGGATAGAATTAAACCTCTTAGAGTTCGATCTCTAGGAATGACAATTCATTCGCCACTTCCGGCTCAAGCAGAAGCTCTACAAGAAGAAAACCGGAAATATGAGAAAATTGACAGAAGGTCAAACCTGGAAGATCAGGTTGACAGAATGCCAAATAATGAAAAAGAATTTGTGAGAAGAAATGATGGAATGTTATGTTTTAAGGAAAGATATTGGATTCCTCTCTTTGGAGGTATTCGAGACCTTATCATGCATGAATCTCATAAATCCAAATATTCTATTCATCCCGGTTCCAATAAGATGTACCAAGATATGAAGAAAAATTATTGGTGGCCAAATATGAAAGCTGATATCGCCGAGTATGTTGGTAAATGTTTGACCTGCTCTAGAGTAAAGGCAGAGACTCAGAAACCATCAGGATTACTCGTGCAACCAGAAATTCCGGTCTGGAAATGGGAACAAATCACCATGGATTTTATTACCAAATTACCAAAGACTTCGACCGGATTAGATACAATCTGGGTTATCATCGATCGATTAACCAAGTCTGCACATTTTCTACCAATCAAGGAAACTGACGAGATGGAAACACTCGCTCAGTTGTATTTTAAGGAAATTGTGATTAGACATGGGGTACCAATATCTATTATTTCTGATAGAGATAGCCGATTCACCTCAAGATTTTGGGAATCGCTACAGAAATCTCTTGGTACTAGGTTAGATATGAGCACCGCTTATCATCCGCAAACCGATGGACAAAGTGAGAGAACAATCCAAACCTTGGAAGACATGCTCCGAGCATGTGTGATTGATTTCGGAAAAGGTTGGGATAGACACTTGCCATTAGTTGAATTCTCGTACAATAATAGCTATCATGCCAGCATAAAGGCTGCACCTTTTGAGGCACTGTACAGAAGGAAGTGCAAATCACCAGTCTGTTGGACAGAAGTTGGTGATATGCAACTCACCGGACCAGAGCTAATACATGATACTACTGAGAAGATATTCCAAATCAAGCAACGCTTGCAAGTTGCTCGTGACAGACAGAAAAGTTATGCTGATGTCAGGAGAAAGCCTATGGAATTTCAAATAGGAGACAAAGTCATGTTGAAGGTTTCCCTTGGAAAGGAATGATTCGCTTTGGAAGACGTGGAAAGTTAGATCCGAGGTACATTGGACCTTTCAAAATTCTGGAGAGAATTGGTTCAGTTGCTTATAAGTTAGAACTTCCGGAAGAACTCAGTAGGGTACATCCTACGTTTCACGTATCACAACTCAAGAAATGTTTGTCTGACGAAACTCTCGTCATTCCACTAAAAGAGATTAGATTGGACGACAAACTAGTGTTCACAGAAGAGCCTGTGGAAATAATGGATAGAGAGATAAAACAACTCAAACAGAATCGTATCCCCATTGTAAAAGAAAGATGGGACTCTAAGCGAGGACCGACTTACACATGGGAAAGAGAAGATAGATTCCGTGAGAAATATCCGCACTTATTTTCATAGAACGCACTTGTTAGATTTCTTAAAATCGAATTTCGGGACAAAATTCAGAATGACAAATGGGTACTGTAGAACCCTGTAAAAATTTCTTGTAATTAAATCTTTAATAAATAAATAATCCTTCGTTATCGTTTCTAATTCCCATTTTCTCGAAAAAATTTGAAATTTTTCTTATTATATTATTTTGGCGATTTTCACAAAATAATATAATTCACGAAATGATGGAATTAATCCTTGACACGTTACACGAAACCTAAACTTTTCAATTAATCCTAAAACCTAATTACTAATCATAATTATATTTAGTAAATATAATTAAATTCCCTAATCACTTAATTAGCCAACCGGACCCTTAATTATTTCGGCCCACAACCTCAGTTACTATTCCTAAGCCCACGAAACAAAGCCCAAAATCCATTTCTTATATTTTCATCCGATCGACCAAGTTCAAACCCTCCCCAAAACACCTCGTTTATTTCTAAATCTTACACACGACCTACGTATTTTATTTTCTCATCTCATTAACCTACTAGCCAACTATTAGTGTGTCAATTCTCACGTCCATACGTTGAGTTTTGATACGTTTTTAAAAGGCAAAGTATTCAACTCTTACACAACCCAAATCGATTTATAATATATTCAAAACTTAACCGTTTTGAATCTCGTTTGTTTCTAATCATTCCTAATAATAAATCTGAGATGAATATATGTTCAAATGTCGAAGATGATCAAGTATGTACAAGTGGTAAATGATTTTGTAAATCGTATGTACATATATAAGCTTGGTCGACATAAGCATGATTCACCCCAACACCTTCCTTCTTTTGTGCTCTCACAACTCTTTCTAAATCAATATAATACACATAGGAGCTAGCTTATCCTGACATGCAAATAGTATGAGAAGTTCACATTGAAATTTTCTACTTACGTGTATATATTCAAGTAATATATAACGTACTTGCATGCATTGTACTCTTATTCATTTCCATACTCTTTCACTGCATTATTTCGACCTTCAAACTATCCTCACAAGACCTACAAGTCGATTGGTATATTATTGGAAGCAAGGAAAGGAAATCAGGTTGATATTTATATATAACGTTTGGGTTATATAGTGAAACGTGATTTTCTTGTGTTCCTTTCTATCACTCTCGACTCTTGATCACCTCTAAGGTGTTTGTAAGTTTCCTCTACTCGTTTCTATTCCAATTCACACATTAGATAATTATCATGCACCATGTTTAATTTGTTTCGAACGTATATACTTTACATATATATTACACGTACATATTTATTTTTAGTACACGAAACGTGACTAGCCTCTATCTTGGAAGGCCTAGGAGTCACATAGCACACATAATTCACTTTAGTTATAACGTTACAAGCATTTCATGCATTCATTTTAAACCATGTCCATCGATTTCAAATTAGTAAAAACACTTGGAAAATATTAACAAGTTTTCAAAATATATACCGGTCCAAACATGCCACAAACTACGCATATAACTTTGAATTTCATTTAACAAAGGTACTATATTATTTCACGACGCCATAGACCACCTAGAAAACTAACATTTTCATCTACACGACTTGTAAAAATAATCACGTTTTGACATCCTACTCGATCCATTTTGAATTGACACAAACCAGATTTTCAAACCAAAAATTATAACAAAAACCTTATGTTTGTCGAGTGGGCTCAATTCAAGCCCATTAAGCATTTAAAATCCGTAAGCCCACTGGGCCCATATGAAATGTTTTTAGAATCATAAAAATGACCCAAAGCCAAGCCCAAAACTTTTTCTATGCCCTCGCCTCCAAAACTCTTAACGGGCCTATTATTGTTTCGTTAAGTGGCCCATAAGCTAAAAAAATAAACTTTTGAATAAATAAGCAGTTAAAATAATCTTGTTACTTACTAAATAAGCTTCGGAAATTTTTAGAAAAGTTTTATAATTATTTTTGCAAATTTGGACTAAAAATGTAACGCGACGACACCTAGAGGGACTAAATGTGTAAATATTGAAAATAAAGGACTAAACCTGTAAATACAGAAATATAAGGGTAAAGTGTGATAAAAATTAATATTCTAAGGTTAGTATTGATTATTGGACAAAGTAGAGGACTATAGTTGAAAAATATATAAAAAGGACTAACGGTGTAACGCAAGTATCGTTAGTGTAAAAATGGTAAAATTGGAAAAGGAGACAAAGACTATACGTAACTTATTTATCATTCTTATTTATTTTCTATTTTCGTCAATTTATTTCATATTACGTTTAAACTTTATTTTTATTTATATATATATTATTTAACGTAACGTTAATAATATATATAACGATATTTACAAAGTTAATATTTTACTTACGATTAAAAAGGTAAACTTCGATGGATAATTTAAAAATCATATTTTGTTATATCATGCATATCACAAGATTTTCACTGCACATCACTTATTCGTCATAACGAATATCTAATATTCGTTATTTCTTCGTAATTACCGAATAGTATTTGGTCAAGTTCTTAGATAAATTTATTTATCAGGTTGTGTTTCAAAGCCGTTTTCATAAATTCGTCCGACTTTATTTTCTTCATTTTCAGTATCAATCAAGGTGAGTCATAGCCTCACATTTACTTATTTTCAAAAAAACTCCGTGAGGGGGATACATGTTATAAACAGATCGCAAGTATTTTTCTGTATGCTTCCTGACTGATATATGCCTAAGTTAGCTATTGCCAAAAGACCCTTATTTATGAGCCATTAATCACTGAGGTGAACGCGAATATAATGAATAGATCTATTTAAGGTTTGACAGCCTGTCCCATTAATACTTGACGGAATGCCATTATGCATGTGGTTAGTCATATTAGTCGTGATAATTATATTTGAGTAAAAATAGGAACTTGCAAATCACCTATTACACGAGGGCAAATTTATCATTGACTTGATAAACACCTCCGTTTTTACGGTATTTGTTAACGTTTGCGTGTCATGAGACTTAGAGCAATATATGAACTGTAATATCAATATTTTCAAACTGATTGTATTTTCCAATACAATCTTACTTGTGTATAAAAATGATTATTAAATGCAAACTCTATGATTTCACTCAATATTTTTGTTGACTTTTAAGCATGTATCTCAGGTATTTAGTAGGGGAAGCAAGCATGGAACGGGCGGCAAAAATCTTCAAAACATGTTTTCTTTATTTCAATAATGGTGTAAAATAAATGATGTTTGATTTAGTTCAAAATATCAAGACTTTTATAATACTCTGATAAGGACCTCTTGTATGTTGAATTTTTATAAATGAAATTATGTTTTAAAACGTCTCTTTCGAGCCATTTTCTATCATTATGACTTCGATCCTCACCGTAACACCCTAATTACTATTCCGCTGCCGTATTTCAAATTAGGGGGTGTTACAGGTTTCCCCCTTGGATGTCGTAGTACTATTTGGGGAGAGGCCCCCGCCCTTGTGTCTATTCTTGACCTTGGGTGAATATAATCCGGTGCATTGTATAAACTAACTTTTAGCAGTGGGTTGTGGACACACAGGTTGCAAGTCTCTTATGGCGGGACTTGCAACTGAGTGGATTCACGATGCCTTTGCTGTGTGAACATTCTTTTAAGACTTTTCAACTATTTTAAGACAAACTCTATGAACTCACCAACCATTGTGTTGACACTTTAGCATGTTTATCTCAGGTTAGTAAGGCGATAGCTAGTGCGTGGAACTTAGAGTCAAGCTGCATATTCTGAAGACTTACGCTTTTATCATTTACCATTCAAAACACTTTGTATACATTTATGTATCATACTTTGGAATCTCAAGTTTGTAACTCGGAATTTATTAATCGAATGGTAACTTTTCAAAACGTCTCATTTAGAGTTCGTTTTCTATAACTTGTACTTTGTATTATGAAGTAGCACCCCTATGACACAGTCTTCCGCTGCGGTATTTTGGGGGTGTTACAGATTGGTACCAGAGCCTTGGTTATAGAGAACTAGGTTGCATTTAGTGCCTAGACTATAACTGCTATATACGTTAAGACTTTCCTCTTTATTTACCTTACACACACTTCATACGCATACGCTTTTTTGGTAGTTGTTGGTTTAGTTCCACGCTATTAGATGATATGACTTTAGTATTATAAGGAGCCCCAGAGATTAGCCGAGTCATTAAAAACATGGAGCTCAGTAATAACTAATTAGTTAACTTGATCTTGTGACAGTTCTTGTTTGATGAGACACAAGATTTGAGTTAAATAATATTATTGCTTAGCTTTAGGGATTTGATGGCTTGATTATCTTACTATCGGCCTCAGAAGGCGGATTTTGTGTCGGAAATTCTTAAGTAGGATGATTTAGAATCTCCTTATTTAAATGGATTGGGACGCCTCTTCAGTTAAATAAAGAAATTGTAAATCACCGAACCATAAGTTTATGATACCTTACTTACATAAATTTGGACGCTTCTTTATGTAAGTAATGTGTTATAAATAAGTGGGCTTAATTGTAGCCGATACAACTCCTTAACCAGAATCTTAGACGAATCAGAGTGAACACCACTATATTAGAGATCCCAAATTCTCTTAGACACATCGTAAGTAGTTAACATCAACTGAACTTCGGGACGAAGTTCTCCTTAAGGGGTAGAGACTGTAACAATTCGCAATTTCAGGTTAACTTTTATTCCCAAAAATTTTACTATTCACTTTTTACTATTCACTTTTCACTATTCATCTCAGAAATTTTTATTTCATATTCTCGTAAGTTAAACTATTTTAACGATAATCCGAGAGTTTGACGCTCGTCGGATCATTTCTGCAAAAATCACAAAGCCGTGTCCGAGATTTACTTTTAGGTTTAAACGTCCTTCCAGCATCCCGATATATCCATAAAACATTATAAACAATAGAAATATGATTTTCTCTCATTTTAGGACAATTCCAAAAGTTTCGGAATTTTACGTTTTTCAGTTCAGCGTTTTACGCGAATTACGCGTTTTAGACCCGTGTTTCCAGTTTTTAGCAGGGTTTTAGCACCCGATAGAACCTACCACTCATTTTATATTTTATTATGGAGTATATTGACATGTTTGACCATACTTTCAAGTTTCATATTTTTAGGATACCCGGTTTTATGTTTCGTGACTTAAAAACTTACGGTTAGCGATTTACGGAGTCAAAACTAGCTACATACTTAGGATATTATCATCCAAAGACCATGACTACTCATCTAGTCACCCTTATCCTTGGAAAAACGACTTAGGAGGGGGGGGGGAGTCACCATGTGTGGTTAAATCTTGACTTTAGCCATTAGATCTTACTTAATTACAACTTTGTCACCAAGTTATAGCACTTTCCTAGCAAGCTTCCTAACCTCCTCATTCATAGTATAAATACAAGCTCATTTGCTTCCTTTCTTCATCACCAAAAACGCCACAACATATGTACCTAGCACCATGATCCTTTGATCTTCAATATACAAGTTACACTACAAAGTTCAATGTCTTAGTATTCTCTACCTAGTTCTTAAGTTTGTTTGGTGATTCCATGGTTGAATTAAGAGCTACACAAGGTTACTAGGGCTGAAGTTAAATGGTTTTCACAAGGGTTAGATCAAGGCTAGCAAGGGTTACAAGAGTTATGGTAAAGGGTTTACAAGCATAGGTTTAGTGTCCTAGTTCATACTTGACTTCCTTTCTTTAGAAAGCCAAAAGTTGTAAGCAAACCCTTATACACTTTCTTGCTCAATATCATTTCATGCTTATTATGTTTCTTTCATGCTATATATGGTCTTTGTATTGTGTTCATGATGTTTAAAAATGGATAAAACAAGTATTGGTATACATATGTTAACTTATGACAAGTAAACAAGCAAACTAGTGATTTTTATGGAAAACCACGACCACAATAATATAACTTTGATATTTGACACTTACTTACTGTTAAAGAGGACTTAACAAGGAAAACATAGCAATTTGAATCACCCAAAACGAGTACACGAGTCAAAAGTTATGACCATTTGAAGTTAGCGAAACCAAAACGCCGAAACTGCCTAAATAGCATTCTGATCAAATTTTGCATTTGAAAGTCACCCTTCTGGTCCGATTCATCAAAAAGTTAAAACACGAAAGTTGTCCGGAACGACGTTTTCGTTCAGGAACAAAGAAGCTCGAGCCCTGAAAACGCTTTCCGAGTGATAATTTCTTCAAATTCTTAACAGCCCATTTTTAGACCAAAGTCACTATATTATAGTTATGAATTACTAAGACCAAGAGGTCTAATGACCTAAAGCCAAGACCACAACCATGGCTAAAGCCAAGGTTGAGTCTCAAGACCATGGTAACATGACCAAAGTCACGGCAAAGCCACGGCTAAAGGCCATATAACTTTTAAAGATCAAAACTTATATATATATGTTATCAAATACTACAATAGTAGGGAGCCTCATGTGAGGAGTTCATTGAGTAAGCCGTCGAGACGAGTTGTGGATTTACGAGTTAAAGTGTCCTGGCTCCTCGAACGTTTACTCCATGACTTCTGAATTATGTCGGCCCGAACGGTAGTAAGAGATATACAACCTATACATATTTCATAAACGACTTATATTCAAAGACTTACATTATATACTAAGTACTACATCATGAACATTATGCAAGACATATATGGGCAATTCTTCGTATTCTTAGACGTTACTCCAAACCTAAGTCGCAACGTTCTATTATAGGCTGCTCTTAGAGACTTTCGCGATTCGACTATCACTATCATTTCTCATTACATAAGCTTAAGGTGAGTCATAGCCCCTACTCTTTTCATACTTGTTTTAACTCTTGGGGGGGATACATGCTCACTACTTGCTTACTTGTACGAATACTCTTAAACATTTATACTTGTTATACTTGATTGGCATTATACTTGATTGCGTTATACATACTTGTTACACTATACTTGCTTAATTTAAATACAAGATTCGTATTTACATGCATACATAATACTCTGTTCTGTCGGAGCGGTATTGGTAGTACTCATGGGAAGATGCCCCCTACCCTTGTGTCTATACTTGACCTTGGATGTCGTAGTACTATTTGGGGAGAGGCCCCCGCCCTTGTGTCTATTCTTGACCTTGGGCGAATATAATCCGGTGCATTGTATAAACTAACTTTTAGCAGTGGGTTGTGGACACACAGGTTGCAAGTCTCTTATGGCGGGACTTGCAACTGAGTGGATTCACGATGCCTTTGCTGTGTGAACATTCTTTTAAGGCTTTTCAACTATTTTAAGACAAACTCTATGAACTCACCAACCATTGTGTTGACACTTTAGCATGTTTATCTCAGGTTAGTAAGGCGATAGCTAGTGCGTGGAACTTAGAGTCAAGCTGCATATTCTGAAGACTTACGCTTTTATCATTTACCATTCAAAACACTTTGTATACATTTATGTATCATACTTTGGAATCTCAAGTTTGTAACTCGGAATTTATTAATCGAATGGTAACTTTTCAAAACGTCTCATTTAGAGTTCGTTTTCTATAACTTGTACTTTGTATTATGAAGTAGCACCCCTATGACACAGTCTTCCGCTGCGGTATTTTGGAGGTGTTACAGATTGGTACCAGAGCCTTGGTTATAGAGAACTAGGTTGCATTTAGTGCCTAGACTATAACTGCTATATACGTTAAGACTTTCCTCTTTATTTGCCTTACACACACTTCATACGCATACGCTTTTTTGGTAGTTGTTGGTTTAGTTCCACGCTATTAGATGATATGACTTTAGTATTATAAGGAGCCCCAGAGATTAGCCGAGTCATTAAAAACATGGAGCTCAGTAATAACTAATTAGTTAACTTGATCTTGTGACAGTTCTTGTTTGATGAGACACAAGATTTGAGTTAAATAATATTATTGCTTAGCTTTAGGGATTTGATGGCTTGATTATCTTACTATCGGCCTCAGAAGGCGGATTTTGTGTCGGAAATTCTTAAGTAGGATGATTTAGAATCTCCTTATTTAAATGGATTGGGACGCCTCTTCAGTTAAATAAAGAAATTGTAAATCACCGAACCATAAGTTTATGATACCTTACTTACATAAATTTGGACGCTTCTTTATGTAAGTAATGTGTTATAAATAAGTGGGCTTAATTGTAGCCGATACAACTCCTTAACCAGAATCTTAGACGAATCAGAGTGAACACCACTATATTAGAGATCCCAAATTCTCTTAGACACATCGTAAGTAGTTAACATCAACTGAACTTCGGGACGAAGTTCTCCTTAAGGGGTAGAGACTGTAACAATTCGCAATTTCAGGTTAACTTTTATTCCCAAAAATTTTACTATTCACTTTTTACTATTCACTTTTCACTATTCATCTCAGAAATTTTTATTTCATATTCTCGTAAGTTAAACTATTTTAACGATAATCCGAGAGTTTGACGCTCGTCGGATCATTTCTGCAAAAATCACAAAGCCGTGTCCGAGATTTACTTTTAGGTTTAAACGTCCTTCCAGCATCCCGATATATCCATAAAACATTATAAACAATAGAAATATGATTTTCTCTCATTTTAGGACAATTCCAAAAGTTTCGGAATTTTACGTTTTTCAGTTCAGCGTTTTACGCGAATTACGCGTTTTAGACCCGTGTTTCCAGTTTTTAGCAGGGTTTTAGCACCCGATAGAACCTACCACTCATTTTATATTTTATTATGGAGTATATTGACATGTTTGACCATACTTTCAAGTTTCATATTTTTAGGATACCCGGTTTTACGTTTCGTGACTTAAAAACTTACGGTTAGCGATTTACGGAGTCAAAACTAGCTACATACTTAGGATATTATCATCCAAAGACCATGACTACTCATCTAGTCACCCTTATCCTTGGAAAAACGACTTAGGAGGGGGGGGGGAGTCACCATGTGTGGTTAAATCTTGACTTTAGCCATTAGATCTTACTTAATTACAACTTTGTCACCAAGTTATAGCACTTTCCTAGCAAGCTTCCTAACCTCCTCATTCATAGTATAAATACAAGCTCATTTGCTTCCTTTCTTCATCACCAAAAACGCCACAACATATGTACCTAGCACCATGATCCTTTGATCTTCAATATACAAGTTACACTACAAAGTTCAATGTCTTAGTATTCTCTACCTAGTTCTTAAGTTTGTTTGGTGATTCCATGGTTGAATTAAGAGCTACACAAGGTTACTAGGGCTGAAGTTAAATGGTTTTCACAAGGGTTAGATCAAGGCTAGCAAGGGTTACAAGAGTTATGGTAAAGGGTTTACAAGCATAGGTTTAGTGTCCTAGTTCATACTTGACTTCCTTTCTTTAGAAAGCCAAAAGTTGTAAGCAAACCCTTATACACTTTCTTGCTCAATATCATTTCATGCTTATTATGTTTCTTTCATGCTATATATGGTCTTTGTATTGTGTTCATGATGTTTAAAAATGGATAAAACAAGTATTGGTAAACATATGTTAACTTATGACAAGTAAACAAGCAAACTAGTGATTTTTATGGAAAACCACGACCACAATAGTATAACTTTGATATTTGACACTTACTTACTGTTAAATAGGACTTAACAAGGAAAACATAGCAATTTGAATCACCCAAAACGAGTACACGAGTCAAAAATTATGACCATTTGAAGTTAGCGAAACCAAAACGCCGAAACTGCCTAAATAGCATTCTGATCAAATTTTGCATTTGAAAGTCACCCTTCTGGTCCGATTCATCAAAAAGTTAAAACACGAAAGTTGTCCGGAACGACGTTTTCGTTCAGGAACAAAGAAGCTCGAGCCCTGAAAACGCTTTCCGAGTGATAATTTCTTCAAATTCTTAACAGCCCATTTTTAGACCAAAGTCACTATATTATAGTTATGAATTACTAAGACCAAGAGGTCTAATGACCTAAAGCCAAGACCACAACCATGGCTAAAGCCAAGGTTGAGTCTCAAGACCATGGTAACATGACCAAAGTCACGGCAAAGCCACGGCTAAAGACCATATAACTTTTAAAGATCAAAACTTATATATATGTTATCAAATACTACAATAGTAGGGAGCCTCATGTGAGGAGTTCATTGAGTAAGCCGTCGAGACGAGTTGTGGATTTACGAGTTAAAGTGTCCTGGCTCCTCGAACGTTTACTCCATGACTTCTGAATTATGTCGGCCCGAACGGTAGTAAGAGATATACAACCTATACATATTTCATAAACGACTTATATTCAAAGACTTACATTATATACTAAGTACTACATCATGAACATTATGCAAGACATATATGGGCAATTCTTCGTATTCTTAGACGTTACTCCAAACCTAAGTCGCAACGTTCTATTATAGGCTGCTCTTAGAGACTTTCGCGATTCGACTATCACTATCATTTCTCATTACATAAGCTTAAGGTGAGTCATAGCCCCTACTCTTTTCATACTTGTTTTAACTCTTGGGGGGGATACATGCTCACTACTTGCTTACTTGTACGAATACTCTTAAACATTTATACTTGTTATACTTGATTGGCATTATACTTGATTGCGTTATACATACTTGTTACACTATACTTGCTTAATTTAAATACAAGATTCGTATTTACATGCATACATAATACTCTGTTCTGTCGGAGCGGTATTGGTAGTACTCATGGGAAGATGCCCCCTACCCTTGTGTCTATACTTGACCTTGGATGTCGTAGTACTATTTGGGGAGAGGCCCCCGCCCTTGTGTCTATTCTTGACCTTGGGTGAATATAATCCGGTGCATTGTATAAACTAACTTTTAGCAGTGGGTTGTGGACACACAGGTTGCAAGTCTCTTATGGCGGGACTTGCAACTGAGTGGATTCACGATGCCTTTGCTGTGTGAACATTCTTTTAAGGCTTTTCAACTATTTTAAGACAAACTCTATGAACTCACCAACCATTGTGTTGACACTTTAGCATGTTTATCTCAGGTTAGTAAGGCGATAGCTAGTGCGTGGAACTTAGAGTCAAGCTGCATATTCTGAAGACTTACGCTTTTATCATTTACCATTCAAAACACTTTGTATACATTTATGTATCCTACTTTGGAATCTCAAGTTTGTAACTCGGAATTTATTAATCGAATGGTAACTTTTCAAAACGTCTCATTTAGAGTTCGTTTTCTATAACTTGTACTTTGTATTATGAAGTAGCACCCCTATGACACAGTCTTCCGCTGCGGTATTTTGGGGGTGTTACAGTCCCAAATTAAGTGTCCACTTGTACCTTTCAACCAATAAGATGAGAGTTTAGTGGGTAAAAGTAATATTTGATTGGTGGATAGTTTAGTTAGTGGAATCTCCTAAAACTTTGTGCATTATGAAAGTGGACACTTAATATGAGATGGAGGTAGTATTTGTTTTGTGGTTATGGACAAATGTTTGGATAGTTTCATGGATTATTATGTGTTTATGTAGTTTAACATGTTAGGATTCCCGCTACATTGTTACCGCATATAATTTTGTAGCGTATGGCGAATAGCTAACTTAAGTATAGTTTTGTAGATGATCATGTGATAACATTTTTTGAACCGTTTTTTGGCGAATTTGGATACAAATGCATGATTATGTAAACTTTAGCGAATTTGGATATGTATAATATTATGTTTGGCGAATTTGTGATGTGAGTGTCTTGTGTTGTTGTAGCATGATTATATATAGGTTGTAATGTTGTGGATTTTTTTCGAAAAAAATCTGAAAATTACCCATTTTGCAGCAATATGCTTCAAAATGGGTCAGATGCTTTTGGCGGGGACATGTCCCCGCCAAAAGTGTAGCCAGAGTACTAGTGTCACACTTTTTAGCGGGGACATGTCCCCGCCCCAGAGTACTAGTGTCACACTTTTTAGCAGGGACATGTCCCCGCCAAAAGAGAGGCCAGAGTACTGATGGCAAGGTTTTTAGCGGGGACATGTTCCCACCAAAAGTGTGTTTAATATTAATTAAGTTAGTGTTTAAGGCACTAATTATGTCAGTGTAAACTTCTTTTGGCGGGGACATGTCCCCGCCAAAAGTTGTGCCACGCTGGCGACATTTGACCAGACCAAAATGTCCACGCTCGCAGTGTGGGTCCCACTTGTCCCCGCCAAAAAACAACATGTCCTCGCCGAAACTTAACAGTGAGGGGGTTTTGGCGGGGAACTTTCGGCAGGGACATGTCCCCGCGGAAAGTCTTTGGCGGAGAGATGTCCCCGCAGAAAGGAAGGTTTTGTCCCCGCCGAAAGTGGGCACTGTTGTAGTGTGTACTATACAGAATCAACACTCTCTGAAACTAGTTTAGTAATTTGAAATTAGGTGAATACCAAGTTTAAGTAAAATTTGATACCTTGATTCCGATTATCGTAACATATTGACTCGTTGACAATCTTTAGAGGAATCGAATCTCATTTTTTCGATGATGAACATCATGACTATACATGCATTGTTACATTTGTTAGAGATATATTAACTTTAGGGGTAATTTCATATTTCTCCAATATATAAACATCAAAATGTCATACGTGTTTTCATTTTACAAGTAGTATATATAATATCGTGTGTTTAATGAGCTTTTGGTATTATGATTAGTTTAATTTATTAAGAATAATATATGGTTGCTTCTTTTTTTAACATAAGGCTGCTCCTTTTAAAAATTCAGAATATAATATGTAATGTGAAAATTTTATGAAAAAATCACTTAAAATTTATAAAATTAAATTTAGAATTAGCATACTTCGTAAAGTTTTTAACTTACTTATAAATTCTATTAGAGCATCAAAATAATAATGTTATTTTACACTTAATTTCAAGATAAATAAAAAGACTCACAAATACGTTTGTATTTTCGTTTTTTAATAAAACCAATATGATTTAATTTTGGACCAAAAATTTGGCTCAAGTTTAACTTTGTCAGTCAGTTAAATTGTTCTATTCTATCATGTGTCAATTTAAGCCATCTAATTCGTCTAATTTCACATATATATTACTTTTTAAAAAAATGGGATAATGTAAAAGATTTGTCAATAATATATAAAAGTTATTAGGTTATGAAATATAAACATTTTGTATTCGTCAAAGACACTTTGATCTCACATTAACAATCTTTCACTTTTTAATAATCACAAAAAATTATGGATGTATTATTAAAATGCTAACATAATGAACAATTATCAAGCTCACTTCTAGTAGCTAGAAAACATTGCCTTGTATGCCAAAAAAAACATTGAATGATATGGTTCGGAAAGTTGTGTATCATACTTTATTTTTGAATTATTAGAATCATGAATTGTTCAAATGTTTATCACATCCTTAATTGTTTATTTACAAAAAAAAAAAAAAAAAAAAAAAAAAAAAAAAAAAAAAAAAAAAAAAAAAAAAAAAAAAACAAACTATTATTTCCATTTTGACAAATTTACCTGAAACGGCATATCAAGAACTTTACCCCTTGTAAAACAATGTATCATGTATGCCAAAACCGTATTTAGAAACAGAAGTTATAACTTTATGTTGGAAAAAGAAGAGTAAAATCTAGAAGAAGATACAAAAGTAACAAAATCACCTTTATGAAAAAAGGAAATTTCACAAATTTGACAAAAAAACTAAAATGGAAAATAGTTAGCAATGGCCAATGGTGGAGAAACTAGAACACTATCTTTTTTTTGTTTTTTTAGTTAGTTAGGGACTTTGAAGTGGATGTGTCCTTTGGGATGAACGGATGAACACTAGTGTCAAACTTTAAGCTAAAAAGCAATAAACCAAAAATTTACATGAAAATGGGAATTTATAGGATGTCATAATTTTTTAGCTGAGGAGTTATTGAGTATGTGATATGCATGAAAATACTTCGACATGCCATTATGCCAACCATCAGGGAAATTTGGCCTAAATCCATGGTATGAGACACGACAATTATGGTTGCGTTTATATGATTATTTTTTTCACCAAAAAACTCCACAATATAGGAAATCTGTGCCTTCTAATTTTTTTTTTTAGGATAATTTCATATATATCAAAAAGGGAAGTGATTTAGCGACGGACAAAATTAATTCGTCCACATAATATGAAAAGAAAATTACTTATCTACCCTAACATTTGTTCACCATATATTTTTAATCTTTTTCATACTTTAAAAGTAACACATTTGCTTTTGCTTTCTAGATCACTTTAAGCCGTTGTTACTTTCACCAGTTCCCCTTCTACCGATTATTACTAGCCATGGTACAAGTGATTATTTTGCATTGTTAATGTTAAACTTTAAAGTATATCAAGAACGTTTTGTTTCCTTTGTTTAACAATTTTAATAAAATAAGCATTCATAACTATAATTGAATAACATAATCGCCATCATTAACTTTGAAAAACAAGAACACTATTTGATCTTTGACATAGTTAAAACTACACTGAATAAGATTTGAACATATATAATGCTTGCTTTGAAAAATAATGATAGCCATTATCTTTTGCTTTGAAAAACAATATTGTAGTTGCGTAGTACTATGACTACTATAAATTAGGGATTGCACTCGTAGGCAATAGGCACGGGTACCTCTAACCCGTCACCCGTCCATATAGTCTTTTTTTCACCCATCACCCACCCGTCACCCACCTATGAGTACAAATTTCTACCCATGCCCTTGCCCGCGGGTATTTGTTGCCCATGGGTAAACCCATTGGATAGTATTATAACAAAATTACAAAACATTGATATGAAAACTAACTATGAAACTGCGTAATAAGATACCAATCAACTTGCCAAATACAGCTTCGATTATTTGATCTTTCGTACTCTCTTTTTAGTCTTCAAACTCAAACAAACTTTTAGATTAATGTGTTTTTTTTAGACTTGGTGGTAACTGTTAAATGTATACCTGCAACATCATAAATATTTTAATTAGCATAATAAATTTTAACATGAGTTTATGGGTACACCTACGGGTATTTTGACGAGTATACCCGTAGGTATTTTAAATGGGTGTCATGGATTTACCCGCGATAGGTATGTCTCACCCGTCACCCACCCGCCACCCACTGATGAGTAAAGATTTTCACCCACGACCCACCCGTAGGTGAAAATTGACGTGTTTACCCACCCATTTATGGCGGGTACCCGCGGGTTGTGAGTTTTTTCAGGCCAAGGCCCAGTTAGAACCAGGTAAGACTCGGCTATTCTGGCCAAGACCCAACTAGAACCAGGTAAGACTCGGCTATTCTGGCCAAAACCCAGTTAGAACCAGGTAAAACTAGGCTATTCTGGCCAATACCAGTTAGAACCAGGTAAGACTCGGCTATTCTGGCCAAGACCCAGCTAGAAACACGTAAGACTAGGCTATTCTGGCCAAGACCCAGTTAGAACCAGGTAAGACTCAGTTATTCTGACCAAGACCCAGTTAGAACCAGGTAAGACTCGGCTATTCTGGCCAAGAACCAGTTAGAATCAGGTAGGACTCAGCTATTCTGGCCAAAACCCAGTTAGAACCAAGTAAAACTCAGTAAGACTAGGCTATTCTGGCCAAGGCCCAATTAAAATTCCAGGTGATACACGGCTATTCTAGCCAAGACCCAGTTCGAACCAGGTAAGACTAAGCTATTATGGCCAATACCTAGTAAGAACCAGGTAAGACTCGGCTATTATGGCCAAGACCTAGTTAGAAACAGGTAAGACTCGACAATTCTGGCCAAGACCGTGTTAGAAATAGGTAAGACTCGGCTATTTTGGCTAAGACCTAGTTAGAACCAGGTAATACTAGGTTATTCTGGCAAAGACCCAGTTAAAACCAGGTAAGACTCGGCTATTCTGGCCTAGACCCAGTTAGAAACAGGTAACACTAGGCTATTCTGGCCAAGACCCAGCTAGAAACTAGTAAGACTCGGCTATTCTGGCCAAGACCCAGCAAGAACCAGGTAATACTCGGCTATGCATGCCAAGACCAGTTAGAACCAGGTAAGACTCGGCTATTCTGACCAAGAACCAGTTAGAACCAGGTAAGACACGGCTATTTTGGCCAAGACCCAGTTAGAACCAGGTAAGACTCGGCTATTCAGGCCCAGACCCAGTTAGAACCAGGTAAGACTCGGCTATTCTGGCCAAGACCAAGTTAGAACAAGGTAAGACTCAGCTATTCTGGCCAAGACCCAGTTAGAACCAGGTAAGACTCGGCTATTCTGGCCAAGACCTAGTTAGAACCAGGTAAGACTTGGCTATTCTGGCAAATACCCAGTTAGAACTAGGTAAGACTCGGTAATACTAGGCTATTCCGACCAAGACTCGGTTAGAACCAGGTAAAACTCGGCTATTCTGGTCAAGACCTAGTTAGAACCAGGTAAGACTCGGCTATTCTGGCCAAAAATCATTTAGAACCATGTAAGACTCGACTATTCTGGCTAAGACCTAGTTAGAACCAGGTAAGACTCGGTAAGACTAGTCTATTCTGGTCAGGACCCGGTTAGAACCAGGTAAGACTCGGCTATTATGGCCAATACCCAGTTAGAAACAGGTAAAACTCGGTTATTCTAGCCAAGACCCAGTTAGAAACAGGTAATACTAGGCTATTCTGGCCAAGACCCAGTTAAAAACAGGTAAGACTCAGCTATTCTGGCCAAGACCCAGTTAGAACCAAGTAAGACTAGGCTATTCTGGCCAAGACTCAGTTAGAACCAGGTAAGACTAGGTTATTCTGGCCTAGACCTAGTTAGAACCAGGTAAGACTCGGCTATTCTGGTCAAGACCCAGCAAGAACCAGGTAATACTCGGCTATTCAGGCCAAGACCAGTTAGAACCAGGTAAGACTCGGCTATTCTAACCAAGAACCAGTTAGAACCAGGTAAGACTCGGCTATTCAGGCCAAGACCCAGTTAGAACCATGTAAAGACCAAGTTAGAACAAGGTAAGACTCGGCTATTCTGGCCAAGACCCAGTTAGAACCAGGTAAGACTCGGCTATTCTGGCCAAGACCTAGTTAGAACCAGGTAAGACTTGGCTATTCTGGCCAATACCCAGTTAGAACTAGGTAAGACTCGGTAATACTAGGCTATTCCGACCAAGACTTGGTTAGAACCAGGTAAAACTCGGTTATTCTGGTCAAGACCCAGTTAGAACCAGGTAAGACTCGGCTATTCTGTCCAAAAATCATTTAGAACCATGTAAGACTCGGCTATTCTGGCTAATACCTAGTTAGAACCAAGTAAGACTCGGTAAGACTAGGCTATTCTGGCCAGGACCCGGTTAGAACCAGGTAAGACTCGGCTATTATGGCCAATACCCAGTTAGAAACAGGTAAAACTCGGTTATTCTAGCCAAGACCCAGTTAGAACCAGGTAATACTAGGTGATGAGTGTCTAAATACTCATCATTTCTGTCACATTTAAGCTACAAAACATCTGAAAACATACAGATATGCTTTTAAATATATGAAATATCATCAAACTGTGTTTTTAAGTGTTTCAAGTGCAAAAGGGATGAAAACTGAAGAAAAACATATAAAATATTCTTAATTTACAGTTTCAGTCCCTGAACTTTGACAAATTGGCAAAACTAGTCCCTGGTCAATCAAAACTTGTACAAATGTCATAAAAGGTCCTTGGGATTCATAAGTTGTTAGGAAAAGCCCTTTGAAGTTAAAATTCACAAAATTACAACTATGGTCCCTCAATTTTGGAAAAGTGTCAAAATTAGTCCCTAAGGTTTAAAAATGAGAAAATATTCAAAATAAACCTTATACTATTCTAAAATGACAAATTTGGTCCTTTGTGTTAACATTTGATATTTACAGGTTTAACCCTTCAAGAATCAGAAAATTACAATAAAGGTCCCTGGAGTTTGAGATATTGACAGAAAAGGTCCCTGGGCATTTAATATGGAAAATTATTATCTTAGGTCCTTGGGTTATTCAAATATGACAAGAGTGGTCCCTAAAACTACTTTGGGAAAGTTACACATTAGGTCCCTACACTTTCGGATATTTGCAAATTTGGTCCTTGTGTTTACTAAATACCAAACCGGACCCTTATTGTTATTATAAACCCCAAAACAAAAAAACCAACCCAATCCAAACACTAAACTAAAACCAGTCCACTTGGGCCCAACCATTTACCCAGCCCACCATAATAAACCCAACGCACCCTTTTATTAATACCAGGCGTTGACCCCAGTCAAACACCACTACCCCGCTTTCCACTGTTCATCATCCTCACAAACACCCCAAACCTGAAACCAGGTGGTATTCTTGCCACCTTGCACCCCCACCTCATCACCTCCACCTCACTAAACCTACTCCCACCACCTCTGTACACCCCACATCCCCATTTAATGCACTTCACACCCAAATTTCCCTCCAAAACCTTACCTTTCCCCTGTTTTCTTCCATAGTACCCCAACTTGCTAAAAAATCTCCCAAACTTGGTCCTTACTCTTCCACATACAGCCAAGATACTTTAATTATTGTAAAGCTGTCCCTAGCCACGTGTACAAGCTTTGGCGCCAAATTTGGTTTAAACGGCCAAGATCAAATTGACCAATTCAAGGGTCAGGAAAGAAGTGGGAAAGTGGTAGGAAGCTAGTGGGATGCTTTTGGGTCATCTATATCAAGAAAAGAAGCAGAAGAGAAAGAGATATCATAGAATACATTTTTGTGATCACTTTTATTTGCTTATCTTTCTTAACTTGTCATTTACAGCTTTCAGTATTGTAATAAGACTTTGACACAGTTCAAATTACATGCTATTTACAGTCAGTAGTTTCCTAAACCTTTAAATACTTGTAATTTTAATTATTGCAATTTACTTAATTGTCATTTAATTTATCTTGTCTGTTATAGCTAATAGAGGACCTTCAATAAGCACTTAGGCTTTTGACACAAGCCATAAGGCTTTTTAGAAACCTTGAAGTAGTTATAATCCATAAATACAAAATCACAAAAAGAAACAAAGAAAATAGAAAAAAATATCAAAAATCAGTTTCAATAATGATTCAAGCAAGGAGCAGGTTAAATACTGGATGGACTTGGTAATAGGGACTCATGGGAGTCATATAAGTGAGTATTTGGTTCTTGGTTAAATCTCAGTTTGCATTTTGGAAGCACTTTTGTAAGCATTTTTCTTGAATTTGATAAATTACTGTTTACTATAGTATTTATTGTAATCTTTGTAGTTTCCTGTTTGTTTTAAGTTGTTAGATGTTAGTATAATATAAACTCAGTAGCTTGTTTATTGTTTTTGTAAGTTATTAAGTTTTCATAAATTAAGTCTTGTAGCATAATTTTGATTTCTGAGTTATATTGTTGTTATTGTTGTGTATTTGTGTTTGAATAGGTTTATATAATCATAGTATATGATTATGTGTCAGTAGGTAAGGATAATTTAGGTTTGAATCTCATTTAGCTTTACAAGATCTCTTTTGCAAATCTGATAAGGGGTGTTTGGTTTAAGCTTATCTGTGGTGCTCTTGTTGCTTTTCATTGTAACTCTTGGTCTCATCAAGTCACTGAAGTTGATACAAGCTCAGGGAAACTATTTCATTAGTCACAAAAACATCAAAAGTCAAAATCACAAAGAAATCACAATCACAGTTAACTGTGAAGTGATTTAAGCTCATAATCCTTCATATCATTGCATAAGTGATAGTTTTAACTTGTTTTGGTCTTAGTTTAACATAATACATCCTTTTCAGTCACTAAATTAAGATTAAAGTTCATAAAAGTCAACTGTGCAAGTTTAGCTAAAAAAGGCAAAAGTTGAGATTTCAGATTTTTATAAAACTTGTGGGATTTTTCTAAATTTTTGTATTAGGTTTTAGGTTCTGAAAATTGTTGTGGTATTAGACTACCACCTCAACTCTTGATTCCCACAATTTTAACATTTTTGTGATCTTTTACCTGAGCTACACAAGCCCCCAAAGCAGCTTGCAGGGCAAGCTGCTTCCCCTGTGCACAGACCACCACCACCATAACCACCACTTTGGTGGTTCATTGTGACTGACTCAGTGGGCCCCACAGTCCATATTTTGGCCCTTTGAACCCCCCTCCTATCAGGGTTCAATAATTGAACCTTTGTTTGACCCTTAGACCACTGGACCCCACCTAGATTTGCACCCTAACCTTGTCCCATTTCTGACCCAGAACACAATAAGCAAACAGCTTATTGTGGTTTTGTGGCTTATCCAGTGGGCTTATTTGATCAAACCTTGCTCAAACAAGTTCTACTAACTTAGGTGGACCAGTTTTTACCAATTTGGACCCCTCATTAGCTTATTTGAGCTTATTTGCTTAAAGGTCAAACTTTGGTCAACTGTTTTGGTAATAAGCACTCTTAGTGCTTATTTTTGGTTTCCATTTTATTTGTTTTCATAAAAGTTTCTTATTTTTAGTACTTAAGTAGTTTTGTATAAGAAAAACAAGAAAAAAACCAAATTTAATTATAGTGATAGCTTCTATTTAATAGAAACTATCTATTTAATTTTCTTTTTAGCTTATTTATAAGCACTTCTGCTATTTTATATTTTTATTAATTATCTTTTATATTATAGTAGTTTTGTAAATTTTTCTAGATTTTTATTTTGTCATCTAGTGGTTTTTAGATTTAATTTTAGTGATATTAATAATTAATTAATATTAAGTAATTAAATAGCTTAATTAGATTTTATTAAGTAAAATATAGTTTTTATAATTTTTATAGCTTTTATATAAGTTATAACATTTTTAGGAATTTTTCTAGAATTTTTACTGTTCATATTATAGTACTTTTAATTTAATTAGTTTAATTAAGTTTAATTA
The DNA here is from genome assembly GCA_030686995.1 of Artemisia argyi. NCBI lineage: Eukaryota > Viridiplantae > Streptophyta > Magnoliopsida > Asterales > Asteraceae > Artemisia > Artemisia argyi. Next base: position 168,191,296 of record CM060693.1, on the reverse strand, counting down.
GTTAATAAATAATTAAATAGTTAATAATTAATTATAATTAGATAAATAGTATAATAAATATATTTTTAGTTTTAAAATAAGTTTTATAAGATTTTAGATTTTTCTAAGTTTTAATTTTATTTTTCTAGACTTATTTTGTATTTTCTTATTATTTAAGTTATTAAATAGTTAATAATAGTTATTAATTAATAATAATTAATTAAAAAGTTTAAAAAATATTTTTCTTTTTCTAATAATTTTCTTAAGTCTTTAGGTTTGTAAAAGTTTAATTTTTATCTTTATAGCCTTTTTATTTATTTAATTTCACTTTTTATTTGGTACGTTTACGTTTATTTAAACTAAACGTACGTTTTTAATTTCTTTTACGTTTTACGTTTTCTTATTTCAAGGTTTTGTTTACATAGCCTATTTGGGCTATTTTGTTTTATCCTTAGGGTAATCACAATCACATACCCTTTCCTATTCAATAATTCCCGATCACAGATCCGTTCTAACTCAGGATATCGCACTTCCAAGGGACATAACGACCCGGGGACACTAAACTCCTTGGATTATATTGCATTGGTTTCTAGACTGTTTGACTTTAGTTGTTGACCTTTCACAAGAGGTTGACTAATTTAAGTAGACGGTTCTGACCAAGTCAATTTTTGGCGCCGCTGCCGGGGAAGTGCGCTGCGTTGAACGATTCTGAAGTATCAGATTTGTTGAATACATATCCATAGTACATATATCTTATATAATATCCTATTTCCATCTTCCATAAACATATAAAACACCAAAAATATTTTCTTTTTCTTTCTATATATATATAACATAAAATAAAAACCTAAAAATACTCTTCTCACCCTTATCTGAGTTTCCTTTTCTTCAAGGATCCTTAGACGCGTCTTAGTGCATGCGCACTCGTTCTTCAAGGTCATCAAGTCCTCTTCGTGAGCTTGTAGCCATACCTCGAAGAAATCGTAGACGTTCTGCTCCCTCAGTCGTACCCGAGATACGTACTGATCCTAAACCTCCTGTCATAATGACAGAAGACCGTCCGATGAATGAGCTTCTCCAAGCACCCACCGAGGGTTACGGAGATGCTATTGTTGTTCCAGCCATTGTGGCTGAGAATTTTGAGCTCAAAACTGGGTTGATTAATCTGGCAACCCAGAAGCAATTCTATGGTTTTGATAGGGACAATCCTCATGATCACATTAGATGGTTTAACCAAATCATTGGTACCATCAAATGTAAAAATGTCCCTGAGGAATCAATCAAACTTCTTCTTTTCCCATTTTCCATCGATGGCAATGCCAGGATATGGCTTGATAAACAGCCCCCTAAATCGATTGAAACATGGGGAGATTTGGTTCATAAATTCATTAATGAATTCTTTCCTCCTTCCAAGACCACATTTCTAAAGAATGAAATCATGAAGTTCTCTCAAAGGTTTGATGAACCATTTGGAGAGGCATGGGATCGTTTCAAAGAATTGCTTCGCAGATGTCCACATCACGGTTTCACCGAATTAATGCAAATGGACACTTTCTACAATGGGTTAAACCCATCTGATCAAAATTCTCTAAACGCCTCAGCTGGAGGTAATTTTCTAAGCAAATCCACAAAGGAAGCCATTGCTTTAATTGAAAACATGTCTAAGGTCCGTACTACGAGAGATAGAACTTATAATTCTCATGCTAGTGCTGGTCCTTCTACATCATCTCCCGTGTCTTCTAGCACTGATTCTCAGATTGCTGAACTCACGAAGGCTATTCAAGCTTTGGTTTCCAAGAAAGAGTCCGCTCCGCAAACTTCTCACACTGCTGAAGTTAAAAAGGTAGAAGTTTGTGTTACTTGTGGAGGTCCTCATCCATACTACAATTGTACCCACACCGCTGGCAATGCAATTAAAGTCAATGCTATAGCAGGCAGTTCCAATCAAGGAGGAATTCCATTCCGTCCTCAAGTGGAAACAAACTACCGTGCTAACAACCAGGGAGGACAGCCTGGATTATACCAACCAAACAATGCTAATAGGTTCATTCCTAACCAGCAACGAGGGCAAAACACACAGAATCAATATAATGCCCCGAACAATCAAATGGTTCCTTTTCAATACCCACCCCACAAGGGGACTTCTAATCCTGGGTATTCAGCTCCTGCTCATCAAATGGTTCCTTATCAAGAATCTCCCTCCAATGAGCTCGCTAACCACATCAAGGTTAATGATGCTAACATGAGGGCAATGCAAAACCAAATCTCCAATTTGAAGAATGAATTTAATTCTTCAATTGCAAAGAACAACAATGAGCTAAGGAACGATATTAAGGACATGTTTGCTGGTTTAGTAAAACAACTAAATCCACCATCTACCTCGGGAACTCTCCCAGGTAACACTGTTCCAAATCCAAAGGGTGAACTTAAAGCTATTACCACTCATAGTGGTAAAGCTAATGATGGACCATCAATTTCTATTCCTTCTCTGGTGAAGGAAAGAAAACGAGAAACCAAGGCGACAAAGGACCCGGTACTTCCTTCTAATAATGGAAGTGCTCATTACGTCCAAACCACGGTTGTCCCAAAATCTACACCACCTGTCACTCCTACATCGTCAAGAATAGATCCTACTCTTTCACGATTCACGGTTAAAAGTTTGTCAAGCAATCTTTATGACCAAAGGGCAGCTATGACTTATTCTCATATGCTTAATTCTTCCCGTAGGAGTGTATTAGACGACAGTGATGATGAGGAGGATGATTCCGATGTCATCAAAGCTATCACCACTCGTAGTGGTGCTGCTTATGATGGACCCTCAGTGCCTATCCCTCCTCCATTATATGATGTGGAAAAAGAGGCGGAGGATACAACAGACAAAGTGCAAATTCCAAGTTCACAAAGTACAGCACAAGTCTCTCCTCCGGTCCTCCCTAAAAAGAAATCCAAACCAGGAATTGTCTTTGAATCTATAGAGATTCCTGAGGATACCGTCCCTAAATCCAAACCTTATCTTCCGTACCCATCACGTATGAATGAGGATAGGACCCGTGAAAAGAATAGTCAACAAATAGATAAATTCTTTCAAATCTTTAAAGAATTACATTTTGACATTAGTTTCGCGGATTCCCTCATTCTAATGCCTAAGTTTGCAGCGACAATCAAACAACTGCTAAACAACAAGGAAAAGCTGTTTGAGATGGCAAAAACTCCAGTAAGCGAAAACTGCTCGGCAGTTATCTTAAAAAAGCTTCCGGTAAAGCTTGGAGATCCTGGGAAATTCCTAATACCTTGTGTATTCCCAGGAATGATTGAATGCTATGCCTTGGCCGATCTCGGTGCTAGCATCAATCTAATGCCTTATTCAGTGTGGAAGAAACTTTCTCTTCCTGAACTCTCCCCTACCTGCATGACTCTCGAGCTTGCAGATCGTACCATATCTATGCCCCTCGGCATCGCTGAGGACGTATTTGTGAAAGTAGGGAGGTTCCATTTTCCAGCAGACTTTGTGGTCGTTGACTTTGATGCCGATCAAAAGGTTCCTCTCATTCTTGGTAGAGGATTCCTTAGAACCGGCCATGCTCTTATTGATGTTTTAGAGCATGAGATCACCTTACGTGTTGGTAAGGAAGCTGTTACCTTTGATCAAGATCAAAATTCTAGGTACTCCTCAAACTTTAACTCTGAATCGGTTAACAGAATCGATGTCATTGATTTTTCTTCAAAGGAGTATTCTCAAGAAAATCTTGATTATCTTCATAATTCTGTGAGTGGTAATCCCATTCCATCTTCTACTACTATCTTAGCCGAATCTTCAACTTCTCTCACTCTGGATGAGGAAAGTAGTCCCATTTGGGATGAAGATGAGACTGAGAGTGATCAGGAGGGAGATATTCTTCTCTTTGAAGAATTGTTAAATAATGATCCAATTCCCCCTCCTCCGCTTGACTCTTCAACTTATCTCACTCGGGTTGAGGAAAGTCGTCCCATTTGGGATGATGATGATACTGACAGTGATGAGGAGGGAGATATTCTTCTCCTTGAGGAATTCATGCATAATGATCCAATTTCCCCTCCTCCTCTAGAAGAACTTCATAATGAGAGTACTGATTCTATTCTGGATGAAATCGATGTTTATCTCGATTTAGACACATATATGCCAGGTATTGATGATGCCGAGAGTGATCAGGAGGAAGATGTCAGTCTTCTTCTTGAACAACTTTTATACCCAGAAAATTATCCCACCCTCCCACCCAAACAACTTCATAAAGAGGAATTCAAATCAGTTGAAGAAACTGATAAAATTCCTGAGAGCAAGCCCAAGACCTTTCCTCCTTCAATTAAATTTCAAATTCTTGAGGAGGAAGTTCTTGTGATTACTGCTGTTCTGATCTCCCTTCTACCCTTCACCTATCCGGTGATCTCTCCTTCCCTTCACTCATTCGAAAGTGAGGATGTTACCTTTGACCCTGGGATTTTCCATATAACATTGGTTTAAATACCAGATATATCTCTCTTGGTGTGGAACTTTCATACACTTCAGTGTTTATACAAACATTTTGAAATGAAAGTCCGATGGAGATGGTTTCTTCCACTTACTTCCCCAAGGATTTTTAAATTGTTTTTTCTCCCGGTCTGTTCAGGAGCTCTTTATTACAGTTAACCGTTCACAAGCGGTTAGCTTGCGTGGTAAACCTGACAGTTCGGGAGGAAAGAATCTAATTAGGGGTCGAGTCCGGCTAGTGACTCGGGAATCAAAAACATTAGCAAAAACATGGGCTTGTCACCCGTGTGTAACACCCAAGTGTGGGGGAGATGCCCCACATGTTGTATATATGTAAATATCTTTCATAAAAAAAAAAAAAAAAAAAAAAAAAAAAAAAAAAAAAAAAACAATGTACATATAGTGATAGCTTCTATTTAAGAAGTTTATCTTAAAAAATATTTGTATGTATATACACTTTAAATAAAGGCTAAGAGTATTTTCCCTTTTACGTTCTAAGTTCGGTTTAACACCCGGTGCTTTGAATATTGAGGGCAATATTCAGTTCTAAGTGTGGGGGGGATTCTCACGAATTCAAACACATGTTCCATCAGGAACCCCAATTTAGTTGGATTCTCACGAATTCAAACACATGTTCCATCAGGAACCCCAATTTAGCCAAAATTTTTAAAATTTTTTCTCACTTAGAACGCAATAAATGGTATCAATCCTCCATGTCTAACCCACAACAGGATTGGCTAATCCAGGAGCAAACGGCTCTTGGTAAAGATATCTCAAATCCGTTTACGGCTTGCAATTTGCCCAAAATTGTATGGTTCCTCAACTCCCCATTATCCTCAAAAGCTAATGAGTTGGCTAGCCCGCAAGATTATGGCTTGTGGTAAAGGCAGTAGAAAAACCATAATTGGTAATCAGCTCACCAAGATGTTGACTATTCCATCAAGAGTTGGCTAGTCCAGAAGCAAACGGCTTTTGGTAAAGACTAATCAAATCCGTTGATAGCTGGTGGTTTGCTCAAAATCACACGGTTATCAGGTGTGCCACAGTTCTTACACCTGGCTACTCCAGAAGTGATGGCTTTTGGTAAAGAGATAAAATCCATTAAAACTTCATAAAATATTGCTAGGGACTAGCAATAGTTTAGTGTGGGGGATTGATGAGTGTCTAAATACTCATCATTTCTGTCACATTTAAGCTACAAAACATCTGAAAACATACAGATATGCTTTTAAATATATGAAATATCATCAAACTGTGTTTTTAAGTGTTTCAAGTGCAAAAGGGATGAAAACTGAAGAAAAACATATAAAATATTCTTAATTTACAGTTTCAGTCCCTGAACTTTGACAAATTGGCAAAACTAGTCCCTGGTCAATCAAAACTTGTACAAATGTCATAAAAGGTCCTTGGGATTCATAAGTTGTTAGGAAAAGCCCTTTGAAGTTAAAATTCACAAAATTACAACTATGGTCCCTCAATTTTGGAAAAGTGTCAAAATTAGTCCCTAAGGTTTAAAAATAAGAAAATATTCAAAATAAACCTTATACTATTCTAAAATGACAAATTTGGTCCTTTGTGTTAACATTTGATATTTACAGGTTTAACCCTTCAAGAATCAGAAAATTACAATAAAGGTCCCTGGAGTTTGAGATATTGACAGAAAAGGTCCCTGGGCATTTAATATGGAAAATTATTATCTTAGGTCCTTGGGTTATTCAAATATGACAAGAGTGGTCCCTAAAACTACTTTGGGAAAGTTACACATTAGGTCCCTACACTTTCGGATATTTGCAAATTTGGTCCTTGTGTTTACTAAATACCAAACCGGACCCTTATTGTTATTATAAACCCCAAAACAAAAAAACCAACCCAATCCAAACACTAAACTAAAACCAGTCCACTTGGGCCCAACCATTTACCCAGCCCACCATAATAAACCCAACGCACCCTTTTATTAATACCAGGCGTTGACCCCAGTCAAACACCACTACCCCGCTTTCCACTGTTCATCATCCTCACAAACACCCCAAACCTGAAACCAGGTGGTATTCTTGCCACCTTGCACCCCCACCTCATCACCTCCACCTCACTAAACCTACTCCCACCACCTCTGTACACCCCACATCCCCATTTAATGCACTTCACACCCAAATTTCCCTCCAAAACCTTACCTTTCCCCTGTTTTCTTCCATAGTACCCCAACTTGCTAAAAAATCTCCCAAACTTGGTCCTTACTCTTCCACATACAGCCAAGATACTTTAATTATTGTAAAGCTGTCCCTAGCCACGTGTACAAGCTTTGGCGCCAAATTTGGTTTAAACGGCCAAGATCAAATTGACCAATTCAAGGGTCAGGAAAGAAGTGGGAAAGTGGTAGGAAGCTAGTGGGATGCTTTTGGGTCATCTATATCAAGAAAAGAAGCAGAAGAGAAAGAGATATCATAGAATACATTTTTGTGATCACTTTTATTTGCTTATCTTTCTTAACTTGTCATTTACAGCTTTCAGTATTGTAATAAGACTTTGACACAGTTCAAATTACATGCTATTTACAGTCAGTAGTTTCCTAAACCTTTAAATACTTGTAATTTTAATTATTGCAATTTACTTAATTGTCATTTAATTTATCTTGTCTGTTATAGCTAATAGAGGACCTTCAATAAGCACTTAGGCTTTTGACACAAGCCATAAGGCTTTTTAGAAACCTTGAAGTAGTTATAATCCATAAATACAAAATCACAAAAAGAAACAAAGAAAATAGAAAAAAATATCAAAAATCAGTTTCAATAATGATTCAAGCAAGGAGCAGGTTAAATACTGGATGGACTTGGTAATAGGGACTCATGGGAGTCATATAAGTGAGTATTTGGTTCTTGGTTAAATCTCAGTTTGCATTTTGGAAGCACTTTTGTAAGCATTTTTCTTGAATTTGATAAATTACTGTTTACTATAGTATTTATTGTAATCTTTGTAGTTTCCTGTTTGTTTTAAGTTGTTAGATGTTAGTATAATATAAACTCAGTAGCTTGTTTATTGTTTTTGTAAGTTATTAAGTTTTCATAAATTAAGTCTTGTAGCATAATTTTGATTTCTGAGTTATATTGTTGTTATTGTTGTGTATTTGTGTTTGAATAGGTTTATATAATCATAGTATATGATTATGTGTCAGTAGGTAAGGATAATTTAGGTTTGAATCTCATTTAGCTTTACAAGATCTCTTTTGCAAATCTGATAAGGGGTGTTTGGTTTAAGCTTATCTGTGGTGCTCTTGTTGCTTTTCATTGTAACTCTTGGTCTCATCAAGTCACTGAAGTTGATACAAGCTCAGGGAAACTATTTCATTAGTCACAAAAACATCAAAAGTCAAAATCACAAAGAAATCACAATCACAGTTAACTGTGAAGTGATTTAAGCTCATAATCCTTCATATCATTGCATAAGTGATAGTTTTAACTTGTTTTGGTCTTAGTTTAACATAATACATCCTTTTCAGTCACTAAATTAAGATTAAAGTTCATAAAAGTCAACTGTGCAAGTTTAGCTAAAAAAGGCAAAAGTTGAGATTTCAGATTTTTATAAAACTTGTGGGATTTTTCTAAATTTTTGTATTAGGTTTTAGGTTCTGAAAATTGTTGTGGTATTAGACTACCACCTCAACTCTTGATTCCCACAATTTTAACATTTTTGTGATCTTTTACCTGAGCTACACAAGCCCCCAAAGCAGCTTGCAGGGCAAGCTGCTTCCCCTGTGCACAGACCACCACCACCATAACCACCACTTTGGTGGTTCATTGTGACTGACTCAGTGGGCCCCACAGTCCATATTTTGGCCCTTTGAACCCCCCTCCTATCAGGGTTCAATAATTGAACCTTTGTTTGACCCTTAGACCACTGGACCCCACCTAGATTTGCACCCTAACCTTGTCCCATTTCTGACCCAGAACACAATAAGCAAACAGCTTATTGTGGTTTTGTGGCTTATCCAGTGGGCTTATTTGATCAAACCTTGCTCAAACAAGTTCTACTAACTTAGGTGGACCAGTTTTTACCAATTTGGACCCCTCATTAGCTTATTTGAGCTTATTTGCTTAAAGGTCAAACTTTGGTCAACTGTTTTGGTAATAAGCACTCTTAGTGCTTATTTTTGGTTTCCATTTTATTTGTTTTCATAAAAGTTTCTTATTTTTAGTACTTAAGTAGTTTTGTATAAGAAAAACAAGAAAAAAACCAAATTTAATTATAGTGATAGCTTCTATTTAATAGAAACTATCTATTTAATTTTCTTTTTAGCTTATTTATAAGCACTTCTGCTATTTTATATTTTTATTAATTATCTTTTATATTATAGTAGTTTTGTAAATTTTTCCAGATTTTTATTTTGTCATCTAGTGGTTTTTAGATTTAATTTTAGTGATATTAATAATTAATTAATATTAAATAATTAAATAGCTTAATTAGATTTTATTAAGTAAAATATAGTTTTTATAATTTTTATAGCTTTTATATAAGTTATAACATTTTTAGGAATTTTTCTAGAATTTTTACTGTTCATATTATAGTACTTTTAATTTAATTAGTTTAATTAAGTTTAATTAGTTAATAAATAATTAAATAGTTAATAATTAATTATAATTAGATAAATAGTATAATAAATATATTTTTAGTTTTAAAATAAGTTTTATAAGATTTTAGATTTTTCTAAGTTTTAATTTTATTTTTCTAGACTTATTTTGTATTTTCTTATTATTTAAGTTATTAAATAGTTAATAATAGTTATTAATTAATAATAATTAATTAAAAAGTTTAAAAAATATTTTTCTTTTTCTAATAATTTTCTTAAGTCTTTAGGTTTGTAAAAGTTTAATTTTTATCTTTATAGCCTTTTTATTTATTTAATTTCACTTTTTATTTGGTACGTTTACGTTTATTTAAACTAAACGTACGTTTTTAATTTCTTTTACGTTTTACGTTTTCTTATTTCAAGGTTTTGTTTACATAGCCTATTTGGGCAAGACTCGGCAATTCTGGCCAAAAATCATTTAGAACCATGTAAGACTCGGCTATTCTGGCTAAGACCTAGTTAGAACCAGGTAAGACTCGGTAAGACTAGGCTATTCTGGCCAGGACCCGGTTAGAACCAGGTAAGACTCGGCTATTATGGCCAATACCCAGTTAGAAACAGGTAAAACTCGCTTATTCTAGCCAAGACCCAGTTAGAACCAGGTAATACTAGGCTATTCTGGCCAAGACTCAGTTAGAACCAGGTAAGACTCGGCTATTTTGGCCAAGACCCAGTTAGAACCAGGTAAGACTCGGCTATTCAGGCCAAGACCCAGTTAGAACCATGTAAGACTCGGCTATTCTGGCAAAGACCAAGTTAGAACAAGGTAAGACTCGGCTATTATGGCCAAGACCCAGTTAGAACCAGGTAAGACTCAGCTATTCTGGCCAAGACCTAGTTAGAACCAGGTAAGACTTGGCTATTCTGGCCAATACCCAGTTAGAACTAGGTAGGACTCGGTAATACTAGGCTATTCCGACCAAGACTCGGTTAGAACCAAGTAAAACTCGGCTATTCTGGTCAAGACCCAGTTAGAACCAGGTAAGACTCGGCTATTCTGGCCAAAAATCATTTAGAACCATGTAAGACTTGGCTATTCTGGCTAAGACCTAGTTAGAACCAGGTATGACTCGGTAAGACTAGGCTATTCTGGCCAGGACCCGGTTAGAACCAGGTAAGACTCGATTATTCTAGCCAAGACCCAGTTAGAACCAGGTAATACTAGGCTATTCTGGCCAAGACCCAGTTAAAAACAGGTAAGACTCGGCTATTATGGCCAAGACCCAGTTAGAACCTAGTAAGACTAGGCTATTCTGGCCAAGACTCAGTTAGAACCAGGTAAGACTAGGTTATTCTGGCCTAGACCTAGTTAGAACCAGGTAAGACTCGGCTATTCTGGCCAAGACCCAGTTAAAAACTGGTAAGACTCGGCTATTTTGTCCAAGACCCAGTTAAGACTCGACTATTCTGGCCAAGACCCGGTTAGAACCAGGTAAGACTCGGCTATTCTGGCCAAGACCCAGTTAGAAACTGGTAAGACTCGGCTATTCTGGCCAAGTCCTAGTTAGAACCAGGTAAGACTCTGCTATTCTGGCCAAGACCCAGTTAGAACCAGGTAAGACTCGACTATTTTGGCCAACACCTAGTTAGAACCAGGTAAGACTCGGCTATTCTGGCCAAGACCCAGTTAGAACCAGGTAAGTCTCGGCTATTCTGGCCAAGACCCAGTTAGAAACTGATAAGATTCGGCTATTTTGGCCAAGACCCAGTTAGAACCAGGTAAGAGTATAAACTAGTGGTTTATGCCCTTAATTTTTTATTTTATTTTTTTAGAAATGCAACATTAAAAAAAAAAAAAAAAAAAAAAAAAAAAAAAAAAAAAAAAAAAGGTAGTTAACCTCAATTAACAAGCTAATTAAAAAAGGATGAGACCCAAATAGACAAAATACAAAACAAACAAAGAAACTATATGCGCTTAAAATTTACCTTTTTTTTTTTTTATCTTGGCTTAAAATTTACTTGGGACTATAGAAAACAATAAAGTTAAATTACTATCAAAATATATTACTTACATATAAAGAACCAGTTATAAGTCCCGTGCCTGCACGTGATTTACGCATGAGTCTAATTTATTTTAAAATTTTAGTTTAGTATATGAACATATAAAAATTTACACGTGAAAGTTGTGATATAAGTATAACTAATACTTGTCCATGATTTTTTATTATGTATTAATATCTATTATAATAATATTTGTAAAAAGATTTGTTGGTTGAAGATTTAACTTTGTTTAACTGACATAGATGTTGAGGTTGATGTTAATATTGTTGTTTAACTTTAATTATTCATATCGTTTTGTACAAAATGTGCGAGTTTAGTAGCATATAATCAGCACGAATAGGAAATATATTAGTAAACAATCCATGGGATACCTTTCGTAGTAAGGAAAGTCCTCTGATCAAGTTAAAATATGCTCCGTAAAGTTTTTTAAAAATGTTTTTTTGAATATCCATATATAAACTTTAAATAAAAATTTCACGAGTCGTTATAAGTACAATAGCGTATATTTATTTTCATATCATAGTAATCCGTGCTTATATTTGATAATCATATTCCCGTTAACAATAGTTTAGTCGTATTTAATATTCAAACTCGTGCACACATAAATTAAACTTTTCAAATAAAATACATGAGTCCTTATTTAACATATATAGTAAAAAAATAATAATAGATGAAAGTCTAAAACAAATATTAGTTTAAAAAAATATTTAACGTATCTTAAAACTAATTCGTATATTTACAAAATTTTGTAATTTTAATAGATGAAAGTGTGAAAATAATACTAATACTTATGTAATTTCGAACAAAGTTCATCTTATAAAGTATAAGTGTATAAAGTGTAAGGGGTTATTTGTTATTTTTCTAAAGTTATTAAAAAAATCTGAAAAATTGTAATTTTACACTTAACATTATATAATTTTTGTAAAATTCAACCACTAAAGTTTTATTAATTACTTTCTCTTTTTCTAAGTTTTTGTTTTCACAAATTTGACACAAATATTTTTATGCGTCTTTTTCTTAACCAAATTTTTCTACCAAATTTATTACAGTTTGACCAAAATCAATTTAATTTTAACTTTCTATAGACCAATCATGTTGCTTGATTTTGTCCACGTGGCAAAATCGAGCTCTCCTATTTGTCTATTTTTTTCGATGAGAAGGGTTTTGCAAAAACACTCCAAAATGATTTAATTCTTTTATTATATAAAAGAATTTGATCACACTCGCTAAGTCAAAAGCATAAGAAAGTATATGATTAACCACAATGAGTAACCCAGCGGTAAGAATATCAACTTTTTAAAGAGGAGGTAAAGGGTTTGAATTCAACGGGGAAAAATAATCCATTGTGACTACGAAGGTTCACCTATGCCAACTCAGAACTTAGTTAGCTCGGAATATCAAGTCGGAAACCGAGGTAACTCAGCAGCATATGAAAGAAACCTAATTAAGAAATAAAGTAATGTTTGACAACCTTGTTTACGTAAAGTTGTGAAAATAAAAATAAAAAGTATGGTAAATTTGACAATGAAAGTAAAAGTCTAATAGGTTAATACCGGATAATTAAATGCACTAATGTTAACGGCAAACATAAAAGACAAATGTAATACCCGTAACATATTGAGGGTAAATATGTAATTTCATGTATATTAACTGTGAATAAATCAATTTGATTCGTGGATAAATCACCTCCCATACAAAAAATATATGTTTTAAATGTATGGTATACAATGTTATTAAAACATGTTTGGAAAATGATACTCATGCTTAAATTTATGCGTAAAGATATGTCTAAAAGAAGATGAAAAAAATAGAGATCAAGAGTGAAAAAAATGCATATGAGGTGTCAATTGATGAATTTGTTATGTATGAAATTAGGCTTATATTTTAAGTCTTTATATCATTGCTCAACATGTTTTTGGTAAATATAAAACGAGTTTTCTAAAAATTTTGTTGTTTGTAGAGATAAATTAAAAAGTTCATCCTATTTTTAACAAATATTTGAAGATAAAAACTAATTCCATTGACAACTTACGTGCTAGGGGTTGAATTTAATAACGTCCTCTTGTACACTTCGTGGTGGCCCGGAAGAGGATGTAGTTCATGTACTATTTAAGTGCTCAAAAGCAAAGGATGTATGGGAACCTTGTAGTTTTAGAAAAAGTACATGTTAACGACATTGCTAGCTCTAGTATTCAAGTCTTCCCACCATGATCTTCCTCAAGTACTTGTAGTCTAAATATTACTAATCCAAAGTATAAGGTAATAATTGTAATCCTTACAAAATGTGATTAGGTGATTGTCTATTCAAAGTGATTATGCAAGGGATAGTGAGTGGCTAATTACCGCGTATGATTTAGTGCGATATTATAGAAGGATTAGATGTGGATCTAATATAGTAAGCCAATTAAGTCAATAAGCAAGAGAAGAATATGTTGTCCGCTAAATATAATATAATTAAGGCACACCGCACATGATAATATAGCATTTTAGGATTGTAAGAGTGTATTTAATGATTATTAAAACTTAGGATGACGATAATACTTATACTAGTCTATATAGTAGACTAGATATATAAAGTGGAAATGATAAAGCTATAATTTAGCTTCTCTCTCAAAATAAGAAAACTAATTAATGTTATGCCCTTAATTACTATTTCACAAAACCAAATCACTAAGAGTCCGTGGTATGCGGGTTCGAGAGGGTTTGGTTTGAAAGAAAGCTAAAAATATTTGTTTGGTAAATTCTCTTTTGACTCACACGCTACTATCAATCACAAATTTCATTTCATTGCAGCTTGGTAGATTTTACGTAAAAAGACCAATAGAGATTTTTTTTTTTTACTTTTAAACTACTAGCAGCCACATCATCACATGATTCTTACTTTCATTTTTATTTTTTATTAAAAGATAATGTACTTCATCTTAATTAAGTTATAAAATACAGGGAGAATTGCATATCTATCTCTCCAAATACTAAAAATTGCATACATATCTAAGATAAAGTTGTAATTGTGTATATATCCTTGCTAAACACAAAAATTGTCACATATATCTATAAGTATTTTATATACTAGACGAGTACCCGTGCATAGCAACGGGATTTTATAGCGGCAGATAAGGATGGTAATTTCTGACCCGATACGAAACCCGATCTGAAACCAACACGCAAATTAACAGGTTCGGGTCAAGTCTATAATATATTTTGTCTCGGGTTTGGGTTGACCCAACTAACCTGTTTATTAAATAGGTCAGTTTTTGGTTGGTAATAAATTAAGCGGGTCAACCAGCCAACCCATTTAAGATTTTTTAGTTAAATTAAAAACTATTTATAGTTTATTATATAGGTTAAATGGGTTAAGTAGGTCGACCCGTAAACCCGTTTAACATTTTTAACTCGTGTAATGTGACTACTTTTGTATATAAAAAGGGTTAAATAGGTCAATCCGAAACCCGTTTACCCCATTAAACCCGTGTAACATATTTAACCCGCTACCCAAGTATATATACGGGTTAACTGTGTCATGTTCGGGTTACGTGTAAACAAGTTAGGGTTGACATAACTGACCCGATAATTTAAATGGTCAGGTTCAGGTTAGAGTTTTCTGACCCACTTACCATTTATGATCAAAATTAAAATGATTGAAAAAATAAATTACCAAACAAATTCACAAGTGAGTGGGTATTTGAAGTTTATAGTCATTTGTGGTTCGGCGAGTATCAATTGTTTCGACTCTTTTAACGATAATTCAACGTGATTTTAATTTTTTGAATGTACTATTATAGTTATTTTTTCATTTTCACTTTAACAATTAAATATAAAAAGTTCTAAATATATACATCTTGCTAGCCTCGTTTACAAGTCATGGGACTTGATTTTTAAAACTTTTATCACGCTTGTGAGTTCAGGTGCTATAGGAAACACTAACAAGTCTAATTTTGTTAACTCGTGAACAAAAGCCAATGATTTACTTGAACAGATTATTCGCCAATGACATGTTGCAATGCCAGGCCAAGCTTATCCAACTTCAATGCACAGTAAAAAAGCATTGTGCATGTCATTATTACCACTATGCAAATAGAGAGGCTTGAACCAAAATCATGTTACCATGCCAAGCCAAGCTTATCTAATACTCTAGCGTAGCAACTTTTCAAATAACCAAATATATGATTTCTGCAAACAACATTAACCACCACTATGAATACCAAATATCATTTTTCAGCAAAAGAAATTCATAAATAGTCATAACAGTAAAAGAAACTTATAGATACCATTGGCACTGGAAACCTTCGATTTTGTTAGTCAACCACAAAGACAAAAACCACCAACACCCAACAAATCCATAAAACACTTCCACGATAAAAGATTTGTGTCTATGAAAACATTATTTAAAATCAATCTATAAAAAAAAAACATTGGTAATTTTTAATTACTAAAACATGTACAAACAAACCACCATACATATTAAATTTTGAAAATAACGCAGATCTCATATCATGTACCCATTTGAGATCTTACAAGAATAGACACAAAAACAAAACCTTCATACAAAAAGAATGCTATCATCTACCACTGCCACATCCAGCGTACATAATAGTATTCACAAAATAAATAAATAATAACAACAACACAAACAGTGTACATTCAGGCGACAGCGGCGGAATATTCCGACAACAACAGCGGCGATGCTAACACCGGATCTACAAAAAAGAATTCAAAAATGTTATAACAACTCAAACTTCTAGAAAAAAAAGATCTAAAAAAATGTCTAGGAATATATAGGTTTATATAAAAAACAACCTTCAGTGGTGTCGGGTCTGGATGGTGGGTTTCCAAAGGTGTTGGTTGTTTCGTTGATGGTAGTTGTTAGTGGATAACCGAAACCAGTAACAACTACCAAAATCCCAGCCCCGACTACCTGAAACTACCTAAACCATCGAAAGATGGTGGCAATTTCGGCAGATGGTGGCGGAGACAAGGTTATCATAGCGACGGCTGCTGTTTTTTAGTTAGAGATATGGGGTGTATTTTAGGTTAGAGAACAAAAGTGAAGAGAGAATAAACAAAAGAAAATATGTGGGGTGTGCCGTGTGTGTGTTACTGCATTTGAAAGTTTTGTCTAGCAATGTTTTAGAAATCATTTCCTAACATAGAATATGTCAACTTTCATATCATTTCTATAGTTTGCAAGGGTATTATGGGCATTGACCAAAAATTTAGTTTTTCACTTTTCACTTTGACCATTTTCTCTTTATAAATATTTAAAACTAAAAAAACACATGATAATTGTAATTTAAATATAAATTGGCTATTATACCCTTGTGCTTATAACAAATCTATACATCAATCGTATAACCATCTCAACACAAATTTTAGAAAAATCAAGTAAATCAAAATTTTTGTTAACGTACTAACTTCTCTATATAATGTTTTCATTTATTGTTATTGTTATTGTTTGTGCATGATCGAATTTTTCCATCATTGAATTATAATTGTTTATAACCAACTGAAAAAACCCACTCAACCAACGATTATTTACTGCCATTAAATCTTTATTACAGTTTAATTAATGCTTGAATGAATTAGAACATAAACTCTATAAGAGTCCACGTCGTTTGATGTCTATCAAACATTAACGCTTGAATGAATTAAAAATCATTTTTTAATGTTGTATGGTTGAATGAATTAATCCTTGAAACCGATGATCTCTAACATTGACTTATCGTTTTATGTAATAAAACAAAACCCGACTTTCGTATTTCAAAAAAATAAAATAAAATAAAACATTATTTCCTTATTAGTTAATATTTTAATTATTATTTTTTAATTTATAAATTTATAAATTTGTTTTTTTGATATACTAAATACAAAAAATATAGATAAAATGCAATTAACAATAAGATTAAACTTTTTAAATGATTATTTTTAATAATAAAAAACTATAATTAAAAATCATAAATCAAACAAATCAAAAATTAGATTATTTGTTTTTTAATAAATAAAAGTACATCATTAAAAAAAAAAAAAAAAAAAAAAAAAAAAAACGTGTGTGCGCAATCATTATAACTAGTAGTGGAATACAATATTTAGTGCTGGGAATAGATTAAAACATATATCTTCATATGAAATGTTTATGTGACTCGCAGAAGCAAGTATACAATCTATAATAAAAGTTTATGGGATACAATATTTTGTATGTCATTTTTGGTGTTTAGTGAAGTTGCTGATCTTCTTTAGAAGGTATATTTGTAATTATTATAATGATAAGAATAAGGGTATAATGGTTATTTTGTATTTAAATTATAATTATCATGCATTATTTGGTTGTAAATATATATAAAATAACTATTTGGATATAGATGACAACTTGTGTGTTTGGGGAAAACATATACGCAATTATAAGTTTAGGTTGGATATATATGCAATTATTAATGTTTAAAAGGATATATATCTATTGCCCATAAAATATATATATTTTTAAAATAATAATTAATTTTCTCTTTCCTTTTTTTCTTTCAAACAAATCTCAAATTTAAATCCAAATCTAATTCCACTTATAAACCAAATGGATCCTAATTTCCTCTACAACTTAGCAACACTAATCTTTTATCTAATAAAACAAAACCTTTATTGAGAAATTTTTCATTTCAAAAAAATCAATTCATTCCTTATTTATTAATAATTTTATTTAAAAAAAAGATTATTTTTTTATTAGGTAATATTTTATATTTATCCATAACATAAGTAAAAAATAAATACAAAAAATATAAATAAGATACAATTAACAATAGAATTAAAATTTATAAATAATTATCTTTAGTAATAAAAAACTATAATTAAACATCATAAATCAAACAAAACAAAGATTAAATTATTTATTTTTTAATATAAAAAAAAACGCGCGTGTGCAGGTATTATAACTAGTAAAATATGAAGGCATAACAACAACATGACAAGTGTTTAAACCATGGTTCTAAAAGGCTCGCAAAGGCGTGAGGCTTGATCATGCCGTCATGCCACGTCTTTTTGTAAACTCGATATATATGAAATATGATATAAATATATAAATATTTTCATATTTCGTGTCATTTTGTGTCACGCCTTATAAACGCAAAAGCTTCACCTTAGCAGCAAAAGCGTGAGTCTTGGTCATGCCACGACGCGCCTCGCGCTTTTTATAACCTTGGTTTAAACTTTAAACCCATGCAAACTTTTTAAATGCATAACTATTTCACTAAAATAAACTACCAATTAATCTCCTCGCAACTATTTGAATGCATATGAATTTAATCAAAACATTTTAGCAACTTTAAAAATTTGGTGTTATGAAATCTTGTCTCGCGAGTTGTATCTAAATTGTCTATTAAGTTAGGCCAAATTAATAAAGTTTATAATCAATGAAGATATATCATATTTTTGAAAAATCAAAAATAGAGCTATATTATTGATCAATAGCTATACTATACACCTTAGCCAGTTGGCCATGTGTTGATGCATGTCCAATAACGCCTAAAAAATGAATCATTTTGATTTAATAATCGATGTTTTACTTTGGTATTCGACAGTTTGCATTTGTAGTCAAATCACATTATTACAAATCTGGAAAGTACGTTAACAAATCATGTAGATTCGAGACAATTCATGAATTAAATACTATGATATATGATGTTGGAAACAGAAAAGTTATAAAAGGAAACAAGTGATGGTGACATTACTATAGCTTAAATGCAGTGTATAAATGGTTATCAATGGGTTTGTGGTCCATTGGGCATGTCTTATTCAGTTAAGCATGCCTAGTGGAGAGTAGTACCGGTTTGGGTGACCAAACCGGGAAGTCCTCCCTAGTGGACCATTGCCCTGTCGGTACGATTTCAAAGTCCTTCAATGAAGGTTTCAACCCACAAGGGTTCGAATCTGGAGAAGGCAGGGTTTACTTCAATTTAAGTATCGTGCTTTCGGGCGGCTTAAGTTGAAGGTTTTCCCCCAATCGGGTTTCAAATTGGACTTGGATTTCCCCAATGAAAGTCAATTTTCAAAAAAAATAAAAATAAATAAACTCATAATAACCAGTGTTTGAGAATTATCTGTGGTTTGGTTTATATGATCTGAAATAATGTATAAAAGATCGGATAAGTAAGTAAACTGGTTCTAGCTTCAAACTTATTCTTGAAGTCTACTTAATAACTTCGAAACACATACGTAAATGGCCTCTAAATTTTCCTTTTACGTAAATGATTTATCTTCCTACAAATCTTCCTATTTATCTTTCTGATTAAAAATGTCTTGTTTTCATTGGATGAATTAAATGACTCTCAATTTCACCATCCAATAATTTCATCATATTTTTAATTAGGAAAATAATTAGAAAGATTTATAGGACGATAAATCATTTTTCCTATTGTTTATGAGGTTACCAATGCACATATTTACCCTGGGCCCTTGTTGACTGGACCCTCTCCTATTTTTTAAACTAACTCTCCCTATTTGGGGAGGGTGTACCTTTAAGGTATCTTGTAGTGTAATAGTTTTTTTTTTGTTTTTTTTTTTTTTTTTTTTTTAAGTTTGTAATGTTTAGGTATTGTATTCTAATATTATTTGTTGTGTATATTGCCTATATTACGTTATAAAAAAATATGACGTTAACTCATTTGCATTTATAAACTAATGTTTGTAATGTTTTTGTGTTGTGTATACTTAATTAATAATTGCCTAAATTACGTTATAAAAAATATGACGTTATAAAAAAAGATGACGTTTATAAACTACTACAAGATCAGTGTTTACACCTAAACTTAAATTATTTAAAAACAACAACTATTATTATAAAATTAAACGTCAATGTTAACATATTATTTAAAAACAACAATATCTACGACATATGGAGATTATTCATTTCGGTTAAAAGATCATGGAGCCGGGCACTTGACTGACAAGCGTGATTCTCAGGATTTCTTGCCATTTCTAACTCCATTTCCAGCACCTTTATTCTTTGCTTCAACAACTTGTTCTCATTTTTTGTAGCAACGCAGTTTGAGCAATGCGTTGAAGAAGAGGCTTGACTAAAGTGCTCTACTTCAAATTCATCTTTTCACGCGAAGTATCGACACCCATAGTCTTTTGTACCTGGTTGTTACATGTTAAGAAAATAATAAGAAATGTATTTTTAACAAACAAATTATTTACATAACTAAGCAAACGTATGATTATTTACCACTGAAAGAGGACATGCATAAAACAGTCGCCCACGACTACCATCTTGCCAGGATTTCCATTCTACAAAAAATCCTCTATTACATCGGCTGCAGAAATGATTTCTTTAGCTCATCTGACCAAAGAATTTGCATAATCAATCAATAATGTTATTTACTAATATAAATAAATATTTAATCAATTACTATATAATACAAACAGTTATTTACAACATAAATCAATAATCATTTACAATGTTTTGTCTGTAAAATTATTCACAACATAAATCAATAATTATTTACAACATAAATCAATAATTATTTACAACATAAATCAATAATTATTTACAATGTTTTGTCTGTATAATATTTACGTCAATAGTCGATGTTGATATAAAGTTATCCATTGTTCTGCAATTGGCTCTCGGAAAACCCTCCATTGTGGGTGGTTACGCGGAAGTGGAAAAGTTGGGTCTAGCGTCGGTATAATGTAATGAGCACATGAGTTCTCCCCCACACGGGCAATCACAAGGGGGTCGATTCCTTGTGTGTTGTTTGGCCCGGAAAAAAGCGGAAAACATGTGTTCCAACCACGCACGGATAGAAATACAATCGGTCGATTTAGCATTGAAGCGATAACTAGACCCGTCATTGGCATCACCATCTAGTAACCGTCAGGTGCACCTCCGTTGAACCAGTGTATTGTATTCCAAAGAAAGCTAAAGTCTTGTTCCCCCCACATATCTATGTAAGTATTCCTATGGTAATCTAACTCTTGCAACAACCTATATCTGGCTTCGGCCCACCTATGTTCGTTTTGAAAAATAAAGTGAGCAACGCACCGAAACCCGCAATTCCCATCACCCGCAACATTACGTATACTTATTACGTATGGACGGTAAATCAGTGGAATTGCCCGAATAAAACCATTGCTCACAGTATCTCCAACATATAATCTGTGGCGTGGACTATCACCCGTGTACGAACTATGTCTTGGAGGCTCTTTCGGCAAGTTCGGGACTTTCGTAGATCTTGTATTTGTACTTCTTCGGTGATCTACGATTGGTACTTCATTTAAGTCCGGAACTTTTGTAGCCTTGGACTTTTTGTCCTTTGCGCTCGGACGTCCACGAGTATTTTCCTGAACAACAGGTTGACGTGTGTCCACAGATTCAGGTTGGTATATCCCTCTTAACTTGTGCAACATATTCTTCTTGACAAACGACGTCGCTTTGCCAAAAACACTCTTGAATTGTCGAACGTCATTTTCAAACTCTCTTGTATCATTATCATCATCATCATCATCAAGCACAAGGTTACCGACAACGGGCCACGGTACAGACAGGGTTCTCCAAAATATATCAATGCTTTCCAATGGAATGGGCACACCTGCATTTATCAAAAGTGACTTATGTAAAACCATTTCTTGAAAGCATTCCGTGAAAGCATTCATTAATATTGACTTTAATATACTTACCATGAATTCGATACCCTATCATTTGACAAAAGCACGACAATCCATAAATTGATCGCAACTGATGGTTACAATCTTCTGCGGCGAACTTCGTTTGAAGGAGTTCTTTGTGCATGAGTATAAAAGCATGTTTGGAAATGTTATACCACAACTCTGAAAATATTGGTATATCACATTTATTCATTTTCTCATTTTTGCTCCTGTTAAAAGTCTCTTGTATCGCGCTCTTTTGAGAAATAAGAATCTTATCAATCGAAATCAACAACGTGTTTAAGTTGGATTGTGATGTGCCCAAATATAATTTCAACAATGCATGATGAGCCTCAACTCTACACGTTGTTGACTGGCCGTAGCTTCGATATTCATCAGTAACACACGAGACAAACATGTGCCCGTAATCTCGGAGCCAGTTATCCAGATACCGAGCAATATCTGAAAAAACGATGAATTAATACAAGGTCAATCGGGTGCATATTTGTTAAATAATGAAAACACTAAATTAATAATTAAGTACCCCGGTTTGTTGACCAATTTTTGTTGTAGTCGTCGATAATGTTGCTCGAATAAGGCGCGTGTTGACCAATACTATCTCTTGTCTAAAGAAAGTAGGAACCGTACATCTTTTCTTGAACGTACAAAAACAATTATAGATCAGCGTGTTTTACGAAAATGTTTATACTTTAGGTTGTTTAAACGTCTTATAGTTTAAGAGAATATTTTTAAAATTGTTAAAAATATTTATACTTTAGAGTGTTTTATGAAAATATTTTATAGTTTGAGGGGGCATTTTTAAAAATTTTATGAGTAGTAAGTTACTCCGTACTATTTATAAGTATTCCATAATTGTACAGTAGATAAATTAAATGAATAGTTGACATTACTTCTTGCCTTCTTGGTCTTGGTATTTAATTTTTACATCGTAATCAATTAATCATAATAGATTGACTAGATTCCCCAATGAATTCAATGGCATACGACCATACGTCCATTTGTTTTTCACTTTTCTAGAAAGTAAGTTTGAAAATATACATGTACATAATAGTGAGAGAACGGCTGCATAGCGCAGTTGGTTCTCATCAAGTCCTTAAGTGATGGGCTCAAGCCTCCCAGTGGCGGGGGTTCGAGTCTTGATAAGGCGGGGTTTACTCCAAGTTTAAGTGTCGTGCCTACGGGCGGCTTAGGTTGGAGGTTTTCCTCCCATCGGGTGAACAAGGCGATTTGGGGGCCAAGTGCTAGCCGGGCCCGGTTAAGACAACGTCTAGCCCCCCCACTAGGTGATCAAGCCGTTCAAAAAAAAAAAACATAATAGTGAAAAACAAATCTCCAAAGGAAGTCTTCAAATAATTATCGAACAAACATAAAGGGATAGAGTGGCAATAATGGTTGTGGGACCCCATAAATACTCGGACTCAACAAATATAACTTCAGTTTCAGTGACAGTATTGTATGCATCTGATATTGTTCGATATAAGTGTCCAGTAGAGAAGGAAAGAGCACAGTGGTGGTGTCAGTTACTCAGTTGGCTGTGTCCAGTCACATATCTGTGTTTTGGTCTTCTATTGTTTTCTCATGCTAGTATTGGCGCTGAATGTTTTTGAGAATGTTGCCAGTGAGAGTTTAATGTAGAACTGCAAGTGGATAATTAGCAATAGTCAAGAATAGTGTTAGTGCAATATGTGTCAGTTAGTGAGTCAAGTGACTGTTGGTACTATGTTTTGTTGTTAGTCTCATCAAGTTTAGTTTTAGAGCAGGTTGTAGTTTTGGTTGAGTCCTTTGATGGTCTTTTATGTATTAGTTTCTTTGTTTTCTTGGGTCCCTTTCCTCATTTAATTTGCTTGTTTAAGTGGGGAGGGATGCCTTCTATTTTGTAAGTTGGAGCTTTGTGGGTTCTATGATAGTTTTGCCTTTCTAAAAAAAAAAAGTCTTCAAATAATTAATAGTATATCATTTAAACATGGACCCACATGAAATATGATATTAACCACTAACCATGCATAATATTGAAACAAAATGGATGAGGTATTTTAATTTCTTTCATGAAAATATAGAAAAACTGTTTAGTCATATTTGTGTAATAGGGGTCCATTAAGGTTGTCAATATGCATGTAATTGGTGATCGACTTAATTTTTTTAATGGCCCGAAAGGTAAGCACCGTAGTATTAGGTTTGCCATTAAGAGAAGTCACCTGTCACAACATCATATCATCATATATTAATTTGAAATGTACCACTCTAATTTGATGTGAATAGATTCAACGTGAGTTTGGTCACATGTAGGACACCAAAAAAGGTAACAAAGCCTTGTGTCAAAGCAATTTGTAGGGAGATAGTAGGGCTTCTTACCGTGAACGAACACTAACTTGAGCAAGTCGCATTGAGTGAGTCTGAGCATTGCGTTATTAGTTACAAGCGATTTCGCAGAATGTAGCGACAATCTTGTCATTTTAGCAAAATCGGAAGTTAATATTGTGTTTGTTTTGTACACATCTTAAGTATAGTTGGTTGTTAGAGTCGTATTATGTCATAGCATGAGTTCGAAACATAATTTCCCTTACTTTTCGATTTTGTGCCTTTTTAATTCCCTTTTTCGAGTCATTTCTCACACTATTGTCTAAACCTTTCCCATTAGTCATATAGATTAATTAAAAGTTGTTAGCTAATTATAAAACTATAAGACTATAAGACTATTGTCTAAACCTTTTCCGATTAGTCATATAGATTAATTAAAAGTTGTTAGCTAATTATAAAACTATAAGACGAAAAGTAGTCTAGGTTTTATTTTGAATTTGATAACATCATTACCCAATAAAACAACCATTATCTAAACCTTGATGAACCGAAAAAAAATACTGTTAGGTATTCATATAATTTAACGCCCCACCCTATATAAAGTACATAAAATACCTTTGGACAAATAAATAAAAAGTTAGAAACCATGATAATCCACAAGTAACAATCAATCATGTATTAAAAGAGACATGATATACAAGTGAGTTAACCATGTCTATCCGAAGAACAATTTATTTTTTGATAAATTTGTAACGTATTCATTTGTATGGGTCAATAATAGATATGACAAAAGATTTATATTTGTCATATATCCAATAAATCAATCTTAGTCATTCATTTATCATCAAAATTAATAAAAAACTATTTTTCACATTTTTTTAAAAACAAACATATCTTACAATGGAAAATCTTTCAGCTACGAATAATACACAATCGCGACAAGAATTAAATTATCTTTTTATAGATATGCACTTCTATATACTTTCGAGGAATTTTTTTATTTTTATTTTTTTTTTTAGTTTCCGCCTAAAAAATCACATATGATTTATAAAAATCACATGTGATTCATTTTAAAAATCACATGTGATTCATTTTAAAAATCACATGTGATTTTTCCGAATCACATGTGATATTTTTAGGCGGAAATTTTGGAAAAAAGAAAAAAAAAAAAAAAAAAACCGAAATTATATAAAATTGCATATCTATAGAGATAATTTAATTCTCGTTGCCATGGCATGATTTTTTTTCGCGTAACGATTAACTTGCAAGATATTTAATTTTTAAAAAAGGGTGAAACTTTTTACTTTTATTTTATTATTACTTTTTTTTGTGCTAAAAATAAAATGTATATAATTGATTTATTGGATCTATGACAAATATGGGATCTACATTCATCTCAACTCGATATGACAAAACTTAAGTTGGGTTTATTGGCTTCAAAACCCATCTCTTCTTATTTCCGGTATGTATTTTCTTTTTGTGTTTTATTTTTTAGCTTCTTGTTAGTTTCAATAAAATCACCCTCGTAAAAAGAAAAAAAATGTATATATATATATATATATATATATATATATATATATATATATATATATATATATATATATATATATATATATATGCGCGCGCGCACCAATTGATATTGAGGCTGCACAAGCAGAACAACTATAAGATGTAAAGTCTATAATTTATTTGGAATATATAACATTAAAATTTATGCACAATTCTCTACAAATAGTCAAATACTTTAGTATACCCAGAATGTGTCTTAGACTTAGTATAATAATAATAATAATAATAATAATAATAATAATAATAATAATAATAATAATAATAATAATAATAATAATAATAATAATAATAATAATAATAATAATAAATTTAATAAATAAATAAAAGGAAAAAGAAAAAAGAAGTGGATAAAACCTTGACAAGTACTCGTATCATTTATTGCATTAATTGATTAGAAATTATAAAATACTTCGTAACATTGTTTTGTTAATTAGTTACTAGTTATAATACCCGGTCACACGCGTGTTTTTTAAAAAAAATTTGTTTTTTAAAAAAATTTAATGATATATTTTTATTTGTTAAAAAACAAATAATTTATTCTTTTTTTTTTTTATTTATGATTTTTAATTATATTTGTTTATTATTAAACATTTAAAAAATTTAATCATGTTGTTAATTGCATCTAATATATATATATATATATATATATATATATATATATATATATATATATATATATATATATATATATATATATATATATCTTCTAATTATTTAGTATTGCATCTTATATATATTTTTTGTATTTATCTTTTACTTGTGTAGTATATCAACAAAATAAATTTTTAAAATTTTAAATTAAAAAATAATAATTAAAAAATTACCTAATAAGAAAATATTCTTTTTTCTGAAATACGAAAGTTCTCACTATAGGTTTTGTTTTATTATATAAAAGATTATAGGGTAAATCACGTAAAAAGAGACATAAAGTATGTTCAGCTAAAATTTAAGTTACATTTTATTTTTTCTTTAGCTTTAACGTACGTGCTGAATTTTTTTATCTTGCAATTATGTACAATTTATACGTTATCAGGTCACTTAGACTACTCATATCAAGACCAAACTATTTGGTCGGTTGTCCCGTCCCCTTACTTCACACAAACCAAACGTGTCCCCCCACCTCCCTAATTTTGAAAGGTTTGGTCTGTCGGTCGTCCGAACAAATTGCAAGGTCCTTTTTTTTTTTTTTTTTTTTCTTTCTTTTTTTACTGCAATCGCTTTACTACGAGCATTTGATCTATCTGAGTTAGTGTTGATGTGGCGAGGTGATCAAGTTTGTGGTCACCATTACTAGTAGTCTTAGCAAATCAACCTCTTTCCCTGCTACTTGTTTTATGATGATATGATTTTCCAAATGTCGCATCCCTTATTTCCAAGTAAAGTTAATATACAAAGAAGTTACTAAAGTTTGATATGATTTTATGATGATATGATTTTTCAAATTTTATAATTTCAGTGTTAATCGAGCAACTTGAACACATATTTTTTGATAATTTAAGTAACATAAATGTCATGTTGTTACAAGTTCAGTGATGTCTACGTATATTTTTATAGATTCAGTAACCTCAAAATGTAATGTTTATAAATTCAGTAACTTAGGCAAACTTTTTTTCTAACTTTTATAACTTATTTGTATATTAATCCTTTCTGAATATACCCTCTTACTTTTTAGTGAAACTCATTTTGTTGCGTCAAGCTCACTTACTTTTTTAAACGAAACCCCCTTAGTCATGTTGGTGGAAAAAGAAAGATGGTGGTGGTGGTGGTGACAGCGGCGGCGGCGGGCGCAGCTAAAAAAATTGGAAGCCATAGTGGTTATTGCTTATTTGTCGAAGTAAATGAAGGAGGTGACGACATGTAGCTTTTAGTACAGGAAGATAAATGTTTCCGATAATTGCAAAACAAAGAAAAGCTTATAAGGTCGCTTAGACACTAATCAACCACCAACTTTTTCGTTTTATGTAAATTAGTCGAATAAATTGGTCAGCCGTAGTTAACGACGACCAACAGTAAAACTCTTCGTAAATTTGTTTTAAATCACTTATAGTCGTTGTTTATATCTATTATAAGTTGTTTTTTTAAAAGAAAATCTTGCCGGAAATACCCAGTATTTGCCGAAAATGTCAATCCAATTAATCACCGATTAATCCCGTCTACACTCATTACAAGCTAAAAGGAGTCGACTGACCGACTACCGATTTGCGATTTTACAACCTTTGGTTAAAACTAAAATTGATCATAAGTCGTATTATGCAATTTACAGTAAAACGTATGTAAAACAATTTGGAGCAAATATATTGGCGAAACTTTAATAACACACAAAATCAATTGTATTATCTTTCGAAAAATGTCTTTACTTATTTGTCATCCACCACTAAATTATGCATAACGGTGTTGTACTGTGTGCATTACTGGTGTGATTTAGTGGTGTATAGCAAAAAAAATGGTGCACAAATCATCACCAATGCCTAAAAATAAAACTAGAGCCCATGACTATATAGAATAGTTCCGGCAACGATTCAAAATTCAAACGGGCGTGGGTTAAACGGGCAAATTTAAAATTCAAGTCAAACGAGCACGGGGTCTAATGGGCACAGGCTAAATGGACTTGGGTTAAAATGGGCTTGGGTCGAAACGGATTATTTTAAAACTTTAAAATACATACATAAAATTTGTTAGGAGTAACTATGAGTATTCCAAAAGCTTTTTGTTTTTTGTTTTTGTTTTTAACAAATCATTCTAAAAGTGTGGTGTAATGATTTTTGCATAAAGGGGACAAGTGTTCGTAAATCAATAGAAAAAGGGTTGTAAAGTAAACAGGGTAGAGTTGTATTTATTAAAAAGGTATTCAAAATAAATAGGGGACTAGTGTCTCATTTATGAAAGAGGACATAATTTTTCTTTGTTCTATCATTAGTTCATCAAGAAGTGTAGAAGTGGATCCATCTTGAATCTGCCCAATGTGATTTAGCATCGCCTGTTTAAACCTATAATTATATCTGTGTAATGGGACAGAACCAAGAGTTTTCGCGGGTGTCCGGGACCTTTATGAAAATTTTCGATTTAGTGTTAGTTTTGAAAAAACATCAATTTTCTTAAATGCATCTTAAAAGCATCCAGTCTATCGAAACATGTTTCTATATTACGGTTCCAAACAATTTGTACACCCAGTCATACTTGGTTCTGATTATGTCCCTGATTGTAGCTTTACCAATTATCGCCCATTTAAATATTGTCATGAACTAACACCCAGACAGCCCATTTTCATGTGAATGGTCGGGGATTGCCAGCACTAGCTATATCATAAACTTTTGGTTACAATGGTACGTTATCGACTTTTGACAATTTAATCTGAGGGGTTTGTGTCTTCAACATCACATAAACTTAAATTAACCGTCCTTACGTGGCTCATTGGTTTCATGGTTGTGATGGAAAGGTCATGAGTTCGAGGCTAGTTTTGTGTATGTCTGATGGCGTATAATACGGATAGCCGACCTATTGGGTCTGGACTATATTATAGACAATTAGGCCCCAACCCAACAAACAGAAACACTGGACATCGCCACAGCCCAAACAGCGAGCAAGGGGCCGTCCGAACTTCTAACGACGCACACGGATCATCCAAACAACACTTCCGAAGTAAGCTTGCGGATCAGTTCACGGTCACGGAAGACGATCTACATCCGCAGTCAAAATTAAGCTACGGATCCTTGCCTCATAGTCCCACTCTGGCCACTACGATAATATGCGAAATACTAGGAAACCCTAGTATTTCGCTCACCTATAAAAGGCAACCTTAAAACACATTTATGAGGTATGATTTTCTCCCGCATCTCAATACACATACATTCCTCTGACAACATGAATACTAACTCTCATACCGGAGCTTAATCGTGAGGTCCGTCCTCATGGTAAGGCTAACGGTTTACTTTCATTTGTGAAATGGATTAATTTATGATTAGTGCAGAATTCACTTACGAACCGTTCATTAAAGACGGCCCAACACAAAACCAAGCCCAATCTCCACATATAACACTTTTTGCACTAACAATGCCAAAGCTTCGTCCCAAAAAAACTTATACCAAGGACGTACAATCCTATCTTTCAAGGTAATTAACCATGGTTTCACATATATATGTTTCATTCATGAAAGAGTATATACGTAACAACTATAAAGAATTCAGTTAAGAGAGAGATTTTGGAGAAATGTGGAACCTCATTATGAAAGATTGTATTGTACATGAATGATCATAGAACAGTAGCTACTCGATCTACTGCTGTTACGTACATCATTACTGTTACATCAAAGACTAGCTAACTAACATTTTTATACCACACATGATTACATCACTCCACAGACTCTTAACAGTTACACATTGAGTCCATTGAGTTGTTGCTTTGAAGGTCTTGGCTTGCTTGTACGTGCTGTCTCATAATGCTGTTGGCCATTGATCCTTTAACTGTGACTGCACCTTTAAACTATTAATTATGACCTCTTAACATACTACAACAAATATTTTCCATGACGACCCTAAGTTTGGGCACATTGTAACTTAACCCAACCATATATCGTAACAAACTAGCTAACATCTCACATGCATGCATACGATTTTGCAGTACAATAGTACTTTGTCTTGTACTAGTATTAATTACATAAACATTACTAGTAAAAACAATTGTAGTTACATTACAAAATCAAATTAAAAAGTGCCTCCACCATTCTCCGTAAATTGAATAACACCTTGTATATATTACAGGCATATGTTGCATTAGCTAGCCATAGTACTTTGTAGTC
Organism: Artemisia argyi; assembly: GCA_030686995.1. Taxonomy (NCBI): domain Eukaryota; kingdom Viridiplantae; phylum Streptophyta; class Magnoliopsida; order Asterales; family Asteraceae; genus Artemisia; species Artemisia argyi. Next base: position 168,160,879 of record CM060693.1, on the reverse strand, counting down.
CTTTGACATTTACATGACGATCTTCATGGATAGTTCATTACTTCATTTTGCACTTATATAAATTTAATTTTATCCGTATATACATGAGTGTAGTTAGCTAGGACTTAGGAGCATATGAGTACAACTATTTTAAGTTAGAACGACTTTGCAACTGCTGAAAAATTATCCTTCAAACCCAATCCGGAGTCGTTTAGTGGTAAAAAATTATGACTATCATCACTATTCACTAAAATGTGAAAAAGTATTGAGTTTAATTAATTTCTGCTACATTCAAATCTGTGTAAATTGGCGGGAACACTCTGACCCCGAGTGTTTTTTGACACCGGCCATTGTCCACACTGGCGGAACTATGTAGGGGCAGGGGAGGGTCCTGGCCCCCTCAAAATTTGCGGCACTTAGTGTAAATATTATAGGTTTTAAGGGTAATTTAGTTGATGTTACAAACAAATCTCCGAGTCGGCCCCCTCAAAATAAATTCGGCCCTCCCTGGAAAAATATTCAAGTTCCGCCAGTGATTGTCCACCCCACAAGGAATAGCTCAGGGCAACTCTCCTGGTCTAGTGGGGCACCAACTGGAGTGAACCGAGACTTTTGGACTCTTGAGCTCTTATCCACAAAGTCTCTCCAGTGAGCCCATAGGTTTTACGGAGGTGGGTACATATCTGGGAGCAAAGTGCCAAAGATAAGATTTGAACTCAAGTCTATTGACTAAAGAATGAAAGCCCCACCCACATCAAACTTCTCAAAAAGGGAAGGGCTTTACCTAGTTTGTGTCGGAGTGACAGTAAGCTCGGACCCCATGAGTTAGTCGATCACTAATTGGAAATCATGGTTACAAAAAGAAATAGCCTCTAAACCGATTTTTCTACTCTTAGGGTGTGTTTGTTTTTTGTTTTTTTTTTAAAGTCTTACTAGCCCTCTTACTCTTACCAATAAGAGGTGACTAGACGTTAGTTTTGCTTGTTTATTTTTTTCTTTTGAGTCATACCTAGTTAAAAATATAACATCTTACTCAGTAAGAGGTGGAGACTTGTCTTACTGCCTCTTACTTGATAAAAGATTGAAGACTCGTGTTAATATAATATATTTGATGGTTTATTAACTATATTATATTTATGATAAAAAATCTTGTTTAATATTTACATAAGTTACTTAAATAAATTGCAGAAACGAGCACTTAAAATCATTCGGACAATTATACAAAAACAAACAACATTATTTCGTTCAGATTTAGAATTTCTAGCCACCTCTTACTTGTAAGATATGATAGTCAAATTCAGACCTAAAACATCTTAATGAAACAAACACACCCTTAGTCTTATTTGCTACGTAGTATTATTTTTTTCACCCTTTTGTTTTTTGTTTCTAAATATTCACTGTAAACACTTCAGAGTGAATACTAGTGTACATTGAAATTTTCATTATTGATTCTACTGAGATTATTTAAAACCAAAATAAAACACACAGATTTTCACAGCTAAAATTATCTGTAAACAAAAAAGTTTCGGGAAAATATTAAAAGTTGGCAATAAATTAAATGAGATGTTTAAAGTTTTTTAAGAAAACAATTTCAACTGTTTTTTAAGGTCACGAAATCATGCTTACTACTTTTTCTTTAAAAGTATGATTCTCTCTCAAACTCAACCTAGTACTATACGAACCAAATACTACTACTGCAGTATTTTCATACTAACTTACGTAAATCTTCTTTCATAAATCTTTATTATGACATTGAAACCCACCCCCTTATAAAAGGGTAAACAAGGTCAAGTCTCTCTCCACAAGACAATAACACCAAATCTCAGAATGGGAACACTTTACCAATCCCCTATCAAGTCTTCTTCTAGTCCCAACATTATCCAAGACCTCAAAGTTATCATTCATGACACATTCACTATCCTCCCACCCGAAAAAACAGAACCCCGGTCGATGTTCTTATCAAACATCGACCAGGTTCTGAATTTCAACGTTGAAACGGTCCATTTCTTCGTTGCAAACCCTGATTTTCCGCCACAGCTAGTGGCGGAAAAGCTTAAAATGGCTTTAAGTAAGGCATTGGTGCCTTATGATTTCTTGGCAGGGAGGTTGAGGTTGAACCCTGATTCGAAAAGGTTTGAGTTTGATTGTAATGGGGCTGGAGCTCGGTTCGTGGTGGCTTCGAGTGAGTTTGAGTTGAGTGAGATTGGTGACTTGGTGTATCCTAACCCTGGGTTCAGACAATTGGTTCAAAAAAGTTATGATAATGTGGCTATGCATGATAAACCACTATGCATCATACAGGTATGTTTACATGCTTCCATTTTTTAAAACCAATATTTTAATATAATTAAACTGTGACATAATTTTAATTCAACATTTGTTACTATAAGCTTTAAACATTTAGCAAGAGTGTTGTTGAGTCTACCAACTACTCCGTACTTAATAGTTACAGTACTATAGTTGTTTAAAGCTTTAAACCTTGTTTAAAAGGTTTAATTAGGTTGTACTATAAAATTATAAATCCAACTTTTGGCTGACTAATTCACGGGATTCAAATTCATCGCCACAAAGACTTAAACCGGGTAAAGCCCTCCCTTTACAGCAGGTTGGCGTGGCCTTGTTAACAAAATTATGGTCATTCATACCATGATAAAACTAAATTCTAGCAATTTTGACTATATTGATTATAAAATTTAAGATAAGAATTTGAAAAGGCAGTTGATGATACGTGTAGGTAGAATGAAGGAATACCTTTATAGATTAGTGATAGAAAACTACATAAAATTATACTTTATGAATTATGATGATACATATTTATGGATAGTGGGCAAATTGGCATGATAGTGATGCATCTTTAGTCTTAGTGACATCTAAACAAAACTCATAGTATATAACTACATACACTAATTAGGAAATAAAGATTCTTCAAAACACAGTTATGAATGATAGAGATTATATGGTGATACCAATATACACCAAACTTAATATATAGACAAACTTGGCCAAGACTAAAATGGAAAGTATTACTCCGTAGTTAGAGAAAATTAAATCATCAAAGCAGAAACTATTTGCATGTTTACTTAGTGGCTTCTTAATTACTAATTAACTTGTTAAAATCTGTTTATTTAAACTCCAGTAAGAGTTTTGGAATTAAAAAAACAGGAGTTGCAATAATTAATGACACTACTAAGTACTAACTAGTAACTACTATGATGTTAGCAATGGTGATCAAACAAAGCCTTTCTTTTTTCTTAGTCAATTTTTATTAGATAACACTTCTTTTCTTTGTTCTTTTCTCTATCCAAAAAGCTTTTGTTAAAGGCTTTTGCATTGCACAAGTTTACAAGGGAAAGCTTTTGATATTAGAAAATTAATGAAAAAGATGAGATGGAGATGGTAATTAAAAGCTATTGCAAGTTTGAGAATTGCTAGTTAAAGTGATCAAAGACTTATAGATTAGTGATAGACGTGATGTGTGGAGTAGGCCAGTTAAAACAATAATGCTTTTATAGAAGATGGACCATGCATCAATGCATGTGTACTTCGCTACTTTGGTAAAAGCTACTTGTTGATCTCATAAAAGATGTCACCTTCTCATTAAAATCTCTTAAAATTATTGATAGTTTTGCTCACAACTATTTGTGTTTTCATACTATATATCACTACATGTTTAGTAGCATAAAATAGGACTTTTTCCCTTTGTCGTTTTTCTATTGTCGACACATTATGATAAGTCACTAAGAAATAAACTTAGCTCAACATGTTTGAGGTATCCTATCAAAGTATTTTGATCAAAGTATGTATTTGTTTGGCATATGTAAATCTAACAATATGTAGTAGTGTAGTACTATATTCTTATTGTAAATTTACTTAAAACTATACCTAAAATAATAAGTGTATACGATGTTTAGCTTTTCATGGATAGACCACATAATAACTTTAATAATTATTTTAGAATGCATTATTGTTTGCATTAAAAAAGTTGGGGTTTAATGGTAGTCACAATAAGAAAGGTACGTAACCGCTGTATTAGGTGGTTTGTCATAAATAAAGACTTGACCATGCATGCATAAATGGCCAACTGCCTAATTTATTAGCATTTGCCTCTTATTTTTAAGTACCATCACATGCCAGAGTTATCGTCAAGACAAATGCCAAATGTCGACAAGACAAATAATGTACATGATAATGGATCAAATGGGTTTGAATTAAACACATAGGACCTAAAGTTTTTGGCCAAATGGTAACTGATCAACCACGTAGCCGTTTTGTGATTTTTGATGACCCTGTGCGATAATCAAAAAAGCGGTCTTTACTAATCATGTATTACTAGAAACTGATCCGATAGCTTTTCAAAATACCACTAGTATTAAGCACAAGAATAAGCTAGTGGGCTTTATATTAAAATTATGTCATATTTTCTAACAAAACACTTATATCTAGTGTAAATAAACAAAATTAGAGGCCCTAAGAGGTTGTATTACTAAAGACATTTGTAAGATATTATGATATGATATAGGTGACGTTAGTATAAGATAATAGAAAGAAAAACAGAGAGGGTTTGGTAGGCTCACTACAATTATATTGTTTGATATTTTTTTGAAAACTATTAATGGATTCTCCAAGTTTGTCATAATGGCACACAATTATTGATAAATAAATTTATTTTCAATTAAAACATAGGTAAAAGTTGGGTCGCATACTCGCATATGTGGATCAAAAGTTATCTATACAACCAAGAACCAACACTTAGATATATTAGGAGTAGTAATTTGCGTTGGTTAAAATGTCCTAACATGAGTCCATATGGGGCACAAACTAGACATTCTCAAATGACTTTTATCAATGAACATCCAAAGATTGTTTTAATTATACGAATGACTGTTGTGTCGTTTAATACTAATCTGTTAAGAAGAAAATGTACATGAAAGTGCTAACAGTTACATGTGTTTTACTTTTAACAGTTGACATCCTTCCAGTGTGGTGGATTTGCAATTGGTGTGGCAACAAATCATGCCACTTTTGATGGCCTAAGTTTCAAAACATTTCTCGCAAATCTTGGATCTTTAGCTGGTGATAAACCACTTGCCATCACTCCTTGCAACGATCGCCACCTATTGGCTGCTAGATCACCACCACAAATCGAATTCGACCACCCTGAACTACTCAAAATCCCCGAAGGAATTGACTTCCCGACCACCAGTGTCTTTGACTGCCCAGAAGGTCAACTTGACTTCAAGATTTTCAATTTGACCTTAAAGGACATAGAACATCTCAAAAAGAAAGCCAAAGATGGACCCTTTTCACCTAATGCGAAAATCACTGGTTTCAATGTGGTTGCAGCTCATGTATGGAGGTGCAAAGCGTTGTCTTCAGGGTCAGAATATGACCCTGAAAGAGTCTCAACGGTTCTATACGCTGTCGATATCCGGTCAAGATTAGACATGCCATCATCATACGCTGGCAATGCCGTTCTTAGTGCATACGCCTCGGCTAAATGCAAAGAGATAGAAGAGTGCCCTTTGTCAAAATTGGTGGAAATGGTGACAGAAGGTAATAAAAGAATGACAGGTGACTATGCAAAGTCAGTGGTTGATTGGGGTGAGACAAATAAAGGGTTTCCAAATGGGGAGTTTCTAATATCATCTTGGTGGCGGTTAGGTTTTGCCGACGTGGAGTATCCCTGGGGAAAGCCGAGGTATAGTTGTCCTGTGGTTTATCATAGGAAGGATATTATACTGCTCTTTCCGGATATTGTCGGTGCAGACAATGACAATGAAGTTAATGTGTTGGTGGCTTTGCCTCACAAAGAAATGGAAAAATTTGAGGCACTGTTTCATAAGTTTATGGCATGATCCCTTAAGGGTTGGACTATACTGAAGATTGTCGAAAAGTACTTTAAGTTTGGTTTGTAATCATATATAGGAAATGTATTTGTATTTGAAGTACTTGGCGTGTAATGTGCTTCAAATTATAAGAATATATCTATATGTAATAAGTAAGCATCATCTATCTGAAGTTGTAATCTTTAGGGCCAGTCATAAAATCGAAAACCTTTAGTTTGTTTGAGCCACATGAAATAAAAGGTTTGTCTGTCTACTTTAAAAACTGCGACGTGCTATCAGTTCATCAGGACCATGCTAACAAGCCATGTGAAAGAGCTGTTTCTGCACTAGACCACTAGTCAAATCCCATAAACTAAGAGGGTGTTTAGGATTTGCTGATTTAACTATATCCCTATTACTTTTAGCAAATGGTAGTTCTGAATAGGGCTGACCGGCTGAGCATCATCTAAAACCGACCCGACCCGACCCAAACCGACAAAACCGAAAACCGAAATTCATGAAAAACCTAAACCGAAACCGAACCGACAGGCCGTCAGGTCGGTTCGGTTTTGTGTCGGGCCATCGGTTCGGTTCAGTTTAGGTGTATTTAGGTATGTTTTTGTCAGTTTTGGGCCGAACCGAACTGACCCGAAACTAAAAACATGTAAAACATGAAACTGAAACCGAACCGACGGGCTGTCGGGTCAGCTCGGTTTTTGCCGGTTCGGTTCGGTTTTGGACCATTGATGCTCAGCCCTAGTTCTAAATGTTTATATTAAGCTGCTTATATGCATTCGACAAATAACTATTTAATGAGCACTTAAGAGTAAGCGCCACCTGCTTTTTTGTAAGCATATAAACAATTTCAGATAAGAACATATAAAATTGCACATTGGGGAACCAGGTTCTATGTTTATCTGTTTGAAAAGTGCTAAACATAAGAGCATTAAACCATTTCACATAAGAAATATGGATGCTGGTGCACAAACTGTAAATGAAGTAGACACAAGATAAGCAAAACGAAAAGGATGATTTAACCATGCAACTTGATTTTTTTACAGAAGATGACCAAAATTAGCACGGTTTATGAAAATATTCACTGTGTCATAATCCATACAGTATAGTAGCAGAAAACCAAAAGGCGTTGAACACAGAAAAAGGAACACTAAAAAACTAATCTAGCTGTATAATATTGCTTTCCATTTGAACAGCTGGGGAGGCTTTTTCCATTGGCTGTGGTGAGATTTGATTAGGATTTGGTGATTTACCAGAAGGAGGCAGACACCTTTTTGAGAAGAACGCCGCTATAGATTTGGTCCTTTTTATAGTTTTCTCTGTTTTGTAATGAAAAACAAAGTTAGTTATAAGACTATAGGTGACGATTACTAATGGCCAGCTAGTATCAAGTTATTTTTTATCTTTGAATGGGTCGGACAAAAAAAGCTTAAAAAACATGGGGTCCAAATTACAATTTAGAGAGTACAACTTCGTATATAATTTCTCAAAAAATTATATATTGATATAGAAATAACATCATTTTTGTAATCAAACATAATACACCAATTATATATTGAAAAAAGAGTCGGGTCAACTCATCCTGACCCATTTTGACCAATACTAAAAAAAGCATGCCAAACCCAAAAGAATTTTGCTACATCCACTCAAATTCATCCACAAAAGAATCTCACACGCTGAGGTGGCGCTGGATGATTGGTTTTTTGTGAGAGTGGCTCCCACAAAAAACCAATCATACGGCGCCACCTCAGCGTGTGGGATTCTTTTGTGGATGAATTTGAGTGGATGTACAAAATGCCCCTTTTTACACCTCTTAATTAAACCAAAGCCAAAACATAATAAGCAAGGTTTTTGAATAAAGTACCTGGAGAATATGATAAGCCATGTTTGTTCATAATATCTTTCTTGACCTGCAAAATGAATGATAAATCAATTTTACTTATCTAGTTGGTGCAACAATTGTTAATAATGGCTCTTCACATGATTGCACTGTTTTGTACTAGTTCAACATCCTTTCAAATAGGTGCCCATAAGTTTGCTAACAGTATTATACGTAAACAAGCACTATCTAAAACTCCATAACCTTACATGTCACAAAGTAAAGCAAAAGACCAATGAAATAGTGATGTTACAAACCTGCCAGCGGTTATTTGCAAAAACGGATATTTCACGGACTTTATCTCCCAAATGAGCTTTAGAGATATTTGGGAACTTCAAATGCAAATTTTTCACCACTTTGTTAATCCCATGTGGGCAAGACTGGATGATAGAAACCTGAAAAAGTATGTTCATCAGAAAAAGTAACAAGGTATTACTGTAGTTTAAAGCTAACACTTTAATTTAAAGGTGGCGAATCTAATTAATGGGTGAGATTATAATTAATCGTCAAGTCAAATGAGTAATATAAAAAATTAGCTAAAAGAAATACAGGTCAGTCCGAAAGACCCCTAATGCATACATCTTACTAAAACAAGTCGGGTCAGAAAGACACCTAATGCATTCATCTTACTAAAACACCTTTTTCTCAAGAAATTTGAATATTCACCTGTTTTCTGCAACCATATTTATTAAAAAGTGTATAAAACAAGAAAAATATGTATTTAGGTTAGCCCCAGCTGGACCAGTGTATTTTGAGTTTTGATCCTCATTTTGACCCAACCTGCTTCTTTTGTATCCTTTAGTTCAAGGTATATTCGTGCACTTACAAATTCGGGTAGATCTGAATCTGAGATAACATTTCCACTTGCTGCTGGCACGACACAGCTTTTGCTACTCGAAGGAGAGGCCTCTTTGGCCTCTTTGACCTCTTTGACCTCTTCTTGCATATCATCACCAGCTGATATCTCAATGGATGTCCCCACAGGAAAAACACGGATGCTTAGAGCTTGCAAACACATATTCTCACTTTCTGAGCGGTCTTGAGCCACTGATGTGTTTGAGTTTGACTTTTCATGCTTCAAATTCAAAATAAACAACGGCTTGTTTTTCCGAAGAGCATGCTCTGTCACAATGTTAAGATGCTTGAACTGTCGAAAGAGTATAGAAAGTTCCTCGGTTTCTACTTGACAACCAGGTGCGCTCTTGGCATCTTCAGCTATATCACTGTGATCCATTCTCTCAACCTCAACACCCTGTGGTAGAATAATAAATCAATGAATACATTTTTTACATAAATAAAGGTAACCACTTGATGTCGGATTACCAACAAAAATTTGTGACATGACTCTAAAGATTCAACTCAACTAAAGAGGTGCTTAGATATGCATTTGGAACCGGTTTATATCATCATTCAACTCAGCAAAAGAGGGGTTAAATATTGATATAATCAGGTGGAAGTTTTTTCCTCTCGATATTAGATGCAATAAATAATTTTGCATAACATTTTCTTCAGAATTCTACATACTTTACACTTAACCATGCATATTCACAAACAAATTAACAGGCTAAAAGAAAAGATACCTCATTTTCTGAAAGATATCCATCAGGTACAAAAAAACCATCCTCACTTTCTTCTTCATCGTCAGCTTTTGACAAATTATCGTCCATGGTTTCATCTTCCTCTTCCTTCTCACAATCCGATAAGCTTTCCCCAGGTTCCTCCTATGTCATAACACATAATGACATTATGTAAATGATAGTCTAAGATTATTAAAAGTCACATATGAACAAAATAAAAACTTATCATGATGTTTTATAGAATTTATTGAAACTCCAAAAGCAAATTTGTAAGAAATACAAGATTAGCACAAGTGTATCTGAATGATTGTGAATAATTAATTTGGTTTATACAATAAGTACGAGATAGTAAGGGATGCATACCTCTTCCCATTCTTCATCACTATCAATCTCATAATCCAGGTCTGGATCCTTGACAAGAGGGCAACGACCTCTAACAACCTCACTAAATAAAATCAAACACAAACACATCTAATCAGCGCCTCAAAAATGATTGAATAATTTAGCTATAGTAAAAAAGCTAATAGCCATTACAGTCGTATAACAGTTTATGTGATAACAGACTAGCACACAGATAATAGTAACATATACGTAATACACTTATCAAGATAGAATATCAATGTTTCTAGATAACTGATATGAATGCCTTTTGCAGGTACATCTTTTTTGTTTAAAAAAAGACAATTTTCATAATTAGCGGACAGAGAGAAATAAGTGGTATTGTAAAAATATAAGTAAGATTGCCAACATCAGATAAACATTAATTGTGGAGACCTCAAAATCATAACTAAGTATTACAAATACGATATCTCTAACCATAAACATTATCAGAAGTTCATGGTATAATAGTAATAATAACCAAGAATGATTTAGTGCCTTGTAAACACACTTGTGTGTGTATCAGATGGCTCAAATTTTGTTTCCAAGTAGGTAAAGAATAACTATAAATATCATGATGTACCTTTTTCTGGGCCAATAACCATAAAATGCGGGTCTGTGGCTCTTATCAAACTGTATCAACTGCTTGCGCCGTCTCAACTTCTGGCTACCAGAAGCGGAACCATCAATGTTTGCACTAGGAGATTGGGGGTCTTTTTTCGGTTCAGTCAATCCATCATCAGATTTATCAACACTCGTGTCCTCTTCACATGACAGTCCCTTACTAGTTAGCTTAAGCTCCTTGACCACAGCAGTCTTTGGGGTCTGCCGAATGCCCCACTGACGTCTTCTGCTACTACAGTGACCCAATCGATGCCAAGAGTCCAAGTGTACCCTAAATATGACAAACACAGTTCATATCATTATTACTAGTTATGCTAGATGTGCCAACTTTAACCCATTCACTCAAGAATGGGTCAGCTGAAGCAAACTCGCCCAAATTTATTTAAAATATAGAATAACAAACTTTACAACTTCTGTAATTATATTTGACACACTTGTTATGTACAAAATAACAAAAAATTTGGACAATGTGTGTCTTGGGACAACTCATTTGAAACTTGTGAAGAGAGCTTCTAGTCAACCAGTCCCAACCCAGACTAAAAATTACCCATTTTGACCCGTTACCAACCTACCCAACCCAACTGCAACCACTAAGAATGACAAAGAAAAAGTGTAATAAAAGATAGGAGCATACTTCCGTAAATCCTTGACATCAAATTCATCTTTTTGTGAAAGAGCATGGTCCATAGAATGAGTAACCGACTCAGGCACTTGCACCCCTTGTTTAGGTAAGATGTCAGCAACACATGCTTTAACTGTTGGCTGGTTAACCTGCGCTGGTGAGCTACTTTTGCTCTTTTTAAGAAATCTCTCCAGCACTGATGCTTGTTTTTGCAAAGCAAGCTGCTTTTTTTGTTCCGCTTCTTCCTTCTCACGACGTCGCTGTTCTTTCTCCTCTTTCTCGGCTTCCTCTTGCTGCTTTTTCAACTGTTTTTTCATTTCAATCTCACGACGTTTTTCCTCTTTTTCTGCCTCTTCTTGCAACCGCTTCTGCTCTTTTTCCTGCAATGAAGTTCCTATGTCAAAAACAAATATTACACTGAACCACAAAAGGTGATATGCCACGATAATCGCTCAAGGAACACTCCTCCAAACACAGCCTAAAAATCTGTCTAATGCGCCTCAATAATCTCCTACAAAATGGATAAGATCCACACTCTAGACACAAACAGAGTCATAATACTTGGGCACCTCTTGCAGATATCCATATTTACAGTAATAACTTACATTTTGTAGCTTTTCTTTTAGAAGTTCCCGCTCCATTCTCATTTTCTCTTTCTCAGATTCGCGTTTGCTTTTCTCTAATTGCTTCACCGCCATTTTTTCTTCTCGCTTCACCTCTTTCTCAGCACTTCAGTCATGAATACAAGGTAAACTTTAGCTAAAACAAATAAAAAAGATACTAAATAACATAACCAACAATGATATCATAAACACTTACACATCAGCACCATTCTTCTGTTCCATCTTTTCAACTAGTGAACGTATTTCTGCTTCATTTAACACTTTGCTAAGCCTTTCAGATGCTTTCATTACCTTCTGTGCACCACTTGTTGAAGTGATCTCTGGCTTCATTAGTTCAGTTATAACAGCTGAAATAAATAATAAATGTCATTAAACATTATACAAATTCAGCCTCTTCCAATAAGGTATTAACAGATACTTGTTACATTAAAGCAAATTAATCCAAAAGTTTAAAATCCACGCAATAACAGCTGAGAATGCCAAATTTGTAAAACTGGAACATGAGTGATTTTCTCACGCATCAAAATGACAGAAAGCATTGAAAAATGCCCGAAAGAGCAATCACATAAAGTTCTATTCGTTCTTTATTCATGTTAACAAGTAACGGTTTGGTAAGTTGTGTAGTTACAATTTTTGTCAGTTTTATCTTTCATATTTTGATCAGCATAGTGTGCCACAAATACCAACAATTAGCCATATAAATAAAAAGGCCAATCACTAACCAGAAACAGCAGTTATCCTTTCATGAATCTTCTTGCGGCAAGTTCTCCGAATTTTGACTGCACCACGAACAGCCTTTGGAAGCAGCTTCACATCCCGTGTCTACAAAATAAATCACAGTAAACAAAGTTAGACCAGACAAAATCACTTATTGTATGTATCACAAATCAATGACCTTTAGCCCCCAAAATGAATCTATGATCAATTCATAAATCCAGCCACCTTCATAGACTTACAAAAACAAATAGATAACCAACCCGCCAACATCACGAACCAACCCATAAAATAGTACTAGAAATCACACATATCGAGCAACAAATAAACTTCCATTTGACAAAAATAAAATCTTTGCAGAAAGTAATCAGTAAAGATACTTAAAGTCGCTAATACTGATACAAACTAACATGACTAATATTGTAAATGCAAATTACTATGGTGATAACAACACGTGATCCTTACATTTAATGTAACACCACCCAAAAGCCGAAAGCAATGGACTACTTAGATATTCTTCCGGTTCAACTAAAAACCATGTTGGACCTATATTCGTAGCCCACCAATTTAAACTTATAAGGGGCTCAAATGTGACGGTTTGCTACATTTAAAATTATTTTTTTAGTACTCTTTTTATACCGATTACGTGTACGATAAATAAACTACATTGCATAAATTGTAACCCAATTAAAACACATAAATGTTGTATTGTATATCGTATCGTATACCTCCCAACACCAAAGACAAGAAGGCGACTCATCTTCCAACACATCCGCATTCAAATCCTGAACACCGTAAAAACTCCTCTGCCCAATCAAAAGCACGCTACTCTTAACCGACGCAACCGTCACCGACACATCACTCTCCTTAACCTTATCAAAAACCATCTCCACCAATTTCGACAACGACATCCTACTCTCTTCTAACAAACACGCGATAACCGCATTACTCACACCACTCCCCTTACCTAAATCCACATTCTTTATCAAATCATTCCCACTAAACTTTTCGTTATAATACTTATTTAACGCGCCTATTTCGTCGCGTAAAACGATAATCCAAGCCTCGCGCTGTTCCGAAGTTATCGAAACCTCGGCTCGCTTTCGCTTAACTGATTTCTTAACATTGTCAATAACCATTGGACTTGAATCACCCATTTTCACTATAAAAAAAACCCTAAAAAACCCTAATTTTTCAAGCTATCAAAACCCAAAAACCCTAATTCGATTCAAGATTCAAAACCCTAAAAACCCTAATTTCAAAAAACCCTAATTTGACAAACCCTTGATTGAAAAGATCTGTAACTGAACATGCAAGATCTTGAACCAAGCAAAACCCAGATGAAATGTGATTGCTTTTTTATAAAATTGATTGTTTTAGGGTTTGGGTTTTTTATAAAATTGGGGGGAAATGTGTTGACAGTGTGTGTGTGTTTTTGTAAAAGTGACAAGTGTTTGTGTGTGTGTGTGTTTTAGTAGGTGTGATTGAAATGAAAAATTGCATAAAATTAGGGGAAAGAATTGGGTTTCCCGCCTTGTGAAAAGTGGAAAGTGGGAAATGAAAATAATTTTTGGGTTTTGGTTTTTGCCGCTTAGTTTTTGAGATTTCAAGTTGGCGCTTTTCAGATTTGTTTTCGGTCCCTCGGTTACCATGTGTGAAAAACTGAAAATAGTTACCTTGTTATATAAATGGTCGTTATTGTTTGCCGGTTTTTACAGAATCAGTCATTGAATTTCTTTTATCAAGTTCATTTCTTGAAGTTTTAAATAGTTATGCATTCAGTTTAATTTTGACAAACTTTAGTGATTATTTGTGTAGTTTTGGCAAATCACAGTGACTATTTATAGCGCGTTGTGGTGGCGTCAATTTGTCATCAATGTATTTGATTTGTTCGAATGCAATTTTTATTTTTTTCTAATTTTTTGGGATTGTTTTTGTCTGTGATTTTTTTATTTTTTGTGCAACGGCCTTTTTGTCGCGTAAGCGATATCTATATTACATTATAAAGTATCTGGGACTTCTTATAAAAGGAAGTCGTAATAATAATAATAATAATAATAATAATAATAATAATAATAATAATAATAGAAAATTTCACCGTTCGTCCCTAAACTCTACACGTTTCGCGCGTTTGGTCCCTAAAAATAAATTTTTGGCGCTTTGTCCCTAAACTCTGCAAACTACGGCGCATTTGGTCCCTGGCACCCCATTTTGGCTACCATGGTAAGTTTGATGGTTAAGTGCCTTGTAAAGTTACGAAAATACCCCTTCTTTTTCTCTTAATTTACAAGCACGTATAATTCAATGTATCCAACATGGACTCTTCTAAGGTTCAGCCTGGAGCTTCAACAGCTTCTGCAAATGGAGATAAACTATAGTTTATGCCTTTCTTTTTAATTATATAACTTTAATCGATCAATGTATGATAAGCTATATCTTGCAAGCAGTCCATTAACCATACAACTTTACTCTATGCTCAACCATCGTAACCCATATAAACTCTTTTTATTCCATGGTCATGTGGTGGCTCCATGGATACAAATCCACATGTCATTTATATAAGTAACGTGAATTCAACCCTGGAATCAAAATTCTGTTTGCATTATGTTTAACAACCTCCACTTTATCTATATAGTTAACACCCTTCAAAATTTAAGGGGAATTCAATCAAATACGTAAATTGGTTAACACTGAGTTTTACGTTGGTTGCAAATAACTAAGGTCATTCTGAGTATGCAAAAGAGCAGAGTTTGATCTAACAACTCAAGCTCGACCGAGTCAAGCATTTACTAATAGACATATGGGGACTAAACAAAAGACTAGAGTTTGATCAAACAACTTCACCTCAACCGAGTCAAGTATTGACTAGTATCACAAAATGCACATGTTAATAACTTTATAACCCCAGTTTCGCCACAATGTGTTTCTTTTATCTTCACTGCTAATTTCTTCAGCCATGACCCACACAATGATCTTCAATAAAGCATGGAAATTCTATATGCTGAAACATGAAACATAAACTAAATCAAAATACATTAAAATTAAACCCTCGACCCATATGTGCATTCACCTTTATAAAAAACTTACGTCCTCCAGCTGGGTTTTTGTAGTCATAACCCCAACCAACGGATCGCCTACGCACCAACCTGCTATAGAAGTATGTTTCAGGATTCTTCCAACCATCTGCAGATATATTTGTTTGAGATGTACAATATCAAGACGGAGAATTGATAAGCAAAGTGACTAGTGTCATTTGTTAGCAAAAGTGGACTACATTCTCAGATGTAGTAAAGTCAAAGTGCGCACTGCACCATCTGCTCAGTTTGCCAACGGTTGTATCTTTACTTTGTTTTTTTGAAGCTTAAAGAGCAGAAGTAGTGCTCCAGTTTGAGGTTTCGGGTAGTGAAGAACTTGAGACTTTGTGGCGATTGCCATGCTGTGATGAAGCTAGTTTCCAAAAGTTTTGAAAGGCAAGACATGGGACGAGTTGGAGCGTGAAGCTACCAATGCAGATAAGGAGAAAGGGGATGAGTCTGACAATGAGGATGAGCGGAAAAGAAAGAAGATGAAGGCTTTTGGAAAGTCCCGTGTTGGTCCTAGTACCAGTGCTCCTAAGCGTCCAAAGTTTAGAAGGTAGAATTCTTTTTTTGATTGCAGAATTATGGAATTTGAGTAAGATTAGGAAATGTTTTGGGATCTTGGTAGTTGGAGATTTCTTGTAAATGATTGGCTCCATTTTGAATTGTTATGACCAAGAAACACCTTCGGGAGGTCGAGGTTGATCGAAATATATGAAAACCATGGTTGTTTCTAGAGAGAGAACGGTGGAGAAACTATGTGTTTTATAAATAAGAAATAAGGTGAAGCTTACACACTTTTCCAACACCCCTCATGGAGAGTCATGAGGGGTATTTATAGGCTCCATACACTACAAGTTTGCCTACTTGACAATAGTAGTCCTTGTAATTTCTAATCTAGTCCATTTCACTTGTGTGACGTTATCTTTATAAAAAGCGAGGCTAACAATCTCCCTCCAAGATATCGTCACACGTGAATGGTTACATGAGACCTATAAGTACATAAACAATGTACATTACATTACAACAATAGTAAACTATGTTGACGTTGTTGAAGCGCAGAGTCTCTGTAGTCTAGATACTGAGGCAGACTTGAAGTTCTCTCTTCCGACGATCTCGGCGTATGAACTTTGACACTGACGGCAAAGGTCTTTGTAGCTCTGAACTTCAACTGTAATGGTCTAGTTAGGTTATTACTCCCTCCTAACTAGTGAGCCTTTTATTCTTTTTCTGCTCCCTCCTGAACCGACAACTCTCTTTTCATCTTGCAGCGGATAAAGTAGATTGTAAAGTGTTTATACCATGGTTGTCGTTCAGGTAGCAGCATAACAACATAACTCACATAACATTGCATAGAAGGTTGGTAATAAGCTTTGATGAACACATACTTGGTACCTCATAGTACTTCTCTGGTATTAAGCACAGTTCCCTCAATCAACCAACGTACTGAAGACGAAACATAACTTCTTTTGGCTTGTTCTTCTCCCTCCTGATGGTTGCGAGTCATCGGAATCATCATATTCTTGTGTACATGCCATACAATTACATGTACTTTACACTTCTAATGCAATTTAGAAGCCATAACAACTTTTTGGAGCACATTCTGTGAGTATATGTCGCTAAGATATGACTCTCTTTATCTACAATCTCCTCTCTTCTCTTCAACCTATAAGCGACCTCTTCAAATTCCAACCAGCTAGTAAATAACCTCTGACTAGAGAAACAACTCAATATAACAAATCTGACAATAAAGTAAACATCCCGTAGATATGTGACTTAATCTTGTACTATGGTGTGACAAAGAACGGTGTAGAGAGTTCGTACACCATCGAATCTCTGAGTACTCTATACTCTTCAACCAACCAACCATCAAGTATAAGACGTACATCACCTCTTGATTATCCACAACTTCGTGTGACACTGAGCACTACAACGTAACTCCTTTAAGTGATAGTTATCTAGGTCTTCGTCCATCCACCCCTTGACCTATGAAAACTAGATAATCCAAGTATTCGTCACTATCAATATTAGTGAATGCACAAACAAGTATCTTCGAAAGTCATGCATCCATCCACCCCTAGACTTTGAGATAAATAAGTCCTCATGCCCTTGAAATGAACTTTAAGCCCAGAAAAGTGATAAAGAATTATCCCCATAATCACAAAATCTGATACTAGCCGTTGTCATTTGATTGTGATTCTTGATCAGGATCGTTTAAGCAAAACGTGGTGTGTTTTTGGTGAAGCTTGAAGTTCAATCTGGTTGATTCGTAGTGATTTCGGATTTTCCCTCCAAAAATAGAATTAGAAAATTTTCTCGCCCATAATTTGGAAATCACTATGAAATGTAATGCTAAGGTTACTAGAGAAATTTGAGTATTAAAAATTTTTACGCAAAATTTTGTCGAAAAAATTTGAATTTTGGCCTAAAAATTTGAATTTCGGGCCAAAATTTTCAACCTTATACCAAAATTTAAATCTCGCGTAAAAATTGAACGTTTAATCTCCTGTAAAAAATAATTTTTACTCAAAATTTCCCGCCAAAAAACTTTTTTTTTTTTTTTTGCTAACTCGATAATGCCCTTAACTTGATAATGCCCCTAACTCGATAATCTCCTAACTCGGTAACCTCAGAAAAATTTGGCAGAGTTTCGTCTAGATTAGTCCAAAAGAAATCCTTACTCGATAAACGATAAGGTTGGACCAACCTAACTCGGCAAACATATGAAGCATACGCAAAACATGACCAAACTCGGTATCAACCCAAACTCAACCCTAACTCGAAAAACATCAACCCTAACTCGGTATCAACCCAAACTCGGCAAAAACAGATCCAAACTCGGTATCAGTTCTCAAACTCGATAGCCTCTGAAACTCAGGATCCTAACTCGATAAACAAACATGCTAACTCGATAAGAAATGGATCCTAACTCGATAAAAGACATGCAAACTCGATAAAAAATGGATCCAAACTCGATAGAAAAATTTCCTAACTCGAAATTTTTTCTAACTCGACAAAAATTGCGATGAACAGTACCATATCCGATTTTTCACCCAAAAAACACCACGATTCGCCCCCGGTTAGCTCTGATGCCACTTGTTATGACCAAGAAACACCTTCGGGAGGTCGAGGTTGATCGAAATATATGAAAACCATGGTTGTTTCTAGAGAGAGAAAGTAGAGAGAGAAAGGTGGAGAAACTATGTGTTTTATAAATAAGAAATAAGGTGAAGCTTACACACTTTTCCAACACCCCTCATGGAGAGTCATAAGGGGTATTTATAGGCTCCATACACTACAAGTTTGCCTACTTGACAATAGTAGTCCTTGTAATTTCTAATCTAGTCCATTTCACTTGTGTGACGTTATCTTTATAAAAAGCGAGGCTAACATGAATAGTTTAAGTTATACTGATGTATTGTTACCACTCTTATGAAGATGCTAGCAGTACCTTTAAGTTTCGACCGTCTCTTCATACTGTTTTGCAATAATTACGTCGGTCAAATACAAGACTTTTATATATTCATCAAGAACACGCCATAAGATGCACACACCATGTAGTTCAGTTGTAGCTCGGTACAAATATAATGTTATAGGTTTTTGTATATCTGCTATGGAAAAATTGACACAATAAAGTGTTTCAAGCAAAGCAAAAGAGTTTGTCCAAACAAATTTCTTTATTAGACATCACAAAGGTAAAAGAGCGATCGAGTTTAGTTTCAAATCTAGATGATCACGATATGATTCTTGTTGTATTACATTTGACTACATGTTTTATTTTGTAACGTGTGTGATCAACAACATGAAACTTATATTTTCAAATCCAAGTGAGTTACTCTCTAAACTAAAGAAGATGAAAATGGAAGTTCAGACTTGCAATGCCTTGGCAGTTGGCAGTAGCTACCCCACCTGATTCCGGTATTTTTCACTTAAGTCCTTGGTGGCGTCATGTCTATCCTTTGAAACAAAGTTCATGCTTTCATCTAGTAGACTCTTCACGCTTTTGATATGAACCTTGAGAGCGCTTATCTTCGCCAATTTAGCGTCGTGTTCATTTTGTAAAGTCTCCAGCTTTGAAGACGTTGCATTTTCTTTGGCACAATAAACAAATAAGTACATAAATATGTTCTCTTAGTAACCACAAAGTGATGAGTTACAAGAGATGGTTAAAAAGTCATTAACTCAATCAAGCTTTACTAGATTACCTTTTTTAAGAGTTTTGCTAAGCATAAAATATATGCATGTTCATTAATTATCATATGATGAATACAAAATCACAAATATGTAAGCCCTCATTCAGTTTTGGCTTCTTGTAACTATTTCTATGCTTAAAACTACATACAACAAGATTTTTGAGTGTTTGAAATTGTGGATCACAAAAGTAGTTTGTAAATTTAAAAACCTGTTTAGACGATAAATTGTAAACATGAGTTCAGTCTATTCATAGTTGACTAAAATAATGCACATTAACTTAATTGATCGAGTTTAATGAACTCATGATTTTAATGTTAGCAATGCCTATAACTATTTATTTTTCTAAAAAAAATACACCCTACACATTTATATTTCATATGCTTAGCAAAAACTACTACATTTATATCATACACAATACATAGAAAAATAAACATACCAGAAGGAATGTTGTTGTTATCTTCCATGTCTTCCAATCCTGACATAAGCATTAAAGAAAGAAGAAATAAACAACCAACATATATATACGTAGATAAGGATTGTTTATTAAATGTGTTTGTAAATTAAGAGAAAAATAAAGGGCATTTTAGTAACTTCACAAGGCATTTAACTATTTATTTTTCCAAAAAAATACACCCTACACATTTATATTTCATATGCTTAGCAAAAACTACTACGTTTATATCATACACAATACGTAGGAAAATAAACATACCATAAGGAATGTTGTTGTTATTTTCCATGGCTTCCAATCCTGACATAAGCATTAAAGAAAGAAGAAATAAACAACCAACATATATATACGTAGATAAGGATTGTTTATTAAATGTGTTTGTAAATTAAGAGAAAAATAAAGGGCATTTTAGTAACTTCACAAGGCATTTAACTATTTATTTTTCCAAAAAAATACACCCTACACATTTATATTTCATATGCTTAGCAAAAACTACTACGTTTATATCATACACAATACGTAGGAAAATAAACATACCATAAGGAATGTTGTTGTTATTTTCCATGGCTTCCAATCCTGACATAAGCATTAAAGAAAGAAGAAATAAACAACCAACATATATATACGTAGATAAGGATTGTTTATTAAATGTGTTTGTAAATTAAGAGAAAAAGAAAGGGTATTTTAGTAACTTCACAAGGCATTTAACCAACAAATTGACCATGGTTAGCCAAAATGGGGTGCCAGGGACCAAATGCACTGTCGTTTGCAGAGTTCAGGGACGAAAACGCCAAAAATTTATTTTTAAGGACCAAACGCGCGAAACATGCAGAGTTGAGGGACGAACGGTGAAATTTTGTCTAATAATAATAATAATAATAATAATAATAATAATAATAATAATAATAATAATAATAATAATAATAATAATAATAATAATAATAATAATTGGTAACCACCTTCTTCATGATCTTTTTCATACCCAAGATTCCACCATTAAAGAGAGTTGAAGCTTTTATTTAGATGAATATGAAAGCAAAGAGAAAAAGATGAAGGGGTCAGCGGGAAGGATGCCAGCGGTGGGGAAGGAGGTCGGCGGTGGGGAAGGGGTCGGCGGGGAGGAGGTCAACGTGAAGTAATGGTGTTGGTGATGGAGGGTTGTAGTGTTGATTGTTGATGATGAGTTAAATATAAGAGAAAATGATGAGGGTATAAGATGTCTTTATGTGTTCTAGATGTGAAGGACGTGGGTTTTTACACCATTTGCATCCATGATATTTGTTTGGAACAAACAAAAAGAAACAACAATATTTTCTTTGTAGGGAAGAAAATGTTACCAAAGGGGTCAATAAGCAAAAAGTAAACATTCCCTTAGTTTTTGTGTTGTAAAAGTTGTGTTTCTAGCTTGCGAATGTGCTTATGTAAAATATTTTATAACTTTCATATATAAAAGACATGTTCATGTATAAATTCTAGCAACATTAGTATCTAAAAGGCAAAAATCCCAAACATTGTCGTAATCATGTACATCTAAGGGTGCATTTGGTTTGTTGCAAAAAATAACTGTATGTATATATATGATAGTGTAGTGGAATCGAGATAGATATGACAACTTCGTAGACATTGTTTGGTTTCCAATTGGGTATACGCATTGCTCTACTATTTTAATATTATTTTTGAATTTAAAAATTTAAATTCAAATTCATGTTGTGTAAACCAAAAAAGAAATAAAGGAAGAGAGTGGATTTTATGGTGGTCAATGCGCCCCCACATGAATGAACATGAAATGAGCCTCTTCCCCTACTATGAGTCTATGGTTGTCAATTAATAGTTTGATTCCTAAAGTTAGTAACCAAACCCTTGTATCAGATATGGTAGTCATTCCGTGATTCCGATAGTCATTTACCAAGCACACCTTAAAAAGATTATACTTTCACTGACCAAACATCCATAAGAAAGATATAGCTCATGTATAATAATATTTTGCGTCGAAGACATGTATCTAAGATATAATTTTGAAACAAAATTTGGCTTTTAAAATAAATTTGATTGCGGTAGGTGGTTGATCGTACAATGGATTGCAGTTGATGATTATAAACTACTTGAATTGTAGATTGGACACTTCTAAGAGAGATAGCCTGAAATAAGACAAAGAAGCATGCTGTGTTAGTTGGAGCGCAGGAGTAGACCCTACAAACCGATTCCGGCATGAGAATGAGTTATCGGTTTATGGATAAATGTATTTTAGAGAGAGAGTAATTAATGAGTGATGACATCCCTGAAATGCATTAATGAAATGGGTATTTATAGGCGAGCTCTATGATTCTATGAAAGAATTAGAACTTGCCATGTGTCTTAGCCAGATTGGTTGTAGTAGAGCAACTTCGCACAAGCAAATAGGAAGACTTCGTATATAGGCTACGAGATTGTGTCCACGTGTTGTCGCATATACGGGAATATAGGAAACCCGTTATTTGTTGTGGGTCCATGAAATATTTTGTTTGTCTTTTAGTCATGGAGCCTTGATATCCTCAGAGGTTAAGGCTCCTCGGAGGCTCAGGCTTTATGAGATGGACTATTTTGTATTGGTGGATTCACTTGCGGTAGTCTAGTAGGCTTTACATCAATGATCACTTCAAGCATCATGTGTGTAACATTCAGAGGTAAGGCTCGCTCCGCCCGCAGGATGGGGTACACCATCATTGGTATAATCATTAGCAAACTTCATTTATCAAATATCTAACAAATATTTAACATTTTTATTATAGAAAAAAAACGATGAAAATGTATTTAAATTGGGAATAAAATTAGCCAAATATTGCAATACTTTTTTTTACTAGAGTACGATTTATAAAAAATATTGAAGTTTAATAGGAGTATATGTTTTTTGTGAAAATAAAATAAAATTCAAAACACACCCTTAAACTATATAACAATTTACAGATTCTACCCTAGTTGTTTAACATATGTATGCATCATATGTACATCTAATATTTGTGACGGTGTTAATATAAATAATGTCAAAAATGTCATTTGCATTATTCGGTCTATACTTTTTGATAATCACAAAATATAAAAACACGTTACGTGGAACTAAGTTTAATAAGTTTTTGATCGGGAAAATTCGTTTCGACAATGTCTCGACTATAACATCACTTAAAGTATGAACAAACACTGTACCAATATTAGTTAAGTGATCAAAGAAAATATTTTTCTTAAAACTTCATATTTTTATGTAACAGAACATTTTTACACAAGTATTTTTGTAATTATAAATAAATGTTCTAATAAGAAAATATATTTGAATTCAAAATTCTCTAACAGCTAGTTTTCCCGCCTAAAACTAGATAAATTTTCACCATACTAGGACAAAATGGGAGCGTTTGTTGGGACGGTCCCGTAAACATGTGATGGTCCCGTGTATATAAGGGATCGTCCAAGGTTTAAGGGACCATCCCCGCTCCTTCTTGTGTCTATAAGTACTGCACTATTCCCTGCAGAAAAACTGATCCTCTTGGCACAAAAACTTTTTGTTCTTTCTTTCTTCCTCTTTGATCACTATATTGTATTAGTATGTGTTTATAAGTGATTTTGTTATCCTCTACGTCAATGTGCAAGAGAAGAACGCTCGTATTCATCAAGAAACGAATTGTTATAAATTAGTCTCCACACACACACATGACTAGTGTTACGATTCTCTTCTTCCACCTCCAAACTCTATTTGTATATATCTGTGTATCCGACTCGTGTGTGAGTCGTGACCAGTAGTGTTTGTTAGATTGGGACAAAGTGTAAAGTCCTTGTAATAGTTTGTTGATTAGGACGGGGTGATCGTCGGTGTGAAGACTTGGATTGTGTGTAAATCCAGGTGGACAAGGGTGATTGTCCTTGTTGTCGTGTGTCAGTATGTAGATTGGTTCTAGTTAGGATTAGGACTCGACATTTCGCTTAGTGTCGTTAATTGGTGTAAGTGTTGGTGTACGGTTTGCTCTGCCTAAAGCGAGTATGTTGACATAGTGATTGAGAACTCTCGAGGGAGTGGAGTAGGATGAAGAGTAAGCTTCGTGGCGAACCACTATAAATCTTCGCGTCTCGGTTTGGTTGTTTCTATTCCTTATCTCTTCTTTATATTTTTTTTTACTATTGCATTGTTATTGTGTTCACATATACATTTGATTGATATCACATAACTTAGAATAAAGCAATTTTCAAAAAAAAAAAGGTTGCAAAAAGTTTTAAAACGTAAATATAAACGGTGAAACTATTCAACCCCCCTTCTAATTTCTACAATTGGTATCAGAGCGGGTCACTAAAGAGCTTTAAAATATATCGTGTTTTAAAACTTGAATCGATTTATGGAGTTTGAAAGATATCTAAAAGGGCATTCTTTGAAAGGACCACCATTTTTCGAAAACAGTGACTTTATCCACTGGAAAAATAGATTTGAAAGTTATGTGAAATCAATAGATCAAGATCTTTGGCATGTCATTTTAATTAGTGATCTTCGACCAACGGAAATAAATTTTGAAAATCAAAGTGATAATTTTAAAAGAAAATTTTACAAAAATATTGAAGCTAAAATAATGATTTACAAAGCTTTGTCGAAAAGTGAATATGAAAGAATTTTATTGTGTCAAACGGCAAATGACATTTGAAAAAAGTCTTCTAAACTTTCAACAATAAGTTACGTTAGCACAAATAAACTGATGACATCAAATAAGTACATTATATTGTCATCATTTATCCTATTTATTTGACTTGTTTTATTATATTATCTATGAGAAATGATACTTAATCGTTTGTTTTAGTAATTCTCAGGTAAAAACAAGCAATTGATGAAACTTAATGATTTTGGACGAATTATGGAGCTAAATGATCAAGATGGAAAAAGTCTACTGAAATCAAAGAGATGCACCGTATCATTCTAGACAGATACGCAGTATCATCATACTTAGATGAATTCGAAGATCATTGCCTGACTTTGAAGAATGTGTCGCATCTAATTATTGTCATGCGCCACATATGAAACTTTGGTCAACAAAGAAGAACCAACTTGTTCTAGCTCAGATACGCCGCATTACACTTTTGACATACGGCGTATCACTATCAAGACTTCACCAAGGACAATCCAAGATACATAAGGACATGCGCCGCATAAAGATTCAAGATACACCGCATCTGAAGATGTGTAGTACAAATATTCCAGAATATATTAATCTTGGACCCCACGCGAAGTTCTTAGTAGATGCGCCGCGTCGATCCCTCAGATAGAAACTATAAACACCCCAAGATACAGCCGAATTTCGTGTATCAATACCTAGAGAAGCTGCAACATAAACCCTAAGGAGAAGAAGAACAATGAAAGGCAACACAAGACACACCACATTGAATATCTTAGAGCAGTAAGAAGGTTTTGCTTGTAATTTAACTCAATTAAGTAGTTTTGTTTTATTGTAATAGCAAGCTTTAATCCATTAGGATTGATGGGCTTGTGACCGCCATATTGCTCCCCTTAAAATTGCTTTCCCATCGATTAAAGTTTATATGATGTTTTTTTGGTTCTTTTTTATATATGCATTGGTAACCTCTGTGCCAATCAGTGGCTTGTTCGGGGCTGCCATACCTCCTCCCACGATTAGTTCACTAACCTAATAAGTTAGTAAATTAATTCTTAAATATAAGTAATCATTAAGGGTTTACTCACCTATACTTAAGATCCAACGAGACACGTTAGATTACGATACCTATCATATAAAATTAGCAATAAAACAAGTGACAAGCTACTTAATCATTAGTCAGACCTTCTTATCGGTATCTATTATCTATTTGTGTACGTGTTCGCCATTCGTTGTAATTCCATCTCATTAGTTTTAGTTTTATTTTAAAAGTTTAAGTTAATTTAACCAAATCGTGCTAGTCTCTCAGACTAAACCCTCCTTTGCGTTAGATTAGGTTGTAAAACTAACTTAGGGAATTAAAATACTGATTAAACTAACTAGATATTACGTTCCACTCTTAGTGATCGACACTCTGCTTACCATTATCTACATATTGATCGGGTACACTGCTCGTTAGTGTGTGTGTTTTAGGATAAGTCGGCAAAATATAAATTTAAAACTTGATAAGGCATAAACACCCCTATATTACAACGTGACACAACACGCATCATAAACCTTAAAAATGTTTATTTATATTTTACGATCTTCTAATATTTTGTCGATAACAAACGTAAAATCATTTTAACGAGATATATAAAATACGTAAAAAGCTTTGAGCCAAAAGTTTACTAACTCATTTCATTAAATAAATAAACCTTAAACATATTAGTTAACAAATTTACATAAAACCAAAACCATTTTATAAAAACACTTAAGTAACTTAGTTACTTACATTTTATAAAATACATGTTACTTGTGAAAATAAACTAGGAGAGACTAGAACTATCCATGACCTAAAACCAAGTCCATAACCCATAACTAATGGATCTTGATCCATAACCCATAAACCATTGCATGACATCGTGCATGACTTCATAATGGGTAAAACCCATGATCCATGACCCAAAGTCCATTTAACCCATGACCTAAGATGTCCTTGACATCATGCATGACATCACATGAACCATGGATCATAACCCATAACCCAAAACCCAGAAATGTAACCCAAAATCTGAACTGTTGATACTAGATGGCCGTATCCCTGGGTTTACACTGGCCGGATCCCTGGGGGAAGGGATCCGATGGAAGCGGGTGAACAGTGCTCACATTTGCCTATAAATAGTGAGCCATTTCTCTCTTATCCATCACCCCTTTTAGACATGTCTTCTCTATGTTCTAAACTCTCTAACCTCAGATCTAAGGATCTTTCTATGTAGTCTTTCTTCATGATTCTCTAGGTTCTTTCTAAAAGGCGAGATCACGACCTCTCGAAGACTTGCAAGCTCGTGATATGAGTTGTTAGGATTCTTCTCTTCCAAGATCACAGAAGTGTATCTTGTTCTTCTTCTTCTCAAAGGGTTTTGTAGATGTGTTGAGTCGTTAGGTGTAAAAAGGACGTTGGTTCCTTTATTCATGTTGGTTTGGTCCGCCGTACTAAGGACTCGGTATCTAGCCTTGTACCGAATAAAGTGTAGGCGATGAAGGTTTGGCTCTACCTCTGGAAGAGCTCGGTATTTAGCTTTGTACCGGATAAAGTGTAAGCGACGTTGTGAACGCTTCTCCGTCGATGAAAGGAGTTAGTCTTTTGTAGTGTTTACGGAAATATCAGTTGGGTACTCGGGGAGTGGAGTAGGGTGAGGCATGTGTCCTTGTAACCGAACTACTATAAATACTTGTATTGTGGTAGTGTCTCTCTAACTCTATCTCGTAGTTTAGTTTATATGCTTTTACTACTATCAATATCCAACACGTCAAAACTAGATTGACATAAGTCGATCTATAAACTTTAAAACGAAGTTTTAATTGGTAAAATTATTCAACCCCCTTCTAGTTTTCTACAATTGGCATTAGAGCTTCGTTACCATGTTTCTTAAAGTATATTGTACTTCAAAACTTGGAACGATCCATGTATGTTTTGAAAACTACAAAGAATTAATTTTTTTTTAACTAGAAACTAAGTTTTACAAAATAAAACCAGTTTAGATATTGATAGTTTTGATAGCATTACTTTCAATAATCATTCTTATCAAGATACTTAACTCAAACTACTTTCTTTTAAGTGTCTTCACGATAGGAAACTTTGTAAATCTCTTAATTCAAGGAAAAATCAAAGTTGACACATTACGAAGATGTGTTATAAGTTTCTTCAAAGAGCTTTCAAAGGTGTCAATAAGTCTGCGAAGATTTTTTCAATCTCAAGAAGACTCTTAAAATTTAAAGGAATGTCCCTCTCTTTAAATATACCTTTGTCTTAACATGTATGCCTTTGCCAATATTTTTCCTTGCTTATATGTGCCAACATGTTCATAAGTACTTGTATGGTTTCTTGTATCTCACTGGGTCTTAATACTTCGGTGTGTCAAAAATCTCATAAATTCTAAGCCAAAGATGTATAGTATACATTAATATCAAACAAAAACATTCAAAAATCCCTCTTCACACTTTCCCACACCACTCGACGCTCTGCTACAGTAAACCATCACCTCAAAATCTTTTATTTTAATATAATCTTTTTCATTCTAATCTTTCTCACAATTCAAAATTCAAATTAAACTTCTTCACCAAAAACACCTTCGAACAAAGAAATCAAAGACGTCACAAAAATGGTGTATTATACGTTGTCCTCCTCATAATCTCACTCGGATGCTTCTTTATCCCATTCTCAAGTTCTCTCATGGCGACGTTTTCTTTATCTTGTACTTTTACTTGTTGTTTATTTATCCAATCCTTTGTATTGCCTTGTGCATCGAAGTTAATGGAATATAAGTATTTTCTTGCTTTATTTTGTACCTCGTCCTTCTAATATCTATTTAACTCACGCCAAGTTATATTTATTTATATCTTAATTTAAGATCACCAATTACCTCATCATAAATTTGTACCAACAAACATTGATATCGCAAATAATTAGGATCAATATCATACGTCAAAAATCAATCATACCATTCTATGAAATAACTGAACAGCCGGACCCATTGACTATAAGGTGCCGGATCCTTTTTCCAAAGGATCCGGCAAAACCGGCATATCAGCAAAACAGATTATAATATGATGATCACTGTACACCCTCACTTCTCTTTCTCTCATAAAACTCGACCTAAAAACACCCTCAAACCCTCCTAGAGATTCATCATCACTCATCTCATCAAATTAACCATCTCCGTAAGTACTAATCTTACTACACTATAATTTATGAATTTATAAGTGTTTTGTTCTTAATGTTCATCTAAATGGGTTTATCAAATTAACACTTAATGATCATCACATTGTGATTATTAGTTTTTGTTTTAGATAAATATTGCGTAATTAAACATCATACTCCTCCCACAAGAATTCTCAAACCCTTAATGATATAATTAAATGGTATAAGTTAGCATTGTTAATACAAAATGAGGAATAGTTAAGGTTTCACAAAAACTATATTTTCCAACCAAATTATGATGAGTTTCTAAACCCATTTAATTAACATTGTGATACAATACACTTAAAAGTATTTTCGTATATAAAAATTGTATTTTGTATCGTCACCTTATGTTTTGTTCTTGGTTTTAAAGATGCCTAAGTCAACTCAAGAAGACTATCGCGACACCGCCCACTACATCCCTATGCATCATCACAAAGATAACCTCTCTCCCAGTGACCGAAAATCATTCAAAATGCTTCGAAAGTGTTTCTTCCACGAAGGACGTGTTGTTGACCAATCCTTCCTCGATGATGCCAATATCCCTCATGTCTTTTCTAGAATTAACTTTGATTGTCTCCTTCATATCAACGAACAAATTTGTCCCGTTTTGTTCTTGAATTCTATAAGAGTATCCGTGTCATTTGCAATGATGATGAAACCATCTCTATTTCCTTCATCATTAACAATTAAACCATTGTCCTACCCCTCAAAGTGTTTTCCGAAGTCCGTCGCATTCCATGTCAAGGTATTTGCATGTACTCAAACGACTGGTCTCTTGCTAAACTTCAAGAAATGGTCAATCCACATCAAGTTTATCTCACTCCTCTTGATGATCCCATCACGGTCAGGAACACCGTCTCCATTGAAAAAATCTCACCAACTCGTCTCACTAGAAAATCCGAACTCATCCATCAAGACCCATTTCAAATGGAGCTCTCCAAGATGATTCCTCAATACAAAAAGTGGGAACAAATCCTTAGAGAAAATATCCTTTGTCTTGTGGGAAACAAAGATCTGTTAGTGTTACGGATAAAAATTAGTGTAGTATGACCAGATTCGAACACGAGACTTTGGGATTGCACACATTACGTATGAGTTTCAATGTTTTAGTAATTATTATATTTAGTTATGAATAATTATTAATATTTCACAAATAAACACGTAACGGTCGTTAGTATTTAACGGGAATTGACTAACGGGTGTTAGAAGAGAAAAAGGGATACGAATATGTCACACCTCGCCAAGGCGGAAACACGAGTGTAACTTCATAGATTTCATCACAACACATGGTGTCTAAATAGAGAATTTCTACATGCACATAAATAGAGCAAAGTACAGACACAAAGTGTCGTAACAATACCCCAAAAGAAAATAACCAAAACAAAACTCCAAGGGTATCTTCAACAAAACATAAAGTACTAGTCGAAAAACATTAAAGTAGCACAATCAAAATCAAACAAATTCATAATCCAAACATAAATATAAATCATTCTCAATGCAACTAAAGTCTTGTCTAGTCGCTCCCTTCTACCTTAGCCTTAGAAAGCTCACCTGAAAATGATGCTTAAAAATGTTAACATAATGTTGGTGAGGTTCATAGGTTTAAGACACACAATATATCTTATGCAAACAGTTCGCTATGATTATAAAACATAGAAGAACAGTAAGACTACATACATGGTAGCATGTAATCTCAATCAATCAACCATCATAGCAATATAAGGGACATAGGGGACGGAACGTGTCAACGATCCAAATAAACAATAACAGGTAATCGTTACCCTCTTATCAGACCACCCGGAATAATAATAGGTAGGGCTACTACCCTCCAATTGGATTGCTCAAATGAACAATGGAAGCATAGCTACCCTCCAATTGAACCACACAGGATATTCACATAATAATAACATAGCATGCAATACACATATAATAACCCTTACAAGTCCATGCATTTATAAGACCACATAATCACAGTAACTTAAAAAGTATTTCAACACAAGCATCATTCCCATCCCAAGTTTAAAACAATGTAAAAATGGACTATGAAACTCACCTCAAACTTTGCAGCTTCCAAATTAACAATCACAAATCTATACAATAAAATAGAATCACATTACATGCGACCAAGGTAAAAGCTATACTCCATGTAACACATATATGATGGATGTCTAAGGTTCATGTAACCTACCATGGGTTACCCCGACTCCATACCCAATGCTACTAACCACTCATATTCACTAAATCCCTTGCATACACTTTTTCAGAATATGCAGATTTTTTGTGGTACTTCTACCGACATGAAATCATGACAAAATAAGCTCCACAACTCACACCAAAAATTCACCATGGTCCTTCATGAGCATACAAGCTTCTCCCAGAAGGCCATGCACTAAAAACACATACAAGTACTCTTTGAAAAATCAAACACAAAAACTATCCAGATTCAGATCTGAACGCTCACCAAAGTGTTTTGACATAAGAATCATATTTGTACAACCTTTTAACGCATACCCTTCACAGAGAAGTCAAAAGGGATATAGAACTCAACTTCTCCAGAAGGGCTAACCCTAATTATACTTTCAAGACCACTATTGACCTCAAAACTTTTAACCTAAATCTGTCCCGGTTTAACAGCTTTGACACCTTTACTCGCAAAAATCATTAGACTGACCTCCGAACATCGAAATCGATCGTGGACGGACTTTTTGGAAAGTAGGTTCTCTGAACTACAATTTAGACTCAAGATTCATGTATTAACTCATCACCATCTATTAAATAACTTCGTATCTTTACAGCACTATGAATCTGTCAAACACTAACTCATTAACTAATATGTTTTATGCCCTAATCTCTTCATCAAATCCCAACATGTTTTATATAATAATTTACAGAAGTAAGAATATACCCTAATCCATCATATCTTGTTGCATGAATTGTAATAATTAATTGAACACAAGTATTGAAAATTATACCTTGATCTTGATTTTTATTCTTCAATAATAAAACCCTAATATTTTTCTTCTTGTTCTCCCTCTTGTTAGACTGTATAAGCAAAAGAGAGGGGTGAGGAGTTTTGATTTTGTATTTATAATACCCTATAAATAATTATAGATGATCCTTATTATTAGGAATTGTAATTGATATCAAATTTGGTTTCATTTTCCCCTTCCTTTTACCCCAATCGGCCGCCCCCTCCTAATAACATTTTTTTTAATTAATATTAATGATTACACCTAAAACCTTATACTTTTGATATTTTATAAGAACCTATATCGAAACCTAACGTCTTACGCGATAAACCTTTATTTTTACGGCGACTCGGAAAATTATCATTTTCAAAACAAAGTTTCAAAAAATATAATTTCACACTCTTTATAAATATAACTCATAAAACCAAACTCCACGTAACTTACTAACGCTCAAATGCTTAAACGAAAACTTGTTACGCAAAACCACAAAACACCAAAACTACACAACTCATTTCTACACCACCAAGGTGATCGAAATGAACTTATCCCAAAATCAATACTACTTCACTCACAATGATAAAATCACACAAAGGGATTTAGTACTAAAACTTACCTATATCACACATATACCACACAAAACACATAAGCCACACCAAGTAAAAGTTAAATGGGTCGAGACTATTAGTTAAACTAACTTGCTAAAATCACGGTTGTTACAGAATATATGGAAAGAAGTCAAGGAGGTTCTAGAAACCCCTTGGGCTTGTTGAATTCGGCCGATCCATGGGGGGAGGGGTAATCCCACCCTAACTTTGTCTCCAAGATATGTTTAGTATAAATACAATCCCTTGTATTCATTCTACACATCTCTTGGTTCCCTTGCAAACCCTAACTTCTCTTCTTCATCCCTCTTTGTGCTTAGAAATAGAACTACACCCTTCTAGGGTTCCTACTAGATTTTATAAGCTCAAACAATTGTGTTTGGTTTGTTTGTGATCCAAGAACCTAGCTTTTCTCATTGAAACGCTACTAATACGTGTGTACAAGAACGAAGGACTAACAAACTTTTGTTAGTGATTTTCCCCACTCTACTAAGGAGATAGTCGAATTCCATAAACCCTATATTAGGGTTTTACTTGTTCTTGATTCATTGATTTCTTGTTTGGCTAGAAATCACTAAGGTACGCATATCCTTTTAATTCGGTTAATTCATTACAAATATTTGACCTTTACTTCTGCTGCATGCTTTGATGATATTATGTGTTTATATATATATATATATATATATATATATATATATATATATATATATATATATATATATATATATATATATATATATATATATATATATATATATATATATATATATATATATATATATATATATATATATAACTGGAGGCGTTTGACTATTTTTTGCCACATATTCATGGTCAATGCCCAGTCATTTCCACGTCAATGCCCAGTCATCATGTTTAGTTATCAAAATCTGGAATTTAAAAATAGAGCCAGCATGGTTCGAACCTGGATGGTCTCCAAACATAAACAAACATCCCAACCACTGGAGTAAACCAACTTTTGTGATTTACAATTGAAAATAAGTAAGTCATGCTTAAATATCAATGAATTTGCGGATGCAGAGCAAGTTGTTGCCCTTGCCTGTTTTTTATAGCTTATTATACTGATACGGATTGCTGTTTGGCTTTATCATTTTACTAGGTGTTTGGACTTTGGGATTTGCTTATCTAAGTGTTTATATAAGCTTATTGTGTTTTATCAAAGCAAATAAGCAATTTTTTTTGAAAGTTTGGATAGAATCTGCATATATTGGAGTAAACCAGTATTCAAAGATACACAGTTGTATTTTAAGCATTTAAATATATAAGTGGTTTCAGATGGGAACCTCAGGGAATGGTGTACCCAGTCAACTATGGGATGCAGTTTTATACAATACACTATTAAAGTGCGTCTAGACTATATATTATGTGTACAATAGATAGAATTTAAAGGGACGACATTTCTATCTCGGATTAGTTCACAGCCAATGTGGATTTCGTTGAGTACAAGTGCTTGTGGTTCAGCTCTTGGCTCGTCCCAACCTTCATGTAGACCATAGGAAAGGGGTGACCTTCTTAGAGGACTCTCCACATTCAGGCCTGCAAATTGGTTTGGAAAGCCTAAGGTTTGAAATCAATTTTGCATAATGTTTACAGCATTTAATTCTTCTCAAACTTACTTTATATATTTCTTGCAGGCTGCTAGCTCACTTGCCTGTGCTAGAAGAGGGTGGGTGAATGTGGATGTTGATAAGATTCAGTGCGAGTCTTGTGGTGGAAACCTGAAATATAATGCACCGGATTCACATGCTCATAAGGAAGGTGAATGTTGCTAAAACTAATGTTGAGAGTAAAGTAGATAAATCGTGCGGTTTAGTGATAATAATGGAAATCGTTCCTGCTTGATGCATTTGCATAAATGGTCCCTAATTATACTATCTGCTATCAAATTTTATCCCTCTTGAGTATGTAAAAATGTTCCTTTTGGTCTCTCAAACCATGTCATTAGTTACAGGTCATACTTATGTGACCATTTTGTTCTTATTTGAATTTTTAACTCTTTCCTAATTTATATAGGAAGTTGATCTAGATAGCTCTTTAACAAACACCGTGTCCGTTGTTGAGGGCGACCTTGAGGACCTTCCTCCTGCCCTAAACCCAGTCAAGCCATCTATTAAGGAACCTATATCTTCCCTAAAGTCATTGACTATGAAACCTATTGTATCAGATATATCAGTTGAAATAAAGGAATTTTTGCAGCTATCTTTTAAGATTTTAGAGATGCCAAATGCAGGGGACGATGCATTGAATACAGTAGTCAATTCTCTTGCGTCTGCCACAGCCACTTATTCAACACAAAGTTTGCAGTTTGCAAGTAAAAGTCATGAGTTAGTTCATAACTTATTAATTTCTATTGGTATTACAGCTATAAAAAGGAGTTTTAGACATTTAATCGATAAACAAATGATTTTAATTTTTTAGACTACGATGAAGGTCAAATATTGCTTTAATTTATTAGACTACTAAAACTCAAATCTAGCAACCAGCATATGATATTTGCGGTCACAAGTAAACAAAAGAATGCATGTGATTTTTCAATCTAAATAACCTGGAGCTAATTGTAAAACTGAGATGAAACATTAAGTTAAGTTGTATTTGTAATTTGAAAACTTTCAACATTATTGCTAGAAATATGATTTATGTAGACCTGGGTGTCCAATCTGGATCAAGTTGTCCAAAAGAAATGCATAGAATGAAATTTAAAAAGACTATGTTCAAAAACAAAAACAAAAAATTTAAGAAAGGCAAATATTAAGATAAGGTATATTTTCAACTGGTCGTAAGTTATATCAGCGTTTGTAGTCCATATCACAATATGCTAAGTTACAATATGTTTTGTATTAAGTTGTAATATAAGAAATTCTCATGTCTAAAATATGAAGTTTTGATAAAAGTTATATCTTTTTTTATAAACAGGATATGGTTTATCAACTTGAAGATTCTTTGTTGTGACAAAGACGGCGAATACAAAGAAGTTTTATTTTTTATATTAATTAGCACCATGTAATTTAGTTGTTTTCATACTTATTATTTTTCTTTTTACATATAATACATGAGAACTAAATTTTTATTTCCATTTAGTTTGTTTAGCATATTTGCAATTATTCATTATTTATTTTACGTTTATCACATTAAAAAGTGACAAGGAACTTTATATATAATCTCAAAAACAATAAAAAAATAATAATGATAACAATAATCCTATTATAAATATAATTTAGTTGATAATAAGATGTCGTTTAAACTTAACCGTAGACAATTCGTGTTGCGGTGTGTTAAGCCATGACTATTAATAAAAGTCAAGGCCAAACGTTGTCTCAAGATGGGTTGTTTTTCATAGTATCATCATTATATGCATGTCTTTTTATCAGTAAATAAATTCATAGAGCATCATGTTCCACTGACGAACTTTGAATTATTATATGTGTGTATATCTCTTAATCATCTTGAATCAAACATGCAATATTCAGGGGTTTAAGCCTCAAGGTTCTTCTTCAGAAGAGGTTTATCCACGCTTTTATAATGCAATTCAGTAATCATGATTTTTATTTTGAAAATCACAAATTTTGTTTCTACATATAATAGTAAAAATAAGTCAATGATAACCAACATCATTAACCATAATTTCACGATAACTAAAACCATACAAATTATCATTATAAGTCATGCCCGCCCCTTGGGCAGGCTTTGAGGTCTAGTATATATATATATATATATATATATATATATATATATATATATATATATATATATATATATATATATATATATAAAATTGTTATGATTCACAAATTCCAACAGTGACATCATGAGCCGTTAATACTATGTAATTAATTACCGAAACACATAAAATTGGATCTTAATTGATTATTACATGTTATGGTTTTCTAGGGTTTTGAAAATTGTAAACCCTAATTTTTTTTATTATAGGGTCGATTACCCTTAATTTTTGTTAATTAGGTTTTGATTTTGTAAAACTTGTAGAAACCCTAGGTCGTATGTAATTTTTTATGTGATAATTAATGGATATTTGCTATATGTCATTAATTGATATGTGATCCTTGACTTGATTATTGTAATAATAAGTGCTATGTGGGAATCCATGACGAATATATGCAAGTTTTGTCATTGATTATAATGTATTTGATATGATTTTGATTGTTTTGTGAATTACATACTAATTATGCGATTGAAATTAATTATAGGGTTTTAGTAATAACATTGTTAAGACATGTTTAATTACTAAAAGTCAATTAATTATATAATTAGGGAAGACCTAAAATTGGGGAGGACCTCATATAAATCGTTATATTAAATCAATTATGTATGTTATTGTATATATTTATCGTAGGACTTACGCAACCAATTATTGGTGTATGTGGTCCATTGGTACCTAGTTCGAAAACCAATGGGAGTCTTAGATCGATATATATGTTTATTGATTTATTTAGCATGTAAATTATTTAAGTAATTTATTTGTTTTATTAATTGCGTATTTGTTTATATATGTTTGTGACATGATAGTAAGCAAAAGGGTAATTTTCGAATGGAAACTATAAATTGGACTTAATAATGGTAAAATTTTGTTTTGAGCTGTAAAATCTTAAACTTTTAAATTGATTGATGCGACTGTACTAATAATGGTCGAAACGGAGGACTTAATTTGACAAACTGTGTGGTGGGTTTCAGTAGAAACGGGTTCTTAATAAGCTTTGCGCTGACCTTTGTTTCTGCGCCCGCTTGTGCGACAAATTGAACTTACCGTAGTACAACCATTATCTATGTACGAAACATCTTAAGGCGAAGTTGTAAGTTTCTCAACGCCTCAATTAAAACATTGTTGATTTAAGCTTTGTAAAGAAACTAATGAGTAAAAGTTTTTTATATGAAATCTTATGATACAAAGATGAATGCATGACATCTTTGTACATATTTTTTATTACACACATCAAAACTTCTACCCTTTAATTTAAGTTATATGCCATCCAATGAAACGGAAACACCTGAAGTTGTAATTTACGTCAGGGTGTAACCTGGCTAGATTGCAATGGAAGGGTAAACTACATGATTTCATTACTAACAGATCAACTCATGTGATGGAATTATGTGAGTTTGTTGTTTCTTAAGTTGGTTAACTTAATTGAGTTGATAGCGGGATCTGATCACTCAAGGCATAAAATGGGGATAAAACATGCTTACATTGCAACTGAAGTTGGCAAATATGTAAATCCCATCGCTTCTAGGAATTGCAATTGAATATTGGCAATTGAGGTTCGACTCGTACCTTATTGAATACGTTCATCACTAGCAGATCAACTGATGTGATGAAACTATGTCGATTTGGATCCTAGTTTTTCAGTGAAAATTAAATGATTATATATATACTTACCATGGGTATTTAATTTTCTTGGAAATGTATCGAAAATATTAAAATTGAATTTTGTTAATTGTTTTAAATGTATTAATGCAACGTTAAACCGTAAACAAAGTTTATGCTTTGGTAAATTGATCTAGTTCTGTTTTCAAACAAATATTTGATTAAGAAAAATTTACTAAAAAGACAAAAAAAGTCTCCTTTCCATGAAAGAAGAGTGATTTAATCCTATTTCTTTTCATGAATGAGAAAGGTATGATAGGAACATTAGAGTTGTCTAAATTCTAATATAACTCATGGCAAAATTTGATAGTTAAGAATTGCACATTTTCTATAAAGAGTTCATTACTCTATTTTGGTGATTGAATTCTTTTATAACAAATATGACATTTGGTTAACCAGAACTTTATGAGTTATTAAAGTTCGAAGCTAGACTAATTACTGCAAAATGGTAAAAGATAAACTAGTATATCTATCTAGTTGTTTTGCTTTGACCATTTATATGTGCTAAATACATGGTAGGGATGATAGACCTATTAAGGAAGAAATTGCATTCCAAAATTCTTCAAGTTAATAGCGTTGATGGATAACCAATCATATACATAGTAGAATACTCTTTTAATACATAAGTAATTGTTATGTATGGGTTTTATTCAAGGAGTATGAAAATAAATAGCACAACTATTTGCTTTTACTGGTTATGAAATAATTTAAATGTTGTCAAATCCAGTGGGAGCGTTGCGTTGTGTTACTGAATATGGAGTTATTGTAATGTTCTCTAATTCAGTGGGAGCTACAAGCTTTATTTCATGTGTAGTAACCCACATTATCTTCAAGATAATTACTTTCAAAATTGTAGACACTTATGTTTTAAGGATAGTTATGAGTGTTTCCTTACTAAACAAAGTAGTCATACATCTACTTGTTAATTCTATAACACAAATCATATTGAATCACATAAACAAACGTATGTCGTGTTGTTTATCTGCTACATGATTGTTCCATCCACAAGTGGGAGAATTATTTATTATGTGCAAAGGAACAATACATAGAAATATGATTATAGGATTATCTTAAACGCAAGGTAAGTGATCTATGTTCTAATAAGACTTATACGTTTAATGTGTAAGATTATCTAATTTAGAACATATGTCAATATGATAACAAGACAACTTCAACTCTAATATTTATGTATTCTTAGAATGACATAAATAAATGAAGTAAATAAACTAACTTGAACTTACTATTGAAACCAAATGGTGGTGTTCACAAATACTTTAGTTATACATGTTTATATCTTCTTATAAACATGAAGTCTTTTAACTATTACAAGACTTATAATAAAGTAAGGCGTTAACTTGTTATGTTTAAGACGTATACAAGAAGTCATTGAATTGATTAGTGATTTATAACGTATAGTAGGATTATAACAGTTTATGTCTTCTTCTTGAGACATGGACATGAAGTGACTTGGTCCAAAGGTACTTGTGTTATAAAGCATGCAAGTGGCTTGGAAATTCTATTTTACCATTAAGTTGACTTAGTTGGTAAATAGGTAAGCCAAAAGGAGTATAAGTTTATCTTACATATTGTTAGTTTGTCTCACAATATTAGTTCTAATGAAACATCACAAGTTTGTGGTGTGTTCAGTTAGGGAAATCAAACTCTTGTTATATTGTTTGATTAAAGATAAATATGACTTCTTTATTCCAAAAGTTATCAAGGTTAGAAAATTGAGTATGGATTGAGTATACTCAATTGGATTCCTAGAAGATTAATAAGACACCAATGTATTATGAAATGTGATGAATTACATTAAGTTTTAAAATGAAGTTCTGAATTTGTTAAACTACTTATGAGTAGGTTATTAACAAACTAATGTTATGAACTGTCAATATGTATTTGTAATATCCCAAAAAGAGAACATTGTATTGTTGCCTTGATTGCTAAGTATTTATAGATAGTCTATATATATATATTACTAAAGGCAAGTGGGAGTTTTATCTTGAAAAGATAAAATTACAAGATACATAATCTTCTAAAAACACGCCAGTGAAAATCATGATGAGGCTTGACATGTAAATGTTAAACCTAAAGATGATGAAATTCTCATTCATAGATCCGCAAGGATATCTCATGCTGAGGATTATATGATGATGTATTACCAAATACTAAATTGGGTAAATACTCATACTATGAATGTTATAGATGTTGTTCATAAATATAATCAAATTTAGAAATTTTGGTTTATCTTAATTCTTAATAGTTAGAGAATGAAGATGAGTTTATTTAAAGATAATGTAACTCTAGTGGTTTAAATCTTTGTATAAGAAATCATATGGAAAAAATTATACACATATTTTAATGCATGTCTTATGACAAGATTATTAATCATACTTAAGCAATTAACTATGATTGAATACTCTTTCCTAAGCACATTAAAGATACAAAGATGATAATTGTCATACTCATTTCATTCATATGAAATTTGACAATGGATTATAAAACTCTTTCTTGTATAATTACTTAAACGAGGACGTAAGTAATTAAGAGTTTTATGAATTCATATAATCTTTGAAAGTCTACAAAATGGAAGAATCCAAGTATGGATAAATGCATGCATCAAGGAGATAAGTCTTATGTTTAAATATTAAATCCAAGTTTTGAATTATAATTTAAATAAGATAACTCATAAGAATTTCTGAAAGCTAGTGGGAGTATTATGTTTACTTACTTAAATCATATATGTTGTATAACATATAGGAAGTAACATTCCATATAAGTTAAATGTTAAGTCTTAACTTGGAATGAAACTTTACTTGAAAGATTTAATAAGTAAAACAAACAACCTTGAAAAATATGTTTATTAATGTAAACATGTGCAGTAAATGAATCTAATAGAACATGATATATCATTTAGAAAGTTTAAATGGATATGTAGTACATGAATAAAATTTAAGTTTGACACAAGGATTTTTCATGTACATCATGTTGTTATATCATGCTTTAATAAAGATGATTTGACAACATTATCTAATTGAAAGTTATTAGATAACTTGTGTAATGAATATTCTAAAGGAATATATTTTGGATATAGAATCACATCCTCAGCCTGGAACATCTTCCAGATTCTATAGATGAACAATTTGTCAATTGTTGTGAAAATTGTCATATCCAACAAACTTGAAAGTTTGGAAGGCATCAAACATTACATAATATATATTAAAGTTTACGGAAAATTTTAAAGAGCATATTGTTGTTTGCATACAATGATGCTAATGAAATTGAGATAACACTCAATACTAGTCATGGTAGGATTTCATCCTTGTTAATAGCCATGTGTACTAGTTATGCTTAACTAAGAGCATAGTTGCATTAAACATTAAAGAATAAGAATACTTTAAACTATAAAATGGTTGAAAGTTTAATTATCATAAATTGGATGTTGAGGATGTCACACATTTTATGATGTATTATGTGGTTATATCAAATTATTTGAATGCACATATACAAGAACTTAGCTAATTGAATTCTTGAAATAAGTAATGTCAAAATTCTGATAGATCAACGTTAGTTGAAATAATGCTTTGTCAACAAGTATGATTGTCATTACTTGAGGCTTAATTGTCAACAAGCATGATTGTTATTACTTGAGACAAAATTCATAAACTAGAATTTTCATGCATTGATCTATTTAGTATTTGGATAAGGAATGTTAAGCAATTATTATTTAATAATGAATTAAAGTACTGGGTACGTTTGTTTACATTAATAATAGATTGTATCCCATATTTGCATGTTTAATCCATGAATAACTTATGTTATGTTATTCTAAAATAGCCCATTGTCAATCAATGATATGGGAGTATCATTGAATTAAGACAAAATCTGAGTTTTGGTATAATATACTTAAAGTATATTGATGCGTAGGACATGCCAAATTCACATGATATTCAATAGATTCAATAAATTGAATATAGGACAGATCCCAACCGCATCTTTCTTGATATTTTTATACTTGGTCCTTGTGACATAATAAACTTCATTTAAATTGCCACCTTTAGTCCCTGATCGTTCTTGTTATTTTTATAACAAGTCCTCATGACAATAAATTCATCAAACGATTCGCCTAGCTTTAGTCCTCCACTGTACTTGTTATTTTTACTTTCGGTCCTTGTAATAAATAAAATTAATATCATTTGACCGCTTTTAGCCCTTGGTCTTCAACTCCTTCGCGCCCAAGTTATTAATTACGTCGTAATTAATTCATCAAGTTACGCCGTAACTCTTCGTCCGCATATTCTTATCCATTCCATAAATTTCTCTATGGCGTAATAAAATTACCAAGTTACACCGTAGCCTTCATAATTATTAATTACGGCGTAACCTCAAGGATAGTTTACACCATAATCTCTTCAATGACATCAATCCCATTGTGTGTCTTAACTACGCCGTAACCTCAAGTAATGGTTACGGCGTAACCTATCGTAATACTTAGAAAATTAGCCTTTATAATGTGTTACGCCGTAGTCCAACGTACCAACTACGCCGTAACCCGTAGTTTTTCTGCACTATTTGGCCTTTTCTCGCATTGTTTTCGCTCCAACGCCTCATTTATCCTGAAATGTAAATATGAACAAAAATTAATGAATTAAATATCATATTAATATAAATGAGGCAAAAGAACACAAGAATTTGATAAATAAAATATTAGGTTAATTTGATGTTATCAGACTTTTACCCCATCAGGCGGTAAAAGGAGGAAGAGGCGGGTTCAAGGACAACATACAACGGAATTGGATGTCACTGCTCAAACTAAACCACTAACAACTAACAATCCGTTCTTAAAAAAAGAAAAAAAAGGTGTCACATGTAATGACATTTCATATAGCGCTATCCGTAAAAGAAGGTATGCTACAAAATTAAGTTATTAAAGATTTGCTTATTTCATATTGTGTTTTAGCTTGTCCTTAAAACTGCTAATTAAACAGTTCGAAAACTCAATCTTTCCTTCTAAAAAATTAGTATATACAATAGTAAAACACTTAGTCACCAAGTAAAGTTGAACATGCCATTATACGTACTTGGTAGAATGATTTCGTGGCATGTCATCGACTTAATAATGATTAGCTATGCACATTGTTTGTTCACACTGGATTGGATCACGAACTATATCAGTGAG
This sequence comes from Artemisia argyi, assembly GCA_030686995.1. NCBI lineage: Eukaryota > Viridiplantae > Streptophyta > Magnoliopsida > Asterales > Asteraceae > Artemisia > Artemisia argyi. The sequence goes on along the minus strand of CM060693.1, from coordinate 168,117,935 downwards.
ATTGTTTCCTCATCTGGACATCACATAAAAGGTGGAAACATAGAGTAGTTGTGCAAAGTAGGTATTATTAGTTATAGTTTGATACTTTGTTGTGTTGGTTTGGACTTATGTATAGAGATCTAAAGGTTGTCTTATTTAGTGGCAACGTTAGATTGATCAGTACCTTAAATGCTTATTGATACAAGGACCTTTCAATCTTTCTAATGTGATAAATAGGGTATGCTTGATAGACTAGGATATGTGTGTTGTTTTTTAGATTATGAATCGGCTATTTCTGAATTATGGAGTGGATGTGCTCAAGGAACTTCGTCCTTTTGTTTTGTTTTTTTTAGTTTTTCTTTGTTTTTTTTAGTTTTTCTTTGTTTTTTTTTTCTTTTTTTGTTTTTGTTTTCTGTTTTTGTTTTTTTTGAAGAATATACAAAGCTTTATAGATTATTTAATCAAGACTTCAAGTGATTCTCACTGGAATCATGTTTGCAGACATGTTGAGTTTTGGTCCTTTGATTAATGCAAGGGAAAAAATGGTCAAGCTCATGTGGCTGGTCCTAATAATTGGAGAAAATGGTACCAATAACTAAACCGAGTTGAATAGAATGACAATCGAATCTAATGAAATTAATAGAGGTTATTGTGCTTTCAAAAAACAACTATAAAAGGCTGCAACGTATTATTCCAAGTTCTATAGGTTTATTATCGAAATTATTCCAGTTATCTATCTCCAACTCTCAAAGGTTAAGAAACAAACTACACTTTTGTACGAGGGGGTAAGTTGTGAAAACAAAAAAAGAAATATATCAGAGACAGGTTTCGATCAGAGACAGGTTTCGATCATGTGACCTATGGGTTATGGGCCCACCACGCTTCCGCTACGCCACTCTGATTGGTTGATGATTATATTCACATTATACTGATATAGTCGTTTAGCAATCTCTGCATGGTGGTTAAACTATAAATACAGAATCATTACAAAGGCTCATCAAATCTTTCGGATTATACTTGTGCTCAAGCTGCATCAACATTGATAAATATTACAAGAAATATTCGGATCGATATGATGTCTTCTTATAGCTAATGCTAAACAAGATAATGAACAAGTTGCTGACATTCCTAAACACATTTTGCGGCCTTTGCTCCTCCTTTAGGTGAAGGACATAACATCCCAAACTTGCTATGTGTGAAGTCGAACGCTAGAGGTCAACAACAAAAAGTTCTAAGGTTTGCAGAAGCTATTATACGATACGGAGTGAGATACTAAAAACAAACCCAAGATATGACCATTGTCAAAAGCTGTTCAGTAAACCAAATAAATGTTGAAAAATGTTGAAGCTTGTCAGCGGATACATAAGCGAAAAGTTGTATTTTGGGGTCTCCAAGTTTAGTTATTATGTGCCATAAGTCCATAGGATAAGTTGAAGCATAATGTGAAGGCAACTGTGGAGTATAGTGAGCATTTTGGGGTCTTCAAATAAAACTTATGAACGTTGTGATTAAAAAAAAAAACATCTTCGCAAAGAAAACTGATGAACAATGTGATGTTCATCATAGTGGAATCAAAGTTCATTATATAAAAAATTTATTCATCAAAGAAAACTGATGAATATTGTGATCTTCATCATAGTAGAATCAAAATCCATCGTATATAGACTTTGTTCACCATAGAAAGCAAAAATTGTTCGTGAAACAAAGTTAATAATTCATCAAAATCTTCATCCAAAATCAACAATTTATCAAAATCATACGTTGATAGATTTTAGTTGTTCACCAAAAACACTGCTTTTGCGATGTTCATCCAAATAAGTCGTTCAACAAAAAGATAAATTCTTTACTTTACATGATTCTTCACCACTAAATTGGTTCTTTGTGTTTAAGTCAATTATCAAATCAAAATCAATAAAGATAATGTTGACAATTTGAGATCCAGATTTCTTGATGAAACATATATAAATGAGAAAATGACAGGATTTGTTAAGAGTATGATAGAGAAAAGTAAGAAAGGGGACGGGGAGACAAAAAGCTATGGGAAATGAGAATAATGATGACAATTTGAGATCCGGATCAAATAGACGGTTAAGATTACTTTTTACACTTTTTATAACTGTTTACCTTGAAGGTCATTGGGGGTTGATTATGCAAAAATATAAAGGTAAGTGTAACATGTAATGAAACCAACTGGGCTAGCTTAGTTGACCAGCTTGGGGAGGGATGTTTGGCTAGGGGATGTCTCAAGTTCAAGTCCAACAAGGACTTTTACCCCTTCAGGTGGTAAAAGGAGGAAGAGGCGGGTTCATGGACAGCATACCGCGCAATTGAATGTCACTGCTCAAACTAAACCACTAACAATTAACAAGCCGTTCTAAAAAGAAAGAAAAAAAAGGGGTGTCATATGTAATGACGTTTCGTGTAGCCCTATACGTAAAAGAAGGTATGCTATACAAATAAGTTATTTAAGATTTGCTTATTTCATATTGTGTTTTAGTTAGTCCTTAAAACTGCTAATTAATTAAACAGTTCGAAAACTCAATCTTTCCTTCTAAAAAATTAGTATATAAAACAATTAAACACTTTTTTGGGTAAAGGGCATTCCACCCGGTAAAATATACTACACCAAAAAAACATTGAAGTACAGAGGATGAGGGTGAATCCCCTATCTCGGCTCGATCAGGGCTAAAAACATGCACCACAAGTGCAAGAGACCAAACAAACAAGCATAAACAAAGCTAACTAACAAGAAACACAAAAAATGTTTATGAAATGCCATAAACGTAAAACTAACTATTTCTTTTTGCGTCCCTGCACCTTGAAGTCTCTAGACGAACCACCGCTGAATTTAGAGTTTGTTGCATACTTAGCAATATCATCGTAGTTCTCATATACTTTTGTAGGAAATGGTGTACACTTTTATTAATTAAAATCAGATTACAAGCAACGATAATAAAATTAACATAAAGTAAATAACAGAAATTAAATAACAGACAGAATTGAGTAGAAGCAGAAGACAGACACTATTTAACGTAAGTTAAACGAAAGCAGTAAAAGGCACGAGGCTCGTGTGTTTAACACGATTCCCTTAAAACAGATTCGCCGTCTGTTTCCCAACGTACAAAGCTATTGTACAGCCGGACTAGACAAACTTGCCTGAAAAATCACTCAAGCTCTGCGTATTTCTGATCGAATATGAGTGCTGGAGTTCGACTGATATGGAGCTACGTTTTTCTGTGTAATAAAATGAATGAGAAGAAGTTTATTTTATAGCCAAAACCTATCTTGCTCATCAAGACTAAATATCAGCTAAAAATAAACGATATGCAAATCTGTTAAAACAATAACATGATTTGATATCTCTTTAATTTAACACAAATATTCTGTAAAGACTTGTTCACAAAGTCTAAATCTATTTCTAAAATCAACAATTCATCAAAATCAAATGTTGATAGATTTTAGTTGTTCACCAAAAACACTGCTTTTGCGATGTTCAAGCAAATAAGTCGTTCAACAAAAAGATAAATTCTTCACTTAACATGATTCTTCACTACTAAATTGGTTCTTTGTGTTTATGTCAATTATCAAATCAAGATCAATAAAGATAATGTTGACAAATTGAGATCCAGATTTCTTGTTGAAAGAGACATAAATGAGAAAATGAGAGGATTTGTTAAGAGCATGATATAGAAAAGTAAGAAAGGGGACGGGGATACAGAAAGCTATGGGAAATGAGAATAATGATGACAATTTGAGATCCAGATCAAATAGACGGCTAAGATTACTTTTTACACTTTTTATAATTGTTTCACTTTTCATTTGATGGCTTACCTTGAAGGTCATTGGGGGTTGATTATGCAAAAATATAAAGGTAAGTGTAACATGTAATGAAACCAACTAGGCTAGCTTAGTTGACCAGCTTGGGGAGGGATGTTTGGCTAGGGGAGGTCTCAAGTTCGAGTCCAACAGGGACTTTTACCCCTTCAGGCGGTAAAAGGAGGAAGAGGCGGGTTCATGGACAGCATACCGCGTAATTGAATGTCACTGCTCAATCTGAACCACTAACAACTAACAAGCCGTTCGAAAAAAAAGAAAAAAAAAGTTGTCACATGTAATGACGATTCATATAGCCCTATCCGTAAAAGAAGGTATGCTATAAAAATAGTTATTTAAGATTTGCTTATTTCATATTGTGTTTTAGTTAGTCCTTAAAACTGCTAATTAAACAGTTCGAAAACTCAATCTTTCCTTCTAAAAAATTAGTATATAAAACAGTTAAACACTTAGTCACCAAGTAAAGTTGAACATGCCATTATACGTACTTGGTAGTATGATTTCGTGGCATGTCGTCTACTTAATAATGATAGCTATGTGCATTGTTTGTTCACACTGGATTGGATCACGAACTATATCAGTGAGATTGTTTCCTCATCTCGACATCACATAAAAGGCGGGAAACATATAGTAGTTGTGCAAAGTAGGTATTATCAGTTATAGTTTGATACTTTGTTGTGTTGATTTGGACTTATGTATAGAGATCTAAAGGTTGTCTTATTTAATGGCAAAGTTATATTGATCAGTACCTTAAATGCTTATTGATACAAGGACTTTTGAATCTTTCTAATGTGATAAATAGGTAATGCTTGATAGATTAGGATATGTGTGTTGTCTTTAAGATTATGAATCGGCTATTTCTGAATTATGGAGTGGATGTGTTCAAGGAATTCCGTCCTTTTGTTTTGTTTTTTCTTTGTTTTCCTTATGTTTTTTTTTTTTTTTTTTTTTTTTTTTTTTGTTTGTTTGTTTTTTTTTGTTTTTTTTGAAGAATATACAAAGCTCTATAGATTATTTAATCAAGACTTCAAGTGATTCTCACTGGAATCATAATGTTTGCAGACTTGTTGAGTTTTGTTCCTTCGATTTATGCTGGGAAAAAAATGGTCAAGCTCATGTGGCTGGTCCTGATAATTGGAGAAAATGGTACCAATAACTAAACCGAGTCGAATAGAATGACAATCGAATCTAATGCAATTAATGGAGGTTATTGTGCTTTCAAAAAACAACTATAAAAGGCTGCAATACATTATTCCAAGTTCTATAGGTTTATTATCGAAATTATTTCAGTTATCTATCTCCATCTCTCCAAGGTTAAGAAACAAACTACAGTTTTGTACGAGGGGGTAAGTTGTGAAAACAAAAAAAGAAATATATCAGAGACAGGTTTCAATCCTATGACTTGTGGGTTATGGGCCCACCACGCTTCCGCTGCGCCACTCTGATTGGTTGATTACTAAATTCACATTATGCTGATATAGTCGTTTAGCAATCTCTGTATGGTGGTTAAACTGTAAATACAGAATCATTGCAAAGGCTCATCAAAGCTTTCGGATTATACTTGTGTTCATGCTGCATCAACATTGAAAAATATTACATGAAATATTCGGATCTATATGATGTCTTCTTATAGCTAATGCTAAACAAAATAATGAACATGTTGCTGACATTCCTAAACACATTTTGCGGCCTTTGCTCCTCCTTTAGGTGAAGGACATAACATCCCAAACTTGCTATGTGTGAAGCCGAACGCTAGAGGTTTACAACAAAAAGTTCTAAGGTTTGCAGAAGCTATTATACGAAACGGAGTGAGATACTAAAAACAAACCCAAGATATGACCATTTTCAAAGCTGTTCAGTAAACCAAATAAGTGTTGAAAATAAAGTAATCGAAATTAGTTATTTCACTACACTGAAGATGCTGGCGATATTGGCTGATTGAAGCAATCGAAAGGCTGAATGAACAGGAGACACTGCCATGGTGAGCAAAGGATACTGTTCGAAGAATTGGGTGTTAGAATATTAATTAGTATCATGACAATCATAAAATAGGTAAACACATACGCAGAAGCGTAGGAACATCTATGACATATAAAGGATTAACATAAACTTAAATAGGAATGTACCTTTAGTGATTCTAGCAAAACAAGAATCAATAAATAATCTTGAACAATATTATGAACCCTAATTAGGGTTTATATGGATCAAGATTAACCCCTTACCATTTTGTTAATCGATCCAAGATACTAACAATAGTGTGTTAGTACCACGTTCTTGTACACACGAACTATTACCAAATTAATGTTAATGCTAGTTAATGTAAACACAAGAGTTTGTTATATAAAACAAACCAATCGAAACCCTTGAGGGTTGTTTGTACGATCGGCCTCAAAGAAAAGAAAACAAGGAAGACCAATTAGGGTTATAGCATGTGCAAAAAAGATACAAAGAATGAACCCCTAAGCCTTGTATTTATACTAAGTGAAACTTGGAAGACAAGTTGGTTTGGGAATGGGTTTCCCCTCCCTACCATGACCGGCCACAAGGCCCAAGGATCCTTCCGGATCTTTTTCGTGTCCAATTTTCACTCTAGTCCTTTATCTTTGATATTTAATGATCATTAGTCAATACTTGTTAATTACTAACATCATTTAAACATTTACTTGTGTTTTAAATAATTAAATATATAACTTTTTATATATTAATTATTATTCATTAATTCCTTCATTCGTAACGTGTGTAATCCTGTGGTCTCAGGTTCGATACTAGACATATACTTATTAATATTTATCCACAAACTCTAACAGCTCCCACTTGGATATCTATTAATAATATAATGACATTGGTTAGCGTCTAGCAACACGCCAATGCCCCTAGATCAACTCGAGGGAGGTTTCCTTGAAAAACCTTTAATGATTCATCATTTATCATTATCATTTATCCTTTTGTTACTAATACCACGTTAATAAAGATATGGATCTTAGTCATTATTTAATTAACAATTATGTTTCTCGTTATTTATGATTGAGCAAGATTACTAAAACATCTGAACGATATGGATCTTAGTCATTATTTAATTAACAATTATGTTTCTCGTTATTTATGATTGAGCAAGATTACTAAAACATCTGAACGTATTCCAGATAGACTTTGGGAGTGCGCACGCAAACATCTTGTTAACCCTACGAGGGGTCCAGCAGTATTAAACTTCAAAACAAATTTGAAGGAACAAATTCTTTCTTGACTACAAGAATAACCCATGGACTTTGCAACACTTCTGAAAACAACCCTTATAACTCCCTGTTACGGTGAGCGGTAGATTGCTTTACAAAAATGCCCTACATCCATGACTCTTATCTGGTATCTCAAGTCTAAGGATAACAAATTCATGATTTACTCACTGACAAGATCCATAAAGTAAAATCATGTAATTGGGATAAGTCCTATATTCAATTTATTGAATATCATGTGAAATTGGTATGTCAACGCATCAATATACTTTCAAGTATATTCTAACCAATACTCAGATTTGCCTTAGTTTAATGATATTCCCATATCATTAATTGACAACGGACAATTTAGAATAACATAAGTTATTCACGAATTTAAACATGCAAATATAGGACACAATTTATTATTAATGAAAACAAACGTACTAAGTACTTTAATTCATTATAAATAATAATTGCTTAATGTCCTTTATCCAAATACTAAATAGATCAATGCATGATAATTCTAGTTAGTGAATTTTGTCTCAAGTAATAACTTGTTGACAATTATGCCTCAAGTAATGACAATCATACTTGTTGACAAGGCCATTATTTCAACTAACTTTGATCTATCCGAATTTTGAGAATACTTATTTCAAGAATTCAATAAGCGAAATTCTTGTATGTGCATATCCAACTATTTTAATATAGCCATATAATTTTCATAAATGGTGTGATATCCTTAATCACTAACTTATGACAATCAAACTTTCAAACCTTTTAAAGTTTAAGTATTCTAATTCTTTAATGTATAATGCAAGTATGCTCTTAGTTGAGCACAACTAATTCACATGGCTATTAATAAGGATAAAATCCTTCCATAACTAGTTATTGAGTGTCATCTCAATTAAACCAACATCATTGTATATAAATCACAATATGCTCTTTAAAATTTCCGTAAACTTAATATCTATTGTGTAATGTTTGATGTCTTCCAATCTTTCAAGATTTATTGTCGGCTATAACAATTACGCAACAATTTGCTATTTTGTTTATACTTAGAATTTAGGAGTAATTCCAGGCTGAGGATCATTTATTCTAAGTCCAAACATATTCCATTATAATATTCATTACACAAGATATCAAATATTGTTAAATCATTAAGCATTTAAGCATGATACAACAATAATATGATGCACATGAAAATCCTTCAGTCAAACTTAGATTTTATTCTTGTTCTATTTTTACAAATATGTATATCCATTTAGTCTTTCAAAATAATATACCATATTCTATTTAGAATTATTTACCGCACATGTTTATTAAATAATAAACTTTTGTTCCAAGGTTGTATGTTTAATTTTCTAAATATTTAAAGTAAAGTTTCATTCAAAACTAAGACTTAACATTTTACTTATATGGAATGTTACTTCTTATACGTTATACAACATATATGATTTAGTAAATCAAACATAACACTCCACTAGTTTTCAGGAATACTTTGAAACTATATTATTTTAATTATAAATCAATACATAAATTCAATAATTAAATATAAGAGTAATCTTCTAGATGCATGCATTTATCCATTCATGGATTATTGCCCTTTGTATACTTCGAAAGATTTATTTGAATTCATAAACTCCTTTTGATTACTTATCGTCCTCGCTCAAGTAATCATTCAAAAAAAAAAAAAAAAAAAAAAGTTTTTGATATTCATTGTCAAATTTTATATTCATATAAATATGACAATTACCATCTTTGTATCTTTAATGTGCTTAGGAAAGAGTATTCAATCATAGTTAATTGCTTAAATATGATTAATAATCTTGTCATAAGACATGCATTAAAATATGTATACAATTTTGTCCATATGATTTCTATATAAAGTTTTAAACCGCTAGGGTTACAGTATCTTTGAATAAACTCATCTTCATTCTCTAACTATTAAGAATTAAGATAAACCAAATTTTTAAAATTTGAATATCTTTATGAACAACATCTTTAACATTCATAGTATGAGTAATTTACCAATTCATTATTTGGTAATACTTCATCATATAGTCCTCAGCATATGAACCAAATATCTGAGATATCCAAGTGGATCTATAAATGAGAATTCCATCATCTTGAGGTTTATCATTTACATGTTTAGCCTCATCATGATTTTTACTAGTGTGTTTTTAGAAGATTATGTATCTTGTTATTCTATCTTTTCAAGATAAAATACTCCCACTTGCCTTTAGTATTATATAAAATATAAATACTTAGCAATTAAAGTGAAAATACAATAGTCTCTTTATGGGATATTACAAATACATATTGACAGTTCCTGACATTCTTTTGTTAATAACCTTCACATAAGTAGCTTAACAAATTCAGGACTCCAATTTAAGACTTAATGTGATTCCTTACATTTCATAATTCAATAGTGTCTTAGTAATCTTCTAGGAGTCTAATTGATTATATTCAATCAATACTCAATTTTCTAACCTTGATAACTTTTGGAAGATAATAAGTCATAGATATCTTTAATCAAACAATATAACAAGAGTTTGATTTCCCTAACCGATTATACCATAAAAATGTGGTATTTCAATTAGGATTAATATTGTAAGAAGATCTAACAAAAAGGAATATATATATATATATATATATATATATATATATATATATATATATATATATATATATATATATATATATATATATATATATATATATATATTCCTTTTGGCATACCTATTTACCAACTAAGTCAACTTAATGGTATAATAGTATTTCCAAACCAATTGCATGCTTTATAACACAAGTACTTTTGATCAAGTCTCTTCATGTTCATGTCTCATCAAAACATAAACGTGTTATAATTCCCCTATACATTATTAATCATTGATCATCTCAATGACTTCTTGTATATGTCTTAATTAAAAAAACATAACAAGTTAACGTCTTACTTTATTATAAGTCTTGTAATACTTAAAAGACTTTATGTTTATAAGAAGATATAAACATGTATAACTAAATTATTCTTGAACACCACCATTTGGTTTCAATAGTAATTCAAGTTAATTTATTTACTTCATTTATTTATGTCATTCTAACAATACATAAATATTATAGTTGAAGTTGTCTAGTTATCATATTGACACATGTTCTAATAGGCGTCTAATTTAGAAACAATAAATCATCCATGTATGGTCTCACACATATATGAAAATTCACCTTGTCATTAAAATTTAGCCCGCGTCTCACGTTTACTAAATTTCAACACCAAGTGTTTCTTAGATTAAATGTGTATTAGAATGTGATTCTCTTACTTTACAGTTAAGAGAATCCTTTACATCATATTCTTATGTGTTGTACCTTGCACATAATAAAGATTTCTCCCACTTGTGCATGGAACAACATCATGTACCATACAAACAACACGCATGCGTTTGTTAATATGAACAATATGATATTGTCAATAATCGTAGCATAACTTAGTAGATATAGAGCTTCTTAATTAACAAGGAAACGCACTTGACTTGCCTTGGAAATATTAATGTCTATATATTTGGAAAGTATTTATCTTGAGATATTCAAAGATAAAGTAGAGTACTACCAAGATAACAATCCTTAAAGTAGAGTACTACCAAGATAACAATCCTTGTGACTCCCACTGAATTAGAGATCATTACTATAATTCCTTATTCAGTAATACACACACAATACTCCCACTGAATTCGACAACATTGTAAATGTTTCATTAATCCAGTGAAAGGAAATAGTGTGCTATTCACTTTCCTACATCTTTGAGAAAACCCATTCGTAACAATTAATTAGGCACTAAAAGAATGTATTCTTCTACAAAAATGTGATTCATCACATTCCAAACTATTAACTTGAAAAATTGAGCATACCATTTATTCCTTAATTAGGTCTACCATTCCAACAATTGTATGTAGTACCTTTAAATGGTCAAATCAAAACAACTAGATACAAATATGCTAGTTAGTCTTTTACCATTTTGTGGTAATTGGTCTAGTTTCTATTTAAATAACTCTTAAAGTGCAAATAATCTTAACTATTAATTTTGCTATGAGTTATGTATTTAAAATTTAGACAATTCTAATTTTTCTATTAAACCTTTCTCATTAATGAAAAGGAATATGATTAAGTCTCACACTTCTCCTAATGGAAAGAAGACTAGTATTATATATATATATATATATATATATATATATATATATATATATATATATATATATATATATATATATATATATATATATTAATGTTGCATTAATACATTTAAAAGAATTTACAAAATTCAATTTTAGTATTTTCAATAATCAATTTTCAAGAAAATATAATACCCAAGGATATATTCATATAACCAACATATTTTCTTGAAAATCTAGGATCCAACTTTACATAGATTCCACCACATCAGTTGATCTGCTAGTGGTGAAAGTATAAAAAATGGTAATCTGTCGAACAATAATTGGCAAACAATTTTCCAATTCCTAGATCATTATGGGATTTACATCAAATTGATTCATCAATTTGTCATGTAAGCATGTTTCATCCCATCTCATGCCTTAAGTTCTAGGTCTCACGCATCAACTTAATTAAGTCGTCTAACTTAGAAACTGCAAATTCTCCATGTGTGGTCTCACGCACACTTAGAAATTTACCTTGTCATTAATATTTGGCCCAGGTCTCACGCATACCAAATAATTAATTCAAAGTGTTACTTATAGTTAGATGGCATGTAACTTAAATTTTAAGGGTATAAATTTTTTTGATGTGAAAATCAAAACATGTATAAAGATGCATGCACTCATCTTTATAACATAAGTTTTCAAAACCTTTTTATTACCAATTCTTAAGATTAATACTAAAAGTTTTACTTGAGGTAAAATACCTTAAGATGATTTTGTACAAGAATGAATTTAAAAGAAAATCTTTTAAGACGTATTCGTAAGTGTGATAACCAAGGCAGACTCTAAGGCTCTTTCCAAGCCTTCTTACCACGACTATGAATTTGTATTAAAGGAGTTACTTTTAAAACCATGAAAACATCAATCAAGCAAAAGTTTATGGATTAAATCTTAAACCATGTAACAAAGTATGAATCTTGCTAGTCTCGCCTTGGAGCGAATTACCGTGCGAAGCGAATCTTTGTTGGCACATAAGACACCGCAAGATTCAATCTTTATTACTTAAAGTTTCACCATTATTAGTCCAATTAATTTTCTTTATAAAATTACCCTTTTAATGCTTACAACGTGTCCAACAAAATAAAACAATAAAACAAGTAATTAAAGACAAATCAAGCAACTAATAAACATACCAATAATAAGGTGAAACAATTAGCCACATGCATTCTTGATTAGAAAAGATCCTAATAAAATCAATTATAGGTTTCAATATGCATATAATCAACTAAGGCATTCCCTTCTAGAAGGAAGTGAGCCACATACATTGACGAATCAATTGCGTAGGCCAAAGTCAATCATATACCACATAGCACATAAATTGATTTTAATAATTATGGGGTCTTCCCCAATTTAGATCTATCTAAACATGTGACAAGGCTTAACAATTAAAAACAATTGATAACCCATGACTAACATGCATGTTTCATCACGGATCAAAGCATAACAATTACTAATTAGGTCATAGGATATGCCCAAATAACACATAAACATGTAGGCAACCTAGGGTTTCTAATCCAATTAATATTAAAAACCACAAACCCTAATTTGGATAAAGAGGTAATCGATCCCCCCCAAATTTTTAGGGTTTAGGAAATTTAAAGAACCCTAGATCTATAAAACAACCTAACATGTATCTAAAACAATCAAAATTCGTTTTTTATGTGTTTTATGTAATCAATTACATGTTATAGCAAGCTCGTGATACCACTGTTAGAATATTAATTAGTATCATGACAATCATAAAATAGGTAAACACATATGCGGAAGCGTAGGAATATCTATTCATATAAAGGATTAACATAAACTTAAATAGGAACGTACATTTAGTGATTCTAGCGAAACAAGAATCAATAAATAATCTTGAACAATATGATGAACCCTAATTAGGGTTTATATGGATCAATGATTAACCCCTTACCGTTTTGTTAATTGATCCAAGATACTAACAATAGTGTGTTAGTACCACGTTCTTGTACACACGAACTATAACCAAATTAATGTTAATGCTAGTTAATGTAAACACAAGAGTTTGTTATATAAAATAAACCAATCGAAACCCTTGAGGGTTGTTTGTATGATCGGCCTCAAAGAAAAGAAAACAAGGAAAACCAATTAGGGTTATAGCATGTGCACAAAGATACAAAGAATGAACCCCTAAGCCTTGTATTTATACTAAGTGAAACTTGGAAGACAAGTTGGTTTGGGAATGGGTTTCCCCTCCCTACCACGACCGGCCACAAGGCCCAAGGATCCTTCCGGATCTTTCTCGTGTCCAATTTTCACTCTAGTTCTTTATCTTTGATATTTAATGATCATTAGTCAATACTTGTTAATTACTAACATCATTTAAACATTTACTTGTTTTTTAAATAATTAAATATATAACTTTTTATATATTAATTATTATTCATTAATTCCTTCATTCGTAACGTGTGCAATCCCGTGGTCTCGGGTTCGATACTAGACATATACTTATTAATATTTATCCACAAACTCTAACATTTGGATGATCAAAACATCCATCCTTTACAAGTGTTGAAGCTTGTCAGCGGATACATCAGCGAAAAGTTGTATTTGAGGGTCTTCAAGTTTAGTTATTATGTGCCATAAGTCCATAGGATAAGTTGAAGCATACTGTGAAGGCAACTGTGGAGTATAGTGAGCATTCTGGGGTCTTCAAATAAAACTTATGAACGTTGTGATTAAAAAAAAAACATCTTCACAAAGAAAACTGATGAACAACGTGATGTTCATCATAGTGTAATCAAAGTTCATTATATAAAAAATTTATTCATCAAAGAAAACTGATGAATATTGTGATCTTCATCATAGTAGAATCAAAATCCATCGTATATACTCCTTGTTCACCATAGAAAGCAAAAATTGTTCGTCAAACAAAGTTAATAATTCATCAAAATCTTCATCCAAAATCAACAATTCATCAAAATCAGATGTTGATAGATTTTAGTTGTTCACCAAAAACAGTGCTTTTACGATGTTCATCCAAATAAGTCGTTCAACAAAAAGATAAATTCTTCACTTTACATGATTCTTCACCACTAAATTGGTTCTTTGTGTTTATGTCAATTATCAAATCAAAATCAATAAAGTTAATGTTGACAATTTGAGATCCAGATTTCTTGATGAAACAAATATAAATGAGAAAATGAGAGGATTTGTTAAGAGTATGATAGAGAACAGTAAGAAAGGGGACGGGGAGACAAAAAGCTATGGGAAATGTGAATAATGATGACTATTTGTGATCCGGATCAAATAGACGGTTAAGATTACTTTTTACACTTTTTATAATTGTTTCACTTTTCATTTGATGGCTTACCTTGAAGGTCATTGGGGGTTGATTATGCAAAAATATAAAGGTAAGTGTAACATGTAATGAAACCAACTGGGCTAGCTTAGTTGACCAACTTGGGGAGGGATGTTTGGCTAGGGGAGGTCTCAAGTTCGAGTCCAACAAGGACTTTTACCCCTTCAGGCGATAAAAGGAGGAAGAGGCGGGTTCATGGACAGCATACCGCGCAATTGAATGTCACTGCTCAAACTGAACCACTAACAACTAACAAGCCGTTCTAAAAAAAAAAAAGATAAAAAAGGGGTGTCACATGTAATGATGTTTCATGTAGCCCTATCCGTAAAAGAAGGTATGCTATACACGCGGTGATAAGTGGGATATCCCAAAAATATATAAGGAGTAGCACGTGGTGCAAGATTATGAGGTGAATAGAGATGTGGGCAGCAAAGACAACCAAAGATAGGTAAACGTGAGTATTCTGGTTGTTTGTTAAATAATTTAGTATATGGTATTTCATTTTGAATGGCAGAGGAGGGAAGAATATTGAGTAAGTAGGCGACATATGTAAGGTCTCCGATTCAAAAAATTTGGTGGAAGGTGAGCTTGGAAAAGAAAGGCGCGAATGACATTATTGATTTGTGCGTATCATCCATTCTGATTTTCCATTCTGTTGTGAGGTTTAGGGCTAGAAAACTTAATTTAAATGTCATTTTGAGTAGAGAAATTTAAAAAGGTTGGTGTTATCAAACTCACCACCATGGTCACACTGAAAAGCCGTAATGTCACACTTAAATTGATTATTTAAGTAAGAACAATACTGTAAGAATTTTTTAAACACTTCAGATTTAGTATGTAAAGGATAAATCCACAAATAATGAGAATAATGATCTAGAAATAATACATACTTCCTCTGTTTTGAAATTATTGTCCACAGTTCTATTTTAAGATGTCTCAAAATAATCGTCCACTTTCCATTTTCAGTAAGAAAAAGAGAATTTACTGGGATAAAATTCTATTTGAGTGGTTGATATTTATAGTAGTCCAATTTTTATTAAACTTTGTGATTTTTTTCTCCTGAAATTAATTTTGAGACGGAAGGAGTAATATTTAAAACCGCTAGAACTAACAATATGAGAAGTCCAAATATCTGAGTTAACAATCTCAAAACAATCGAGTAACATCGGAGTCTGAGCTAGAAAATGGAAGTCTCACGTGTTTGCCAAGCTGGCAAGCGTACCATATATGAGGAGACTTCTCTTTATTATAAGAAATAATCTGAAGAGAAACAAGAGAACGTAACACTTCTTCACCGGGATGCCCAAGGCGTTAAGTTGGTGCCACATAGAAGGACTAACAGAAAGCAAAGCATGAGGAATAGGATCACATTTGAGGAGGATATAACGAGGTCAAAAAATCCTTTACATAGAAACCAAATGCATCGAATTCAACAGTACAATTGTTATCTCTAGTAAATTGACAAACATACATAAGATTTTTGATGATATTAGGGATGACCTGAAAGCCATCTGGATTGTTTTTAGGTTAACATATATGAATACTTAATCTTTTATATAATAAAAGAATTACATCATTTCAGAGTGTTTTTGCAAATCCCTTCTTATTGAAAAAAAAAATTGGACCAATAGCAGAGATCGATTTTGCCACATAGGTGAAATCGAGCAACGTGATTGGTCAATAAAAAGTCAAAATTAAATAGATTTTGGTCAAACTTAATAAATTTGGTGGAGAAATTTGGTTAAGAAAAAAAAATGCATAAAAATATAGGTGTCAAATTTATGAAAGCAAAAACTTAAAAAAAGAGGAAGTAATTAATAAAACTTTAATGATTGAATTTTAAATAATTTATATATAGTAAAGTGTAAAATTACAAGTTTCCATGTTTTTTAATAACTTTATAAAAACACAAATAACTCCTTACACTTTATACCCCCTATACTTTATAATATTAACTTTGTTTAAAATTACATGAGTATTAGTATTAATTTTTAGACATTCATCCATTAAAATGACAAAATTTGGTAAATATGCGAATTAGTTTTAATATACGTTAAATATTTTTTTAAACTAATGTTAGTCTTAAACTTTTTGTAACTCTTTTTTATGTTTTATTGAAAACTTCTACACTTAATATTTGTGTTTTT
This sequence comes from Artemisia argyi, assembly GCA_030686995.1. NCBI lineage: Eukaryota > Viridiplantae > Streptophyta > Magnoliopsida > Asterales > Asteraceae > Artemisia > Artemisia argyi. Next base: position 168,101,233 of record CM060693.1, on the reverse strand, counting down.
ACTATAAACACAATAAGCTATAATAGAATTAGTTGTGAGTTCACGGGGTTTTCACTAAGCTTCTAAAAAAAGCTTATAGCTTTATCATACACTTATTGTGTTATGGTAATTGAATAAGCCAATAAGTACCTTTAATAAGCATAACCAAACACCCCTTTAGTTCTAATATGAAGTTTTCTTATTTGATGTTATGACTAACTTTGTTGTTATCCTCACTATAATGCAACATGTTAGTGGTTTTTGCAGTTTTATTATCTTATCGCACACACTAAAGTGTAATGCTATTTGTTGTGTGCGTTTTTTAGAGGAGGATTAAGTATCAATACATGATTGTTGTGGAATGATTTTCTACGCCTGCTCAAAGTATGAATGTATAATTTAGTTGATTGTATATTTAGATAATACATGAATGTATTTTAATATATCAAAGATGTGTTTTAGTGCCTATATGGGGAATTTTATGGTAGAAATTCTTTTCGGTGTGTAATTTGTCTTTGAATGGGTTAATGAAATTTAGCAGGTGTTTGCTGTCATTAATAACACTATGGGTGTCAACCACCGGTCTAAAATATGGGTGTCTTTTACCTTGATAATTTAGGCCAATTGTGAAGAAAGTTGCATTAAAGTGAAAGGTCGGTAAGGATTCAAACAATCCTAAAATACTTGCGAATATACTCTTTATCATTTTTTCATGCATTTATAATTTACTTATACAAGTAATAATAATTTCCTTATATAGTTCGGGTTTAAAGAAAAATTATTCTTATACATTATACATAAACGTAAGATTAAATTTGAGTTCTACCCATTACATCTTTTTTCGTTTCTCTTTATGTAATAAAGAAGCTATAGTGTAAGCATCCATGTTAATTTGGTAATTTTATGATCAAATATGAGAAATAAATAACAAAAACTTGTGAAAATACAACTTTCCAAACAAAAAGGTACATTAATAAAAATGATATGATGGTTATTTATAATTAAGGAATTGAATCAATCTTCAAAGCTATTTAAATATACTACATATTTTAACGAAAATATAAGTAAAAGAAATATCACAATTACAAAACACATCGTAAATTGATAGAACGGGTTTGCAAAACTAAATGCTTATATCACTAACATCTCATACAAGTCAAGTATCATCATGTGATTTTGGTTGAATAATAAAATATAATTTTTAATCAAAAAACATTCTCCTAAAATAATAGGTAGGTTATAACATATACATATAATTTTTTATTTTTAGTCCACCAAGTAAAACTATTTGAAACATGTTAAGTGGTTCATTTCTTAATTGATAATAATACATAATTAAAACAGAATTTTAAAAACCCTGTGCGTGCACAGGTATTATAACTAGTAAATACAAATGCCAAGTATCAAATTAGATACACAAAGTTAGAGCTTCAATGTTCTTACGCCCCCACAAGTTCATAGTAGAGAAACTAGTCTAACATCGTAAGTTATCTCCGGGTGCAACCCCAAGCTGGCTACTGTATTGATTGTAGTAACGGACACGATCAGTTAGAATATCAGAATTTTCACCATCGCATTATATTCCATTGATAGCTCGGATAGTTGCTCCAAACCCTTGGCCCGAAAGTATGACTGAGTGAACATTATTCATCCAAAACCATAATGTTGTTCGAAAGGAGATGATTGGATCTGTTGCTACAATTTCAGGAATGTTTAGTCCGTCAAATCCGATGCTGCTCCCAGCTGGACCGTAGTAGTAATTCCATGATAGTTGGATTGGACCTCTCCCATAGTAACCCTTATTAGGATTACATGGATATTGTGTCTTGTCTTCATCACAATAGTCCTCTGAAGGACCGTTTATTTCCTTAAGGGAGGTGATTTGCACACTCTTTATTTTGATTGGGACACTCACAGTACAACTATATAAAGCACACTGTAAACACTGTACAACTAAGTTATGCATAATTTAGTGTGTCCCAATAAAAAACTTGAGTGTGCAAATCAATTCCCTTTCCTTAATGTAGCAAAGATCTGCTCATCGAAAAAAATTAATTTAGTTGATTAATCATTTTATATAGATTATTCATATACTTTAGTATTACTATCAGTAGTTAATTCAAAATGGATCAATGCAACCGGGTTATCATTAATCAAGTCAGCAATGGTTAGCTAGTTATGGATTCTAGTAGAGAATCTGAGATAAGATAAGAAAATAATGTAGCGATTTGGTTTCATGATCAGTAAAGGCTAGAATTCAAAACGAGATCGCGATTGTACATGAAACTAAACTTCAAATAAGGCAATATATAATATATAACAACATATATAGTGTAGTTTCTGTAAACTAAGGAGCTTAGTAATATTTCATACTTAGGTTATCAATGTAGCATACTTCAACTACAGTTATGTTGAGTTATCACGTAAGCTTTTACACATGCCTCTGTTAGCTCAGCTACAACCCTGATTATCAATCTATACTTAATACATATAAACTATAATGGCCACAACGTAACAAAATTGGACTGATCTTTGGCCTTAAAGTATATATACTAATATGAAATTTGTCTTATAGTTGTATTTTACATAAGTAAGAAAATTACCTGTGTCCATACTCTATGTCGTATCCTGAAGGGTCATGGTGCTAAAGGCACTTGGGACAGACGAAGCTACTCTTAAAATACCCGCTAAAGACGAAGAAATATAAATGGATCATAAACACATACTGATAGGTTGTTATCCAACTTTTCTAAAAATTCGAAAAAAACTTTTTGAAAAAAGAACGAAAACGTAAGAAAAATGGGTGAAACCGTATAAAAACGTAGATTAAACGCATACAAAAACGTAACGGGTCCAAAAAAATGTATCAGGGACTCTGGATGCAATTTTTGCTAAATCACAGGGACCATTTATGTAATTTACCATATGGACGGTGGTTGTAATTTTAAAAAATCCACGGGTAAAATGGTCATCACATTTTTTTTTTCTTTTCTTTATTACTCATATAAAGACAAAAATGTCAACATTAGTGTTTACAAGAGTATTCTTTTTAGTTTGTTATTGTAAAGATAATTTTTTGACAAGTATAATGATCTTTTATTGTATTTTCCCCTGAAAAAAATTACTACAAAAAGGATAGTATGCTCAATTAAATTAGCACGTAAGATATTGTAATTTATTACAGTATCTGTTTATAGATTATCCTACATTTATGCATGATGACCACTAAAATGGATAATTTTCACCAAAGAGGGAATAAAATGAGATCGAAACCCTTGAAAAATAGATAATTTATATCGTAATAAGCATGAAATCGTCTTTAAATAACGTCAACATGTAAATTAAGACTCCTTTTGTAATTCAAATTAGTCTAACAAGATAATCTTTAAACAGAATTTAAGGAATCCGATTAACTCAATAACAACACTCTTGTCCTATAAATATAGATTTGTTTTCTCAACACATTATACAGTCATTCACTTTCATACGTACGTAAAGCTTTCAAATATGGGTGCTGGTGGAATAACATCTTCCGGGAATGCGAAAGCATACCCCGGAAAGCTCACAGGCAAAGTTATCGGCTCATCTATCATGGCAGCATGTGGTGGTTTGATATTCGGTTATGATATTGGGATTTCAGGAGGGGTGACATCTATGTCACCCTTCTTGAAGGAATTTTTCCCGAATGTCTATAGTAAACAGTTGAATACTCATGAATCTAGCAACCAATACTGCAAGTTTAATAGTATTCCTTTAACAATGTTTACGTCGTCGCTGTATTTAGCTGCACTCTTGGCTACTGTGGTAGCATCTTTCACGACGAGGTCTTGTGGAAGGAAAATCTCCATGCTTATTGGTGGTGCTGCTTTTTGTGTTGGATCGCTTCTCAATGGTTTTGCACAAGCCATATGGATGCTTATCGTTGGCCGTATTCTTCTTGGTGTTGGTATTGGATTTGCTAATCAGGTAATTTGGTCTATATATATTTGTTAAGAATTCTTTTGAGCTAAACATCAGTTTAATTGATACTTAATTTTTTTTAAAATAAATATTCATGCCTGCATGTATGTTTATAGAGTTTGTAAACCCTCATCTTTTTTTCATATTTTTATTTTTTGGTTGATTTATGAATAAGTAGTGATCATGATACATAATGTCTTTGTTAGGTTTTTGTTTTGTTTTGTTTTTTTTTGTTTTTTTTTCATTAGTCTTCAGGAAATTCTTGTTAACTTCTCACTGCAACTTAGTTAGTATATCAATATAAAGGTTAATCAGTGTATATACTTTTGGGGTTTGTGATAGATTGTTGCTAGAAAAAAAACTACTACGTATGAGTATATGTTTGAAGTAAAGACTGGATTCTGATTATATGTTCTTGTGTTTATAGTCTGTGCCTCTATATTTGTCCGAGGTGGCTCCATACAACTATCGTGGCGGTCTTAACATGATGTTTCAACTCTCAATCACCATCGGCATTCTTTTTGCAAATGGTATAAATTATGGAGTTTCTTTTATCAAGGGTGGATGGGGGTGGCGTTTGAGTTTGGGTTTAGCTATTGTCTCAGCTTTAGTGTTTGTCATTGGCTCCTTATTTTTGGATGATACACCAAACTCTCTTATCGAACGAGGTGACCTCCGAAAAGCCAAAGAAAGATTACTAAAAATCCGGGGTGTAGACAATGTAGATGAAGAATTCAATGATCTTGTTGCAGCAAGTGAAGAATCGAAGAAGATTGAAGATCCATGGAGAAATCTTCTTAAAAGAAAGTATAGACCACAATTAGTTTTCGCGATCTTGATCCCCTTTTTCCAACAATTCACTGGAATGAACGTGTTTATGTTCTATGCTCCGGTATTGTTTAAAACAATGGGATTCGGAGATAACGCTTCACTCTATTCCACTCTTATCACGGGATTCATTAACTTTATTGCAACTATTGTTTCAATCATGCTTGTCGACAAACTTGGAAGAAGGTTTTGGTTTCTTTTTGGTGGTGTTCAAATGTTCATTTGTCAGGTAAATAAAAAAAAAAAAAAAAAAAAAAAAAAAAAAAACTTTGTTAAGCATTTAAATTCACCTACATTTAAATTCATTAACTTTATTGCAGCTATTGTTTACAAATACTTACTATATTTTGTTAATGTTAACTTTGTTTTGTAGATTGTGATTTCTACTGCAATTGCTTTGAAGTTTGGGGTGAATGGAAACCCGGGGCATCTAGAGATGTGGTTACATTGCGGGTTTTGCATGGTCTTGGGGACCGTTAGGTTGGCTCGTACCTAGTGAAATCTTCCCACTCGAGATCCGATCAGCAGCACAAAGTGTTAATGTCTCCGTTAACATGATTTGCACTTTCATTATAGCACAAGTTTTCCTCCAAATGTTGTGTGCTATGAGGTGAATTATAATTCAAGTTTCTGTTAAATTATGTTTGTTAATAAAACATTAGTAGCTATATATCTATAACGTATGTTTTTGTGACTAATTCTCTAGGTTTGGGTTATTTATCTTCTTCATGTTCTTTGTGTTCATCATGACGATCTTCATCTACAAATTCTTGCCCGAGACAAAGGGGATCCCGATTGAAGATATGGCCGGAATTTGGGAGAAGCACTGGTATTGGAAAAGATTTGTTCCTGTTGAGATTAAGGCCGATATAGAAAAAGCTTAAGAACGAAGACGATAAAGAATAGTTTCATCATTATAGTTATATTTTTAGTTTCGTAACTTTAGTTTAGTTGTTGAACTGTTATTTAGGATTCAGATTTGGATTGTTAATGTGTTTGGAATCTGTGTTTTGCAAGAACTTTCAATGAGTTACGGATATAACATGTTCTTTTGCATGTAATAGGTTAATTTATTTATGTTTTACGTTTACAATCTTAGCTACAAACTTTATATTATGATGATAGTTTCATAAACTTGCAGTTGGACGTCATCAGTGACCAAATAAGATTGTCAATAGTTTGTAGGCACTTGCTTATTAAATTTCGTCATTGACTTAATAAAGTGACAAGTGTGTTCGGTGCCAAACGTTTAGAAGAATTTAAAAGTGGTGAGCATCGAGCGTTTTACACATTATAATTATAACTATAGCTACGTTACTAACCTTTTACATATAAAAGAATATAGCTGCTGCTTACTAGTTAGTATTGTTATTTTGCCAAACATACCTTAGTAACTGAATCCTGTACTGTTATACTAGCAACAAAACTAGATTCATGCTCTTAAAAGAAGTTTGCTGATTTAGTAACCCAGCCCAACTCATAAACCCATTAAAACATTTGACCCAACTTGCAAGTTAAAGTTATTATGCAAAATTAGACGTTTTGCTGATTTACTAACCTGCCCAATTCATTAACCCATTAAAACATTTGACCCAACTTGCCAGTTAAAGTTATTATTGGAAAATTAGACGATTTGGGTTCTAAAACTTTAAATTCATTATGCATGAGGGGTGTTCAAAAAACTGAAAAACCTGCATATCGAGCTGTCTCACTCGATCCAAAATCAGGAAAACCTGGAAAAAATAAATAAAATAAAAAACGTTATATATATGTAGGGTTGAGCATGGACGACCCAAAACTGAACCGGACAGACAAAATCGATCGAATCGACAAAAACCGAGCCGACCCGATAGCCTTTCGGTTCGGTCTCAGTTTCATGTTTTTCCTATTTTTGGTTTTAGGTCGGTTTGGTTCGGTTCGACCCAAAACCGACAAAAAACACACCTAAACTAAACCGAACCAACATGACCGACACAAAACTGAACCGAACCGAGCATATTCTGTTCGGTTTCGGTTCATGTGTTTCAGTAGATTTTCAGGTCGGTTCGGTTAAGAATAATTTTTTTGCTTGTTCATTAATCAACACAAATTACAATAAATAACTGGTTAGGCCCATCAATAAATAATTGACAAATAATAAAGCCCAAAAGCTTTTCTAAGCAAATAATCTTCTAACACTCCTCCGCAGTTTGAGTGGGAGAGGATCGCACACAAAAACTATTATGAAACTCTTCAAAAGTGCAGACGGCAAACCCTTGGTGAAGATGTCAGCATGCTGGTAACGTGATGGCACATGAAGAACACGACCTTGGCCCTGAGCAACCATATCACGAACAAAATGTATATCTATCTCAATGTTTAGTCTGCTGATGCTGAATAGGATTAGCAGTCAAATAAATGGCACTAACATTACCGCAGTAGACAAGAGTGACAAATATGGTGTATGAAGCTTGTAAAGAAGACTACGTAGCCAGAAAGTTTCAGCAGCTCCAATAGCAATGCTCTTGAGGGATAATCTACTCTCGTGGTCATCCAAATGGCGACATACTTTCTCTATATTGAGATGCTGACATGAGTTGGACAATGATCATAGAGGCAAAGTTAGATTGATCAGTACCTTAAATGCTTATTGATACAAGGACTTTTGAATCTTTCTAATGTGATAAATAGGTAATGCTTGATAGATTAGGATATGTGTGTTGTCTTTAAGATTATGAATCGGCTATTTCTGAATTATGGAGTGGATGTGTTTAAGGAATGCCGTCCTTTTGTTTTGTTTTGTTTTTTCTTTGTTTTTCTTATGTTTTTTTTTTGTTTTTTTTTGTTTTTTTTTTTGTTTTTTTTTTGTTTTTTTTTTAAGAATATACAAAGCTTTATAGATTATTTAATCAAGACTTCAAGTGATTCTCACTCGAATCATGTTTGTAGACATGTTGAGTTTTGGTCCTTCGATTTATGCAGGGGAAAAAATGGTCAAGTTCATGTGGCTGGTCCTAATAATTGGAGAAAATTGTTAGACCCGTTTCCCAGGTACTTGGACCCACCCTAGATGTATTGGGATAAGGGCCTTACGTGATTGGTTAGTCAACGAATATTGTGTAGTGGTCAGACCCGGTAGTCAAACTATAAGTGTTAAGAATGACTGAATATTATTTGTCACTAATATAAAGGAAAAGAACTTGAGAGACCTAAGTTGACAGAATCCTAAACTGGTACTAGAACCAACTTGTTCTAGTCTGCAGGGACTATTCTTGCCAAAACCTCCAACTAGCACTAGAACCAACTTGTTCTAGTACTAAGGATGAATGGTTAAAGGAACTTAAGGGACTAAAGTTGCCAATTGGCCAAACCTCCAACTAAGTAGATAAATATTTAGTTATCTACAAGTTTCCAGGGAATTCTAGTATTATCCACACCATTCTTGGGTGTACTTGTATGTACGGTTTTAGAAGAGAAGAAAAGGAGGGAAGAAGCTAGTTGGGTGGTGAAGCAAATTGGTGAAGGATTGAAGCTCTAGCATTAATAATAGATACCTAGCTATGATCCCTTAAAGTAAGTAACCTATCTATTAATGTTAATTGTTGAAATTGAGATTAGGGTTTATGAACCCTAATCAAGGGCAGTGGGTAATTGGTGTTTATAAGCTCAATTAAGAGTTATAGTAATGATGAGATGATTTTATAATGGGTTAAAGTTAATAAGTTTATGGGCTTGATCATCATATAATCAATATGATTATATGATGATTAGAGGTGTTAGAGGTAAGTTAATAGTGGTATAAACTATTGTTATGGTTATTTGATTATGTTTTAAGTGTTTATGTTTATGATGATGAAGAATGATTATGCCTTAGGATGCTAGTATGGATGTGATGATGATGACGTTGATGATGGTGAGATTGGTTTGATATGCTTAGCTTGGAGCTAAGGTAAGTAAAATGATGATAGCATATGTTATATGCATTTCTATCATTATGTGTTATGTATGTTTATGTTGAGAAGACGAGCTTGGATTATGCTTATGTGATGCCATGATTATGGCTTATGTGATGAGATGATGCTATAGAATATGTTGATGATATGTGATAGTTGAGACTTGGGTATGTAAGCCATGAAGTAAGTGTTTATGTTATGATGCATTATGTGGATTGAAGTATAATAGTATGTTATAGTCGTTTTACTTACTAAGCCTTTGTGCTTATGGTTTAGTTGTCTAACCATTTTGTAGGATTGGCATGTTCTTATGGATGGCTTGGATATGTGGATTAAGGTTTTGGTTATACAAGATTTAAGGTAATATGTGTTTAGGAGCTTAGCTAGAATACCGGGCTCATGTGTAAGTTTGTACCCCCGTTAGTCTTTTATGGGTTGTTAAAGGGCAGCCGTATGGCAAAGTGTATGTCAAGAGTTGTATGACAATTTGGTAGTCATTTGATAAGTCAAAGTATGGTTTATGTGTTTTTAAGTAAAGTTAAAGGGGAGTTTGGTTTAAGTGTAAACATACCCATTTTGAGTAGTAAATGGGTCAAGTGTTATTGGAACATGTTTGATATGTTAAATGATTGATTTCTGGAAAGTTTGGTGTAAAACGAAAGTGATATAAGTGGTTTGTTGCGAAATGGGTCAAAACGGGTTATTTGCATAACCCGTCGTAAAGTACCCCTTTGGGGTATCGTAAGATAAATGTTTTTGCATGAAAATGAGCCCATTCATATTCCAAATAAATCTGGAAAGTTTGGTTGAGTTTCGAGTTCGGGAGGTCGGGTTTCCGGGCGGGGATTTTGAAAGTGATTTCGGGACAACAAGCTGTCCAGATTTTCCCGGCAGACTGTGCAGATTTTTGGCAGTTTTCAAAAATTCATATCTTTTAATCCGTAAGTCTTCACGGGTCGTGCCACCTATCGTTTCGAAGGTGATTGAGTCTATTTTCATCTAAAAATAGCCCCAAGGTCTGATTGTGTACTGATTTATGTCAGTTTATGAAAGAGTAACAGCAGGCCAGTTTTAGTTCAAGCGTTTCCGCGTAAAAAGTCAAAGTTTTCAAAGTAAGCGGGCACGGGGTGTTACAAAAATGGTACCAATAACTAAACCGAGTCGAATATAATGACAATCGAATCTAATGCAATTAATAGAGGTTATTGTGCTTTCAAAAAACAACTATAAAAGGCTGCAATACATTATTCCAAGTTCTATAGGTTTATTATCGAAATTATTCCAGTTATCTATCTCCATCTCTCCAAGGTTAAGAAACAAACTACAGTTTTGTACGAGGGGGTAAGTTGTGAAAACAAAAAAAGAAATATATCACAGACAGGTTTCAATCCTGTGACCTGTGGGTTATGGGCCCACCACGCTTCCGCTGCGCCACTTTGATTGGTTGATTACTGTATTCACATTATGCTGATATAGTCGTTTAGCAACCTCTGCATGGTGGTTAAACTGTAAATACAGAATCGTTGCAAAGGCTCATCAAAGCTTTCAGATTATACTTGTGCTCATGCTGCATCAACATTGAAAAATATTACAAGAAATATTCGGATCTATATGATGTCTTCTTATAGCTAATGCTAAACAAAATAATGAACAAGTTGCTGACATTCCTAAACAAATTTTTTCGGCCTTTGCTCCTCCTTTAGGTGAAGGACATAACATCCCAAACTTGCTATGTGTGAAGCCGAACGCTAGAGGTTAACAACAAAAAGTTCTAAGGTTTGCAGAAGCTATTATACGATACGGAGTGAGATACTAAAAACAGACCCAAGATATGACCATTTTCAAAGCTGTTTAGTAAACCAAATAAGTGTTGAAAATAAAGTAATCGACATTACTTATTTCACTACACTGGAAGATGCTGGCGATATTGGCTGATTGAAGCAATCGAAAGGCTGAATGAACAGGAGACACTGCCATGGTGAGCAAAGGATACTGTTTGAAGAATTGGGATGATCAAAACATCCATCTTTTACAAGTGTTGAAGCTTGTCAGCGGATACATCAGCGAGAAGTTGTATTCGGGGTGTCCAAGTTTAGTTATTATGTGCCATAAGTCCATAGGATAAGTTGAAGCATACTGTGAAGGCAACTGTGGAGTATAGTGGGCATTTGGAAGGAAGATCTAACGCGTGTTTCTTTTTGTATCGTACAACTTTGCTTTGGATGTTACTTGTGTGATGTCTTCCCTTGTACTAGTCCAGCATACGCATTTTTTTAAGAGCAATTTTATTGATAACCAGCAAGAAGCTTAGAGAAGAAACATATTACAAAGATTTAATACAATCAGAGATAGGGTCATTTATCCAATTAAGCCACAAAAGTTAGAAGGTTTTAGACCCGTGAACAATCCAAGAAAAAGAAAAAGTTTTGTCGACATCCGTGAGATTATCTAACAAAACTTGTTACGGTAACACCAAATTAGCCCAAAAGTAGTTAAAATAACCCGATTCAGACAACTTTTAATCAATGTGGGTAGGTTTGTTGTACAGCCCATGTGATCAGGTCGATACGGGTATTCGGCAGATTATACAGTTTCCACCATTGAAAAACTGAACCCCGTGATTCAGAAACCAAATTAAAGTGCATAAATAAGTGTTGAGCAGATTGTACGTTGTATCACAAACCGGGTACAACAAGGAGGGAAGATGGATACCACGTGAGTTTGGGTTAGAACGCGTAGGAAGTCTCTAGCTCTTTGATCAAACACCATGCAAGAATGTTGATCTTGATCTGGACTAGCTAACTTCTTCCATCTAGTCTGTTGGGTTCAGTTGATCAAACCAAAGTGCATAAGCATGTGGTCTGTTGGGTTCAGTTGACACTCCCTTGTACAGTCGCACAGTTCTGAATAAAAATTTTCATAAAAAAAACAAATGCCTGAATCAGAAGGATTCACCTAATTTAGTTCAGTAACTGTTGGAAAATAATAACAAATTGAAAAAATAACGAATAAGTAATAAACAAGAGCTATGATTTTATTGCTGTAATTGTTGTTGTTTTTGTGATGTTTACAATGAGATACATGATCCCTATTTATACTAATCTAATAGACACCTTCTAACCATCATAACTCTAAAAAGAAAAGTCATGACCCTCTGATGAATCTTGATTGGCGCCTCTTTCTGAATCGGTATGTCCTTCTGGAAGTGTCGATACCTTTTGATAGAGGTTACGATCTTTGTTCTTGTCACAATGCACCCTCATACTAATCTATACTTTCTAAATACATTTTAAACTTAAATACAACTTTAGATAATAACACCAAGACCCCTATACTAGACTATATTTGGTTTAATATCCAATACTCCCCCCCAAACTAAATATAGTTTAACTGAGGCCTTCTGGTTCCTTGCTGTCAGAGAAGTGTTGGTTCGTCATCTACATCCCAGACCAGGTTTGCCTCCTCCTTCTTTTTCGAATTTGGACATTCATGCTTGAAGTGTCCAAGTTTATTACACTTGAAACATCTTATATGATCCTTATTTTGTTGGAGGCGATTCCCATCTTTATTTCTCCATGTCTTCTAATTTTCACCTTGGCCACGTCCTTTGTATTCTTTACTTGAACTCTCATGACCACATCGTTCACATTTATGTTCCTTTTCTTTTTCCTTCCCATCTTTTTTGGTAAACAAAAGTTTACTTGACATGTCTTCTTCCTTAGATTGCTTCTTGGTGCGTTCCTCAAAAGCCTTCAATCTTCCCACGGCTTCTTGGAATGGCATCGTATTAAGATCAGAAAATTGTTCAATTGCAGCAACAATTTGAATATACTTCTCCGGTACCGAGCCCAAAAGTTTACGAACCAATCTCTTGTCATCCAAGGTATGTCCGAGACTGCTTGCTTGTGATGCAATCTCACTAATCTTTCCCGCATAGACATCGAGTGAATCATTAACATTCATCTTTAGTGATTCAAAGTCTGACTCTAGCGTTTGTAATCGTGCTTCTTTAACCCTATCAACTCCTACATGTCGAACCTTCAATGCATCCCAAATTTCTTTTGCTGAAGTAAGATTAGCAATTTGCAATATCATGTTTTCTGGAAGTGCTTGGTATAACATTGCAATTGCTGTATTGTTCTTCTTTTGATCCACTTCAGTTCCCGCTGTAGATTCCACTGCTTCCCAAATTCCATGGACGTTAAAGATTGCCCTAATCTTTAATGCCCAAATAGTATAATTTGTAGAGTCGAGGATTGGGCACTGGAAGTTCATTGTCAATCCTCCTTCCTTCACTTCATTTTTCTTTGACGTATCCCAAGACATCTTTCTTGTCTTCTTTCTCCCAATTTTAACAATCTGACTTCGTATTTCACCGGTTTCGGATCGATTTTGATTTCAACTTTACTAGTATCGGATCAAAATGATATCAACCTTCAACTATGATTAATTTGATATCAACTCTAAATAGTTTCGGATCAAATTAATCAATCTTCTTGCAATAACAGTATATGGGTTTTCCGGTCGCAAAGCGAATCAAAACTAACTGTTAATACATGGGTTTCTCTAAAACTAATTGTTTCAATACCAACTGTTCTCTGGTTTTTCGGTCGCAAAGCGAATCAAAACCAAAAAACTGTCTTAACCAAGAATAGTGAAAACAGGTTTTTGGTTGCAAGGCAAATCAAACCAACTACTCTTAACCTTTCACAAATCTTCCGCCTCCCTTGAATAACCACAAATCTTCTACCTCCATTGAATAACCACAAATCTTCTACCTCCCTTGAATCGATTGAACCGTAGGCTCTGATGCCAATTGTTGGAAAATAATAACGAATTGAAAAAATAACGAATAAGTAATAAACAAGAGCTATGATTTTATTTCTTTAATTGTTGTTGTTTTTGTGATGTTTACAATGAGATACATGATCCCTATTTATACTAATCTAATAGACACCTTCTAACCATCATAAATCTAAAAAGAAAAGTCATGACCCTTTGATGAATCTTGATTGGCGCCTCTTTCTGAATCGGTATGTCCTCCTGGAGGTGTCGATACCTTTTGATAGAGGTTACAATCTTTGTTCTTGTCACAATGCACCCTCGTACTAATCTATACTTTCTAAATACATTTTAAACTTAAATACAACTTTAGATAATAACACCAAGACCCCTATACTAGACTATATTTGGTTTAATATCCAATAGTAACTAGGACATACATAGAACTGTTGCTCATTTCTTGTATGCAGTATGCTTGCCAAATAAACTTGGTTTTCTTGTACTAAAAGACATGCGAATGGTGTAAACTTTAAACCTGTCCAACATCGGTATCAGATAAGACCTTTGACGCTCTTATAAGTCTAAATTGGTGGGCTACTAGTATCCTTCCACAATAGTTTTTAGTTGAACCCCGGAAATTAGTTCATTGCATTCGGCTTTGAGGGGCGTTACATAAACAATGTGACATACTTCTTTAAGCTGTAGATATAGTTAGGTGTTTATCGTTGTTTGTTGTAACACCCCCAATTCATGGATGCAGCGGAATTCAAACTGGGTGTTACTCGACGGCACAATAGTCACAATAATAGAAAACGAACTCCAATTGAGTCGTTTTAAAAGATGTATCATTCAAATTATATAAATATCAGAGATTTCAAAATGAGGTCCCAATTGGTTCCATGTTTACAATGTATAACAAATGAGTTTTGAATGATAATAAAATTTATAGCCCTCTTGTGTATCCGTGTCCTTCCGTGCCATCCTTGATCGTCATGAACCTGAAATACATGCTTGAGAGGTCAACACAAAGGTTGAGTGATATTCATAGAGTTTGTTAAATCGATTGAACACAATATGTTGGTAGTAAATCGTTGAACACAATAATCGTAGTGTTTGTAGTTAAATCGTTTGAACACAATAATCGTAGTGTTTGTAGTTAATTCGTTTGAACACCATAATCGTAGTGTTTGTAGGTAAATCATTTGAACACAATAATCGTAGTGTTTGTAGTTAATTCGTTTGAACACCATAATCGTAGTGTTTGTAGGTAAATCGTTTGAACACAATAATCGTAGTGTGAGCTGTAGACTCACACCAATGTTTGGAAAACAAAACAGGTAGGCTACGTTATTATACGCCCATAAAATGTATTATACACTAAGCTTATGAAACCAAAACGTTAACGTGTACCAATATCGATTGGCAGATTTATCCCGGTAGGTACTTTGCCGTCATACCTAATGTCTCAAATATTAATGCATTTGTTTGAACTAATCAAAACAAATGGGATTCGTCAATCCCAATAGGCCTATTCACAATATTCGCGCTCACTTGCAAGTAACCCTCGCAAGTGATTAAATGGTTCATACTAAGGGATCTTGGTTTGGCAAGGATGTTACTTAGTGATAATAAAACATAGTCGAATAACATACAGTAGAAAGCATTGTGTTCGAGTAGAAAAATAATAGCATGTATTCCCCCCAAGGGTTTGTAAAACATTGAAGTAATGTAAAGTGGGGCTATGAACTCACCTTAAGTTGGATAGCAAGTAATGAAGGTGATGGTTGGATCGTGTAGGTTTCTACGAGCAACCTATAATCGAATGTTGCGACTTAGGTTCGGAGTAAAGAACATGAAGTAGTGCCTATATATATATCTTGCATTTAGTCCATGATGTGGTATGATGTATATTGTAAGTCCTTGAAAGAAATGATTCATGAAACATGTATGTTTTGTATATCGTTCACTACCGTTCGGGCCGACATAATTCAGAAGTCATGTTAGTAAGCGTTCGAGGAGCCAGGACACTTTAACTCGTAAATCCACAACTCAACTCGACGGCTTACATAATGAACTCCTCACATGAGGCTCCCTACTATTGTAGTAGTTGATGAAATATATAGATATAAGTTTTGATCCGAAAGGTTACATGTCCGATATTTGAATAAACTTAGGAAAGTTTATTTGTACATGAAGATTGTTATTAGGGGTAGCTTCATAAGCCTTAAATGACCATGTTCTCTTGGTAAAATCTCATGGTTTCCTTTTAAGTGAAGTAGATCCAAATTGCTTGTTCAAGTTATCGCCTAACTCATTGTTTCATGTTTACGCCTATGTGAGTTGTTATGGTCATTTCGTCATGGCCTAGCCATGACCTTTGGTCCTTGTTCCAAGGTCATGAGACTCAACCTTGGTTCTAGTCATGTTTGTGGTCTTGATTATAGGTCATAAGACCTCTTGTTCCTTTCAAAGTATAACCATAATCTAGTGACTTTCGCCTAAAAATGGGCTGTTTAGAATTTGAAGAATTTTATCACTCGGAAAGCGTTTTTAGGGCTCGAGCTTCTTTGGACCTGAACGAAAACGTCGTTTCGGACAACTTTCGTGTTTTAACTTTTTGATGAATCGGACCAGAAGTGGGACTTTCAAAACCCAAATTTGATCAGGAAGCTATTTGGCAGTTTTGCCGGAAATCTTTGGTAACTTCAAATGGGCGTAACTTTTGACTCGTATACTCGTTTTGGGTGGTTCAAATTGCTATGGTTTCCTTGTTAGGTCCTCTACCACAATATGTAATAATCAAATATCATATTTTTACCATTTTGGTCGTGGTCTTCCAAGAAAGTCACTAGTTTGCTTGTTTTAGTAACTTGTTGTAACAATCAATAACAATAACTTGTTTTGCTCATTTTTATACATCATGGACATAACTACAAGACATAATATAGCAAGAATAACATGTAAATAACATGAACATGATTATTTAACAAGAATCAAGTTAGGGTTTGGCTCACAACTTTTGGCTTTCAAAGATGAAAGGAAGTTAACATGTAAGGATAGGACATTGATAGACTTGCTTCAACCCTTTTTCACTTCATGCAATCTTTCTACCCTTGGTATTCTTGAAAGATGGATGATGAAGGTTTAGGTGACTTGAGTGGATTCAAACTCAAGAGAAATCACCAAGTATATGAGGTTATGGAAGTGTTTGATGAATGATAACCTATCTAGGGTTTCTACCTTGAACTAGCACTTGAATCTTGCATGAAACTTGGAAGGAATTAAGCTAAGATGAGAGTGTTTGTGTGTGTGGAAGTGCACGGCACAAAAGGGAGGGGAGGGGGCTTATATAGGGTCTTGAGGAGGTTACTTCCTTTGACTTGTCAACACTTGATCACCAAGTTCTACACATGTTCTCATCTAAGGCCTCCTAGCATGAGATTGAGCCACATAGTGTGAAAACCCCCCCCATATGGCAGTTCATAAGCTTGGAGGACAAGGTGTGGACTTGTGATGATATTATCCAAGATATCTAGTGTGTTTTGACTCCGGGAAATGCCAATCGTAAATGATTAAGCCTCAAAACGTAAAACCGGGTGTCGTAAAATTATGGAATTTGAAGGTATTGTTGAACATGTCCATATGTCCCATAATAAAATATAAAATGAGTGGTAGGTTCCATTTGGGTGGTAAACCCTGCTAAAAACTGGAAACACGGGTCTAAAACGCGTAATACGTAAAACGTACGAATATTGCGTAAAATTGAGAAAAGTAAAATGTTACTTTTCTAATGTGATAAAAATGATTTAAAATGACTTATAATGTCTAGACTGGGCTCAGTCTAGTGTCGGTTGGTATTAAATGTCTTTTTGACATCAAACCGTAAGCCTAAAAATCAAGGAATGACTTATAAAATCAAGGAATGATTTTTGGTCAATGGAGGAGGGAAAATTATGTTGACTTTTTCTAATAATTTTGAAAACTCAAAATGTCTTAGAAACTCATTTTGTGGTCTAACGGTTAATCGCCCATTCGGTTAAGCGTGCTCATGTGAGATTAGTACCGACATGGGTGACCTGCCGGGAAGTCTTTGGTCATGTTTTTCTCAGTCACGATTAATTCTCAAATAAATCATGAGCGTGTCAAACATTTTTCTGATGTGGGGTCACCTGACGGGATCGAATTTCGTTGTGCGTAGAATTTCTGAATGACGTTTTACCCTAAAACGTGTAATTCCTTAATAACTTTCACGAAAATGAGCTTATGAATGTCAAACTTTTAATTTGTCATGGAAATGATTTATCACCCGAGAATATCAAATAAAAATCAACTTTCGGGAAAGTTTCGGGAAAAATGAATAGTAAAAGTGAATAGTGAAATTTTCCGGGAATGGTAATTATCCTGAAAAATGTGAATTGTTACAGTCTCTACCCCTTACGGGGAACTTCGTCCCGAAGTTCTATGTGTGTCATATGTTGGAGTGGTGTCGATAAAGATGTGTGGTTACTTATGAGGACCAAAGTCTGGGATTTCCGGTAATGTAATTTGATTTGTCATTTCAGTATATGGTGTAGGATGAGGTTTCCTTTTATATAGGAAAGGTATGGTAATAGTCGAATATCAAAGGAAATTGATATAGCAGTCGAATATTAATAGGAATCGATATAGTAGTTGAATATCAAATAGAACTTGATATAGTTAAATATCAAAATGGAAATTGATATAGTTGTCAAGTATCAATAGCAATTGATATAACAGTTGAACAACAATAGCAATTTACATAGGAATCCAATAAATGGAAATTGATATAAGAATCGAATCATGGAATAAGCGTTGAACATGTGGTTGGACCAAGTCCTGTTTGAATTGTACGGCTGCCCATGCATATGGCTACATGGCCCCGTAATGAGTTTGGTACGACTGCACATGCATATAGGTACATGGCCTCGTAATGAGTTTGTTTGTTATTGCACTATCATTATGAAAACCAAAATGTAAACCTCGTACTAATGGAAATTGGGATAGTCGTTGCAATCATAGCCTAGTAGATAATCTGTTGTTGTATCTAGTGTTTATTGACTTCATACTTATGTTATTTCGGATACAAATAAGCCCACTTGTTTATAATTCTTTATTTACATAGAGAGGCATCCCAAACAATGTAGATAAGGAAATATAAACTTATGGTTTAGTGATTTACAATGTCTTTATTTAAATGAAAAGGCATCCCAATCCATTCAAATAATTACAAATCATCCTTCACAACATTCGTACTTAGTCGGTGAGTTACAAGGTAGTGTATTACGAGATGATACTGGTGTTCCAAAAGTACAAGATGAATATTCAAACTTGTAAAGCTGATTAGGGTACTTGTGGTGTAGCTAAGGATGATTTGAGCTTTAAAAGTGCATCAACATCTGTTAATGAGCTTGTGGTTCCAACGATTGTAAAGATAATGATGTGATATGTTGACGAACAAAAGTGTGTAGTGTATGCTTAACATTAATACTCTTAGGTATAGATGTTGAGTTTGCTTTAAAAATCTTAAGAGATTTTAAAAGTTTATGACGGAATCCTAACCAGGATGGTACTTCTACGGGATGAAGAGAAGAATTGATAACTATCCAAAGATAGTCGTTCGGATTATCTCATAAATGAAAAATTTCAAGAATGAAATTAGGTAACACAAATAAGGTGTTAAGATTTCGCTGAGTGGTAAGACATTATCGTGTCTCTAGATTGTTTTAATAAATTCGGGTGGTTTATCGAGTTCAAGTAGGAAATCAACCTAAACATAACCCTAGTACAACTATTCTCAGTATTTGAAAATTTTAAGTCGAATATAGTTAGTCAGACTATATTCCACTGTCCCTAGGTTAAATATAGGTGACTAGTCTATATTTAGCCAAGGTTCGATAAAATTTTCAAATACCTAAACTAGGTATACTTTTGATATGTCCGTTGCTTTCGGGAAACTGTCCACTAAACAAAGGCGATGTCAAACCCTTAAGTTGCAAGTCCCGTCCATACAAGACTCGTAACGTATGTTTTCATATTCCATTGCATAGAAGGTAGTAAGGGTAGATACATATGGAAAGGAAATTTTTAAGTAGTTCTAAAATAGAACATACTTGGCCAGGATCACGAACTTTTAATAATGAAGGTTTCATAAGAAAACTTTGGTGAATGTAGAGAAAGTTCAGCTTTTGTCGATGATGGATTAGTTTGTCCTTTAGAAATCTCATATTTCTTGTTTTGAAATCGATAGATTGTGACGGGTTTTTGATATCATAAGAAATGATATTGATGATGTGATGGAATAATTCTAGAGACCATTTGCACAAAACACAATGTCTCGGAAGTAGGTTAGACCATTGTGTAATTCACAATGTCTAGGAAGTAGGTTAGTCATTGTGTGACTCAAATCATTTGAGAAATGATTAAGACCATTGTATCATACAATGTCTTGGAAAATGAATGAGACCATTGTATCTCACAATGTCTTGGAAAATGAATGAGGCCATTGTATCTCACAATGTCTTGAAAAATGAATGAGACCATTGTATCTCACAATGTCTTGGAAAATGAATGAGACCATTGTATCTCACAATGTCTTGGAAAATGAATGAGACCATTGTATCTCACAATGTCTTGGAAAATGAATGAGACCATTGTATCTCACAATGTCTTGGAAAATGAATGTTGGAGTAGGAACATGATTGGGAGAGTGTGGCTGTGCCGAAATGCCTTAGAATAGGCATACACAGATATGTTTAGTCCATTGTTTAGATAAATGATTGAAAATAAACCGAGTTTATATATCAATATACGAATATGTTCATGTAGCATAAAATGCCTAGTGTGTATATATCAATATACAAATATGTGTTCATGTAGCATAAAATGCCTAGTATATATCAATATACTTATATGTGTTCATGTAGCATAAAATGCCTAGTGTGTATATATCAATATACTTATATGTGTTCATGTAGCATAAAATGCCTACGGGGAAATGCTGAATTATGTTTAGGGTACATATATCAATATGCAATTATGTTTGTGTAGCATAAAAATGTCTTCGGGGAAATGCTCAAAATGGGTATATATGAATATACTAATATGTTTGTGTATCATAACATGCTTACTAAGTCCATAATCGTCTGGAGGATGGAAGACACGGAGAGCGGAAGGCTATAAAATGTTTTTGCTTGTATGTGTGGTTATAGTTTAGGTCTCAATTAGACCCGTTTCTAAAGGCGATGTCAAACCCTTAAGTTGCAAGTCCCGTCCATACAAGACTTGTAACGTATGTTTTCATATTCCATTGCATAGAAGGTAGTAAGGGTAGATACATATGGAAAGGAAATTTTTAAGTAGTTCTAAAATAGAACATACTTGGCCAGGATCACGAACTTTTAATAATGAAGGTTTCATAAGAAAACTTTGGTGAATGTAGAGAAAGTTCAGCTTTTGTCGATGATGGATTAGTTTGTCCTTTAGAAATCTCATATTTCTTGTTTTGAAATCGATAGATTGTGACGGGTTTTTGATATCATAAGAAATGATATTGATGATGTGATGGAATAATTCTAGAGACCATTTGCACAAAACACAATGTCTCGGAAGTAGGTTAGACCATTGTGTAATTCACAATGTCTAGGAAGTAGGTTAGTCATTGTGTGACTCAAATCATTTGAGAAATGATTAAGACCATTGTATCATACAATGTCTTGGAAAATGAATGAGACCATTGTATCTCACAATGTCTTGGAAAATGAATGAGGCCATTGTATCTCACAATGTCTTGAAAAATGAATGAGACCATTGTATCTCACAATGTCTTGGAAAATGAATGAGACCATTGTATCTCACAATGTCTTGGAAAATGAATGAGACCATTGTATCTCACAATGTCTTGGAAAATGAATGAGACCATTGTATCTCACAATGTCTTGGAAAATGAATGTTGGAGTAGGAACATGATTGGGAGAGTGTGGCTGTGCCGAAATGCCTTAGAATAGGCATACACAGATATGTTTAGTCCATTGTTTAGATAAATGATTGAAAATAAACCGAGTTTATATATCAATATACGAATATGTTCATGTAGCATAAAATGCCTAGTGTGTATATATCAATATACAAATATGTGTTCATGTAGCATAAAATGCCTAGTATATATCAATATACTTATATGTGTTCATGTAGCATAAAATGCCTAGTGTGTATATATCAATATACTTATATGTGTTCATGTAGCATAAAATGCCTACGGGGAAATGCTGAATTATGTTTAGGGTACATATATCAATATGCAATTATGTTTGTGTAGCATAAAAATGTCTTCGGGGAAATGCTCAAAATGGGTATATATGAATATACTAATATGTTTGTGTATCATAACATGCTTACTAAGTCCATAATCGTCTGGAGGATGGAAGACACGGAGAGCGGAAGGCTATAAAATGTTTTTGCTTGTATGTGTGGTTATAGTTTAGGTCTCAATTAGACCCGTTTCTCTATAACCCTGGCTCTGATACCAATCTGTAACACCCCCAATTCATGGATGCAGCGGAATTCAAACTGGGTGTTACTCGACGGCACAATAGTCACAATAATAGAAAACGAACTCCAATTGAGTCGTTTTAAAAGATGTATCATTCAAATTATATAAATATCAGAGATTTCAAAATGAGGTCCCAATTGGTTCCATGTTTACAATGTATAACAAATGAGTTTTGAATGATAATAAAATTTATAGCCCTCTTGTGTATCCGTGTCCTTCCGTGCCATCCTTGATCGTCATGAACCTGAAATACATGCTTGAGAGGTCAACACAAAGGTTGAGTGATATTCATAGAGTTTGTTAAATCGATTGAACACAATATGTTGGTAGTAAATCGTTGAACACAATAATCGTAGTGTTTGTAGTTAAATCGTTTGAACACAATAATCGTAGTGTTTGTAGTTAATTCGTTTGAACACCATAATCGTAGTGTTTGTAGGTAAATCATTTGAACACAATAATCGTAGTGTTTGTAGTTAATTCGTTTGAACACCATAATCGTAGTGTTTGTAGGTAAATCGTTTGAACACAATAATCGTAGTGTGAGCTGTAGACTCACACCAATGTTTGGAAAACAAAACAGGTAGGCTACGTTATTATACGCCCATAAAATGTATTATACACTAAGCTTATGAAACCAAAACGTTAACGTGTACCAATATCGATTGGCAGATTTATCCCGGTAGGTACTTTGCCGTCATACCTAATGTCTCAAATATTAATGCATTTGTTTGAACTAATCAAAACAAATGGGATTCGTCAATCCCAATAGGCCTATTCACAATATTCGCGCTCACTTGCAAGTAACCCTCGCAAGTGATTAAATGGTTCATACTAAGGGATCTTGGTTTGGCAAGGATGTTACTTAGTGATAATAAAACATAGTCGAATAACATACAGTAGAAAGCATTGTGTTCGAGTAGAAAAATAATAGCATGTATTCCCCCCAAGGGTTTGTAAAACATTGAAGTAATGTAAAGTGGGGCTATGAACTCACCTTAAGTTGGATAGCAAGTAATGAAGGTGATGGTTGGATCGTGTAGGTTTCTACGAGCAACCTATAATCGAATGTTGCGACTTAGGTTCGGAGTAAAGAACATGAAGTAGTGCCTATATATATATCTTGCATTTAGTCCATGATGTGGTATGATGTATATTGTAAGTCCTTGAAAGAAATGATTCATGAAACATGTATGTTTTGTATATCGTTCACTACCGTTCGGGCCGACATAATTCAGAAGTCATGTTAGTAAGCGTTCGAGGAGCCAGGACACTTTAACTCGTAAATCCACAACTCAACTCGACGGCTTACATAATGAACTCCTCACATGAGGCTCCCTACTATTGTAGTAGTTGATGAAATATATAGATATAAGTTTTGATCCGAAAGGTTACATGTCCGATATTTGAATAAACTTAGGAAAGTTTATTTGTACATGAAGATTGTTATTAGGGGTAGCTTCATAAGCCTTAAATGACCATGTTCTCTTGGTAAAATCTCATGGTTTCCTTTTAAGTGAAGTAGATCCAAATTGCTTGTTCAAGTTATCGCCTAACTCATTGTTTCATGTTTACGCCTATGTGAGTTGTTATGGTCATTTCGTCATGGCCTAGCCATGACCTTTGGTCCTTGTTCCAAGGTCATGAGACTCAACCTTGGTTCTAGTCATGTTTGTGGTCTTGATTATAGGTCATAAGACCTCTTGTTCCTTTCAAAGTATAACCATAATCTAGTGACTTTCGCCTAAAAATGGGCTGTTTAGAATTTGAAGAATTTTATCACTCGGAAAGCGTTTTTAGGGCTCGAGCTTCTTTGGACCTGAACGAAAACGTCGTTTCGGACAACTTTCGTGTTTTAACTTTTTGATGAATCGGACCAGAAGTGGGACTTTCAAAACCCAAATTTGATCAGGAAGCTATTTGGCAGTTTTGCCGGAAATCTTTGGTAACTTCAAATGGGCGTAACTTTTGACTCGTATACTCGTTTTGGGTGGTTCAAATTGCTATGGTTTCCTTGTTAGGTCCTCTACCACAATATGTAATAATCAAATATCATATTTTTACCATTTTGGTCGTGGTCTTCCAAGAAAGTCACTAGTTTGCTTGTTTTAGTAACTTGTTGTAACAATCAATAACAATAACTTGTTTTGCTCATTTTTATACATCATGGACATAACTACAAGACATAATATAGCAAGAATAACATGTAAATAACATGAACATGATTATTTAACAAGAATCAAGTTAGGGTTTGGCTCACAACTTTTGGCTTTCAAAGATGAAAGGAAGTTAACATGTAAGGATAGGACATTGATAGACTTGCTTCAACCCTTTTTCACTTCATGCAATCTTTCTACCCTTGGTATTCTTGAAAGATGGATGATGAAGGTTTAGGTGACTTGAGTGGATTCAAACTCAAGAGAAATCACCAAGTATATGAGGTTATGGAAGTGTTTGATGAATGATAACCTATCTAGGGTTTCTACCTTGAACTAGCACTTGAATCTTGCATGAAACTTGGAAGGAATTAAGCTAAGATGAGAGTGTTTGTGTGTGTGGAAGTGCACGGCACAAAAGGGAGGGGAGGGGGCTTATATAGGGTCTTGAGGAGGTTACTTCCTTTGACTTGTCAACACTTGATCACCAAGTTCTACACATGTTCTCATCTAAGGCCTCCTAGCATGAGATTGAGCCACATAGTGTGAAAACCCCCCCCATATGGCGGTTCATAAGCTTGGAGGACAAGGTGTGGACTTGTGATGATATTATCCAAGATATCTAGTGTGTTTTGACTCCGGGAAATGCCAATCGTAAATGATTAAGCCTCAAAACGTAAAACCGGGTGTCGTAAAATTATGGAATTTGAAGGTATTGTTGAACATGTCCATATGTCCCATAATAAAATATAAAATGAGTGGTAGGTTCCATTTGGGTGGTAAACCCTGCTAAAAACTGGAAACATGGGTCTAAAACGCGTAATACGTAAAACGTACGAATATTGCGTAAAATTGAGAAAAGTAAAATGTTACTTTTCTAATGTGATAAAAATGATTTAAAATGACTTATAATGTCTAGACTGGGCTCAGTCTAGTGTCGGTTGGTATTAAATGTCTTTTAGACATCAAACCGTAAGCCTAAAAATCAAGGAATGACTTATAAAATCAAGGAATGATTTTTGGTCAATGGAGGAGGGAAAATTATGTTGACTTTTTCTAATAATTTTGAAAACTCAAAATGTCTTAGAAACTCATTTTGTGGTCTAACGGTTAATCGCCCATTCGGTTAAGCGTGCTCATGTGAGATTAGTACCGACATGGGTGACCTGCCGGGAAGTCTTTGGTCATGTTTTTCTCAGTCACGATTAATTCTCAAATAAATCATGAGCGTGTCAAACATTTTTCTGATGTGGGGTCACCTGACGGGATCGAATTTCGTTGTGCGTAGAATTTCTGAATGACGTTTTACCCTAAAACGTGTAATTCCTTAATAACTTTCACGAAAATGAGCTTATGAATGTCAAACTTTTAATTTGTCATGGAAATGATTTATCACCCGAGAATATCAAATAAAAATCAACTTTCGGGAAAGTTTCGGGAAAAATGAATAGTAAAAGTGAATAGTGAAATTTTCCGGGAATGGTAATTATCCTGAAAAATGTGAATTGTTACATTTGTTCGGTTATATGGAGAGTGTAAACCATAGATCAAGTTAGTTGTATGCTCACTGCGTTCCAATAAAGTTACTACTAAAATTATATTATTGGATTCAAACCCAGTTTTGTTCCATGTGTAAGACGAACGCATCATGCTATAATATCAGAAGATGAAGAAAGTTGATCGGTTTTTGAATTCTAGCCGGATATATCTGAGTTTTGTCCGTAATAGCCGGGTCTTGGCCGGAATAGCCGATTCTAGACGGGTTTATCTGGAATAGCCGGGTCATGGCCGTGTTTTGGCCGGATATATCCGGGCCTTGGCCGGAATGGCCGGGTTTTGGCCGGATATACCTGGGTCTTGCGTGGAATGTCCGGGTTTTGGCCGGATATAGCCGGGTCTTGTACTCCTTTGACCAATACAAAATTTTACTCCCTCTGAGCGGTCAAATTTGCACCATGTGACTGGGATGTCGGATGATCAACCGGATATCTTAAATACCATACGATATAAAAATGAAATTGGGGATTCTGTCGACCCCCAAATCTGGCCAAAACGGCTAAAACATACCGAGAATAGAAAGTTAAAATTTTCATTACGAGTTTTAAAACAAAAATGAGGTAATTTTAATGTGCTCTGGTTTTGTACAATATGTGCAGGGAAGAGTTCAAGGATAAGGGAATGGTGGATGTGAAGTCCTTCGATATTCGAAACTTCATCTAGAGTTTAGAAGGTCATGGGTTTAAAAACGCATTTCCTTCAGAAATAATATTGTAATTTTTGAGGATGATGTACTACTGGTTCTGTTTAGATCAACACCTTCGTAGAAGATGTTAGACCTTGTAATTGCATAAATCTTGAAAGACAAAGGACTAAACATGTTAGTTAGATAGTTTACAACCGAATAGCGGTTAAGTTAGTTAAAAGTTGGTTATTGCAGAAAGTTAGTTATTTCTGTAAGGGTGTGTCGTTTGGTTAACAACCATTCGAACAGACATGATGGTACACTAGCAACCATTCGACTAGTATATATAGGATACAATGTAATGTTTAGAAAGTGTGTCTCTTTGTACAATGTATCCTACTGTTATGTTGATGAATAAATGAATCATTTCTTGTCATTCTTGTTTATACATCGATCCTGGAATATCTATTTGAAGACCTGTGAAAAATCCAACATGGCATCAGAGCCGAAGGTTTACAAGATAACAAGTTGTGATTCAAGTTTTTTGATCAAAAGGATCAAGAGACCAAGAAGGAGGACACCAAGGATGTTGGGGAAGATAATGCATGATCAGAACCAACGGACATGGACACCAAAACGAATTGGTGGGAGTTTTGTTGTGATCATTCGCGACAACAAAACAAGAAGGAAACTTTTGTGGAAGCGGCAAGTTTTGATAACCGACAAAAGGAAGCGAACGTGGACACCAAACGTATTGGTGGGAGAAAACTTAGAAGAACAATTGTTACAACCCCTTGTTGGCGACTGAAATAGCGTGACAACAAAGAAGGAAGACTCTTGATGCTTAGCGTGGAACAAGAGTAGATGTTGTTTGAAGCAAGAAGAAAAGAACAATTGTTAAGATACCTTTGTTGGTGTCTTGCACACGACAACAAAGAAGGAAGAATAGGCATGTTGCTATACAACGCAACAAGAAGAAAGGATACTACGTCAAGAAGGATACTTTGTGTTAAGACAACCGGTTGACAAAAGAGAACACAAAAGGGAATACGCGTTATAAACGCAAGAAAAAGGCGTTGCTTGTAGATGTGATAAGGTATACCGATTGAGAAAACAATCAAGGATTGTTTGGAGAGAGTTTAGAGCAATACGGAACAACAACAAGAACAAAACAGGCTGATCACTTGATTTTGTAAGAAGAATACCGACGGGTATTAGGAGTTTTTGAAGATATGGCGTGGAGGAGTATTGTGGCACAACGTTGGAAAGGGACAAGCAACAACAGAACGACAAACAAATCTCTCATTTGTTTAGACGTTGAAGATAATACCATGGGGTATTAGCGAAAAGAACAAAGCAAACGACTTGCTTTTGGAAATACCGAGAGGTATTTGAGAGAAAAGGATACTTGTGAAGGACTTGGAACGTAAACAACAACAAACACGAAGTTTGATTGTGGCCAAACAACACTTTGGGTGTTTTTGGAGAAAGAAGCCGAGACAAAAAGAGGTCTAGGACACACACACGCCTTGTACCAAGTCGACACAAAAGAAAGAGAAAGACAACGTGACAAGAAGTAAACAACAAACAACAACAACACGTTGAATATTGAGTTAAAATATTTGCATCCTTAGTCCTCATTGAGTTAAAATATTTGCATCGTTAGTCCTCACTGCCACCCACCGCCACCACCACCACCACAGCCCACCACCGCCACCCACCATCACCGCCACCCACTACCGCCACCCACCACCACCACCGCCCACCACCTACCATCATCACCGCCCACTACCGCTACCCACTACCACCACCACCCACCACCTACCGCCACCACCACCCACCACCTCCACTACCCACCACCGCCACCTACCAACACCCACCACCACCCACCACCTCTACCCACCACCGCCACAACCACCCATCGCCACCACCACCCACCGTCACCACCGCCGCCACCACCACCGCGGTGGGTGTTGGTGGGTGGCGGTGGTGGGTTTTGGTGGTGGTGGCGGTGGGTGGTGGTAGTGATGGTGGGTGGTGGTGGTGATGGTGGGTGGATGCGGTGGTGATGGTGGTGTTAGT
This sequence comes from Artemisia argyi, assembly GCA_030686995.1. Taxonomy (NCBI): domain Eukaryota; kingdom Viridiplantae; phylum Streptophyta; class Magnoliopsida; order Asterales; family Asteraceae; genus Artemisia; species Artemisia argyi. The sequence continues at coordinate 168,072,763 of CM060693.1, read as the reverse complement.
GGCGGTGGGTGGTGGCGGCGGTGATGGGTGGTGGCGGTGGGTGTCGGTAGGTGGCGGTGGGTGGTAGTGGTGATGGTGGGTAAAGGTGGTGGGTGGTGGTGGCAGTAGGTGGTGGGTGGTGGTGGGTGTGGGTGGTGGGTGTCGGATGTGGAGGTGGGTGGTGGTGGCGGTAGGTGGTGGTGGCGGTGGTGGGTGGAGGTGGTGGGTAGTGGTGGTGGGTGTTGGTAGGTAGCGGTGGTGGGCGGTGGTGGTGGTGGTGGGTGGCGGTAGTGGGCGGTGGTGGTGGGTGGTGGCGGTGGGTGTTGGTAGGTGGCGGTGGTGGTGGTGGGTGGCGGTAGTGGGCGGTGGTGGTGGTGGGTGGCGGTGGTGGTTTGGTAGGTGGTGGTGGCGGTGGTGGGTGGTGACGGTGGGTGTTGGTAGGTGGCGGTGGTGGGCGGTGGTGGTGGTGGGTGGCGGTAGTTGGCGGCGGTGATGGTGGGTGGCGGTGGTGGTGGTGGGTAGCGGTGGTGGTGGCGGTGGGTGGCTGTGAGGACTAACGATGCAAATATTTTAACTCAATGAGGACTAACGATGCAAATATTTTAACTCTTGAGCTAGAGGGACCTTTTATGTAATTGTTTTAAGGAAGGATGGTGTAATTGTTTTGAGCCACAGGGACGATTCATGTAAATTTATGTAATTAACTCCATGTCACGTCAGATTCTTGTATACAATAGGAAGATTAAGAAAGTTCGTGTATATAATAGGAATATTAAGAAAGTTCGTCTATATAATAGGAAAAAAAAAAGTTCATAGCATACAATAGTAAAAGGTGGCAAGTTGGATGTATTTTTGGACAATTTTCCCATTTAGGAACAAGGATAACATCTTGAGGCCAGCCTACTTGAAGCATACTGTGGCAACTATGGAGTGTATAGTGAGCATTTGAAAGGAAGATCTAATGTGTGTTTCTTTTTGTATCATGCAACTTTGCTTTGGATGTTACATGTGCGAAGTCATTCCCCTACCAGTCCAGCATACGCATTTTTTTAACGGCAATTTTATTGATAACCAGAAAGAAGCTTAAAGAAGAAACATATTACAAAGATTTAATACAAGCAAGATAGGGTCATTTATCCAATTAAGCCACAAGAGTTAGAAGGTTTTAGACCTCTGAACAATGCAAGAAAATGAAAAAGTTTTGTTGACATCCATGAGGGTACCAAATTACACGAAAAGTAGTTTGAATTGAATAACCCGATTCAAACAGATTTTAATCAATGTGGGTAGGTTTGTTGTACAACCCATGTGATCAGGTCCATACGGGTATTCGGCAGATTATACAGTTTCCACCATTAAAAAACCAAACCTCGTGATTCAGAAACCAAATTGAAGTGCATAAATAAGTGTTGAGCAGATTGTACGTTGTCATCACAAACCGGGCACAACAAGGAGTGAAGATCGATACCACGTGAATATGGGTTAGAATGTGTCGGAAGTCTCTCTTTGATCAAACACCATGCAAGGATGTTGATCTTGATCAGGACTAGCTAACATCTTCCATCTAGGCTGATCCATACCACCATTTGAGCAATGAATAGACACAATCACTTGAAACCAAAGTGCATAAGCATGTGGTCTGTTGGGTTCGGTTTACACCCCCTTGTACAGTCGTACACTTCTGAATAGAAATTTTCGTAAAAACAAATGCCTGAATTAGAAGGATTCTCCTAACTTAGTTCAGTATGTTTTTTAAGGACTAAAGTTATGAGTATATGACCAACAAGGATAAACATATAATTGTTTCTCATTTCTTGTATGCTTGCCAAATAAACTAGGTTTTTCTCATACTAAAAGACATGCAACTGGTGTAAACTTTAAACCCGTCCAACATCAGTATCAGATAGGACATTTGACGCTCTTATAAGTCTAAATTGGTGGTCTACTAGTATCCTTCCACAACTTGATCTATGGTTTAAGCTCTCCTTATAACCGAACAAACAACAATAAACACCTAACTAGATCTACTGCTTAACGGATCTCATTATGCTATCGATTTACATTCTATAGGAGAACCTAATCCTCCTAATCACGAGTTATTCCAGTTATCGAAATTCTATAGGTTTATTATCAAAATTATTCCAGTTCTATAGTGCTTTCAAAAAACAACTATAAAAGGCTGCAATACATTATTCCAAGTTCTATAGGTTTATTATCAAAATTATTCCGGTTATCTACCTCCAACTCTCCATGGTTAAGAAACAACATGGTTAAGAAACAAACAACACTTTTGTACGAGGGGGTAAGTTGTGGAAACAAAAAAATAAATATATCAGAGACAGGTTTCGATCCTGTGACCTGTGGGTTATGGGCCCACCACGCTTCCGCTGCGCCACTCTGATTGGTTGGTTATTATATTCAAATTATACTCATATATTCGTTTAGCAATCTCTGCATGTAGGAGCTAGTTTATTTGATAGTTTCAGTCTTCTTATAGCTAATGCGAAACAAAATAATGAAAGTGTTGCTGACAATCCCAAAGACATTTTACGGCCTTTGCTCCTCGTTCAGGTGAAGGACATAACATCCCAAACTTACTATGTGTGAAGTCGAACGCAAAAGGTTAACAGCAAAAAGTTCTAAGGTTTGCAAAAGCTATTACACGATATGGAGGGAGATACTAAAAAGAAACCCAAGGTATGAACATTGTCAAAAGCTGTTCAGTAAACCAAATAAAGGATGAAAATTAAAGTAAATAACAACAACAAAATTATCGTTTCCAACCTCCATATATATAACCAACCGTTGTACCAACAACAACAACTATCTCAATATTATCGTCCAGAAATGTCACCACCGACGGACCAAGGTCAAAGTTCTCAATGATTTTCTCCTGTTAACACCCATAATCTTGATGATATGGATCAATTTTTTGGTAGTCAAGATTATTCCATGACCCAAGGTTCGGTTGGTCTATCCGAACCCGTTGAAGATGAGTCTCTCGCCAAAAGGAAGACTATAAAAAGACGTCAACAATCTAAGAGGACGGAGAAGGAAACCTCTGAACCATGGAGCCCTCAGGAAGAGATAACCTTGTGTAAAGCTTCGATAAACGTGTTCGAGAATAGCATTGAAGGAAATGCTAAAAAGGTTGCCGGGTTATGGACGGAAGTACTAACATACATTGAGAAGGAAGAAATATAGTTTAGTCTATTAGTTTAAGTTTTAATTGTTATTGCAATATTTTTTATTTTATTTGTAATGTTTTTTTTTTTTTTTTAATTATTAATAAAATTTTAATTAAAAAAAAATGTTAGGTCACCCATAAGGTCACCATTGCGGGCATTTGATCATGTATTTGGTCTTAAAGAGAAACTGAGGCGGCGCTAAGATGATAGGACATTCTGGTCACCTTTACTACTAGTCTTACATGATAGTATATTCTGCGCAATTGAATTTTAGATGGGTCATTTTCTGTGTGGTGGATTACAATAACGATGAACTTTACATAACATGATGTGTGTCAAAGAGTCATAGCAATACAAGAAAATTAATATTACTGTTCTTTCATAACTTATAAAAAAATCATGTTCAAAACATGCGTAATATACCGCAAATTTGGTACCAAAATCAACATGTGAGCCAGTGTTGCAGGTTGTATCTATATTGGGTTTTGAATCCAAGGTATGTCCGAGACTGCTTGCTTGTGATGCAATCTCACTAATCTTTCCCGCATAGACATCGAGTGAATCATTAACATTCATCTTTAGTGATTCAAAGTCTGACTCTAGCGTTTGTAACCGTGCTTCTTTAACCCTATCAACTCCTACATGTCGAACCTTCAATGCATCCCAAATTTCTTTTGCTGAAGTAAGATTTGCAATTTGCAATATCATGTTTTCTGGAAGTGCTTGGTATAACATTGCAATTGCTGTATTGTTCTTCTTTTGATCCACTTCAGTTCCCGCTGTAGATTCCACTGCTTCCCAAATTCCATGGACGTTAAAGATTGCCCTAATCTTTAATGCCCAAATAGTATAATTTGTAGAGTCGAGGATTGGGCACTGGAAGTTCATTGTCAATCCTCCTTCCTTCACTTAATTTTTCTTTGACGTATCCCAAGACATCTTTCTTGTCTTCTTTCTCCCAATTTTAACAATCTGACTTCGTATTTCACCGGTTTCGGATCGATTTTGATTTCAACTTTACTAGTATCGGATCAAAATGATATCAACCTTCAACTTAGTTCAATATGTTTTATAAGGACTAAAGCTATGAGTCTATGACCAACAAGAATAAACATATAATTGTTGCTCATTTCTTGTATGCTTGCCAAATAAACTAGGTTTTTCTCGTACTAAAAGACATGCAACTGGTGTAAACTTTAAACCCGTCCAACATCGGTATCAGATGAGACATTTGACGCTCCTATAAGTCTAAATTGGTGGTCTACTAGTATCCGTCCACAACTTGATCTATGGTTTAAGCTCTCCTTACAACCGAACAAACAACAATAAACACCTAACTAGATCTACAGCTTAACGGATCTCATTATGCTATCGATTTACATTCTATAGGAGAACCTAATCCTCCTAATCACGAGTTATTCCAGTTATCGAAATTCTATAGGTTTATAACAAAAATTATTCCAGTTCTATAGTGCTTTCAAAAAACAACTATTAAAGGCTGCAATACATTATTCCAAGTTCTATAGGTTTATTATCAAAATTATTCCGGTTATCTACCTCCAACTGGTTAAGAAACAAACAACACTTTTGTACGAGGGGGTAAGTTGTGGAAACAAAAAAATAAATATATCAGAGACAGGTTTTGATCCTGTGACGTGTGGGTTATGGGCCCACCACGCTTCCGCTGCGCCACTCTGATTGGTTGATTATTATATTCAAATTATACTCATATATTCGTTTAGCAATCTGTGCATGTAGGAGCTAGTTTATTTGATAGTTTCAGTCTTCTTATAGCTAATGCTAAACAAAATAATGAAAGTGTTGCTTACAATCCCAAAGACATTTTACGGCCTTTGCTCCTCGTTCAGGTGAAGGACATAACATCCCAAACTTACTATGTGTGAAGTCAAACGCAAAAGGTTAACAGCAAAAAGTTCTAAGGTTTGCAAAAGCTATTACACGATATGGAGGGAGATACTAAAAAGAAACCCATGGTATGAACATTGTCAAAAGCTGTTCAGTAAACCAAATAAAGGATGAAAATTAAAGTAAATAACAACAACAAAATTATCGTTTCCAACCTCCATATATATAACCAACCGTTGTACCAACAACAACAACTATCTCAATATTATCGTCCAGAAATGTCACCACCGACGGACCAAGGTCAAAGTTCTCAACGATTTTCTCCTGTTAACACCCATAATCTTGATGATATGGATCAATTTTTTGGTAGTCAAGATTATTCCATGACCCAAGGTTCGGTTGGTCTATCCGAACCCGTTGAAGATGAGTCTCTCGCCAAAAGGAAGACTATAAAAAGACGTCAACAATCTAAGAGGACGGAGAAGGAAACCTATGAACCATGGAGCCCTCAGAAAGAGATAACCTTGTGTAAAGCTTCGATAAACGTGTTCGAGAATAGCATTGAAGGAAATGCTAAAAAGGTTGCCGGGTTATGGACGGAAGTACTAACATACATTGAGAAGGAAGAAATATAGTTTAGACTATTAGTTTAAGTTTTAATTGTTATTGCAATATTTTTTATTTTATTTGTAATGTTTTTTTTTATTATTAATAAAATTTTAATTAAAAAAAATGTTAGGTCACCCAAAAGGTCACCATTACGGGCATTTGATCATGTATTTGGTCTTAAAGAGAAACTGAGGCGGCGCTAAGATGATAGGACATTCTGGTCACCTTTACTACTAGTCTTACATGATAGTATATTCTGCGCAATTGAATTTTAGATGGGTCATTTTCTGTGTGGTGTATTACAATAACGATAAACTTTACATAACATGATGTGTGTCAAAGAGTCATAGCAATACAAGAAAATTAATATTACTGTTCTTTCATAACTTATAACAAAATCATGTTCAAAACATGCGTAATATACCGCAAATTTGGTACCAAAATCAACATGTGAGCCAGTGTTGCGGGTTGTATCTATATTGGGTTTTGAATCCAAAATTGGAAGTTGGAGGCAAACGTACTAGGTTCGCGCAATTCACAAGTGATGAACATTGTTAGATTTGTCACAAGTTAGCTCACTCGAGAGAACTTATACAAGCGATTGAGTAGGTAAATAGAAGCAAATGGAAAACCACAAAGATTTATGACCTTTAGAGTATGACGAAGTATGAAGTATACAGTTAGTCATATACTCATATATATTACACATGACCTTTGAAGGCTATCTAAGAGTTGTGCTCAATGTTGTCATAAATAGAGTGACAATCAAATCTAATGCAATTGATAGAGGTTATTCATTATTGTGCTTTCAAAATCTGAAATAAAACAAAAAAAGGTTGCAATATATTATTCCAAGTTCTATAGGTTTATCATCGTAATTATTCTAGTTATTTACCTCCAAGATCAAAACTTCAAATGCTGCAAAGACTTGTTTGATAGAGTAGTGGGTCAAGAAACAAACTACACTTTTGTACGAGGGGTGTGAAAACAAAAAAAAGAAATATATCAGAGACAGGTTTCGATCCTGTGACCTGTGGGTTATGGGCCCACCACGCTTCCGCTGCGCCACTCTGATTGGTTGATTATTATATTCAAATTATACTCATATATTCGTTTAGCAATCTCTGGTGGTCTCCCAGGTGAGAGCTTAGTTCATTAGCGAACTGGTGTTAAAGATCATATGACTCGTTTTGTCAAAAGTTTGTGCCATTAATTTAGGAACAAGGATAACATCTTGAGGCCAGCCTACCTGAAGCATACTGTGAAGGCAACTATGGAGTGTAGAGTGAGCATTTGAAAGGAACATCTAATGTGTGTTTCTTTTTGTATCGTGCAACTTTGCTTTGGATGTTACTTGTGCGAAGTCATTCCCCTACCAGTCCAGCATACGCATTTTTTTAACGGGAATTTTATTGATAACCAGAAAGAAGCTTAAAGAAGAAACATAATACAAAGATTTAATACAAGCAGAGATAGGGTTATTTATCCAACTAAGCCACAAGAGTTAGAAGGTTTTAGACCTGTGAACAAACCAAGAAAAAGCTAAAGTTTTGTTGACATCCATGAGGGTATCTTTCCGTGGTGGCTTTTCGTCGAAACAAAACTTGTTACGGTAGCACCAAATTACACGAAAAGTAGTTAGAATTCAGTAACCCGATTCAGACAGATTTTATTCAATGTGGGTAGGTTTGTTGTACTGCTCATGTGATCAGGTCCATACTGGTATTCGGCAGATTATATGGTTTCCACCATTAAAAAACCAAACCTCGTGATTCAGAAACCAAATTGAAGTGCATAAATAAGTGTTGAGCACATTGTATGTTGTCATCACAAACCGGGCAAAACAAGGAGTGAAGATCGATACCACGTGAATATGGGTTAGAATGCGTCGGAAGTCTCACTTTGATCAAACACCATGCAAAGGATGTTGATCTTGATCAGCGCTAGCTAACTTCTTCCATCTAGTCTGATCCATATATACAACCATTTGAGCAATGAATAGACACAATCACTTGAAACCAAAGTGCATAAGCATGTGGTCTGTTGGGTTCAGTTTACACTCCCTTGTACAGTCGTACACTTCTGAATAGAAATTTTCGTAAAAAAAAATGCCTGAATCAGAAGGATTCTCCTAACTTAGTTCAATATGTTTTATAAGGACTAAAGCTATACGTCTATGACCAACAAGAATAAACATATAATTGTTGCTCATTTCTTGTATGCTTGCCAAATAAACTAGGTTTTTCTCATACTAAAAGACATGCAACTGGTGTAAACTTTAAACCCGTCCAACATCGGTATCAGATGAGACATTTGACGCTCTTATAAGTCTAAATTGGTGGTCTACTAGTATCCGTCCACAACTTGATCTATGGTTTAAGCTCTCCTTACAACCGAACAAACAACAATAAACACCTAACTAGATCTACAGCTTAACGGATCTCATTATGCTATCGATTTACATTCTATAGGAGAACCTAATCCTCCTAATCACGAGTTATTCCAGTTATCGAAATTCTATAGGTTTATAACCAAAATTATTCGAGTTCTATAGGGCTTTCAAAAAACAACTATTAAAGGCTGCAATACATTATTCCAAGTTCTATAGGTTTATTATCAAAATTATTCCGGTTATCTACCTCCAACTGGTTAAGAAACAAACAACACTTTTGTACGAGGGGGTAAGTTGTGGAAACAAAAAAATAAATATATCAGAGACAGGTTTCGATCCTGTGACGTGTGGGTTATGGGCCCACCATGCTTCCGCTGCGCCACTCTGATTGGTTGATTATTATATTCAAATTATACTCATATATTCGTTTAGCAATCTCTGCATGTAGGAGCTAGTTTATTTGATAGTTTCAGTCTTCTTATAGCTAATGCTAAACAAAATAATGAAAGTGTTGCTGACAATCCCAAAGACATTTTACGGCCTTTGCTCCTCGTTCAGGTGAAGGACATAACATCCCAAACTTACTATGTGTGAAGTCAAACGCAAAAGGTTAACAACAAAAAGTTCTAAGGTTTGCAAAAGCTATTACACGATATGGAGGGAGATACTAAAAAGAAACCCATGGTATGAACATTGTCAAAAGCTGTTCAGTAAACCAAATAAAGGATGAAAATTAAAGTAAATAACAACAACAAAATTATCGTTTCCAACCTCCATATATATAACCAACCGTTGTACCAACAACAACAACTATCTCAATATTATCGTCCAGAAATGTCACCACCGACGGACCAAGGTCAAAGTTCTCAACGATTTTCTACTGTTAACACCCATAATCTTGATGATATGGATCAATTTTTTGGTAGTCAAGATTATTCCATGACCCAAGGTTCGGTTGGTCTATCCGAACCCGTTGAAGATGAGTCTCTCGCCAAAAGGAAGACTATAAAAAGACGTCAACAATCTAAGAGGACGGAGAAGGAAACCTCTGAACCATGGAGCCCTCAGGAAGAGATAACCTTGTGTAAAGCTTCGATAAACGTGTTCGAGAATAGCATTGAAGGAAATGCTAAAAAGGTTTCCGGGTTATGGACGGAAGTACTAACATACATTGAGAAGGAAGAAATATAGTTTAGACTATTAGTTTAAGTTTTAATTGTTATTGCAATATTTTTTATTTTATTTGTAATGTTTTTTTTTTTTTTTTTTTTTTATTATTAATAAAATTTTAATTAAAAAAAAATGTTAGGTCACCCATAAGGTCACCATTACGGGCATTTGATCATGTATTTGGTCTTAAAGAGAAACTGAGGCGGCGCTAAGATGATAGGACATTCTGGTCACCTTTACTACTAGTCTTACATGATAGTATATTCTGCGCAATTGAATTTTAGATGGGTCATTTTCTGTGTGGTGTATTACAATAACGATAAACTTTACATAACATGATGTGTGTCAAAGAGTCATAGCAATACAAGAAAATTAATATTACTGTTCTTTCATAACTTATAACAAAATCATGTTCAAAACATGCGTAATATACCGCAAATTTGGTACCAAAATCAACATGTGAGCTAGTGTTGCGGGTTGTATCTATATTGGGTTTTGAATCCAAAATTGGAAGTTGGAGGCTAACGTACTCGGTTCACGCAATTCACAAGTGATGAACATTGTTAGATTTGTCACAAGTTAGCTCACTCGAGAGAACTTATACAAGCGATTGAGTAGGTAAATAGAAGCAAATGGAAAACCACAAAGATTTATGACCTTTAGAGTATGACGAAGTATGAAGTATACAGTTAGTCATATACTCATATATATTACACATGACCTTTGAAGGCTATCTAAGAGTTGTGCTCAATGTTGTCATAAATAGAGTGACAATCAAATCTAATGCAATTGATAGAGGTTATTCATTATTGTGCTTTCAAAATCTGAAATAAAACAAAAAAAGGTTGCAATATATTATTCCAAGTTCTATAGGTTTATCATCGTAATTATTCTAGTTATTTACCTCCAAGATCAAAACTTCAAATGCTGCAAAGACTTGTTTGATAGAGTAGTGGGTCAAGAAACAAACTACACTTTTGTACGAGGGGTGTGAAAACAAAAAAAAGAAATATATCAGAGACAGGTTTCGATCCTGTGACCTGTGGGTTATGGGCCCACCACGCTTCCGCTGCGCCACTCTGATTGGTTGATTATTATATTCAAATTATACTCATATATTCGTTTAGCAATCTCTGGTGGTCTCCCAGGTGAGAGCTTAGTTCATTAGCGAACTGGTGTTAAAGATCATATGACTCGTTTTGTCAAAAGTTTGTGCCATTAATTTAGGAACAAGGATAACATCTTGAGGCCAGCCTACCTGAAGCATACTGTGAAGGCAACTATGGAGTGTAGAGTGAGCATTTGAAAGGAACATCTAATGTGTGTTTCTTTTTGTATCGTGCAACTTTGCTTTGGATGTTACTTGTGCGAAGTCATTCCCCTACCAGTCCAGCATACGCATTTTTTTAACGGGAATTTTATTGATAACCAGAAAGAAGCTTAAAGAAGAAACATAATACAAAGATTTAATACAAGCAGAGATAGGGTTATTTATCCAACTAAGCCACAAGAGTTAGAAGGTTTTAGACCTGTGAACAAACCAAGAAAAAGCTAAAGTTTTGTTGACATCCATGAGGGTATCTTTCCGTGGTGGCTTTTCGTCGAAACAAAACTTGTTACGGTAGCACCAAATTACACGAAAAGTAGTTAGAATTCAGTAACCCGATTCAGACAGATTTTATTCAATGTGGGTAGGTTTGTTGTACTGCTCATGTGATCAGGTCCATATTGGTATTCGGCAGATTATATGGTTTCCACCATTAAAAAACCAAACCTCGTGATTCAGAAACCAAATTGAAGTGCATAAATAAGTGTTGAGCACATTGTATGTTTTCATCACAAACCGGGCACAACAAGGAGTGAAGATCGATACCACGTGAATATGGGTTAGAATGCGTCGGAAGTCTCACTTTGATCAAACACCATGCAAAGGATGTTGATCTTGATCAGGGCTAGATAACTTCTTCCATCTAGTCTGATCCATATATACAACCATTTGAGCAATGAATAGACACAATCACTTGAAACCAAAGTGCATAAGCATGTGGTCTGTTGGGTTCAGTTTACACTCCCTTGTACAGTCGTACACTTCTGAATAGAAATTTTCGTAAAAAAAAATGCCTGAATCAGAAGGATTCTCCTAACTTAGTTCAATATGTTTTATAAGGACTAAAGCTATGAGTATATGACCAACAAGAATAAACATATAATTGTTGCTCATTTCTTGTATGCTTGCCAAATAAACTAGGTTTTTCTCGTACTAAAAGACATGCAACTGCTGTAAACTTTAAACCCGTCCAACATCGGTATCAGATGAGACATTTGACGCTCTTATAAGTCTAAATTGGTGGTCTACTAGTATCCGTCCACAACTTGATCTATGGTTTAAGCTCTCCTTACAACCGAACAAACAACAATAAACACCTAACTAGATCTACAGCTTAACGGATCTCATTATGCTATCGATTTACATTCTATAGGAGAACCTAATCCTCCTAATCACGAGTTATTCCAGTTATCGAAATTCTATAGGTTTATAACCAAAATTATTCGAGTTCTATAGGGCTTTAAAAAAACAACTATTAAAGGCTGCAATACATTATTCCAAGTTCTATAGGTTTATTATCAAAATTATTCCGGTTATCTACCTCCAACTGGTTAAGAAACAAACAACACTTTTGTACGAGGGGGTAAGTTGTGGAAACAAAAAAATAAATATATCAGAGACAGGTTTCGATCCTGTGACCTGTGGGTTATGCGCCCACCACGCTTCCGCTGCGCCACTCTGATTGGTTGATTATTGTATTCAAATTATACTCATATATTCGTTTAGCAATCTCTGCATGTAGGAGCTAGTTTATTTGATAGTTTCAGTCTTCTTATAGCTAATGCGAAACAAAATAATGAAAGTGTTGCTGACAATCCCAAAGACATTTTACGGCCTTTGCTCCTCGTTCAGGTGAAGGACATAACATCCCAAACTTACTATGTGTGAAGTCGAACGCAAAAGGTTAACAGCAAAAAGTTCTAAGGTTTGCAAAAGCTATTACATGATACGGAGGGAGATACTAAAAAGAAACCCAAGGTATGAACATTGTAGGACCTTAGATATATCAACTTTATCACAAATATAAGCACTAGATGAAGTAAAGATGGTGACTTGATGAGATATGTGTGGCGTTAGATTATATGAAAAAGAGTAATAAGATGAAGAGAACTTTTATTAAAAAACACACACAATACACACACAAGCACACACCTCAAATGAGCCTTTGAGGTGTTTAAATAGTTAGATACAAGAGATGCCTTAAAAGGCTTTCCATGGGCTTGGGCTTGGACTTGGTTACATGGTAGATAACAAGGCTTATGAAACATAGCACATAACATATTAACTTGCCAAGTCCAAAGCCCAATGACTAAACTATTACTAATCTTAACAAACGACACAAAGTTACAATATGAGAATGACCATCACTTCTATATAAATATTTTTAATGCTAACAATCTCCCCCTAAGGGGTGGTCATTAGAATGATACTCCACGTGAGTGGGTCTTCCGTGTTCTTTGTCTTTAACTTTGTGTGTCGTTGTAGAATAGTCTTTAGTCTTTGTTCCTTCATGCTTTGTGATCTTTGATAACTGATTTTTCATCGTTCTTTGTTCCTTTGTGATGTGGAGTTATTTGCCTTTCGTCACTTCTGCGTCTGTGGTGGTTGTTTGCCATTCCAACATGCTCATACATACATTTTGTTCCTTTGTGATGTGGAGTTATCTGCCTTTCGTCACTTCTGCGTCTGTGGTGGTTGTTTGCCATTCCAACATGCTCATACATCTTTGGACTTTGATATTCATATGCACGTAGTTCCCTTTCTTTCACTTAGATCTTTAGTCTTTAAACTTTGTAGATTCTTCTTTTTGGCGTAGAATCTTTCTTTGAACTTTGTGTTGTATAGATCTTTGAGGGAGCTTTCTTTAACTTCCAGATGTATGTATGAGCACGTGGAATCTGTTGCTATGAAGATGAAGTGTCCCTGCATATAAACAGTTAGCAATAAAACATCCGGTACTTACAGATAAGAATTAGAGATCGTCAACAGCATAGTGTGAAGACTCCTTCTAACCCTTACCAAGGCCGTTCCCATGTCAGATACTCTCGAGAGAGCTTACGAGACCTACTAAGTAGCTCAATGACTGGGTGAGTCCCTGGGGATCACTCCACGACTGTAGACCGTTTGAAACCACCGCGAACACTAAGCGTAACCCATAAAGAATTACCGAAGTGACCTGCTGTCAGGGCTGCTTGATGTTGACCCTGGCAGGAATTTCCATTCAATCATTGAGAATCACTTGTGTGAGTTCTCTCATAAATGTTCTGGCAGATTGCTAAGATCTGCGTAGGACTCTTAAGTTTACATCTGGCGTCCTTAATGTTGAACAACCAGTGCAGAAATATCATGTGTTCCTATGAGATCTTCTGATAAATCCCGGGGCTCTAGACTCGATAAGTGCACATTTGGTTTCCTATGCGGAGATTAGGGAGAGGTCTCCTGCTTCAATATCAACCATCTCTAAGAGACAGGTCGATAGATTACACCGGTTCCCCGTGAGAATGAAACAAGCTCTTTTAAGAGAACTTGAGTGGTTAAGAAGGTTTAGTGCAGTGCGTCATTGGGTCCATGACGTTTTTATCTTCAATACCGGTGTCACCTTAGTAACAACCAGTAGCATACGAATTGAACCCGGTGTGTGCCCTAAGGTTGAACATATGGAGGGCTATTTCTTTTCACCCTTTTTCATAACTTTTCTTTTTAATTCTTCAACCCCTTCTTTCTCCTTTCTCATTTTCTCCTTTTTCCAATCATACCTAAGGACTTCTAATTCTAATCTATTGGATTTGTCCTTGGGTAGATCCCTCCGGCTCTGGCGGATCATAGGACGGTTTTTCCTAACCTTGGTCATCTTATAACTCCATGACTATCCTATTGTTGCCATAAAACCATTCATATGAAAATCTCTCAAAGTGTTTATCATAATAAAACACATTGTTGACACTTCGAGAGTTTTGCATTTCTTTTGAAGGACTCCCCCTTCACATGTGCTCATGAATTTTTAAGAAATTTGCACATGCGTGAGGAGTTTGCACTTTTTGAATTGATCCACTTTCAGTGAACATGACCGATTCGAGACACGCTTACATCACTAGTTACACTAGCTTGAAATTATTACCCGTCCTGGTCAAGTCCAAAGAAAGTCTCTCGATATGGTACATTCTACTCAGACAAGTCCTATTCGAGACACGCTTACATCACTAGTTAGACTAGCTTGAAATTATTACCCGTCCAGGACAAGTCTTTTCGATTACTAACATTTTAAGCTTTCGTCAATTCATTGGTACTTACTGAGTCGAGCTCTTATGAGATTCAGTCACAAACTTTAAACATCTTTGATCACATTTTAATCATGTCTTCTCCCCCTCAAAAATAGCATAGCGTGATATTTTTTATATCAACTGATTAATAAAAAGCTTTTTAGAGAGAAAGACAGATTTGATTTTGCATGAAATCGGAACATTTTAGTTTTTTTTATACTCCCCCTTAATGATAGCTCATTTAAAATCGATTAAGGGTTTAGAGGGAGTTATCTTGAGCACTAATTTTGAGAGATTTTGAGAAATCTTTTGAACAATCTTGAAAAAGTGCTCAAGAATTTTGTTTGAAAACGAGTTTTATGCTTGAAATCTTTTTCGTTTGTTTAGACTCGAACATTTTGAAAAAGAGTTCGTCATTGAACGTACGAGTCCTTGATTTGAAAATAATCAGAAGTCATCGTTTAAGTACGGGTTTCGTACTGAAGTATACGAAAGCCATTGTGAAGAAAATTTTGAGAAACGACATGTTTTAGAAAAACATTATAAGGAACTCCCGCTCAAGCATCTGTACATGTCCGTATCATTGTTGAATGACATTTCTAGAGACGTACAGAATATTGATTTATACGAGAGACATGTCGTGAGAAGAATATTTTTGTATTTTTGATTTTATATTGTTTTTGTATTTTTTGAAAATTTTATATTTTTGTATTTTGTTTTTGTTGGTTTTTCAAATTTTGTATTTTGTTTTTTCAAAAATATTTACAGCGAAGCGATTTTGAAAACATTTTCAAGAAGATTCGAGAAGACGTTCTAGCTCCTCAGGAGTTAGGCTTCGCATGCCAATTCGTCGAACTAAATAGTCAAACCTTTCTTTTGGAAGGGCTTTAGTAAATAGATCAGCGAGTTGATAATCAGTCTTAACGAAAAATAATTCAACAGTACCCTCTTCCACGTGTTCTTTGATGAAATGGTAGCAGACTTTGATATGCTTCGTCTTAGAGTGATGTACGGGATTGCACGAGATGGCTATGGCACTTTTTGAGTCACAATACATAGGTATTCTGTCAAAAGTAAAGCCATAATCTGTGAGCTGTGTCCGCATCCAAAGAACTTGGGCACAACACGCAGATAGAGACACATACTCGGCTTCGGCGGTTGATAGCACAGTACAATCCTGTTTCTTTGACGACCAGCTTACTAGCTTTTCACCCAAAAATTGTGCTCCACCTGATGTACTCTTTGCTGTAACTTGATCACCAGCATGGTCTGCATCTGAAAATGCTGTTAGATTAAACCCCGAATCCTTTGGATACCAAAGTCCCATGTTAATGGTGCTTCGTAGGTACCGAAAGATCCGTTTAACCTCTTTGAGGTGAAGTTCGGTAGGCTTTGCCTGAAACCGTGCTAACAAACAAACAGCAAATTGAATATCGGGTTGGCTAGCAGTTAGGTACATGATGAGGCGAAAAATGATCCGTTTTTAGGGGGTCATTTAAGCCCGAATCCGACTTTATTTGATCAAATATTGCCCTAAATCGTTCCTTTTGTGATTTTAGGTGTTTGGAGAGTGAATTCTGGAAAAGAAGCCATTTTGGACGTTTTTGGAGCATAAAAGTGAAGAAAACGGCAAAGTACCAAATTTCCATGCTGAAGATACAAGGTGACGGCGTCAAGACCACCATCTTGACGGCGTCAGACATGAGGAATTAAACACCGTAGGTGGTGACGGCGTCAGAAGACTTCATGACGGCGTCAAAGTGGCAAGAATAAAATACCGTGGGTGATGACGGCATCACATAGGCCGTCATAAGTGGATCAAGGCCGTCCGAGGAAGTATATGGTGGCGAGGTGACGGCGTCAAAAGTAACTCTTGACGCCGTCAGCCTGTTTTTCCTATATATAGTTTTCTAGTTTTTTTCATTAAAGGAGGAGAAGTTTTGGTGAAACCCTAAAGACGATTTTGGTGCCTCTTTTACAGGAAGGGTTCCAAACCCTTGAGACCTTGCATTGTAATTGAGATAAGTGTACTTTCAATTCAATCAATATGTCTATGTGTTGGTTGTTTATATCTTGTTCTTGTCTCAATTCTACTATGCTAGGCTAGATCTCTTTTGTGTTTGCTTAGATCTAATGAAACCTAGATGTTGATTATCTGTTGATTACTTGTCTATTCTTGTTTTGAATGAATGATTTATATGTTAGGTTTAAGAAAACTGGCAGATCTCCAAATGGTAACATGCTTGAACGTCTTAAGAAACATGAACCGAGGCGTACTAGGTCTTTATTGGTTGTATTTAATGCATGAGCCACTGTTTACAATCCCTATAGTTGTGCTGGGTCATGGTGTAGGAGGAGATAAGAGCTCATAGAGTTGGGGAGTTATGTATGCCACCCCACGAATGGTATTAAGGAATACAATCCGTCATTCATACAAGTGTAACAAGTAATTAACATGTAAAAGATATCTAGGGAGGAATGAAGTCTAAGTAAACACAATTTCTCCAACCACTGCTCACAACCTTAGTATAATTTAGTTTAATTTCATTTTCATTATTTTATTTTAATTATATAATAGCTTTGGGTTAGTTGAATAGCAACTAATTCCGCCCACTCTTCCAAAACCCGAGATTTTAATTGCTTTCATAAAAATATAAAAATACAAAAATAATCATCTTTCACCTCTAGAACTATTAATTAGGTTTTCTAATTCTAGCGACACTATTCCTAAGCTGAACGATCAATCCCCCGGTACTTGTCACTATACTATACTATAACGATCAGATACACTGCCTGGTGGGGGTTGTAAGCTTCTCGAGATCCCTCGAGAGGTAAAGCAAGGTGCGATTCCCACGCATCAAGTTTTTGGCGCCGTTGCCGGGGAATAGTTATTGTCTAGGTTAGAATTTCTTTTTATTAGGTCTACTTGCTAGATTCCTTTCTAGTAAGATTTTGTTTTTATTTTTTTAGGTATTCTTTAGTCTATCTTATTTCTTTGTGTCTTTGTTTGTAAAAACCTTTCCATTGACTATTCCGTTAGCCATTATGGAGAACGCGAATCCACCATACTACCAACCACGAAATTCACCCACCCCAAATGACATCTTGATGTTTAAACAACATGAGGATGAACCTATCTATGATGCATGGGCTCGTTTTAAATATTTACTCCGAAAAGTCCCTCATCATAATTTCGATCTGTGGTCCTAAATTGAAATATTTTACCATCGTGTCGACAACTATACCAAAATGGATATTGACCATACCGCACATGGGGACCTTTGGGGATTAAGTGCTGATAAAGCATGGGAAGCCATAGAGAATTGTGCCATACTTGCCAAAAAAATGGACAACCCAACAAATGTTGTTACAGATCAATTGATAGCAAGTTTAAGGGAACAAGCAAGAAGATTGTTTGGGGATAAACGTATAGATGAGATAACTGGGTGCACGGGGTGGATTGATTTCACCACAATACAAGCTGAACACATAGGTGATATTGATGTGATGGAAGAGATAGTAGAAAACCCAAGCCCAATAAGTACCCCACAAGTCCTACCATCACTTGAGGAATACACACCACCCGTGACTTACCCGGAAGAAGTAGAAGAGACTATAGGAGCCCCAATAGAGGTAGAACCCCTGTACCAAACACCACTAGAGGATATAGGTTTGAATACTTGTAATGATAACCTTACTCTTAGTTCTAGGGAATTACCTAGTGTTGATGAACCGGAACCTCAATCTTCACACAACTTTCCATCCTTAGATATACATCTAGGAGACAAAAGAGGAGCCGACCCGCCCATCAACCCATGTAGTCCGGGTAGTCTTAGGATAAAGGTAATGGACTCTAAGCCTTGTAGAGAGGAAGCCAATATAGGAGTGGAAAATGGCCTTACATGCTTACATCACCCATTTATGATTGATCACAAGAAACATTATGGGTTTAAACCGGGTTTATTAGGTCAAGATGGATCCCCAACTAGTAGTCTCTTGAAGTTGATAGAAAATGATCCCTTTTTAGGAGAAAATCTTAATCCACCCATTAACCCGATTGAATTTATTAAGGTTATGATGATAGGAGCACACCCCTTTGAGCATATAATTCATCCACCACTATTTTCTCACGTGGCATACTTCCACCCTAAGGGTGTGTATCGCTACTTCCACCCGCACCTAATCCTAAGTGTAGGGAAAACCTCACCTATTTCCGTTAAATAAGGGTAGAGTCAGGCTCGTGACTCGAACAAAAACAAGCGCTTCTTGGGAGGCAACCCATGTTTTGTGTGATTTTATTTGTTTGATTGTTATTTGCTTCCGTATGCATGTTTTATTTTTATTGTTGGTTGATCATGTTTCTCAATTAAAATGTGGAAATACTTTACTATGTTGTTTGGCCTAGTCTTAACTCCAACCTAAAATTATTTTTGCTAAAGATAAGTGTAAGGGGAAACCCCAAATATGTTTTTAAGAAACAAACCGATCATGATTCTCCACAATATTAAATGAACATGTATATTCGTATTTGCTAGAGTCAAATGCTTGTATTGAGTCATAATGAAGTTTTGCAGGATTTTCCAGGAAGTAGGACCAAGTTTTTCCAGAAATTTTCCGGAAACTTAACATAAGAATTTCTGCAGGTCCATTCTGACGGCGTCATGAGTTTACTCTTGACGGCGTCAGGAGTTAAAATCTGGAAATTTTACCGGTTTTGTTTTTCTAACGGAGTCTTATGGTTTTTGTGATTATTAAGTTTTATAATCTCCAGGAAATCTGCAAACTTCATTCCACAAGCATTATATCTTACTTTGTTTTCTAGGATTTAGTAACTTATATAGGATGCCGCCGATTTTACGCGAGGTTGCCTTGTCTATTGTTGTCAGGATTTACAGGTTATTTGTGACAAGAAGATGAGTTATATTCTGGAAGGGAAGCTTTGATTGTTCGTTTTCTTGGAGGAAGATTTAACCTGGCCAACCTATAATCTATACCGAGCGAATCAGGGGAGTATTTGATTTCATTCTCTTTACTTTTTCACTTTTACATTCTTTACTTGAACATTGGGGACAATGTTCATCTTAAGTGTAAGGGGAGGGTAAAAAGATGATACCTTACATATGCACTTTCGCTTGAGTTTGTTTTGTTTAATGGTAGATGTGTAATAAAACTATGAGAAAATACTTGTTAGTGTAATTTTAGCGCCAAATTTAAAATTTTTTACAACATTTAGGAGTGAAACTTTAGCCATAGCAAGCGTCTCATGGATAGGAGGTTGTATGACTAGCACATAACCGTATATTCAGAAAAATTTTCCACCCAAAAATGTGAGGTTCGCCTTTAGTTTTGATAGGAAAAGCATTTATTATTGGTGCTTATGAGTGTACCGGTAGCATTTAGATTCTAGAACTTGCGTTAGTGATGCATCCCGAGACCGCTAGTGAGACTACATTCGTGTGGTAGGATTTACTACATGATAAGAGGCATTAGGATCACCCTTGTGTTAAACCCGTATTATAATTACTTGACCCTTTAAGTCATATTACTTGGCTAGTTAAGTCAACTAATTTTTCCCACACCCTTAGCGTTGTACTCATTTTTAGTACACGAAACCCCTAGTACACCCCTCCGAGCCTATCTTTTCGTTTCTAACTTTAAGCATTTTACTTAAAGGAAGAATTTGTTACACCCCACTTAAATGTACACCCAAATCGCCTTAGCCTTCCGTGTATGCGCTCATTTTTAGTGCATTATTGTTATTTGTTAAACCCTAAGTTAACTTTCTAATTGATTACATGGTTGCTAAGTCGAGTCATATCCTTGTACATATTGTTTTGGGACGATTGAGACTCATGGGTAAGTACTTATTTTATGGAGTAATGGGGAAGAACATCATATTATTACCCCCATATGTACGTTAATCTTAAAAGTGCTCCAAGTGTTTTAATTTTCTTAATTCGAGTCATTAGTTTAGTTTAATGTAAAGTATGTAAAGATTCAAGTGTAAGGGGAATTATCATCCCCTATGATGTATTATTTCGGATGGTAGGGTAAGAGTGTATGCAAAAAAAAAAAAAAAAAAAAAAAAAAAAAAAAAAAAAATCGAAAAATCAAGAAAAAGAAAAAAAAAATAGAAAAAGGAAAAAGAGAAAAAAACATACGGACTACCATCCCGTTTTCATTCTATGTTCATTTTATGTTTTTGTTATTTTTCATTTATTAGCTTAAGTCGAGTCTAGTCTTGGCTTAGCAACGCCATCTTGTACATGTAATTAACCGAGATTGTTAACTCGCCACCAGTAAAACTTCCTTTATCCAACAAAACCGTGTAATTCATATCCCTATACCTAACGTTACAACCCTTTAAAAAGACCTCTTTGATAGTTTATCCTAGGTGCTTACGCCATGTGGTGGAGGTTTGATCCTTTCCCAAGCCTATGGTAATCTATTTTGTTATGACATGTAGTGAGAGATATCTTCCATTTCCATAATGTTATATTACTTTATTACACCCGAGAGATGTGAGTATCTAAACACTATTTGTGAGGTGCTTGTGTATGACCTCCGTGCTTGTCTATTGGTCTTTAGTGGAACGATTATTTGTTGTAATTACTTTTATATTAGTGTTAAATGACCCCTAACTTGTCTTTTGAGTAGAATAAAAGCTCATTTGCTTGAGGACAAGCAAATCTCAAGTGTAAGGGTATATGATGAGGCGAAAAATGATCCGTTTTTAGGGGGTCATTTAAGCCCGAATCCGACTTTATTTGATCAAATATTGCCCTAAATCGTTCCTTTTGTGATTTTAGGTGTTTGGAGAGTGAATTCTGGAAAAGAAGCCATTTTGGACGTTTTTGGAGCATAAAAGTGAAGAAAACGGCAAAGTACCAAATTTCCATGCTGAAGATACAAGGTGACGGCGTCAAGACCACCATCTTGACGGCGTCAGACATGAGGAATTAAACACCGTAGGTGGTGACGGCGTCAGAAGACTTCATGACGGCGTCAAAGTGGCAAGAATAAAATACCGTGGGTGATGACGGCGTCACATAGGCCGTCATAAGTGGATCAAGGCCGTCCGAGGAAGTATATGGCGGCGAGGTGACGGCGTCACAAGTAACTCTTGACGCCGTCAGCCTGTTTTTCCTATATATAGTTTTCTAGTTTTTTTCATTAAAGGAGGAGAAGTTTTGGTGAAACCCTAAAGACGATTTTGGTGCCTCTTTTACAGGAAGGGTTCCAAACCCTTGAGACCTTGCATTGTAATTGAGATAAGTGTACTTTCAATTCAATCAATATGTCTATGTGTTGGTTGTTTATATCTTGTTCTTGTCTCAATTCTACTATGCTAGGCTAGATCTCTTTTGTGTTTGCTTAGATATAATGAAACCTAGATGTTGATTATGTGTTAATTACTTGTCTATTCTTGTTTTGAATGAATGATTTATATGTTAGGCTTAAGAAAACTGGCAGATCTCCAAATGGTAACATGCTTGAACGTCTTAAGAAACATGAACCGAGGCGTACTAGGTCTTTATTGGTTGTATTTAATGCATGAGCCACTGTTTACAATCCCTATAGTTGTGCTGGGTCATGGTGTAGGAGGAGATAAGAGCTCATAGAGTTGGGGAGTTATGTATGCCACCCCACGAATGGTATTAAGGAATACAATCCGTCATTCATACAAGTGTAACAAGTAATTAACATGTAAAAGATATCTAGGGAGTAATGAAGTCTAAGTAAACACAATTTCTCCAACCACTGCTCACAACCTTAGTATAATTTAGTTTAATTTCATTTTCATTATTTTATTTTAATTATATAATAGCTTTGGGTTAGTTGAATAGCAACTAATTCCGCCCACTCTTCCAAAACCCGAGATTTTACTTGCTTTCATAAAAATATAAAAATACAAAAATAATCATCTTTCACCTCTAGAACTATTAATTAGGTTTTCTAATCCTAGCGACACTATTCCTAAGCTGAACGATCAATCCCCCGGTACTTGTCACTATACTATACTACAACGATCAGGTACACTGCCTGGTGGGGGTTGTAAGCTTCTCGAGATCCCTCGAGAGGTAAAGCAAGGTGCGATTCCCACGCATCAGTACATGAGAGAACCGATCATGCTCCGATATTTCTTCGGATCAATGGGTTTCCCAAACAAATCAGCACCTATTTTTGGTGAAGTGACCATTGGTGTACCAACAGATTCACAATTTTCCATTCCATGTTTTTTCAAAATCTCTATTGTATATTTAGCTTGATTGATGAAAATACCACGAGGGGATTGATGGATTTGTAAACCAAGAAAGAATTTTAGTTCCCCCATCATGGACATTTCAAATTTACTTTTCATGAGATTTTCAAAATGTTTTGAATGGTTAGGATTGGTTGATCCAAAAATTATGTCGTCCACGTAAATTTGAACGATCAAAATGTCATTTTTGAATTTTTTGATAAACAAGGTGTCATCAACCGTTCCTTTTGTGAAATTGTTTTTGAGCAAGCAAGATGATAGTTCGTCATACCACGCTCTTGGAGCTTGTTTTAAACCATAAATTGCTTTCTTAAGCTTGTAGACGTAGTCTGGATGATCTTTGTCAACAAATCCCTCTGGCTGACTCACATACACTTCTTCTTTCAGAGTTCCATTCAAGAAAGCTGTCTTAATGTCCATCTGATAGACTGTGATGTTTTTGTGAGCTGCATAGGCTAAGAAAATCCGGACTGCTTCAAGTCTAGCTACAGGCGCGAATGATTCCTCGAAATCTATCCCTTCTTCTTGTGGATAACCTTTAGCCACGAGACGAGCTTTGTTACAAATAACAGTCATTTCCTCATCCAGTTTGTTCTTCCACAACCACTTGAGATCAAGAACACGTTTATCAAGTGGTCGTTCAACAAGTTCCCAACTATCATGTAACAGGTATTGAAGAAATTCCTCCTGCATTGCTTCTATCCAAGGGTTTTCTGCCATTGCTTCCCGAATGTTTTTTGGTTCTTTGAGGCTGATTGAGCAAATGTAAATGCACAATTCGAGATCAGTGGCAAGTTGTCTCCTTGTCTGAACTGGCTTTGAAGGTTCACCAATAACATGTTCTATTGGATGGTCTTTTGTCTATTGAAACGTAGAAGGGTACCTTGGGTGTAACGAATGTGTGTTAGATGGTTCTTGTAACCGTGAAGAAGATTCAGCAGAGTTTGTTGCAAACGGGTTGTGCTCAATGTTGTCATAAATAGAGTGACAATCAAATCTAATGCAATTGATAGAGGTTATTCATTATTGTGCTTTCAAAATCTGAAATAAAACAACAAAAGGTTGCAATATATTATTCCAAGTTCTATAGGTTTATCATCGTAATTATTCCAGTTATTTACCTCCAAGATCAAAACTTCAAATGCTGCAAAGACTTGTTTGATAGAGTAGTGGGTCAAGAAAGAAACTACACTTTTGTACGAGGGGTGTGAAAACAAAAATAGAAATATATCAGAGACAGGTTTCGATCCTGTGACCTGTGGGTTATGGGCCCACCACCCTTCCGCTGCGCCACTCTGATTGGTTGATTATTATATTCAAATTATACTCATATATTCGTTTAGCAATCTCTGGTGGTCTCCCAGGTGAGAGCTTAGTTCATTAGTGAACTGGTGTTAAAGATCATATGACTCGTTTTGTCAAAAGTTTGTGCCATTAATTTAGGAACAAGGATAACATCTTGAGGCCAGCCTACTTGAAGCATACTGTGAAGGCAACCATGTAGTGTAGAGTGAGCATTTGAAAGGAAGATCTGATGTGTGTTTCTTTTTGTATCGTGCAACTTTGCGTTGGATGTTACTTGTGCGAAGTCATTCCCCTACCAGTCCAGCATACGCATTTTTTTAACGGGAATTTTATTGATAACCAGAAAGAAGCTTAAAGAAGAAACATAATACAAAGATTTAATACAAGCAGAGATAGGGTTATTTATCCAACTAAGCTACAAGAGTTAGAAGGTTTTAGACCTGTGAACAAACCAAGAAAAAGATAAAGTTTTGTTGACATCCATGAGGGTATCTTTCCGTGGTGGCTTTTCGTCGAAACAAAACTTGTTACGGTAGCACCAAATTACATGAAAGGTAGTTAGAATTCAGTAACCCGATTCAGACAGATTTTATTCAATGTGGGTAGGTTTGTTGTACAGCTCATGTGATCAGGTCCATACTGGTATTCGGCTGAATATACAGTTTCCACCATTAAAAAACCAAACCTCGTGATTCAAAAACTAAATTGAAGTGCATAAATAAGTATTGAGCACATTGTATGTTGTCATCACAAACCGGGCACAACAAGGAGTGAAGATCGATACCACGTGAATATGGGTAAGAATGCGTCGGAAGTCTCCCTTTGATCAAACACCATTCAAAGGATGTTGATCTTGATCAGGGCTAGCTAACTTCTTCCATCTAGTCTGATCCATATATACCTCCATTTGAGCAATGAATAGACACAATCACTTGAAACCAAAGTGCATAAGCATGTGGTCTGTTGGGTTCAGTTTACACTCCCTTGTACAGTCGTACACTTCTGAATAGAAATTTTCGTAGAAAAAAAATGCAGAAGGATTCTCCTAACTTAGTTCATTATGTTTTTTAAGGACTAAAGCTATGAGTCTATGACCAACAAGAATAAACATATAATTGTTGCTCATTTCTTGTATGCTTGCCAAATAAACTAGGTTTTTCTCGTACTAAAAGACATGCAACTGGTGTAAACTTTAAACCCGTCCAACATCGGTATCAGATGAGACATTTGAAGCTCTTATAAGTCTAAATTGGTGGTCTACTAGTATCCGTCCACAACTTGATCTATGGTTTAAGCTCTCCTTATAACCGAACAAACAACAATAAACACCTAACTAGATCTACAGCTTAACGGATCTCATTATGCTATCGATTTACGTTCTATAGGAGAACCGAATCCTCCTAATCACGAGTAATTCCAGTTATCAAAATTCTATAGGTTTATAACCAAAATTATTCCAGTTCTATAGTGTTTTCAAAAAACAACTATAAAAGGTTGCAATACATTATTCCAAGTTCTATAGGTTTATTATCGAAATTATTCTGGTTATCTACCTCCAACTCTCCATGGTTAAGAAACAAACAACACTTTTGTACGAGGGGGTAAGTTGTGGAAACAAAAAAATAAATATATCAGAGATAGGTTTCGATCCTGTGACCTGTGGGTTATTTCGATCCTGTGACCTGTGGGTTATGGGCCCACCACGCTTCCGCTGCGCCACTCTGATTGGTTGATTATTATATTCAAATTATACTCATATATTCGTTTAGCAATCTCTGCATGTAGGAGCTAGTTTATTTGATAGTTTCAGTCTTCTTATAGCTAATGCTAAACAAAATAATGAAAGAGTTGCTGACAATCCCAAAGACATTTTACGGCCTTTGCTCCTCGTTCAGGTGAAGGACATAACATCCCAAACTTACTATGTGTGAAGTCGAACGCAAAAGGTTAACAGCAAAAAGTTCTAAGGTTTGCAAAAGCTAATACACGATATGGAGGGATATACTAAAAAGAAACCCAAGGTATGACCATTGCCAAAAGCTATTCCGTAAACCAAATAAAGGATGAAAATTAAAGTAAACAACAACAACAAAATTATCGTTTCCAACCTCCATATATATTAGCAACCGTTGTACCAACAACAACTATCTCAATATTATCGTCGAGAAATGTCACCACCGACGGACCAAGGTCAAAGTTCTCAACGATTTTCTCCTGTTAACACCCATAATCTTGATGATATGGATCAATTTTTTGGTAGTCAAGATTATTCTATGACCCAAGATTCGGTTGGTCTATCCGAACCCGTTGAAGACGAGTCTCTCGCCAAACGGAAGACAATAAAAAGACGTCAACAATCTAAGAGGACGGAGAAGGAAACCTCTGAACCATGGAGCCCTCAGGAAGAGATAACCTTGTGTAAAGCTTCGATAAACGTGTTCGAGAATAGCATTGAAGGAAATGCTAAAAAGGTTGCCGGGTTATGGACGGAAGTACTAACATACATTAAGAAGGAAGAAATATAGTTTAGACTATTAGTTTAAGTTTTTAATTGTTATTGCAATATTTTTTATTTTATTTGTAATGTTTTTTTTTTATTGTTAATAAAATTTTAATTTAAAAAAAAATGTTAGGTCACCCATAAGGTCACCATTACGGGCATTTGATCATGTATTTGGTCTTAAAGAGAAACTGAGGCGGCGCTAAGATGATAGGACATTCTGGTCACCTTTACTACTAGTCTTACATGATAGTATATTCTACGCAGTTGAATTTTAGATGGGTCATTTTCTGTGTGGTGTATTACAATAACGATAAACTTTACATAACATGATGTGTGTCAAAGAGTCATAGCAATACAAGAAAATTAATATTACTGTTCTTTCATAACTTATAACAAAATCATGTTCAAAACATGCGTAATATACCGCAAATTTGGTACCAAAATCAACATGTGAGCCAGTGTTGCGGGTTGTATCTATATTGGGTTTTGAATCCAAAATTGGAAGTTGGAGGCTAACGTACTCGGCTCATGAAATTCACAAGTGATGAAAATTGTTAGATTTGTCACAAGTTAGCTCACTCGAGAGAACGTATACAAGCGATTGAGTAGGTAAATAGAAGCAAATGGAAAACCACAAAGATTTCTGACCTTTAGAGTATGACGAAGTATGAAGTATACAGTTAGTCATATACTCATATGTATTACACATGACCTTTGAAGGCTATCTAAGAGTTGTGCTCAATGTTGTCATAAACAGTGTGACAATCAAATCTAGTGCAATTGATAGAGGTTATTCATTATTGTGCTTTCAAAATCTGAAATAAAACAACAACAGGTTGCAGTATATTATTCCAAGTTCTATAGGTTTATTATCGTAATTATTCTAGTTATTTACCTCCAAGATCAAAACTTCAAATGCTGCAAAGACTTGTTTGATAGAGTAGTGGGTCAAGAAACAAACTACACTTTTGTACGAGGGGTGTGAAAACAAAAAAAGAAATATATCAGAGAGACAGGTTTCGATCCTGTGACCTGTGGGTTATGGGCCCACCACGCTTCCGCTGCGCCACTCTGTTTGGTTAATTATTATAATCAAATTATACTCATATATTCGTTTAGCAATCTCTGGTGGTCTCCTAGGTGAGAGCTTAGTTCATTAGTGAACTCGTGTTAAAGATCATATGACTCGTTTTGTCAAAAGTTTATGCCATTAATTTAGGAACAAGGATAACATCTTGAGGCCAGCCTACTTGAAGCATACTGTGAAGGCAACTATGGAGTGTAGAGTGAGCATTTGAAAGGAAGATCTAATGTGTGTTTCTTTTTGTATCGTGCAACTTTGCTTTGGATGTTACTTGTGCGAAGTCATTCCCCTACCAGTCCAGCATACGCATTTTTTTAACGGTAATTTTATTGATAGCCAGAAAGAAGCTTAAAGAAGAAACATAATACAAAGATTTAATACAAGCAGAGATAGGGTTATTTATCCAACTAAGCCACAAGAGTTAGAAGGTTTTAGACCTGTGAACAAACCAACAAAAAGATAAAGTTTTGTAGACATCCATGAGCGTATCTTTCCGTGGTGGCTTTTCGTCGATACAAGACTTGTTACGGTAGCACCAAATTACACGAAAAGTAGTTAGAATTCAGTAACCCGATTCAGACAGATTTTATTCAATGTGGGTAGGTTTGTTGTACAGCCCATGTGATCAGGTCCATACTGGTATTCGGCTGATTATACAGTTTCCACCATTAAAAAACCAAACCTCGTGATTCAGAAACCAAATTGAAGTGCACAAATAAGTGTTGAGCACATTGTATGTTGTCATCACAAACCGGGCACAACAAGGAGTGAAGATCGATACCACGTGAATATGGGTTAGAATGCGTCGGAAGTCTCTCTTTGATCAAACACCGTGCAAAGGATGTTGATCTTGATCATGGCTAGCTAACTTCTTCCATCTAGTCTGATCCATATATACCTCCATTTGAGCAATGAATAGACACAATCACTTGAAACCAAAGTGCATAAGCATGTGGTCTGTTGGGTTCAGTTTACATTCCCTTGTACAGTCGTACACTTCTGAATAGAAATTTTCGTAGAAAAAAATGCCTGAATCAGAAGGATTCTCCTAACTTAGTTCAATATGTTTTTTAAGGACTAAAGCTATGAGTCTATGACCAACAAGAATAAACATATAATTGTTGCTCATTTCTTGTATGCTTGCCAAATAAACTAGGTTTTTCTCGTACTAAAAGACATGCAACTGGTGTAAACTTTAAACCCGTCCAACATCGGTATCAGATGAGACATTTGACGCTCTTATAAGTCTAAATTGGTTGTTTACTAGTATCCGTCCACAACTTGATCTATCGTTTAAGCTCTCCTTACAACCGAACAAACAGCAATAAACACCTAACTAGATCTACAGCTTAACGGATCTCATTATGCTATCGATTTACATTCTATAAGAGAACCTAATCCTCCTAATCACGAGTTATTCCAGTTATCAAAATTCTATAGGTTTATAACCAAAATTATTCCAGTTCTATAGTGCTATCAAAAAACAACTATAAAAGGCTGCAATACATTATTCCAAGTTCTATAGGTTTATTATCGAAATTATTCGAGTTGTGGAAACAAAAAAATAAATATATCAGAGACAGGTTTCGATACTGTGACCTGTGGGTTATGGGCCCACCACGCTTCCGCTGCGCCACTTTGATTGGTTGATTATTATATTCAAATTATACTCATATCTTCGTTTAGCAATCTCTGCATGTAGGAGCTAGTTTATTTGATAGTTTCAGTCTTCTTATAGCTAATGCTAAACAAAATAATGAAAGAGTTGCGGACAATCCCAAAGACATTTTACGGCCTTTGCTCCTCGTTCAGGTGAAGGACATAACATCCCAAACTTACTATGTGTGAAGTCGAAGGCAAAAGTTTAACAGCAAAAAGTTCTAAGGTTTGCAAAAGCTATTACACGATATGGAGGGAGATACTAAAAAGAAACCCAAGGTATGAACATTGTCAAAAGCTGTTCAGTAAACCAAATAAAGGATGAAAATTAAAGTAAACAACAACAACAAAATTATCGTTTCCAACCTCCATATATATTAGCAACCGTTGTACCAACAACAACTATCTCAATATTATCGTCCAGAAATGTCAACCCCGACGGACCAAGGTTAAAGTTCTCAACGATTTTCTCCTGTTAACACCCATAATCTTGACAATATGGATCAATTTTTTGGTAGTCAAGATTATTCTTTGACCCAAGGTTCGGTTGGTCTATCCGAACCCGTTGAAGACGAGTCTCTCGCCAAAAGGAACACAATAAAAAGACGTCAACAATCTAAGAGGACGGAGAAGGAAACCTCTGAACCATGGAGCCCTCAGGAAGAGATAACCTTGTGTAAAGCTTCGATAAACGTGTTCGAGAATAGCATTGAAGGAAATGCTAAAAAGGTTGCCGGGTTATGGACGGAAGTACTAACATACATTGAGAAGGAAGAAATATAGTTTAGACTATTAGTTTAAGTTTTAATTGTTATTGCAATATTTTTTATTTTATTTGTAATGTTTTTTTTATTATTAATAAAATTTTAATTAAAAAAAATGTTAGGTCACCCATAAGGTCACCATTACGGGCATTTGATCATGTATTTGGTCTTAAAGAGAAACTGAGACGGCGCTAAGATGATAGGACATTCTGGTCACCTTTACTACTAGTCTTACATGATAGTATATTCTGCGCAATTGAATTTTAGTTGGGTCATTTTCTGTGTGGTGTATTACAATAACGATAAACTTTACATAACATGATGTGTGTCAAAGAGTCATAGCAATACAAGAAAATTAATATTACTGTTCTTTCATAACTTATAACAAAATCATGTTCAAAACATGCGTAATATACCGCAAATTTGGTACCAAAATCAACATGTGAGCCAGTGTTGTGGGTTGTATCTATATTGGGTTTTGAATCCAAAATTGGAAGTTGGAGGCTAACGTACTCGGTTCGCGCAATTCACAATTGATGAACATTGTTAGATTTGTCACAAGTTAGCTCACTCGAGAGAACTTATACAAGCGATTGAGTAGGTAAATAGATGCAAATGGAAAACCACAAAGATTTATGACCTTTAGAGTATGACGAAGTATGAAGTATACAGTTAGTCATATACTCATATGTATTACACATGACCTTTGAAGGCTATCTAAGAGTTGTGCTCAATGTTGTCATAAATAGAGTGACAATCAAATCTAATGCAATTGATAGAGGTTATTCATTATTGTGCTTTCAAAATCTGAAATAAAACAACAAAAGGTTGCAATATATTATTCCAAGTTCTATACGTTTATCATCGTAATTATTCCAGTTATTTACCTCCAAGATCAAAACTTCAAATGCTGCAAAGACTTGTTTGATAGAGTAGTGGGTCAAGAAACAAACTACACTTTTGTACGAGGGGTGTGAAAACAAAAATAGAAATATATCAGAGACAGGTTTCGATCCTGTGACCTGTGGGTTATGGGCCCACCACGCTTCCGCTGCGCCACTCTGATTGGTTGATTATTATATTCAAATTATACTCATATATTCGTTTAGCAATCTCTGGTGGTCTCCCAGGTGAGAGCTTAGTTCATTAGTGAACTGGTGTTAAAGATCATATGACTCGTTTTGTCAAAAGTTTGTGCCATTAATTTAGGAACAAGGATAACATCTTGAGGCCAGCCTACTTGAAGCATACTGTGAAGGCAACCATGTAGTGTAGAGTGAGCATTTGAAAGGAAGATCTGATGTGTGTTTCTTTTTGTATCGTGCAACTTTGCGTTGGATGTTACTTGTGCGAAGTCATTCCCCTACCAGTCCAGCATACGCATTTTTTTAACGGGAATTTTATTGATAACCAGAAAGAAGCTTAAAGAAGAAACATAATACAAAGATTTAATACAAGCAGAGATAGGGTTATTTATCCAACTAAGCCACAAGAGTTAGAAGGTTTTAGACCTGTGAACAAACCAAGAAAAAGATAAAGTTTTGTTGACATCCATGAGGGTATCTTTCCGTGGTGGCTTTTCGTCGAAACAAAACTTGTTACGGTAGCACCAAATTACATGAAAAGTAGTTAGAATTCAGTAACCCGATTCAGACAGATTTTATTCAATGTGGGTAGGTTTGTTGTACAGCTCATGTGGTCAGGTCCATACTGGTATTCGGCTGAATATACAGTTTCCACCATTAAAAAACCAAACCTCGTGATTCAGAAACCAAATTGAAGTGCATAAATAAGTGTTGAGCACATTGTATGTTGTCATCACAAACCGGGCACAACAAGGAGTGAAGATCGATACCACGTGAATATGGGTAAGAATGCGTCGGAAGTCTCCCTTTGATCAAACACCATTCAAAGGATGTTGATCTTGATCAGGGCTAGCTAACTTCTTCCATCTAGTCTGATCCATATATACCTCCATTTGAGCAATGAATAGACACAATCACTTGAAACCAAAGTGCATAAGCATGTGGTCTGTTGGGTTCAGTTTACACTCCCTTGTACAGTCGTACACTTCTGAATAGAAATTTTCGTAGAAAAAAAATGCAGAAGGATTCTCCTAACTTAGTTCATTATGTTTTTTAAGGACTAAAGCTATGAGTCTATGACCAACAAGAATAAACATATAATTGTTGCTCATTTCTTGTATGCTTGCCAAATAAACTAGGTTTTTCTCGTACTAAAAGACATGCAACTGGTGTAAACTTTAAACCCGTCCAACATCGGTATCAGATGAGACATTTGAAGCTCTTATAAGTCTAAATTGGTGGTCTACTAGTATCCGTCCACAACTTGATCTATGGTTTAAGCTCTCCTTATAACCGAACAAACAACAATAAACACCTAACTAGATCTACAGCTTAACGGATCTCATTATGCAATCGATTTACGTTCTATAGGAGAACCGAATCCTCCTAATCACGAGTAATTCCAGTTATCAAAATTCTATAGGTTTATAACCAAAATTATTCCAGTTCTATAGTGTTTTCAAAAAACAACTATAAAAGGTTGCAATACATTATTCCAAGTTCTATAGGTTTATTATCGAAATTATTCCGGTTATCTACCTCCAACTCTCCATGGTTAAGAAACAAACAACACTTTTGTACGAGGGGGTAAGTTGTGGAAAAAAAAAATATATCAGAGATAGGTTTCGATCCTGTGACCTGTGGGTTATTTCGATCCTGTGACCTGTGGGTTATGGGCCCACCACGCTTCCGCTGCGCCACTCTGATTGGTTGATTATTATATTCAAATTATACTCATATATTCGTTTAGCAATCTCTGCATGTAGGAGCTAGTTTATTTGATAGTTTCAGTCTTCTTATAGCTAATGCTAAACAAAATAATGAAAGAGTTGCTGACAATCCCAAAGACATTTTACGGCCTTTGCTCCTCGTTCAGGTGAAGGACATAACATCCCAAACTTACTATGTGTGAAGTCGAATGCAAAAGGTTAACAGCAAAAAGTTCTAAGGTTTGCAAAAGCTAATACACGATATGGAGGGAGATACTAAAAAGAAACCCAAGGTATGACCATTGCCAAAAGCTATTCCGTAAACCAAATAAAGGATGAAAATTAAAGTAAACAACAACAACAAAATTATCGTTTCCAACCTCCATATATATTAGCAACCGTTGTACCAACAACAACTATCTCAATATTATCGTCGAGAAATGTCACCACCGACGGACCAAGGTCAAAGTTCTCAACGATTTTCTCCTGTTAACACCCATAATCTTGATGATATGGATCAATTTTTTGGTAGTCAAGATTATTCTATGACCCAAGGTTCGGTTGGTCTATCCGAACCCGTTGAAGACGAGTCTCTCGCCAAACGGAAGACAATAAAAAGACGTCAACAATCTAAGAGGACGGAGAAGGAAACCTCTGAACCATGGAGCCCTCAGGAAGAGATAACCTTGTGTAAAGCTTCGATAAACGTGTTCGAGAATAGCATTGAAGGAAATGCTAAAAAGGTTGCCGGGTTATGGACGGAAGTACTAACATACATTAAGAAGGAAGAAATATAGTTTAGACTATTAGTTTAAGTTTTTAATTGTTATTGCAATATTTTTTATTTTATTTGTAATGTTTTTTTTTATTGTTAATAAAATTTTAATTTAAAAAAAAAATGTTAGGTCACCCATAAGGTCACCATTACGGGCATTTGATCATGTATTTGGTCTTAAAGAGAAACTGAGGCGGCGCTAAGATGATAGGACATTCTGGTCACCTTTACTACTAGTCTTACATGATAGTATATTCTACGCAGTTGAATTTTAGATGGGTCATTTTCTGTGTGGTGTATTACAATAACGATAAACTTTACATAACATGATGTGTGTCAAAGAGTCATAGCAATACAAGAAAATTAATATTACTGTTCTTTCATAACTTATAACAAAATCATGTTCAAAACATGCGTAATATACCGCAAATTTGGTACCAAAATCAACATGTGAGCCAGTGTTGCGGGTTGTATCTATTAGAGGATAATCGGTCCAAGCCCGGTCTGTGGGCTTAGGGTCCATTAGGGTTTACTCATGTAATCTCTATATAATGTGCGTGAATAATAATAATAACCTACAGGTTTCAATGTAGTCTAACATGGTATCAGCCACACATCGATCCTAAAAACCCTACAACTGCCGTCAATCTCATAAACACTACCATCATTATTATTTTATTTTATTTTTTCATCAATTCAATCACAAGCAAAATTCCTCCACAGTCGGTTTTTTTTTTTTTTTTTTTTTTTTCAGCCTTGATCATCCACCAATAGTTATCTTACTTGTCACCACCACAATTATTTGTCCCTTTCATCAATTGTTATTAACTTTGCTTGTTGTTTTGTCTTTTTTGTTCCACCTCAAGTAAGGACGAGATCAAAGCCAAGTGCCTACCATCTACAGTAACCAACATTATTTTCTTTTCATACCATTAAATTACTCCTTATACCACTAAAGCTGAAGTTGAAAGACTAGCAATGGCAGATGCAACTGTTAATGCGGAATCGAAGGCTTGGATATATTTGACAGAGAGGATACTACTGAGGCAACATTGGCCCAAGCCCCACCTAGGTTTTGATGTTTATTTGTGAGGTGGATCTTTATGTTTTTCTAGAGAAAAACACGCCCCGTTTGTTTGGAAGGTTCTTTGGGGGTTGAAGGTTTAGAACCAACTTTAGTTTTTTTTTATTTTTAAGGTTCTAGTTGTTTTATGTTTGTTTATTCGTCGATCGTTCGTACGGCTTTGTTACCAGTCGCCTAAGTTGACCGTTGGTACCAGTCCCTAATGTCGACCGTTGGTACGATGTTGTTACCAGTCGACTTAGCCGACCGTTGGTACCAGTCGACTAAAGTCGACCGTTGGTACGTTTTTGTTACGAGTCGACTAAAGTTATATTTTTTTATTATGTTGATGTTTTCTTTTCTTTTCTAGTTTACTACTCCAGTCCGAGCTTTCGCGATTTCGCCGCTCGGACTGCGGGGGAGTATTAGAGGATAATCGGTCCAAGCCCGGTCTGTGGGCTTAGGGTCCATTAGGGTTTACTCATGTAATCTCTATATAATGTGCGTGAATAATAATAATAACCTACGGGTTTCAATGTAGTCTAACAGTATCTATATTGGGTTTTGAATCCAAAATTGGAAGTTGGAGGCTAACGTACTCGGCTCATGAAATTCACAAGTGATGAAAATTGTTAGATTTGTCACAAGTTAGCTCACTCGAGAGAACGTATACAAGCGATTGAGTAGGTAAATAGAAGCAAATGGAAAACCACAAAGATTTCTGACCTTTAGAGTATGACGAAGTATGAAGTATACAGTTAGTCATATACTCATATGTATTACACATGACCTTTGAAGGCTATCTAAGAGTTGTGCTCAATGTTGTCATAAACAGTGTGACAATCAAATCTAGTGCAATTGATAGAGGTTATTCATTATTGTGCTTTCAAAATCTGAAATAAAACAACAACAGGTTGCAGTATATTATTCCAAGTTCTATAGGTTTATTATCGTAATTATTCTAGTTATTTACCTCCAAGATCAAAACTTCAAATGCTGCAAAGACTTGTTTGATAGAGTAGTGG
This sequence comes from Artemisia argyi, assembly GCA_030686995.1. Taxonomy (NCBI): domain Eukaryota; kingdom Viridiplantae; phylum Streptophyta; class Magnoliopsida; order Asterales; family Asteraceae; genus Artemisia; species Artemisia argyi. The sequence continues at coordinate 168,036,957 of CM060693.1, read as the reverse complement.
GTCAAGAAACAAACTACACTTTTGTACGAGGGGTGTGAAAACAAAAAAAGAAATATATCAGAGAGACAGGTTTCGATCCTGTGACCTGTGGGTTATGGGCCCACCACGCTTCCGCTGCGCCACTCTGTTTGGTTAATTATTATAATCAAATTATACTCATATATTCGTTTAGCAATCTCTGGTGGTCTCCTAGGTGAGAGCTTAGTTCATTAGTGAACTCGTGTTAAAGATCATATGACTCGTTTTGTCAAAAGTTTATGCCATTAATTTAGGAACAAGGATAACATCTTGAGGCCAGCCTACTTGAAGCATACTGTGAAGGCAACTATGGAGTGTAGAGTGAGCATTTGAAAGGAAGATCTAATGTGTGTTTCTTTTTGTATCGTGCAACTTTGCTTTGGATGTTACTTGTGCGAAGTCATTCCCCTACCAGTCCAGCATACGCATTTTTTTAACGGTAATTTTATTGATAGCCAGAAAGAAGCTTAAAGAAGAAACATAATACAAAGATTTAATACAAGCAGAGATAGGGTTATTTATCCAACTAAGCCACAAGAGTTAGAAGGTTTTAGACCTGTGAACAAACCAACAAAAAGATAAAGTTTTGTAGACATCCATGAGCGTATCTTTCCGTGGTGGCTTTTCGTCGATACAAGACTTGTTACGGTAGCACCAAATTACACGAAAAGTAGTTAGAATTCAGTAACCCGATTCAGACAGATTTTATTCAATGTGGGTAGGTTTGTTGTACAGCCCATGTGATCAGGTCCATACTGGTATTCGGCTGATTATACAGTTTCCACCATTAAAAAACCAAACCTCGTGATTCAGAAACCAAATTGAAGTGCACAAATAAGTGTTGAGCACATTGTATGTTGTCATCACAAACCGGGCACAACAAGGAGTGAAGATCGATACCACGTGAATATGGGTTAGAATGCGTCGGAAGTCTCTCTTTGATCAAACACCGTGCAAAGGATGTTGATCTTGATCATGGCTAGCTAACTTCTTCCATCTAGTCTGATCCATATATACCTCCATTTGAGCAATGAATAGACACAATCACTTGAAACCAAAGTGCATAAGCATGTGGTCTGTTGGGTTCAGTTTACATTCCCTTGTACAGTCGTACACTTCTGAATAGAAATTTTCGTAGAAAAAAATGCCTGAATCAGAAGGATTCTCCTAACTTAGTTCAATATGTTTTTTAAGGACTAAAGCTATCAGTCTATGACCAACAAGAATAAACATATAATTGTTGCTCATTTCTTGTATGCTTGCCAAATAAACTAGGTTTTTCTCGTACTAAAAGACATGCAACTGGTGTAAACTTTAAACCCGTCCAACATCGGTATCAGATGAGACATTTGACGCTCTTATAAGTCTAAATTGGTTGTTTACTAGTATCCGTCCACAACTTGATCTATCGTTTAAGCTCTCCTTACAACCGAACAAACAGCAATAAACACCTAACTAGATCTACAGCTTAACGGATCTCATTATGCTATCGATTTACATTCTATAAGAGAACCTAATCCTCCTAATCACGAGTTATTCCAGTTATCGAAATTCTATAGGTTTATAACCAAAATTATTCCAGTTCTATAGTGCTATCAAAAAACAACTATAAAAGGCTGCAATACATTATTCCAAGTTCTATAGGTTTATTATCGAAATTATTCGAGTTGTGGAAACAAAAAAATAAATATATCAGAGACAGGTTTCGATACTGTGACCTGTGGGTTATGGGCCCACCACGCTTCCGCTGCGCCACTTTGATTGGTTGATTATTATATTCAAATTATACTCATATCTTCGTTTAGCAATCTCTGCATGTAGGAGCTAGTTTATTTGATAGTTTCAGTCTTCTTATAGCTAATGCTAAACAAAATAATGAAAGAGTTGCGGACAATCCCAAAGACATTTTACGGCCTTTGCTCCTCGTTCAGGTGAAGGACATAACATCCCAAACTTACTATGTGTGAAGTCGAAGGCAAAAGTTTAACAGCAAAAAGTTCTAAGGTTTGCAAAAGCTATTACACGATATGGAGGGAGATACTAAAAAGAAACCCAAGGTATGAACATTGTCAAAAGCTGTTCAGTAAACCAAATAAAGGATGAAAATTAAAGTAAACAACAACAACAAAATTATCGTTTCCAACCTCCATATATATTAGCAACCGTTGTACCAACAACAACTATCTCAATATTATCGTCCAGAAATGTCAACCCCGACGGACCAAGGTTAAAGTTCTCAACGATTTTCTCCTGTTAACACCCATAATCTTGACAATATGGATCAATTTTTTGGTAGTCAAGATTATTCTATGACCCAAGGTTCGGTTGGTCTATCCGAACCCGTTGAAGACGAGTCTCTCGCCAAAAGGAACACAATAAAAAGACGTCAACAATCTAAGAGGACGGAGAAGGAAACCTCTGAACCATGGAGCCCTCAGGAAGAGATAACCTTGTGTAAAGCTTCGATAAACGTGTTCGAGAATAGCATTGAAGGAAATGCTAAAAAGGTTGCCGGGTTATGGACGGAAGTACTAACATACATTGAGAAGGAAGAAATATAGTTTAGACTATTAGTTTAAGTTTTAATTGTTATTGCAATATTTTTTATTTTATTTGTAATGTTTTTTTTATTATTAATAAAATTTTAATTAAAAAAAATGTTAGGTCACCCATAAGGTCACCATTACGGGCATTTGATCATGTATTTGGTCTTAAAGAGAAACTGAGACGGCGCTAAGATGATAGGACATTCTGGTCACCTTTACTACTAGTCTTACATGATAGTATATTCTGCGCAATTGAATTTTAGTTGGGTCATTTTCTGTGTGGTGTATTACAATAACGATAAACTTTACATAACATGATGTGTGTCAAAGAGTCATAGCAATACAAGAAAATTAATATTACTGTTCTTTCATAACTTATAACAAAATCATGTTCAAAACATGCGTAATATACCGCAAATTTGGTACCAAAATCAACATGTGAGCCAGTGTTGTGGGTTGTATCTATATTGGGTTTTGAATCCAAAATTGGAAGTTGGAGGCTAACGTACTCGGTTCGCGCAATTCACAATTGATGAACATTGTTAGATTTGTCACAAGTTAGCTCACTCGAGAGAACTTATACAAGCGATTGAGTAGGTAAATAGATGCAAATGGAAAACCACAAAGATTTATGACCTTTAGAGTATGACGAAGTATGAAGTATACAGTTAGTCATATACTCATATGTATTACACATGACCTTTGAAGGCTATCTAAGAGTTGTGCTCAATGTTGTCATAAATAGAGTGACAATCAAATCTAATGCAATTGATAGAGGTTATTCATTATTGTGCTTTCAAAATCTGAAATAAAACAACAAAAGGTTGCAATATATTATTCCAAGTTCTATACGTTTATCATCGTAATTATTCCAGTTATTTACCTCCAAGATCAAAACTTCAAATGCTGCAAAGACTTGTTTGATAGAGTAGTGGGTCAAGAAACAAACTACACTTTTGTACGAGGGGTGTGAAAACAAAAATAGAAATATATCAGAGACAGGTTTCGATCCTGTGACCTGTGGGTTATGGGCCCACCACGCTTCCGCTGCGCCACTCTGATTGGTTGATTATTATATTCAAATTATACTCATATATTCGTTTAGCAATCTCTGGTGGTCTCCCAGGTGAGAGCTTAGTTCATTAGTGAACTGGTGTTAAAGATCATATGACTCGTTTTGTCAAAAGTTTGTGCCATTAATTTAGGAACAAGGATAACATCTTGAGGCCAGCCTACTTGAAGCATACTGTGAAGGCAACCATGTAGTGTAGAGTGAGCATTTGAAAGGAAGATCTGATGTGTGTTTCTTTTTGTATCGTGCAACTTTGCGTTGGATGTTACTTGTGCGAAGTCATTCCCCTACCAGTCCAGCATACGCATTTTTTTAACGGGAATTTTATTGATAACCAGAAAGAAGCTTAAAGAAGAAACATAATACAAAGATTTAATACAAGCAGAGATAGGGTTATTTATCCAACTAAGCCACAAGAGTTAGAAGGTTTTAGACCTGTGAACAAACCAAGAAAAAGATAAAGTTTTGTTGACATCCATGAGGGTATCTTTCCGTGGTGGCTTTTCGTCGAAACAAAACTTGTTACGGTAGCACCAAATTACATGAAAAGTAGTTAGAATTCAGTAACCCGATTCAGACAGATTTTATTCAATGTGGGTAGGTTTGTTGTACAGCTCATGTGATCAGGTCCATACTGGTATTCGGCTGAATATACAGTTTCCACCATTAAAAAACCAAACCTCGTGATTCAGAAACCAAATTGAAGTGCATAAATAAGTGTTGAGCACATTGTATGTTGTCATCACAAACCGGGCACAACAAGGAGTGAAGATCGATACCACGTGAATATGGGTAAGAATGCGTCGGAAGTCTCCCTTTGATCAAACACCATTCAAAGGATGTTGATCTTGATCAGGGCTAGCTAACTTCTTCCATCTAGTCTGATCCATATATACCTCCATTTGAGCAATGAATAGACACAATCACTTGAAACCAAAGTGCATAAGCATGTGGTCTGTTGGGTTCAGTTTACACTCCCTTGTACAGTCGTACACTTCTGAATAGAAATTTTCGTAGAAAAAAAATGCAGAAGGATTCTCCTAACTTAGTTCATTATGTTTTTTAAGGACTAAAGCTATGAGTCTATGACCAACAAGAATAAACATATAATTGTTGCTCATTTCTTGTATGCTTGCCAAATAAACTAGGTTTTTCTCGTACTAAAAGACATGCAACTGGTGTAAACTTTAAACCCGTCCAACATCGGTATCAGATGAGACATTTGAAGCTCTTATAAGTCTAAATTGGTGGTCTACTAGTATCCGTCCACAACTTGATCTATGGTTTAAGCTCTCCTTATAACCGAACAAACAACAATAAACACCTAACTAGATCTACAGCTTAACGGATCTCATTATGCTATCGATTTACGTTCTATAGGAGAACCGAATCCTCCTAATCACGAGTAATTCCAGTTATCAAAATTCTATAGGTTTATAACCAAAATTATTCCAGTTCTATAGTGTTTTCAAAAAACAACTATAAAAGGTTGCAATACATTATTCCAAGTTCTATAGGTTTATTATCGAAATTATTCCGGTTATCTACCTCCAACTCTCCATGGTTAAGAAACAAACAACACTTTTGTACGAGGGGGTAAGTTGTGGAAAAAAAAATATATCAGAGATAGGTTTCGATCCTGTGACCTGTGGGTTATTTCGATCCTGTGACCTGTGGGTTATGGGCCCACCACGCTTCCGCTGCGCCACTCTGATTGGTTGATTATTATATTCAAATTATACTCATATATTCGTTTAGCAATCTCTGCATGTAGGAGCTAGTTTATTTGATAGTTTCAGTCTTCTTATAGCTAATGCTAAACAAAATAATGAAAGAGTTGCTGACAATCCCAAAGACATTTTACGGCCTTTGCTCCTCGTTCAGGTGAAGGACATAACATCCCAAACTTACTATGTGTGAATTCGAACGCAAAAGGTTAACAGCAAAAAGTTCTAAGGTTTGCAAAAGCTAATACACGATATGGAGGGAGATACTAAAAAGAAACCCAAGGTATGACCATTGCCAAAAGCTATTCCGTAAACCAAATAAAGGATGAAAATTAAAGTAAACAACAACAACAAAATTATCGTTTCCAACCTCCATATATATTAGCAACCGTTGTACCAACAACAACTATCTCAATATTATCGTCGAGAAATGTCACCACCGACGGACCAAGGTCAAAGTTCTCAACGATTTTCTCCTGTTAACACCCATAATCTTGATGATATGGATCAATTTTTTGGTAGTCAAGATTATTCTATGACCCAAGGTTCGGTTGGTCTATCCGAACCCGTTGAAGACGAGTCTCTCGCCAAACGGAAGACAATAAAAAGACGTCAACAATCTAAGAGGACGGAGAAGGAAACCTCTGAACCATGGAGCCCTCAGGAAGAGATAACCTTGTGTAAAGCTTCGATAAACGTGTTCGAGAATAGCATTGAAGGAAATGCTAAAAAGGTTGCCGGGTTATGGACGGAAGTACTAACATACATTAAGAAGGAAGAAATATAGTTTAGACTATTAGTTTAAGTTTTTAATTGTTATTGCAATATTTTTTATTTTATTTGTAATGTTTTTTTTTATTGTTAATAAAATTTTAATTTAAAAAAAAAATGTTAGGTCACCCATAAGGTCACCATTACGGGCATTTGATCATGTATTTGGTCTTAAAGAGAAACTGAGGCGGCGCTAAGATGATAGGACATTCTGGTCACCTTTACTACTAGTCTTACATGATATTATATTCTACGCAGTTGAATTTTAGATGGGTCATTTTCTGTGTGGTGTATTACAATAACGATAAACTTTACATAACATGATGTGTGTCAAAGAGTCATAGCAATACAAGAAAATTAATATTACTGTTCTTTCATAACTTATAACAAAATCATGTTCAAAACATGCGTAATATACCGCAAATTTGGTACCAAAATCAACATGTGAGCCAGTGTTGCGGGTTGTATCTATTAGAGGATAATCGGTCCAAGCCCGGTCTGTGGGCTTAGGGTCCATTAGGGTTTACTCATGTAATCTCTATATAATGTGCGTGAATAATAATAATAACCTACAGGTTTCAATGTAGTCTAACATGGTATCAGCCACACATCGATCCTAAAAACCCTACAACTGCCGTCAATCTCATAAACACTACCATCATTATTATTTTATTTTATTTTTTCATCAATTCAATCACAAGCAAAATTCCTCCACAGTCGGTTTTTTTTTTTCAGCCTTGATCATCCACCAATAGTTATCTTACTTGTCACCACCACAATTATTTGTCCCTTTCATCAATTGTTATTAACTTTGCTTGTTGTTTTGTCTTTTTTGTTCCACCTCAAGTAAGGACGAGATCAAAGCCAAGTGCCTACCATCTACAGTAACCAACATTATTTTCTTTTCATACCATTAAATTACTCCTTATACCACTAAAGCTGAAGTTGAAAGACTAGCAATGGCAGATGCAACTGTTAATGCGGAATCGAAGGCTTGGATATATTTGACAGAGAGGATACTACTGAGGCAACATTGGCCCAAGCCCCACCTAGGTTTTGATGTTTATTTGTGAGGTGGATCTTTATGTTTTTCTAGAGAAAAACACGCCCCGTTTGTTTGGAAGGTTCTTTGGGGGTTGAAGGTTTAGAACCAACTTTAGTTTTTTTTTATTTTTAAGGTTCTAGTTGTTTTATGTTTGTTTATTCGTCGATCGTTCGTACGGCTTTGTTACCAGTCGCCTAAGTTGACCGTTGGTACCAGTCCCTAATGTCGACCGTTGGTACGATGTTGTTACCAGTCGACTTAGCCGACCGTTGGTACCAGTCGACTAAAGTCGACCGTTGGTACGTTTTTGTTACGAGTCGACTAAAGTTATATTTTTTTATTATGTTGATGCTTTCTTTTCTTTTCTAGTTTACTACTCCAGTCCGAGCTTTCGCGATTTCGCCGCTCGGACTGCGGGGGAGTATTAGAGGATAATCGGTCCAAGCCCGGTCTGTGGGCTTAGGGTCCATTAGGGTTTACTCATGTAATCTCTATATAATGTGCGTGAATAATAATAATAACCTACGGGTTTCAATGTAGTCTAACAGTATCTATATTGGGTTTTGAATCCAAAATTGGAAGTTGGAGGCTAACGTACTCGGCTCATGAAATTCACAAGTGATGAAAATTGTTAGATTTGTCACAAGTTAGCTCACTCGAGAGAACGTATACAAGCGATTGAGTAGGTAAATAGAAGCAAATGGAAAACCACAAAGATTTCTGACCTTTAGAGTATGACGAAGTATGAAGTATACAGTTAGTCATATACTCATATGTATTACACATGACCTTTGAAGGCTATCTAAGAGTTGTGCTCAATGTTGTCATAAACAGTGTGACAATCAAATCTAGTGCAATTGATAGAGGTTATTCATTATTGTGCTTTCAAAATCTGAAATAAAACAACAACAGGTTGCAGTATATTATTCCAAGTTCTATAGGTTTATTATCGTAATTATTCTAGTTATTTACCTCCAAGATCAAAACTTCAAATGCTGCAAAGACTTGTTTGATAGAGTAGTGGGTCAAGAAACAAACTACACTTTTGTACGAGGGGTGTGAAAACAAAAAAAGAAATATATCAGAGAGACAAGTTTCGATCCTGTGACCTGTGGGTTATGGGCCCACCACGCTTCCGCTGCGCCACTCTGTTTGGTTAATTATTATAATCAAATTATACTCATATATTCGTTTAGCAATCTCTGGTGGTCTCCTAGGTGAGAGCTTAGTTCATTAGTGAACTCGTGTTAAAGATCATATGACTCGTTTTGTCAAAAGTTTATGCCATTAATTTAGGAACAAGGATAACATCTTGAGGCCAGCCTACTTGAAGCATACTGTGAAGGCAACTATGGAGTGTAGAGTGAGCATTTGAAAGGAAGATCTAATGTGTGTTTCTTTTTGTATCGTGCAACTTTGCTTTGGATGTTACTTGTGCGAAGTCATTCCCCTACCAGTCCAGCATACGCATTTTTTTAACGGTAATTTTATTGATAGCCAGAAAGAAGCTTAAAGAAGAAACATAATACAAAGATTTAATACAAGCAGAGATAGGGTTATTTATCCAACTAAGCCACAAGAGTTAGAAGGTTTTAGACCTGTGAACAAACCAACAAAAGATAAAGTTTTGTAGACATCCATGAGCGTATCTTTCCGTGGTGGCTTTTCGTCGATACAAGACTTGTTACGGTAGCACCAAATTACACGAAAAGTAGTTAGAATTCAGTAACCCGATTCAGACAGATTTTATTCAATGTGGGTAGGTTTGTTGTACAGCCCATGTGATCAGGTCCATACTGGTATTCGGCTGATTATACAGTTTCCACCATTAAAAAACCAAACCTCGTGATTCAGAAACCAAATTGAAGTGCACAAATAAGTGTTGAGCACATTGTATGTTGTCATCACAAACCGGGCACAACAAGGAGTGAAGATCGATACCACGTGAATATGGGTTAGAATGCGTCGGAAGTCTCTCTTTGATCAAACACCGTGCAAAGGATGTTGATCTTGATCATGGCTAGCTAACTTCTTCCATCTAGTCTGATCCATATATACCTCCATTTGAGCAATGAATAGACACAATCACTTGAAACCAAAGTGCATAAGCATGTGGTCTGTTGGGTTCAGTTTACATTCCCTTGTACAGTCGTACACTTCTGAATAGAAATTTTCGTAGAAAAAAATGCCTGAATCAGAAGGATTCTCCTAACTTAGTTCAATATGTTTTTTAAGGACTAAAGCTATCAGTCTATGACCAACAAGAATAAACATATAATTGTTGCCCATTTCTTGTATGCTTGCCAAATAAACTAGGTTTTTCTCGTACTAAAAGACATGCAACTGGTGTAAACTTTAAACCCGTCCAACATCGGTATCAGATGAGACATTTGACGCTCTTATAAGTCTAAATTGGTTGTTTACTAGTATCCGTCCACAACTTGATCTATCGTTTAAGCTCTCCTTACAACCGAACAAACAGCAATAAACACCTAACTAGATCTACAGCTTAACGGATCTCATTATGCTATCGATTTACATTCTATAAGAGAACCTAATCCTCCTAATCACGAGTTATTCCAGTTATCGAAATTCTATAGGTTTATAACCAAAATTATTCCAGTTCTATAGTGCTATCAAAAAACAACTATAAAAGGCTGCAATACATTATTCCAAGTTCTATAGGTTTATTATCGAAATTATTCGAGTTGTGGAAACAAAAAAATAAATATATCAGAGACAGGTTTCGATACTGTGACCTGTGGGTTATGGGCCCACCACGCTTCCGCTGCGCCACTTTGATTGGTTGATTATTATATTCAAATTATACTCATATCTTCGTTTAGCAATCTCTGCATGTAGGAGCTAGTTTATTTGATAGTTTCAGTCTTCTTATAGCTAATGCTAAACAAAATAATGAAAGAGTTGCGGACAATCCCAAAGACATTTTACGGCCTTTGCTCCTCGTTCAGGTGAAGGACATAACATCCCAAACTTACTATGTGTGAAGTCGAAGGCAAAAGTTTAACAGCAAAAAGTTCTAAGGTTTGCAAAAGCTATTACACGATATGGAGGGAGATACTAAAAAGAAACCCAAGGTATGAACATTGTCAAAAGCTGTTCAGTAAACCAAATAAAGGATGAAAATTAAAGTAAACAACAACAACAAAATTATCGTTTCCAACCTCCATATATATTAGCAACCGTTGTACCAACAACAACTATCTCAATATTATCGTCCAGAAATGTCAACCCCGACGGACCAAGGTTAAAGTTCTCAACGATTTTCTCCTGTTAACACCCATAATCTTGACAATATGGATCAATTTTTTGGTAGTCAAGATTATTCTATGACCCAAGGTTCGGTTGGTCTATCCGAACCCGTTGAAGACGAGTCTCTCGCCAAAAGGAACACAATAAAAAGACGTCAACAATCTAAGAGGACGGAGAAGGAAACCTCTGAACCATGGAGCCCTCAGGAAGAGATAACCTTGTGTAAAGCTTCGATAAACGTGTTCGAGAATAGCATTGAAGGAAATGCTAAAAAGGTTGCCGGGTTATGGACGGAAGTACTAACATACATTGAGAAGGAAGAAATATAGTTTAGACTATTAGTTTAAGTTTTAATTGTTATTGCAATATTTTTTATTTTATTTGTAATGTTTTTTTTATTATTAATAAAATTTTAATTAAAAAAAATGTTAGGTCACCCATAAGGTCACCATTACGGGCATTTGATCATGTATTTGGTCTTAAAGAGAAACTGAGACGGCGCTAAGATGATAGGACATTCTGGTCACCTTTACTACTAGTCTTACATGATAGTATATTCTGCGCAATTGAATTTTAGTTGGGTCATTTTCTGTGTGGTGTATTACAATAACGATAAACTTTACATAACATGATGTGTGTCAAAGAGTCATAGCAATACAAGAAAATTAATATTACTGTTCTTTCATAACTTATAACAAAATCATGTTCAAAACATGCGTAATATACCGCAAATTTGGTACCAAAATCAACATGTGAGCCAGTGTTGTGGGTTGTATCTATATTGGGTTTTGAATCCAAAATTGGAAGTTGGAGGCTAACGTACTCGGTTCGCGCAATTCACAATTGATGAACATTGTTAGATTTGTCACAAGTTAGCTCACTCGAGAGAACTTATACAAGCGATTGAGTAGGTAAATAGATGCAAATGGAAAACCACAAAGATTTATGACCTTTAGAGTATGACGAAGTATGAAGTATACAGTTAGTCATATACTCATATGTATTACACATGACCTTTGAAGGCTATCTAAGAGTTGTGCTCAATGTTGTCATAAATAGAGTGACAATCAAATCTAATGCAATTGATAGAGGTTATTCATTATTGTGCTTTCAAAATCTGAAATAAAACAACAAAAGGTTGCAATATATTATTCCAAGTTCTATACGTTTATCATCGTAATTATTCCAGTTATTTACCTCCAAGATCAAAACTTCAAATGCTGCAAAGACTTGTTTGATAGAGTAGTGGGTCAAGAAACAAACTACACTTTTGTACGAGGGGTGTGAAAACAAAAATAGAAATATATCAGAGACAGGTTTCGATCCTGTGACCTGTGGGTTATGGGCCCACCACGCTTCCGCTGCGCCACTCTGATTGGTTGATTATTATATTCAAATTATACTCATATATTCGTTTAGCAATCTCTGGTGGTCTCCCAGGTGAGAGCTTAGTTCATTAGTGAACTGGTGTTAAAGATCATATGACTCGTTTTGTCAAAAGTTTGTGCCATTAATTTAGGAACAAGGATAACATCTTGAGGCCAGCCTACTTGAAGCATACTGTGAAGGCAACCATGTAGTGTAGAGTGAGCATTTGAAAGGAAGATCTGATGTGTGTTTCTTTTTGTATCGTGCAACTTTGCGTTGGATGTTACTTGTGCGAAGTCATTCCCCTACCAGTCCAACATACGCATTTTTTTAACGGGAATTTTATTGATAACCAGAAAGAAGCTTAAAGAAGAAACATAATACAAAGATTTAATACAAGCAGAGATAGGGTTATTTATCCAACTAAGCCACAAGAGTTAGAAGGTTTTAGACCTGTGAACAAACCAAGAAAAAGATAAAGTTTTGTTGACATCCATGAGGGTATCTTTCCGTGGTGGCTTTTCGTCGAAACAAAACTTGTTACGGTAGCACCAAATTACATGAAAAGTAGTTAGAATTCAGTAACCCGATTCAGACAGATTTTATTCAATGTGGGTAGGTTTGTTGTACAGCTCATGTGATCAGGTCCATACTGGTATTCGGCTGAATATACAGTTTCCACCATTAAAAAACCAAACCTCGTGATTCAGAAACCAAATTGAAGTGCATAAATAAGTGTTGAGCACATTGTATGTTGTCATCACAAACCGGGCACAACAAGGAGTGAAGATCGATACCACGTGAATATGGGTAAGAATGCGTCGGAAGTCTCCCTTTGATCAAACACCATTCAAAGGATGTTGATCTTGATCAGGGCTAGCTAACTTCTTCCATCTAGTCTGATCCATATATACCTCCATTTGAGCAATGAATAGACACAATCACTTGAAACCAAAGTGCATAAGCATGTGGTCTGTTGGGTTCAGTTTACACTCCCTTGTACAGTCGTACACTTCTGAATAGAAATTTTCGTAGAAAAAAAATGCAGAAGGATTCTCCTAACTTAGTTCATTATGTTTTTTAAGGACTAAAGCTATGAGTCTATGACCAACAAGAATAAACATATAATTGTTGCTCATTTCTTGTATGCTTGCCAAATAAACTAGGTTTTTCTCGTACTAAAAGACATGCAACTGGTGTAAACTTTAAACCCGTCCAACATCGGTATCAGATGAGACATTTGAAGCTCTTATAAGTCTAAATTGGTGGTCTACTAGTATCCGTCCACAACTTGATCTATGGTTTAAGCTCTCCTTATAACCGAACAAACAACAATAAACACCTAACTAGATCTACAGCTTAACGGATCTCATTATGCTATCGATTTACGTTCTATAGGAGAACCGAATCCTCCTAATCACGAGTAATTCCAGTTATCAAAATTCTATAGGTTTATAACCAAAATTATTCCAGTTCTATAGTGTTTTCAAAAAACAACTATAAAAGGTTGCAATACATTATTCCAAGTTCTATAGGTTTATTATCGAAATTATTCCGGTTATCTACCTCCAACTCTCCATGGTTAAGAAACAAACAACACTTTTGTACGAGGGGGTAAGTTGTGGAAAAAAAAATAAATATATCAGAGATAGGTTTCGATCCTGTGACCTGTGGGTTATTTCGATCCTGTGACCTGTGGGTTATGGGCCCACCACGCTTCCGCTGCGCCACTCTGATTGGTTGATTATTATATTCAAATTATACTCATATATTCGTTTAGCAATCTCTGCATGTAGGAGCTAGTTTATTTGATAGTTTCAGTCTTCTTATAGCTAATGCTAAACAAAATAATGAAAGAGTTGCTGACAATCCCAAAGACATTTTACGGCCTTTGCTCCTCGTTCAGGTGAAGGACATAACATCCCAAACTTACTATGTGTGAAGTCGAACGCAAAAGGTTAACAGCAAAAAGTTCTAAGGTTTGCAAAAGCTAATACACGATATGGAGGGAGATACTAAAAAGAAACCCAAGGTATGACCATTGCCAAAAGCTATTCCGTAAACCAAATAAAGGATGAAAATTAAAGTAAACAACAACAACAAAATTATCGTTTCCAACCTCCATATATATTAGCAACCGTTGTACCAACAACAACTATCTCAATATTATCGTCGAGAAATGTCACCACCGACGGACCAAGGTCAAAGTTCTCAACGATTTTCTCCTGTTAACACCCATAATCTTGATGATATGGATCAATTTTTTGGTAGTCAAGATTATTCTATGACCCAAGGTTCGGTTGGTCTATCCGAACCCGTTGAAGACGAGTCTCTCGCCAAACGGAAGACAATAAAAAGACGTCAACAATCTAAGAGGACGGAGAAGGAAACCTCTGAACCATGGAGCCCTCAGGAAGAGATAACCTTGTGTAAAGCTTCGATAAACGTGTTCGAGAATAGCATTGAAGGAAATGCTAAAAAGGTTGCCGGGTTATGGACGGAAGTACTAACATACATTAAGAAGGAAGAAATATAGTTTAGACTATTAGTTTAAGTTTTTAATTGTTATTGCAATATTTTTTATTTTATTTGTAATGTTTTTTTTTTATTGTTAATAAAATTTTAATTTAAAAAAAAAATGTGAGGTCACCCATAAGGTCACCATTACGAGCATTTGATCATGTATTTGGTCTTAAAGAGAAACTGAGGCGGCGCTAAGATGATAGGACATTCTGGTCACCTTTACTACTAGTCTTACATGATAGTATATTCTACGCAGTTGAATTTTAGATGGGTCATTTTCTGTGTGGTGTATTACAATAACGATAAACTTTACATAACATGATGTGTGTCAAAGAGTCATAGCAATACAAGAAAATTAATATTACTGTTCTTTCATAACTTATAACAAAATCATGTTCAAAACATGCGTAATATACCGCAAATTTGGTACCAAAATCAACATGTGAGCCAGTGTTGCGGGTTGTATCTATTAGAGGATAATCGGTCCAAGCCCGGTCTGTGGGCTTAGGGTCCATTAGGGTTTACTCATGTAATCTCTATATAATGTGCGTGAATAATAATAATAACCTACAGGTTTCAATGTAGTCTAACATGGTATCAGCCACACATCGATCCTAAAAACCCTACAACTGCCGCCAATCTCATAAACACTACCATCATTATTATTTTATTTTATTTTTTCATCAATTCAATCACAAGCAAAATTCCTCCACAGTCGGTTTTTTTTTTTTGAGCCTTGATCATCCACCAATAGTTATCTTACTTGTCACCACCACAATTATTTGTCCCTTTCATCAATTGTTATTAACTTTGCTTGTTGTTTTGTCTTTTTTGTTCCACCTCAAGTAAGGACGAGATCAAAGCCAAGTGCCTACCATCTACAGTAACCAACATTATTTTCTTTTCATACCATTAAATTACTCCTTATACCACTAAAGCTGAAGTTGAAAGACTAGCAATGGCAGATGCAACTGTTAATGCGGAATCGAAGGCTTGGATATATTTGACAGAGAGGATACTACTGAGGCAACATTGGCCCAAGCCCCACCTAGGTTTTGATGTTTATTTGTGAGGTGGATCTTTATGTTTTTCTAGAGAAAAACACGCCCCGTTTGTTTGGAAGGTTCTTTGGGGGTTGAAGGTTTAGAACCAACTTTAGTTTTTTTTTTATTTTTAAGGTTCTAGTTGTTTTATGTTTGTTTATTCGTCGATCGTTCGTACGGCTTTGTTACCAGTCGCCTAAGTTGACCGTTGGTACCAGTCCCTAATGTCGACCGTTGGTACGATGTTGTTACCAGTCGACTTAGCCGACCGTTGGTACCAGTCGACTAAAGTCGACCGTTGGTACGTTTTTGTTACGAGTCGACTAAAGTTATATTTTTTTATTATGTTGATGTTTTCTTTTCTTTTCTAGTTTACTACTCCAGTCCGAGCTTTCGCGATTTCTCCGCTCGGACTGCGGGGGAGTATTAGAGGATAATCGGTCCAAGCCCGGTCTGTGGGCTTAGGGTCCATTAGGGTTTACTCATGTAATCTCTATATAATGTGCGTGAATAATAATAATAACCTACGGGTTTCAATGTAGTCTAACAGTATCTATATTGGGTTTTGAATCCAAAATTGGAAGTTGGAGGCTAACGTACTCGGCTCATGAAATTCACAAGTGATGAAAATTGTTAGATTTGTCACAAGTTAGCTCACTCGAGAGAACGTATACAAGCGATTGAGTAGGTAAATAGAAGCAAATGGAAAACCACAAAGATTTCTGACCTTTAGAGTATGACGAAGTATGAAGTATACAGTTAGTCATATACTCATATGTATTACACATGACCTTTGAAGGCTATCTAAGAGTTGTGCTCAATGTTGTCATAAACAGTGTGACAATCAAATCTAGTGCAATTGATAGAGGTTATTCATTATTGTGCTTTCAAAATCTTAAATAAAACAACAACAGGTTGCAGTATATTATTCCAAGTTCTATAGGTTTATTATCGTAATTATTCTAGTTATTTACCTCCAAGATCAAAACTTCAAATGCTGCAAAGACTTGTTTGATAGAGTAGTGGGTCAAGAAACAAACTACACTTTTGTACGAGGGGTGTGAAAACAAAAAAAGAAATATATCAGAGAGACAGGTTTCGATCCTGTGACCTGTGGGTTATGGGCCCACCACGCTTCCGCTGCGCCACTCTGTTTGGTTAATTATTATAATCAAATTATACTCATATATTCGTTTAGCAATCTCTGGTGGTCTCCTAGGTGAGAGCTTAGTTCATTAGTGAACTCGTGTGAAAGATCATATGACTCGTTTTGTCAAAAGTTTATGCCATTAATTTAGGAACAAGGATAACATCTTGAGGCCAGCCTACTTGAAGCATACTGTGAAGGCAACTATGGATTGTAGAGTGAGCATTTGAAAGGAAGATCTAATGTGTGTTTCTTTTTGTATCGTGCAACTTTGCTTTGGATGTTACTTGTGCGAAGTCATTCCCCTACCAGTCCAGCATACGCATTTTTTTAACGGTAATTTTATTGATAGCCAGAAAGAAGCTTAAAGAAGAAACATAATACAAAGATTTAATACAAGCAGAGATAGGGTTATTTATCCAACTAAGCCACAAGAGTTAGAAGGTTTTAGACCTGTGAACAAACCAACAAAAAGATAAAGTTTTGTAGACATCCATGAGCGTATCTTTCCGTGGTGGCTTTTCGTCGATACAAGACTTGTTACGGTAGCACCAAATTACACGAAAAGTAGTTAGAATTCAGTAACCCGATTCAGACAAATTTTATTCAATGTGGGTAGGTTTGTTGTACAGCCCATGTGATCAGGTCCATACTGGTATTCGGCTGATTATACAGTTTCCACCATTAAAAAACCAAACCTCGTGATTCAGAAACCAAATTGAAGTGCACAAATAAGTGTTGAGCACATTGTATGTTGTCATCACAAACCGGGCACAACAAGGAGTGAAGATCGATACCACGTGAATATGGGTTAGAATGCGTCGGAAGTCTCTCTTTGATCAAACACCGTGCAAAGGATGTTGATCTTGATCATGGCTAGCTAACTTCTTCCATCTAGTCTGATCCATATATACCTCCATTTGAGCAATGAATAGACACAATCACTTGAAACCAAAGTGCATAAGCATGTGGTCTGTTGGGTTCAGTTTACATTCCCTTGTACAGTCGTACACTTCTGAATAGAAATTTTCGTAGAAAAAAATGCCTGAATCAGAAGGATTCTCCTAACTTAGTTCAATATGTTTTTTAAGGACTAAAGCTATCAGTCTATGACCAACAAGAATAAACATATAATTGTTGCTCATTTCTTGTATGCTTGCCAAATAAACTAGGTTTTTCTCGTACTAAAAGACATGCAACTGGTGTAAACTTTAAACCCGTCCAACATCGGTATCAGATGAGACATTTGACGCTCTTATAAGTCTAAATTGGTTGTTTACTAGTATCCGTCCACAACTTGATCTATCGTTTAAGCTCTCCTTACAACCGAACAAACAGCAATAAACACCTAACTAGATCTACAGCTTAACGGATCTCATTATGCTATCGATTTACATTCTATAAGAGAACCTAATCCTCCTAATCACGAGTTATTCCAGTTATCGAAATTCTATAGGTTTATAACCAAAATTATTCCAGTTCTATAGTGCTATCAAAAAACAACTATAAAAGGCTGCAATACATTATTCCAAGTTCTATAGGTTTATTATCGAAATTATTCGAGTTGTGGAAACAAAAAAATAAATATATCAGAGACAGGTTTCGATACTGTGACCTGTGGGTTATGGGCCCACCACGCTTCCGCTGCGCCACTTTGATTGGTTGATTATTATATTCAAATTATACTCATATCTTCGTTTAGCAATCTCTGCATGTAGGAGCTAGTTTATTTGATAGTTTCAGTCTTCTTATAGCTAATGCTAAACAAAATAATGAAAGAGTTGCGGACAATCCCAAAGACATTTTACGGCCTTTGCTCCTCGTTCAGGTGAAGGACATAACATCCCAAACTTACTATGTGTGAAGTCGAAGGCAAAAGTTTAACAGTAAAAAGTTCTAAGGTTTGCAAAAGCTATTACACGATATGGAGGGAGATACTAAAAAGAAACCCAAGGTATGAACATTGTCAAAAGCTGTTCAGTAAACCAAATAAAGGATGAAAATTAAAGTAAACAACAACAACAAAATTATCGTTTCCAACC
This sequence comes from Artemisia argyi, assembly GCA_030686995.1. Classification (NCBI taxonomy): domain Eukaryota; kingdom Viridiplantae; phylum Streptophyta; class Magnoliopsida; order Asterales; family Asteraceae; genus Artemisia; species Artemisia argyi. The sequence continues at coordinate 168,018,382 of CM060693.1, read as the reverse complement.
TCCATATATATTAGCAACCGTTGTACCAACAACAACTATCTCAATATTATCGTCCAGAAATGTCAACCCCGACGGACCAAGGTTAAAGTTCTCAACGATTTTCTCCTGTTAACACCCATAATCTTGACAATATGGATCAATTTTTTGGTAGTCAAGATTATTCTATGACCCAAGGTTCGGTTGGTCTATCCGAACCCGTTGAAGACGAGTCTCTCGCCAAAAGGAACACAATAAAAAGACGTCAACAATCTAAGAGGACGGAGAAGGAAACCTCTGAACCATGGAGCCCTCAGGAAGAGATAACCTTGTGTAAAGCTTCGATAAACGTGTTCGAGAATAGCATTGAAGGAAATGCTAAAAAGGTTGCCGGGTTATGGACGGAAGTACTAACATACATTGAGAAGGAAGAAATATAGTTTAGACTATTAGTTTAAGTTTTAATTGTTATTGCAATATTTTTTATTTTATTTGTAATGTTTTTTTTATTATTAATAAAATTTTAATTAAAAAAAATGTTAGGTCACCCATAAGGTCACCATTACGGGCATTTGATCATGTATTTGGTCTTAAAGAGAAACTGAGACGGCGCTAAGATGATAGGACATTCTGGTCACCTTTACTACTAGTCTTACATGATAGTATATTCTGCGCAATTGAATTTTAGTTGGGTCATTTTCTGTGTGGTGTATTACAATAACGATAAACTTTACATAACATGATGTGTGTCAAAGAGTCATAGCAATACAAGAAAATTAATATTACTGTTCTTTCATAACTTATAACAAAATCATGTTCAAAACATGCGTAATATACCGCAAATTTGGTACCAAAATCAACATGTGAGCCAGTGTTGCGGGTTGTATCTATATTGGGTTTTGAATCCAAAATTGGAAGTTGGAGGCTAACGTACTCGGTTCGCGCAATTCACAATTGATGAACATTGTTAGATTTGTCACAAGTTAGCTCACTCGAGAGAACTTATACAAGCGATTGAGTAGGTAAATAGATGCAAATGGAAAACCACAAAGATTTATGACCTTTAGAGTATGACGAAGTATGAAGTATACAGTTAGTCATATACTCATATGTATTACACATGACCTTTGAAGGCTATCTAAGAGTTGTGCTCAATGTTGTCATAAATAGAGTGACAATCAAATCTAATGCAATTGATAGAGGTTATTCATTATTGTGCTTTCAAAATCTGAAATAAAACAACAAAAGGTTGCAATATATTATTCCAAGTTCTATACGTTTATCATCGTAATTATTCCAGTTATTTACCTCCAAGATCAAAACTTCAAATGCTGCAAAGACTTGTTTGATAGAGTAGTGGGTCAAGAAACAAACTACACTTTTGTACGAGGGGTGTGAAAACAAAAATAGAAATATATCAGAGACAGGTTTCGATCCTGTGACCTGTGGGTTATGGGCCCACCACGCTTCCGCTGCGCCACTCTGATTGGTTGATTATTATATTCAAATTATACTCATATATTCGTTTAGCAATCTCTGGTGGTCTCCCAGGTGAGAGCTTAGTTCATTAGTGAACTGGTGTTAAAGATCATATGACTCGTTTTGTCAAAAGTTTGTGCCATTAATTTAGGAACAAGGATAACATCTTGAGGCCAGCCTACTTGAAGCATGTAACACCCCCAATTCATGGATGCAGCGGAATTCAAACTGGGTGTTACTCGACGGCACAATAATCACAATGATAGAAAACGAACTCCAATTGAGTCGTTTTAAAAGATGTATCATTCAAATTATATAAATATCAGAGATTTCAAAATGAGGTCCCAATTGGTTCCGTGTTTACAATGTATAATAAATGAGTTTTGAATGATAATAAAATTTATAGCCCTCTTGAGTATCCGTGTCCTTCCGTGCCTTCCTTGATCGTCATGAACCTGAAATACATGCTTGAGAGGTCAACACAAAGGTTGAGTGATATTCATAGAGTTTGTTAAATCGATTGAACACAATATGTTGGTAGTGTGAGTTATAGACTCACACCAATGTTTGGAAAACAAATATGGGCCACGTTGTTACACGCCCGGAACAGTTATTATCAAATACTAAGCTTATGACACCAAAACGTTAACGGGTACCAATATCAATCGGCGGAGTTATCCCGGTAGGTATTTTGCCATCATACCTAATGTCTCAAATATTAATGCATTTGTTTGAACTTAGTCAATACAAATGGGATTCGTCAATCCCAATAGGCCTATTCACAATATTCGCGCTCACTTGCAAGTAACCCTCGCAAGTGATTAAATGGTTCATAATATGGGATCTCGGTTTGGCAAGGATGGTACTTAGTGATAATAAAACAATCAGGCAAGCATACAATTTAAAAACATTGTGCTCGGTTAAAAATAGCATGTATTCCCCCCAAGGGTTTGTAAAACAATGAAGTAATGTAAAGTGGGGCTATGAACTCACCTTGAGTTGGATGATGTATAATGAGAATGATGGATATGCCGTAAGAACTTCTACGAGCAACCTAGAATAATTGTTGCAACTTAGGTTTGGAATAATGTCTAAGGAAACATAAACATGCCAATATATGTATGTCTTGCACTTAGTCCATGATGTGGTATGATGTATAATGTAAGTCGTTGAAAGAAATGATTCATGAAACATGTATGTCTTGTATATCGTTTACTACCGTTCGGGCCGACATAATTCAGAAATCATGTTAGTAAGCGTTCGAGGAGCCAGGACACTTTAACTCGTAAATCCACAACTCAACTCGACGGCTTACATAATGAACTCCTCACATAAGGCTCCCTACTATTGTAGTAGTTGATGAAATATATAGATATAAGTTTTGATCCGAAAAGTTACATGTCCGATACTTGAATAAACTTAGGAAAGTTTATTTGTACATGAAGATTGTTATTAGGGGTAGTTTCATAAGTCTTGTATGACCATTTTCTCTTTGTAATATCTCATGGTTCCTTTTTAAGTGAAGTAGATTCAAATTGCTTGTTCAAGTTCTCGTTAACTCTTTGTTTCATGTTTACGCCTATGTAAGTTGGTATGGTCATTTCGTCATGGCCTTGCCATGACCTTTGGTCATTGTTCCATGGTCTTGAGACTCAACCTTGGCTCTAGCCATGGTTGTGGTCTTGATTCTAGGTCATAAGACCCCTTTGGTCTTCATAAACCATAACTTATATGTAATGACTTTGGTCTAAAAATGGGCTGTTAAGATTTTGAAGAATTTATCACTCAAAAAGCGTTTTCAGGGCTCGAGCTTCTTTATTCCTGAACGAAAACATCGTTCCAGACAACTTTCGTGTTTTAACTTTTTGATGAATCGGACCAGAAGTGGGACTTTCAAAAAGTCAGAATGCGATTCAGGAAGGTTTAGGCAGTTTTGCCGGAAATCTTTGGTAACTTCAAATGGGCGTAACTTTTGACTCGTATACTCGTTTTAGGTGGTTCAAATTGCTATGGATTCCTTGTTAAGTCCTCTACTGTAATATGTAATGATCCAATATCATAATTTTACCATTTTGGTCGTGGTTTTCCAAGAAAGTCACTAGTTTGCTTGTTTTTAGTAACTTGTTGTAACAATCAATAACAATAACTTGTTTTGCTCACTTTTATACATCATGGACATAACTACAAGACATAATATAGCAAGAATAACATGTAAATAACATGAACATGATTATTTAACAAGAATCAAGTTAGGGTTTGGCTCACAACTTTTGAAGAAACTAACTAGAACCAAGATCAAGACCAAGAACCACTACTTAATCTTCCAAAAACCTTTCCAACCATAGCCATGCTTCCATATCAAAAACCCTATCTTATAATCCCTTGATAAACACTAATCTATCACAAAAACAAGCCTTAGTAAAAATCTTCACTAAGAACACTTGGAAATTTGATGAGTTTTTGTGGTGTTTTATGGTGATTTTGTGGTTGAAAGGTGTTAAGGATCAACTAGGAACTATGACTTGAACTTGTGATGGATTGAATGAGCAAGATTAATGATCAAAATGGTGTATTTTTATGATGTTGGGTCGTTGGTATTGAGAGAGAAAGGAAGAGAATGAGTCTTGATCTTATAAGGAAATGAGGAGGTTAGTTATGTTGACTTGTCAACACTTGGTCACCAAGTATAACACATGTATGCACCTTAAGGCCTCCTAGCATGAGATTAAGCCACATGGTTGATGAATCCCCCCCCCCCTAAGCTGGTTCCTAAACTTGGGGGATAAGGTGTGGACTTTGCTTGGTATTATCCTAAGTATTAGGAAGAGTTTTGACTCCGGGAAATGACAACCGTAAATGATTAGGCCTCAAAACGTAAAACCGGGTGTCGTAAAATTATGGAACTTTAAAGTATTGTTAGACATGTCCATATGTCCCATAATAAAATATAAAATGAGTGGTAGGTTCCATTTGGGTGGTAAAACCCTGCTAAAAACTGGAAACACGGGTCTAAAACGCGTAATACGTAAAACGTACGAATATTGCGTAAAATTGAGAAAAGTAAAATGTTACTTTTCTAATAGGATAATATTGATTTAAAATGACTTATAATGTCTAGACTGGGCTCAGTCTAGTGTCGGTTGGTATTAAATGTCTTTTAGACATCAAACCGTAAGCCTAAAAATCACGAAATGACTTATAACATCAAGGGATGATTTTTGGTCAATGGAGGAGGAAAAAATATGTTGACTTTTTCTAATAAGTTGAAAACTCAAATCGTATTAGAAACGCGGTGCAGGTATAGGCTAAGGTTACGACTGAGTAAAAACGCTTAAAACTGAAAATTCCAGTTTTTCACGGCCGAGGTTTATTTTGGTCATGTTTTTCTCAGTCATGATTTATTCTCAAATAAATCATGAGTGTGTCAAACATTTTTCTGATACGGGAAAAATTAACGCGACCGAATTTCGTTGTGCGTAGAATTTCTGAATGACGTTTTACCCTAAAACGTGTAATTCCGTGTAATTCCTTAATAACTTTCACGAAAATGAGCTTATGAATGTCAAACTTTTAATTTGACATGGAAATGATTTATCACTTGAGCCCAAGAAATAAAAATCAAATTTCGAGAAAATTTTCGGGAAAAATGAATAGTAAAAGTGAATAGTGAAATTTTCCGGGAATAGTAATTATCCTGAAAAATGTGAATTGTTACAGTCTCTACCCCTTACGGGGAACTTCGTCCCGAAGTTCTTTGTGTGTCATATGTTGGAGTGGTGTCGATAAAGATGTGTGGTTACTTATGAGGACCAAAGTCTGGAATTACTAGTGATGTAGTTTGATTTGTCATTTCAGTGTATGGTGTAGGATGAGGCTTACTTTTATGTAGGAAAGGTATGGTAATAGTCGAATATCAAAGGAAATTGATATAGCAGTCGAATATTAATAGGAATTGATATAGTAGTTGAATATCAAAATAGAACTTGATATAGTTGTCAAGTATCAATAGCAATTGATATAATAATCGAATCATGGAATAAGCGTTGAACATGTGGTTGGACCAAGTCCTGTTTGAATTGTACGGCTGCCCATGCATATGGCTACATGGCTTCACAATGAGTTCGGTATGACTGCCCATGCATATGGTTACATGGCCTCGCAATGAGTTTGTTTGCACTATCAAAGTGTAAATCTCGTACTAATGGAAATGGGGATAGTTGTTGCAATCATAGCCTAGTAGGTAATCTGTTGTTGTACCTAGTGTTTATGTCATGGTTTGAAGCGATGTCGGTGAAAAGATAGGATTTCTTGTGGCGAATATAATGTAGGTATCATGCCATACCCGAGCAATGTAATGTAGGTATCATGCCATACCCGAGCAATGTAATGTAGGTTGACTTCATACTTATGTTATTTCGGATATAAATAAGCCCACTTGTTTATAATTCTTTATTTACACAGAGAGGCATCCCAAACAATGTAACTAAAGGAATATAAACTTATGGTTCGATGATTTATAATTTCTTTATTTAAATGAAAAAGCATCCCAATCCATTCAAATAAGGACATTATATATCATCCTACTCAAGAATTCCCGACACAACATTCATACTTAGCCGGTGAGTTACAAGGTAGTGTATTACGAGATGATACTGGCGTAGCAAAAGTACAAGATGAATATTCAATCTTGTAAAGCTGATAAGGGTGCTTGTGGTGTAACTAAGGATGATTTGAGCTTTAAAAGTGCATCAAGATCTGTTAATGAGCTTGTGTTTGTAACGGTTGTGAAGATAATGATGTGATATGTTGATGAACAAAAGTGTGTAGTGTATGCTTAACATTAATACTCTTAGGTATAGATGTTGAGTTTGCTTTAAAAATCTTAAGAGATTTTAAAAGTTTATGATGGAATGGTATCCTTAGGACCTAAACAGGATAGTACTTCTACAGGATGAAGAGAATAATTGATAACTATCCCAAGATAGTAGTTCGGATTATCTCATAAATGAAAAATTTCAAGAATGAAATTAGGTAACACAAATAAGGTGTTAAGATTTCGCTGAGTGGTAAGACATTATCGTGTCTCTAGATTGTTTTAATGTATTCTGGTGGTTTATCGAGTTCATGTAGGAAATCAACCTAAACATAACCCTAGTACAACTACTCTCAGTATTTGAAAATTCTAAGTCGAATATAGTTAGTCAGACTATATTCCACTGTCCCTAGGTTAAATATAGGTGACTAGTCTATATTTAGCCAAGGTTCGATAAAATTTTCAAATACCTAAACTAGGTATACTTTTGATATGTCCGTTGCTTTCGGGAAGCTGTTCACTAAACAAAGGCGATGTCAAACCCTTAAGTTGCAAGTCCCGTCCATACAAGACTTGTAACGTATGTTTTCATATTCCATTGCATAGAAGGTAGTAAGGGTAGATACGTATGGAAAGGAAGTTTTAAGTAGTTCTAAAATAGAACATACTTGGCTAGGATCACGAACTTTTAATAATGAAGGTTTCATAAGAAAACTTTGATGAATGTAGAGAAAGTTCAGCTTTTGTCGATGATGGATTAGTTTGTCCTTTAGAAATCTCATATTTCTTGTTTTGAAATCGATAGATTGTGACGGGTTTTTGATATCATAAGAAATGATATTAATGATGTGATGGAATAATTCTAAAGACCATTTGCACAAAACACAATGTCTCGGAAGTAGGTTAGACCATTGTGCAATTCACAATGTCTGGGAAGTAGGTTAGGCCATTGTGTGACTCAAAACATTTGAGAAATGATTAAGACCATTGTATCATACAATGTCTTGGAAAATGAATGAGACCATTGTATCTCACAATGTCTTGGAAAATGAATGAGGCCATTGTATCTCACAATGTTTTGAAAAGTGAATGAGACCATTGTATCTCACAATGTCTTGGAAAATGAATGAGACCATTGTATCTCATAATGTCTTGGAAAATGAATGAGACCATTGTATCTCACAATGTCTTGGAAAATGAATGAGACCATTGTATCTCACAATGTCTTGAAAAGTGAATGAGACCATTGTATCTTACAATGTCTTGGAAAATGAATGAGACCATTGTATCTCACAATGTCTTGGAAAATGAATGAGACCATTGTAATTAGTTACAATGTCTTGGACATATAATGTTGGAGTAGGAACATGATTGGGAGAGTGTGGCTGTGCCGAAATGCCTTAGAATAGGCATACACAGATATGTTTAGTCCATTGTTTAGATAAATGATTGAAAATAAACCGAGTTTATATATCAATATACTAATATGTTCATGTAGCATAAAATGCCTAGTGTGTATATATCAATATACTTATATGTGTTCATGTAGCACAAAATGCTTAGTGTGTATATATCAATATACTTATATGTGTTCATGTAGCATAAAATGCCTACGGGGAAATGCTCAATTATGTTTAGGGTACATATATTAATATGCAATTATGTTTGTGTAGCATAAAATATCTACGGGGAAATGCTCAAAAGGGGTATATATATGAATATACTAATATGTTTGTGTAGCATAACATGCTTACTAAGTCCATAATCGTCTGGAGGATGGAAGACACGGAGAGCGGAAGGCTATAAAAATGGTTTTGCTTGTAGTTGTAGTTATAGTTTAGGTCTCAATTTGACCCGTTTCTCTATAACCATGGCTCTGGTACCAATCTGTAACACCCCCAATTCATGGATGCAGCGGAATTCAAACTGGGTGTTACTCGACGGCACAATAGTCACAATGATAGAAAACGAACTCCAATTGAGTCGTTTTAAAAGATGTATCATTCAAATTATATAAATATCAGAGATTTCAAAATGAGGTCCCAATTGGTTCCGTGTTTACAATGTATAATAAATGAGTTTTGAATGATAATAAAATTTATAGCCCTCTTGAGTATCCGTGTCCTTCCGTGCCTTCCTTGATCGTCATGAACCTGAAATACATGCTTGAGAGGTCAACACAAAGGTTGAGTGATATTCATAGAGTTTGTTAAATCGATTGAACACAATATGTTGGTAGTGTGAGTTATAGACTCACACCAATGTTTGGAAAACAAATATGGGCCACGTTGTTACACGCCCGGAACAGTTATTATCAAATACTAAGCTTATGACACCAAAACGTTAACGGGTACCAATATCAATCGGCGGAGTTATCCCGGTAGGTATTTTGCCATCATACCTAATGTCTCAAATATTAATGCATTTGTTTGAACTTAGTCAATACAAATGGGATTCGTCAATCCCAATAGGCCTATTCACAATATTCGCGCTCACTTGCAAGTAACCCTCGCAAGTGATTAAATGGTTCATAATATGGGATCTCGGTTTGGCAAGGATGGTACTTAGTGATAATAAAACAATCAGGCAAGCATACAATTTAAAAACATTGTGCTCGGTTAAAAATAGCATGTATTCCCCCCAAGGGTTTGTAAAACAATGAAGTAATGTAAAGTGGGGCTATGAACTCACCTTGAGTTGGATGATGTATAATGAGAATGATGGATATGCCGTAAGAACTTCTACGAGCAACCTAGAATAATTGTTGCAACTTAGGTTTGGAATAATGTCTAAGGAAACATAAACATGCCAATATATGTATGTCTTGCACTTAGTCCATGATGTGGTATGATGTATAATGTAAGTCGTTGAAAGAAATGATTCATGAAACATGTATGTCTTGTATATCGTTTACTACCGTTCGGGCCGACATAATTCAGAAATCATGTTAGTAAGCGTTCGAGGAGCCAGGACACTTTAACTCGTAAATCCACAACTCAACTCGACGGCTTACATAATGAACTCCTCACATAAGGCTCCCTACTATTGTAGTAGTTGATGAAATATATAGATATAAGTTTTGATCCGAAAAGTTACATGTCCGATACTTGAATAAACTTAGGAAAGTTTATTTGTACATGAAGATTGTTATTAGGGGTAGTTTCATAAGTCTTGTATGACCATTTTCTCTTTGTAATATCTCATGGTTCCTTTTTAAGTGAAGTAGATTCAAATTGCTTGTTCAAGTTCTCGTCAACTCTTTGTTTCATGTTTACGCCTATGTAAGTTGGTATGGTCATTTCGTCATGGCCTTGCCATGACCTTTGGTCATTGTTCCATGGTCTTGAGACTCAACCTTGGCTCTAGCCATGGTTGTGGTCTTGATTCTAGGTCATAAGACCCCTTTGGTCTTCATAAACCATAACTTATATGTAATGACTTTGGTCTAAAAATGGGCTGTTAAGATTTTGAAAACGTCGTTCCGGACAACTTTCGTGTTTTAACTTTTTGATGAATCGGACCAGAAGTGGGACTTTCAAAAAGTCAGAATGCGATTCAGGAAGGTTTAGGCAGTTTTGCCGGAAATCTTTGGTAACTTCAAATGGGCGTAACTTTTGACTCGTATACTCGTTTTAGGTGGTTCAAATTGCTATGGATTCCTTGTTAAGTCCTCTACTGTAATATGTAATGATCCAATATCATAATTTTACCATTTTGGTCGTGGTTTTCCAAGAAAGTCACTAGTTTGCTTGTTTTTAGTAACTTGTTGTAACAATCAATAACAATAACTTGTTTTGCTCACTTTTATACATCATGGACATAACTACAAGACATAATATAGCAAGAATAACATGTAAATAACATGAACATGATTATTTAACAAGAATCAAGTTAGGGTTTGGCTCACAACTTTTGAAGAAACTAACTAGAACCAAGATCAAGACCAAGAACCACTACTTAATCTTCCAAAAACCTTTCCAACCATAGCCATGCTTCCATATCAAAAACCCTATCTTATAATCCCTTGATAAACACTAATCTATCACAAAAACAAGCCTTAGTAAAAATCTTCACTAAGAACACTTGGAAATTTGATGAGTTTTTGTGGTGTTTTATGGTGATTTTGTGGTTGAAAGGTGTTAAGGATCAACTAGGAACTATGACTTGAACTTGTGATGGATTGAATGAGCAAGATTAATGATCAAAATGGTGTATTTTTATGATGTTGGGTCGTTGGTATTGAGAGAGAAAGGAAGAGAATGAGTCTTGATCTTATAAGGAAATGAGGAGGTTAGTTATGTTGACTTGTCAACACTTGGTCACCAAGTATAACACATGTATGCACCTTAAGGCCTCCTAGCATGAGATTAAGCCACATGGTTGATGAATCCCCCCCCCCCTAAGCTGGTTCCTAAACTTGGGGGACAAGGTGTGGAATTTGCTTGGTATTATCCTAAGTATTAGGAAGAGTTTTGACTCCGGGAAATGACAACCGTAAATGATTAGGCCTCAAAACGTAAAACCGGGTGTCGTAAAATTATGAAACTTTAAAGTATTGTTAGACATGTCCATATGTCCCATAATAAAATATAAAATGAGTGGTAGGTTCCATTTGGGTGGTAAAACCCTGCTAAAAACTGGAAACACGGGTCTAAAACGCGTAATACGTAAAACGTACGAATATTGCGTAAAATTGAGAAAAGTAAAATGTTACTTTTCTAATAGGATAATATTGATTTAAAATGACTTATAATGTCTAGACTGGGCTCAGTCTAGTGTCGGTTGGTATTAAATGTCTTTTAGACATCAAACCGTAAGCCTAAAAATCACGAAATGACTTATAACATCAAGGGATGATTTTTGGTCAATGGAGGAGGAAAAAATATGTTGACTTTTTCTAATAAGTTGAAAACTCAAATCGTATTAGAAACGCGGTGCAGGTATAGGCTAAGGTTACGACTGAGTAAAAACGCTTAAAACTGAAAATTCCAGTTTTTCACGGCCGAGGTTTATTTTGGTCATGTTTTTCTCAGTCATGATTTATTCTCAAATAAATCATGAGTGTGTCAAACATTTTTCTGATACGGGAAAAATTAACGCGACCGAATTTCGTTGTGCGTAGAATTTCTGAATGACGTTTTACCCTAAAACGTGTAATTCCGTGTAATTCCTTAATAACTTTCACGAAAATGAGCTTATGAATGTCAAACTTTTAATTTGCCATGGAAATGATTTATCACTTGAGCCCAAGAAATAAAAATCAAATTTCGAGAAAATTTTCGGGAAAATGAATAGTAAAAGTGAATAGTGAAATTTTCCGGGAATAGTAATTATCCTGAAAAATGTGAATTGTTACAAAGCATACTGTGAAGGCAACCATGTAGTGTAGAGTGAGCATTTGAAAGGAAGATCTGATGTGTGTTTCTTTTTGTATCGTGCAACTTTGCGTTGGATGTTACTTGTGCGAAGTCATTCCCCTACCAGTCCAGCATACGCATTTTTTTAACGGGAATTTTATTGATAACCAGAAAGAAGCTTAAAGAAGAAACATAATACAAAGATTTAATACAAGCAGAGATAGGGTTATTTATCCAACTAAGCCACAAGAGTTAGAAGGTTTTAGACCTGTGAACAAACCAAGAAAAAGATAAAGTTTTGTTGACATCCATGAGGGTATCTTTCCGTGGTGGCTTTTCGTCGAAACAAAACTTGTTACGGTAGCACCAAATTACATGAAAAGTAGTTAGAATTCAGTAACCCGATTCAGACAGATTTTATTCAATGTGGGTAGGTTTGTTGTACAGCTCATGTGATCAGGTCCATACTGGTATTCGGCTGAATATACAGTTTCCACCATTAAAAAACCAAACCTCGTGATTCAGAAACCAAATTGAACTGCATAAATAAGTGTTGAGCACATTGTATGTTGTCATCACAAACCGGGCACAACAAGGAGTGAAGATCGATACCACGTGAATATGGGTAAGAATGCATCGGAAGTCTCCCTTTGATCAAACACCATTCAAAGGATGTTGATCTTGATCAGGGCTAGCTAACTTCTTCCATCTAGTCTGATCCATATATACCTCCATTTGAGCAATGAATAGACACAATCACTTGAAACCAAAGTGCATAAGCATGTGGTCTGTTGGGTTCAGTTTACACTCCCTTGTACAGTCGTACACTTCTGAATAGAAATTTTCGTAGAAAAAAAATGCAGAAGGATTCTCCTAACTTAGTTCATTATGTTTTTTAAGGACTAAAGCTATGAGTCTATGACCAACAAGAATAAACATATAATTGTTGCTCATTTCTTGTATGCTTGCCAAATAAACTAGGTTTTTCTCGTACTAAAAGACATGCAACTGGTGTAAACTTTAAACCCGTCCAACATCGGTATCAGATGAGACATTTGAAGCTCTTATAAGTCTAAATTGGTGGTCTACTAGTATCCGTCCACAACTTGATCTATGGTTTAAGCTCTCCTTATAACCGAACAAACAACAATAAACACCTAACTAGATCTACAGCTTAACGGATCTCATTATGCTATCGATTTACGTTCTATAGGAGAACCGAATCCTCCTAATCACGAGTAATTCCAGTTATCAAAATTCTATAGGTTTATAACCAAAATTATTCCAGTTCTATAGTGTTTTCAAAAAACAACTATAAAAGGTTGCAATACATTATTCCAAGTTCTATAGGTTTATTATCGAAATTATTCCGGTTATCTACCTCCAACTCTCCATGGTTAAGAAACAAACAACACTTTTGTACGAGGGGGTAAGTTGTGGAAAAAAAAAATATATCAGAGATAGGTTTCGATCCTGTGACCTGTGGGTTATTTCGATCCTGTGACCTGTGGGTTATGGGCCCACCACGCTTCCGCTGCGCCACTCTGATTGGTTGATTATTATATTCAAATTATACTCATATATTCGTTTAGCAATCTCTGCATGTAGGAGCTAGTTTATTTGATAGTTTCAGTCTTCTTATAGCTAATGCTAAACAAAATAATGAAAGAGTTGCTGACAATCCCAAAGACATTTTACGGCCTTTGCTCCTCGTTCAGGTGAAGGACATAACATCCCAAACTTACTATGTGTGAAGTCGAACGCAAAAGGTTAACAGCAAAAAGTTCTAAGGTTTGCAAAAGCTAATACACGATATGGAGGGAGATACTAAAAAGAAACCCAAGGTATGACCATTGCCAAAAGCTATTCCGTAAACCAAATAAAGGATGAAAATTAAAGTAAACAACAACAACAAAATTATCGTTTCCAACCTCCATATATATTAGCAACCGTTGTACCAACAACAACTATCTCAATATTATCGTCGAGAAATGTCACCACCGACGGACCAAGGTCAAAGTTCTCAACGATTTTCTCCTGTTAACACCCATAATCTTGATGATATGGATCAATTTTTTGGTAGTCAAGATTATTCTATGACCCAAGGTTCGGTTGGTCTATCCGAACCCGTTGAAGACGAGTCTCTCGCCAAACGGAAGACAATAAAAAGACGTCAACAATCTAAGAGGACGGAGAAGGAAACCTCTGAACCATGGAGCCCTCAGGAAGAGATAACCTTGTGTAAAGCTTCGATAAACGTGTTCGAGAATAGCATTGAAGGAAATGCTAAAAAGGTTGCCGGGTTATGGACGGAAGTACTAACATACATTAAGAAGGAAGAAATATAGTTTAGACTATTAGTTTAAGTTTTTAATTGTTATTGCAATATTTTTTATTTTATTTGTAATGTTTTTTTTTTATTGTTAATAAAATTTTAATTTAAAAAAAAAATGTGAGGTCACCCATAAGGTCACCATTACGAGCATTTGATCATGTATTTGGTCTTAAAGAGAAACTGAGGCGGCGCTAAGATGATAGGACATTCTGGTCACCTTTACTACTAGTCTTACATGATAGTATATTCTACGCAGTTGAATTTTAGATGGGTCATTTTCTGTGTGGTGTATTACAATAACGATAAACTTTACATAACATGATGTGTGTCAAAGAGTCATAGCAATACAAGAAAATTAATATTACTGTTCTTTCATAACTTATAACAAAATCATGTTCAAAACATGCGTAATATACCGCAAATTTGGTACCAAAATCAACATGTGAGCCAGTGTTGCGGGTTGTATCTATTAGAGGATAATCGGTCCAAGCCCGGTCTGTGGGCTTAGGGTCCATTAGGGTTTACTCATGTAATCTCTATATAATGTGCGTGAATAATAATAATAACCTACAGGTTTCAATGTAGTCTAACATGGTATCAGCCACACATCGATCCTAAAAACCCTACAACTGCCGTCAATCTCATAAACACTACCATCATTATTATTTTATTTTATTTTTTCATCAATTCAATCACAAGCAAAATTCCTCCACAGTCGGTTTTTTTTTTTTGAGCCTTGATCATCCACCAATAGTTATCTTACTTGTCACCACCACAATTATTTGTCCCTTTCATCAATTGTTATTAACTTTGCTTGTTGTTTTGTCTTTTTTGTTCCACCTCAAGTAAGGACGAGATCAAAGCCAAGTGCCTACCATCTACAGTAACCAACATTATTTTCTTTTCATACCATTAAATTACTCCTTATACCACTAAAGCTGAAGTTGAAAGACTAGCAATGGCAGATGCAACTGTTAATGCGGAATCGAAGGCTTGGATATATTTGACAGAGAGGATACTACTGAGGCAACATTGGCCCAAGCCCCACCTAGGTTTTGATGTTTATTTGTGAGGTGGATCTTTATGTTTTTCTAGAGAAAAACACGCCCCGTTTGTTTGGAAGGTTCTTTGGGGGTTGAAGGTTTAGAACCAACTTTAGTTTTTTTTTTATTTTTAAGGTTCTAGTTGTTTTATGTTTGTTTATTCGTCGATCGTTCGTACGGCTTTGTTACCAGTCGCCTAAGTTGACCGTTGGTACCAGTCCCTAATGTCGACCGTTGGTACGATGTTGTTACCAGTCGACTTAGCCGACCGTTGGTACCAGTCGACTAAAGTCGACCGTTGGTACGTTTTTGTTACGAGTCGACTAAAGTTATATTTTTTTATTATGTTGATGTTTTCTTTTCTTTTCTAGTTTACTACTCCAGTCCGAGCTTTCGCGATTTCGCCGCTCGGACTGCGGGGGAGTATTAGAGGATAATCGGTCCAAGCCCGGTCTGTGGGCTTAGGGTCCATTAGGGTTTACTCATGTAATCTCTATATAATGTGCGTGAATAATAATAATAACCTACGGGTTTCAATGTAGTCTAACAGTATCTATATTGGGTTTTGAATCCAAAATTGGAAGTTGGAGGCTAACGTACTCGGCTCATGAAATTCACAAGTGATGAAAATTGTTAGATTTGTCACAAGTTAGCTCACTCGAGAGAACGTATACAAGCGATTGAGTAGGTAAATAGAAGCAAATGGAAAACCACAAAGATTTCTGACCTTTAGAGTATGACGAAGTATGAAGTATACAGTTAGTCATATACTCATATGTATTACACATGACCTTTGAAGGCTATCTAAGAGTTGTGCTCAATGTTGTCATAAACAGTGTGACAATCAAATCTAGTGCAATTGATAGAGGTTATTCATTATTGTGCTTTCAAAATCTGAAATAAAACAACAACAGGTTGCAGTATATTATTCCAAGTTCTATAGGTTTATTATCGTAATTATTCTAGTTATTTACCTCCAAGATCAAAACTTCAAATGCTGCAAAGACTTGTTTGATAGAGTAGTGGGTCAAGAAACAAACTACACTTTTGTACGAGGGGTGTGAAAACAAAAAAAGAAATATATCAGAGAGACAGGTTTCGATCCTGTGACCTGTGGGTTATGGGCCCACCACGCTTCCGCTGCGCCACTCTGTTTGGTTAATTATTATAATCAAATTATACTCATATATTCGTTTAGCAATCTCTGGTGGTCTCCTAGGTGAGAGCTTAGTTCATTAGTGAACTCGTGTTAAAGATCATATGACTCGTTTTGTCAAAAGTTTATGCCATTAATTTAGGAACAAGGATAACATCTTGAGGCCAGCCTACTTGAAGCATACTGTGAAGGCAACTATGGAGTGTAGAGTGAGCATTTGAAAGGAAGATCTAATGTGTGTTTCTTTTTGTATCGTGCAACTTTGCTTTGGATGTTACTTGTGCGAAGTCATTCCCCTACCAGTCCAGCATACGCATTTTTTTAACGGTAATTTTATTGATAGCCAGAAAGAAGCTTAAAGAAGAAACATAATACAAAGATTTAATACAAGCAGAGATAGGGTTATTTATCCAACTAAGCCACAAGAGTTAGAAGGTTTTAGACCTGTGAACAAACCAACAAAAAGATAAAGTTTTGTAGACATCCATGAGCGTATCTTTCCGTGGTGGCTTTTCGTCGATACAAGACTTGTTACGGTAGCACCAAATTACACGAAAAGTAGTTAGAATTCAGTAACCCGATTCAGACAGATTTTATTCAATGTGGGTAGGTTTGTTGTACAGCCCATGTGATCAGGTCCATACTGGTATTCGGCTGATTATACAGTTTCCACCATTAAAAAACCAAACCTCGTGATTCAGAAACCAAATTGAAGTGCACAAATAAGTGTTGAGCACATTGTATGTTGTCATCACAAACCGGGCACAACAAGGAGTGAAGATCGATACCACGTGAATATGGGTTAGAATGCGTCGGAAGTCTCTCTTTGATCAAACACCGTGCAAAGGATGTTGATCTTGATCATGGCTAGCTAACTTCTTCCATCTAGTCTGATCCATATATACCTCCATTTGAGCAATGAATAGACACAATCACTTGAAACCAAAGTGCATAAGCATGTGGTCTGTTGGGTTCAGTTTACATTTCCTTGTACAGTCGTACACTTCTGAATAGAAATTTTCGTAGAAAAAAATGCCTGAATCAGAAGGATTCTCCTAACTTAGTTCAATATGTTTTTTAAGGACTAAAGCTATCAGTCTATGACCAACAAGAATAAACATATAATTGTTGCTCATTTCTTGTATGCTTGCCAAATAAACTAGGTTTTTCTCGTACTAAAAGACATGCAACTGGTGTAAACTTTAAACCCGTCCAACATCGGTATCAGATGAGACATTTGACGCTCTTATAAGTCTAAATTGGTTGTTTACTAGTATCCGTCCACAACTTGATCTATCGTTTAAGCTCTCCTTACAACCGAACAAACAGCAATAAACACCTAACTAGATCTACAGCTTAACGGATCTCATTATGCTATCGATTTACATTCTATAAGAGAACCTAATCCTCCTAATCACGAGTTATTCCAGTTATCGAAATTCTATAGGTTTATAACCAAAATTATTCCAGTTCTATAGTGCTATCAAAAAACAACTATAAAAGGCTGCAATACATTATTCCAAGTTCTATAGGTTTATTATCGAAATTATTCGAGTTGTGGAAACAAAAAAATAAATATATCAGAGACAGGTTTCGATACTGTGACCTGTGGGTTATGGGCCCACCACGCTTCCGCTGCGCCACTTTGATTGGTTGATTATTATATTCAAATTATACTCATATCTTCGTTTAGCAATCTCTGCATGTAGGAGCTAGTTTATTTGATAGTTTCAGTCTTCTTATAGCTAATGCTAAACAAAATAATGAAAGAGTTGCGGACAATCCCAAAGACATTTTACGGCCTTTGCTCCTCGTTCAGGTGAAGGACATAACATCCCAAACTTACTATGTGTGAAGTCGAAGGCAAAAGTTTAACAGCAAAAAGTTCTAAGGTTTGCAAAAGCTATTACACGATATGGAGGGAGATACTAAAAAGAAACCCAAGGTATGAACATTGTCAAAAGCTGTTCAGTAAACCAAATAAAGGATGAAAATTAAAGTAAACAACAACAACAAAATTATCGTTTCCAACCTCCATATATATTAGCAACCGTTGTACCAACAACAACTATCTCAATATTATCGTCCAGAAATGTCAACCCCGACGGACCAAGGTTAAAGTTCTCAACGATTTTCTCCTGTAAACACCCATAATCTTGACAATATGGATCAATTTTTTGGTAGTCAAGATTATTCTATGACCCAAGGTTCGGTTGGTCTATCCGAACCCGTTGAAGACGAGTCTCTCGCCAAAAGGAACACAATAAAAAGACGTCAACAATCTAAGAGGACGGAGAAGGAAACCTCTGAACCATGGAGCCCTCAGGAAGAGATAACCTTGTGTAAAGCTTCGATAAACGTGTTCGAGAATAGCATTGAAGGAAATGCTAAAAAGGTTGCCGGGTTATGGACGGAAGTACTAACATACATTGAGAAGGAAGAAATATAGTTTAGACTATTAGTTTAAGTTTTAATTGTTATTGCAATATTTTTTATTTTATTTGTAATGTTTTTTTTATTATTAATAAAATTTTAATTAAAAAAAATGTTAGGTCACCCATAAGGTCACCATTACGGGCATTTGATCATGTATTTGGTCTTAAAGAGAAACTGAGACGGCGCTAAGATGATAGGACATTCTGGTCACCTTTACTACTAGTCTTACATGATAGTATATTCTGCGCAATTGAATTTTAGTTGGGTCATTTTCTGTGTGGTGTATTACAATAACGATAAACTTTACATAACATGATGTGTGTCAAAGAGTCATAGCAATACAAGAAAATTAATATTACTGTTCTTTCATAACTTATAACAAAATCATGTTCAAAACATGCGTAATATACCGCAAATTTGGTACCAAAATCAACATGTGAGCCAGTGTTGCGGGTTGTATCTATATTGGGTTTTGAATCCAAAATTGGAAGTTGGAGGCTAACGTACTCGGTTCGCGCAATTCACAATTGATGAACATTGTTAGATTTGTCACAAGTTAGCTCACTCGAGAGAACTTATACAAGCGATTGAGTAGGTAAATAGATGCAAATGGAAAACCACAAAGATTTATGACCTTTAGAGTATGACGAAGTATGAAGTATACAGTTAGTCATATACTCATATGTATTACACATGACCTTTGAAGGCTATCTAAGAGTTGTGCTCAATGTTGTCATAAATAGAGTGACAATCAAATCTAATGCAATTGATAGAGGTTATTCATTATTGTGCTTTCAAAATCTGAAATAAAACAACAAAAGGTTGCAATATATTATTCCAAGTTCTATACGTTTATCATCGTAATTATTCCAGTTATTTACCTCCAAGATCAAAACTTCAAATGCTGCAAAGACTTGTTTGATAGAGTAGTGGGTCAAGAAACAAACTACACTTTTGTACGAGGGGTGTGAAAACAAAAATAGAAATATATCAGAGACAGGTTTCGATCCTGTGACCTGTGGGTTATGGGCCCACCACGCTTCCGCTGCGCCACTCTGATTGGTTGATTATTATATTCAAATTATACTCATATATTCGTTTAGCAATCTCTGGTGGTCTCCCAGGTGAGAGCTTAGTTCATTAGTGAACTGGTGTTAAAGATCATATGACTCGTTTTGTCAAAAGTTTGTGCCATTAATTTAGGAACAAGGATAACATCTTGAGGCCAGCCTACTTGAAGCATACTGTGAAGGCAACCATGTAGTGTAGAGTGAGCATTTGAAAGGAAGATCTGATGTGTGTTTCTTTTTGTATCGTGCAACTTTGCGTTGGATGTTACTTGTGCGAAGTCATTCCCCTACCAGTCCAGCATACGCATTTTTTTAACGGTAATTTTATTGATAGCCAGAAAGAAGCTTAAAGAAGAAACATAATACAAAGATTTAATACAAGCAGAGATAGGGTTATTTATCCAACTAAGCCACAAGAGTTAGAAGGTTTTAGACCTGTGAACAAACCAAGAAAAAGATAAAGTTTTGTTGACATCCATGAGGGTATCTTTCCGTGGTGGCTTTTCGTCGAAACAAAACTTGTTACGGTAGCACCAAATTACATGAAAAGTAGTTAGAATTCAGTAACCCGATTCAGACAGATTTTATTCAATGTGGGTAGGTTTGTTGTACAGCTCATGTGATCAGGTCCATACTGGTATTCGGCTGAATATACAGTTTCCACCATTAAAAAACCAAACCTCGTGATTCAGAAACCAAATTGAAGTGCATAAATAAGTGTTGAGCACATTGTATGTTGTCATCACAAACCGGGCACAACAAGGAGTGAAGATCGATACCACGTGAATATGGGTAAGAATGCGTCGGAAGTCTCCCTTTGATCAAACACCATTCAAAGGATGTTGATCTTGATCAGGGCTAGCTAACTTCTTCCATCTAGTCTGATCCATATATACCTCCATTTGAGCAATGAATAGACACAATCACTTGAAACCAAAGTGCATAAGCATGTGGTCTGTTGGGTTCAGTTTACACTCCCTTGTACAGTCGTACACTTCTGAATAGAAATTTTCGTAGAAAAAAAATGCAGAAGGATTCTCCTAACTTAGTTCATTATGTTTTTTAAGGACTAAAGCTATGAGTCTATGACCAACAAGAATAAACATATAATTGTTGCTCATTTCTTGTATGCTTGCCAAATAAACTAGGTTTTTCTCGTACTAAAAGACATGCAACTGGTGTAAACTTTAAACCCGTCCAACATCGGTATCAGATGAGACATTTGAAGCTCTTATAAGTCTAAATTGGTGGTCTACTAGTATCCGTCCACAACTTGATCTATGGTTTAAGCTCTCCTTATAACCGAACAAACAACAATAAACACCTAACTAGATCTACAGCTTAACGGATCTCATTATGCTATCGATTTACGTTCTATAGGAGAACCGAATCCTCCTAATCACGAGTAATTCCAGTTATCAAAATTCTATAGGTTTATAACCAAAATTATTCCAGTTCTATAGTGTTTTCAAAAAACAACTATAAAAGGTTGCAATACATTATTCCAAGTTCTATAGGTTTATTATCGAAATTATTCCGGTTATCTACCTCCAACTCTCCATGGTTAAGAAACAAACAACACTTTTGTACGAGGGGGTAAGTTGTGGAAAAAAAAAATATATCAGAGATAGGTTTCGATCCTGTGACCTGTGGGTTATTTCGATCCTGTGACCTGTGGGTTATGGGCCCACCACGCTTCCGCTGCGCCACTCTGATTGGTTGATTATTATATTCAAATTATACTCATATATTCGTTTAGCAATCTCTGCATGTAGGAGCTAGTTTATTTGATAGTTTCAGTCTTCTTATAGCTAATGCTAAACAAAATAATGAAAGAGTTGCTGACAATCCCAAAGACATTTTACGGCCTTTGCTCCTCGTTCAGGTGAAGGACATAACATCCCAAACTTACTATGTGTGAAGTCGAACGCAAAAGGTTAACAGCAAAAAGTTCTAAGGTTTGCAAAAGCTAATACACGATATGGAGGGAGATACTAAAAAGAAACCCAAGGTATGACCATTGCCAAAAGCTATTCCGTAAACCAAATAAAGGATGAAAATTAAAGTAAACAACAACAACAAAATTATCGTTTCCAACCTCCATATATATTAGCAACCGTTGTACCAACAACAACTATCTCAATATTATCGTCGAGAAATGTCACCACCGACGGACCAAGGTCAAAGTTCTCAACGATTTTCTCCTGTTAACACCCATAATCTTGATGATATGGATCAATTTTTTGGTAGTCAAGATTATTCTATGACCCAAGGTTCGGTTGGTCTATCCGAACCCGTTGAAGACGAGTCTCTCGCCAAACGGAAGACAATAAAAAGACGTCAACAATCTAAGAGGACGGAGAAGGAAACCTCTGAACCATGGAGCCCTCAGGAAGAGATAACCTTGTGTAAAGCTTCGATAAACGTGTTCGAGAATAGCATTGAAGGAAATGCTAAAAAGGTTGCCGGGTTATGGACGGAAGTACTAACATACATTAAGAAGGAAGAAATATAGTTTAGACTATTAGTTTAAGTTTTTAATTGTTATTGCAATATTTTTTATTTTATTTGTAATGTTTTTTTTTTATTGTTAATAAAATTTTAATTTAAAAAAAAATGTTAGGTCACCCATAAGATCACCATTACGGGCATTTGATCATGTATTTGGTCTTAAAGAGAAACTGAGGCGGCGCTAAGATGATAGGACATTCTGGTCACCTTTACTACTAGTCTTACATGATAGTATATTCTACGCAGTTGAATTTTAGATGGGTCATTTTCTGTGTGGTGTATTACAATAACGATAAACTTTACATAACATGATGTGTGTCAAAGAGTCATAGCAATACAAGAAAATTAATATTACTGTTCTTTCATAACTTATAACAAAATCATGTTCAAAACATGCGTAATATACCGCAAATTTGGTACCAAAATCAACATGTGAGCCAGTGTTGCGGGTTGTATCTATATTGGGTTTTGAATCCAAAATTGGAAGTTGGAGGCTAACGTACTCGGTTCGCGCAATTCACAAGTGATGAACATTGTTAGATTTGTCACAAGTTAGCTCACTCGAGAGAACTTATACAAGCGATTGAGTTGGTAAATAGAAGCAAATGGAAAACAACAAAGATTTATGACTTTTAGTGTATGACGAAATATGAAGTATACAGTTAGTCATATACTCATATGTATTACACATGACCTTTGAAGGCTATCTAAGAGTTGTGCTCAATGTTGTCATAAATAGAGTGACAATCAAATCTAATGCAATTGATAGAGGTTATTCATTATTGTGCTTTCAAAATATGAAATAAAACAACAAAAGGTTGCAATATATTATTCCAAGTTCTATAGGTTTATCATCGTAATTATTCCAGTTATTTACCTCCAAGATCAAAACTTCAAATGCTGCAAAGACTTGTTTGATAGAGTAGTGGGTCAAGAAAGAAACTACACTTTTGTACGAGGGGTGTGAAAACAAAAATAGAAATATATCAGAGAGACAGATTTCGATCCTGTGACCTGTGGGTTATGGGCCCACCACGCTTCCGCTGCGCCACTCTGATTGGTTAATTATTATAATGAAATTATACTCATATATTCGTTTAGCAATCTCTGGTGGTCTCCTAGGTGAGAGCTTAGTTCATTAGTGAACTGGTGTTAAAGATCATATGACTCGTTTTGTCAAAAGTTTGTGCCATTAATTTAGGAACAAGGATAACATCTTGAGGCCAGCCTACTTGAAGCATACTGTGAAGGCAACTATGGAGTGTAGAGTGAGCATTTGAAAGGAAGATCTAATGTGTGTTTCTTTTTGTATCGTGCAACTTTGCTTTGGATGTTACTTGTGCGAAGTCATTCCCCTACCAGTCCAGCATACGCATTTTTTTAACGGTAATTTTATTGATAGCCAGAAAGAAGCTTAAAGAAGAAACATAATACAAAGATTTAATACAAGCAGAGATAGGGTTATTTATCCAACTAAGCCGCAAGAGTTGTTTTAGACCTTTTAACAAACCAAGAAAAGATAAAGTTTTGTAGACATCCATGAGGGTATCTTTCCGTGGTGGCTTTTCGTCGATACAAGACTTGTTACGGTAGCACCAAATTACACGAAAAGTAGTTACAATTCAGTAACCCGATTCAGACAGATTTTATTCAATGTGGGTAGGTTTGTTGTACAGCCCATGTGATCAGGTCCATACTGGTATTCGGCTGATTATACAGTTTCCACCATTAAAAAACCAAACCTCGTGATTCAGAAACCAAATTTAAGTGCACAAATAAGTGTTGAGCACATTGTATGTTGTCATCACAAACCGGGCACAACAAGGAGTGAAGATCGATACCACGTGAATATGGGTTAGAATGCGTCGGAAGTCTCTCTTTGATCAAACACCATGCAAAGGATGTTGATCTTGATCAGGGCTAGCTAACTTCTTCCATTTAGTCTGATCCATATATACAACCATTTGAGCAATGAATAGACACAATCACTTGAAACCAAAGTGCATAAGCATGTGGTCTGTTGGGTTCAGTTTACACTCCCTTGTACAGTCGTACACTTCTGAATAGAAATTTTCGTAAAAAAAAATGCCTGAAGAAGAAGGATTCTACTAACTTAGTTCAATATGTTTTTTAAGGACTAAAGCTATGAGTCTATGACCAACAAGAATAAACATATAATTGTTGCTCATTTCTTGTATGCTTGCCAAATAAACTAGGTGTTTCTCGTACTAAAAGACATGCAACTGGTGTAAACTTTAAACCCGTCCAACATCGGTATCAGATGAGACATTTGACGCTCTTATAAGTCTAAATTGGTGGTCTACTAGTATCCGTCCACAACTTGATCTATGGTTTAAGCTCTCCTTACAACCGAACAAACAACAATAAACACCTAACTAGATCTACAGCTTAACGGATCTCATTATGCTATCGATTTACATTCTATAGGAGAACCTAATCCTCCTAATCACGAGTTATTCCAGTTATCGAAAATCTATAGGTTTATAACCAAAATTATTCCAGTTCTATAGTGCTTTCAAAAAACAACTATAAAAGGCTGCAATACATTATTCCAAGTTCTATAGGTTTATTATCGAAATTATTCCGGTTATCTACCTCCAACTCTCCATGGTTAAGAAACAAACAACACTTTTGTACGAGGGGGTAAGTTGTGGAAACAAAAAAATAAATATATCAGAGACAGGTTTCGATCCTGTGACCTGTGGGTTATGGGCCCACCACGCTTCCGCGGCGCCACTCTGATTGGTTGGTTATTATATTCAAATTATACTGATATATTCGTTTAGCAATCTCTGCATGTAGGAGCTAGTTTATTTGATAGTTTCAGTCTTCTTATAGCTAATGCTAAACAAAATAATGAAAGTGTTGCTGACAATCCCAAAGACATTTTACGGCCTTTGCTCCTCGTTCAGGTGAAGGACATAACATCCCAAACTTACTATGCGTGAAGTCGAACGCAAAAGGTTAACAGCAAAAAGTTCTAAGGTTTGCAAAAGCTATTACACGATAAGGAGGGAGATACTAAAAAGAAACCCAAGGTATGAACATTGTCAAAAGCTGTTCAGTAAACCAAATAAAGGATGAAAATTAAAGTAAATAACAACAACAAAATTATCATTTCCAACCTCCATATATATAACCAACCGTTGTACCAACAACAACAACTATCTCAATATTATCGTCCAAAAATGTCACCACCGAAGGATCAAGGTCAAAGTTCTCAACGATTTTCTCCTGTTAACACCCATAATCTTGATGATATGGATCAATTTTTTGGTAGTCAAGATTATTCTATGACCCAAGGTTCGGTTGGTCTATCCGAACCCGTTGAAGCCGAGTCTCTCGCCAAAAGTAAGACTATAAAAAGACGTCAACAATCTAAGAGGACGGAGAAGGAAACCTCTGAACCATCGAGCCCTCAGGAAGAGATAACCTTGTGTAAAGCTTCGATAAACGTGTTCGAGAATAGCATTGAAGGAAATGCTAAAAAGGTTGCCGGGTTATATACGGAAGTACTAACATACATTGAGAAGGAAGAAATATAGTTTAGACTATTAGTTTAAGTTTTAATTGTTATTGCAATATTTTTATTTTATTAGTAATGTTTTTTTTATTATTAATAAAATTTTAATTTAAAAAAAAAATGTTAGGTCACCCATAAGGTCACCATTACGGACATTTGATCATGTATTTAGTCTTAAAGAGAAACTGAGGCAGCGCTAAGATGATAGGGCATTCTGGTCACCTTTACTACTAGTCTTACATGATAGTATATTCTGCGCAATTGAATTTTAGATGGGTCATTTTGTGTGTGGTGTATTACAATAACGATAAACTTTACATAACATGATGTGTGTTAAAGAGTCATAGCAATACAAGAAAATTAATATTACTGTTCTTTCATAACTTATAATAAAATCATGTTCAAAACATGCGTAATATACCGCAAATTTGGTACCAAAATCAACATGTGAGCAAGTGTTGCGGGTTGTATCTACATTGGGTTTTGAATCCAAAATTGGAAGTTGGAGGCTAACGTACTCGGTTCGCGCAATTCACAAGTGATGAAAATTGTTAGATTTGTCACAAGTTAGCTCACTCGAGAGAACTTATACAAGCGATTGAGTTGGTAAATAGAAGCAAATGGAAAACCACAAAGATTTATGACCTTTAGAGTATGACGAAATATGAAGTATACAGTTAGTCATATACTCATATCTATTACACATGACCTTTGAAGGCTATCTAAGAGTTGTGCTGAATGTTGTCATAAATAGAGTGACAATCAAATCTAATGCAGTTGATAGAGGTTATTCATTATTGTGCTTTCAAAATCTGAAATAAAACAACAAAAGGTTGCAATATATTATTCCAAGTTCTATAGGTTTATCATCGTAATTATTCCAGTTATTTACCTCCAAGATCAAAACTTCAAATGCTGCAAAGACTTGTTTGATAGAGTAGTGGGTCAAGAAACAAACTACACTTTTGTACGAGGGGTGTGAAAACAAAAAAAGAAATATATCCAAGACACGTTTCGATCCTGTGACCTGTGGGTTATGGGCCCACCACGCTTCCGCTGCGCCACTCTGATTGGTTGATTATTATATTCAAATTACACTCATATATTCGTTTAGCAATCTCTGGTGGTTTCCCAGGTGAGAGCTTAGTTCATTAGTGAACTGGTGTTAAAGATCATATGACTCGTTTTGTCAAAAGTTTGTGCCATTAATTTAGGAACAAGGATAACATCTTGAGGCCAGCCTACTTGAAGCATACTGTGAAGGCAACTATGGAGTGTAGAGTGAGCATTTGAAAGGAAGATCTAATGTATGTTTCTTTTTGTATCGTGGAACTTTGCGTTGGATGTTACTTGTGCGAAGTCATTCCCCTACCAGTCCAGCATACGCATTTTTTTAACGGGAATTATATTGATAACCAGAAAGAAGCTTAAAGAAGAAACATAATACAAAGATTTAATACAAGCAGAGATAGGGTTATTTATCCAACTAAGCCACAAGAGTTAGAAGGTTTTAGACCTGTGAACAAACCAAGAAAAAGATAAAGTTTTGTTGACGTCCATGAGGGTATCTTTCCGTGGTGGCTTTTAGTCGAAACAAAACTTGTTACGGTAGCACCAAATTACATGAAAAGTAGTTAGAATTCAGTAACCCGATTCAGACAGATTTTATAATGTGGGTAGGTTTGTTGTACAGCTCATGTGATCAGGTCCATACTGGTATTCGGCTGATTATACAGTTTCCACCATTAAAAAATCAAACCTCGTGATTCAGAAACCAAATTGAAGTGCATAAATAAGTGTTGAGCACATTGTATGTTGTCATCACAAACCGGGCACAACAAGGAGTGAAGATCGATACCACGTGAATATGGGTAAGAATGCGTCGGAAGTCTCTCTTTGATCAAACACCATTCAAAGGATGTAGATCTTGATCAGGGCTAGCTAACTTCTTCCATCTAGTCTGATCCATATATACCTCCATTTGAGCAATGAATAGACACAATCACTTGAAACCAAAGTGCATAAGCATGTGGTCTGTTGGGTTCAGTTTACACTCCCTTGTACAGTCGTACACTTCTGAATAGAAATTTTCATAGAAAAAAAATGCAGAAGGATTCTCCTAACTTAGTTCATTATGTTTTTTAAGGACTAAAGCTATGAGTCTATGACCAACAAGAATAAACATATAATTGTTGCTCATTTCTTGTATGCTTGCAAAATAAACTAGGTTTTTCTCGTACTAAAAGACATGCAACTGGTGTAAACTTTAAACCCGTCCAACATCGGTATCAGATAAGACATTTGACGCTCTTATAAGTCTAAATTGGTGGTCTACTAGTATCCGTCCACAACTTGATCTATGGTTTAAGCTCTCCTTATAACCGAACAAACAACAATAAACACCTAACTAGATCTACAGCTTAACGGATCTCATTATGCTATCGATTTACATTCTATAGGAGAACCTAATCCTCCTAATCACGAGTTATTCCAGTTATCGAAATTCTATAGGTTTATAACCAAAATTATTCCAGTTCTATAGTGTTTTCAAAAAACAACTATAAAAGGCTGCAATACATTATTCCAAGTTCTATAGGTTTATTATCGAAATTATTCCGGTTATCTACCTCCAACTCTCCATGGTTAAGAAACAAACAACACTTTTGTACGAGGGGGTAAGTTGTGGAAACAAAAAAGTAAATATATCAGAGACAGGTTTCGTTCCTGTGACCTGTGGGTTATGGGCCCACCATGCTTCCGCTGCGCCACTCTGATTGGTTGATTATTATATTCAAATTATACTCATATATTCGTTTAGCAATCTCTGCATGTAGGAGCTCGTTTATTTGATAGTTTCAGTCTTCTTATAGCTAATGCTAATCAAAATAATGAAAGAGTTGCTGACAATCCCAAAGACATTTTACGGCCTTTGCTCCTCGTTCAGGTGAAGGACATAACATCCCAAACTTACTATGTGTGAAGTCGAACGCAAAAGGTTAACAGCAAAAAGTTCTAAGGTTTGCAAAAGCTATTACACGATATGGAGGGAGATACTAAAAAGAAACCCAAGGTATGACCATTGTCAAAAGCTGTTCAGTAAACCAAATAAAGGATGAAAATTAAAGTAAACAACAACAACAAAATTATCGTTTCCAACCTCCATATATATTAGCAACCGTTGTACCAACAACAACTATCTCAATATTATCGTCCAGAAATGTCACCACCGACGGACCAAGGTTAAAGTTCTCAACGATTTTCTCCTGTTAACACCCATAATCTTGATGATATGGATCAATTTTTTGGTAGTCAAGATTATTCTATGACCCAAGGTTCGGTTGGTCTATCCGAACCCGTTGAAGACGAGTCTCTCGCCAAAAGGAAGACTATAAAAAGACGTCAACAATCTAAGAGGACGTAGAAGGAAACCTCTGAACCATGGAGCCCTCAGGAAGAGATAACCTTGTGTAAAGCTTCGATAAACATGTTCGAGAATAGCATTGAAGGAAATGCTAAAAAGGTTGCCGGGTTATGGACGGAAGTACTAACATACATTGAGAAGGAAGAAATATAGTTTAGACTATTAGTTTAAGTTTTTAATTGTTATTGCAATATTTTTTATTTTATTTGTAATGTTTTTTTTTTATTATTAATAAAATTTTAATTTGAAAAAAAAAATGTTAGGTCACCCATAAAGTCACCATTACGGGCATTTGATCATGTATTTGGTCTTAAAGAGAAACTGAGGCGGCGCTAAGATGATAGGACATTCTGGTCACCTTTACTACTAGGCTTACATGATAGTATATTCTACGCAGTTGAATTTTAGATGGGTCATTTTCTGTGTGGTGTATTACAATAACGATAAACTTTACATAACATGATGTGTGTCAAAGAGTCATAGCAATACAAGAAAATTAATATTACTGTTCTTTCATAACTTATAACAAAATCATGTTCAAAACATGCGTAATATACCGCAAATTTGGTACCAAAATCAACATGTGAGCCAGTGTTGCGGGTTGTATCTATATTGGGTTTTGAATCCAAAATTGGAAGTTGGAGTCTAACGTACTCGGTTCGTGCAATTCACAAGTGATGAAAATTGTTAGATTTGTCACAAGTTAGCTCACTCGAGAGAACTTATACAAGCGATTGAGTAGGTAAATAGAAGCAAATGGAAAACCACAAAGATTTATGACCTTTAGAGTATGACGAAGTATGAAGTATACAGTTAGTCATATACTCATATGTATTACACATGACCTTTGAAGGCTATCTAAGAGTTGTGCTCAATGTTGTCATAAATAGAGTGACAATCAAATCTAATGCAATTGATAGAGGTTATTCATTATTGTGCTTTCAAAATCTGAAATAAAACAACAAAAGGTTGCAATATATTATTCCAAGTTCTATACGTTTATCATCGTAATTATTCCAGTTATTTACCTCCAAGATCAAAACTTCAAATGCTGCAAAGACTTGTTTGATAGAGTAGTGGGTCAAGAAACAAACTACACTTTTGTACGAGGGGTGTGAAAACAAAAAAAGAAATATATCAGAGACAGGTTTTGATCCTGTGACCTGTGGGTTATGGGCCCACCACGCTTCCGCTGCACCACTCTGATTGGTTGATTATTTTATTCAAATTATACTCATATATTCGTTTAGCAATCTCTTGTGGTCTCCCAGGTGAGAGCTTAGTTCAATAGTGAACTGGTGTTAAAGATCATATGACTCGTTTTGTCAAAAGTTTGTGCCATTAATTTAGGAACAAGGATAACATCTTGAGGCCAGCCTACTTGAAGCATACTGTGAAGGCAACTATGGAGTGTAGAGTGAGCATTTGAAAGGAAGATCTAATGTGTGTTTCTTTTTGTATTGTGCAACTTTGCTTTGGATGTTACTTGTGCGAAGTCATTCCCCTACCAGTCCAGCATACGCATTTTTTTAACGGCAATTTTATTGAAAACCAGAAAGAAGCTTAAAGAAGAAACATAATGCAAAGACTTAAGACATGCAGAGATAGGGTTATTTATCCAATTACGCCACAAGAGTTAGAAGGTTTTAGACCTGTGAACAAACCAAGAAAAAGAAAAAGTTTTGTTGACAAAAATGAGGTAATTTTGAGGTCATGGGATTAAAACCGCTTCCCCTTACCATCTTACAGAAATAAATTTTCGCTTTCAGGACCTTTGTAGAAGAGCCATTGGCTCAAGAATAAATATAATGTCAAAGTGCATTTTGGAACCTTTCTACTCGCCAAATTGCATGAGAGGTTTGTAAACACTGTGATACTACCGGTTTGGTATACAATGTTATCACCAGAGCGTAATTCTTGCTCCCCAAATTTGTTAGATATGTCTTTTTATCTCGATGATTTTGTGAAAAGTCTGGATTATGTGTACTTCTAATAATACCTATGTAAGTTGCAAGAACTTGCATGAAATGTGTAAAACTCCTAGCCTGGAGTCATTTTGCAAGTATTAATAATGGGCTATTTTGTTATTTGCTGGGATGTAAGAACCGGTACCATATTAAGTTTCATTCTGAGTTGGCCAATATAGGTTGTATATCATAACTGTATCCATACACAGAACAACCATGGGTTCGCTTATGTTTTTATCTTATCAGGTCCTCTTAACTTGATCTGATGGAAAGTGTTTATTTGATGTACCAACATATCGTTGCAGGTTAGTAATATACATAAAAGTAAATACTCCTCAACAGCAAAACCTGATAGAAGAGAGTAATAGATAAATGTATATTCTTAAGTAAAAGGAGTCAAAAGGTTGATCACGATTAAAGCTAGAACAATGATCGCCCTTGCGAAAAAAAAAAAAATAAAGAAAAAAAGGAAAAAAGCCACTATTCTTAATACGGTACATGTATAATGTATAAATCTTGTATACGAGTAAGTCTTTTGGATAAAAAGGGCAATGCAACTAGGCATGGATGATTAAAGCAAACACTATATAATAATATAAGCAAACAATAGCAAACTATTTCTGGTTGTTATTTATACTTGACTTATATGGTCAAACAAACTATGAATCAATTTCAATTCCCAAAATGAGGTTTTTGTTAACAGGATAGAAATCTGGCGACATGAAATACGACCATACAGTTCATTGGAAATCAGGATGGACATCATCTTCAACAATCTTATCACTCACCTTTCTCTCGGATGCAGCATTGTTGGTCTCTTCAAATCTGCTCATTTCGAAGCAGTGGCGTGTGTGGATAAAGCAATTGATTCTCCATAGTGGCTGAGAATGATCGAGTTGATAATAAAAGAAGGAGACAAATGTGGAGGCAGATGTTGCTGAGAACATAGTGTAGGTTAGAGGAGGGGTGTTATTTCTGCAAATATGGATGGTGTATATGGTATAACAGGTTAGCTGGGATAAAGTTCCTTTGGTTTATTGTGATTCAGTAGCAATTAAAAGAGATGTCGAACCCATAGATGGGTCCTGATAATGCAGCATATGTGAAGGGTTGTATGTTTGAAGATCTGTGATGATGGCGTCTTGTCAACAAGTGAAGTGGATTAAGTGAATAAGATATGGTGTTTGAAACAAGTATACATATGACATGCTGAAATCAAAATTTGCGAAAATTAATCATCATTCTCAAATCTGCAGATTCAATGTAACAAACAATATTCAAGAATAAATCCTCATTTTTTAACAAGCTTATAAAAGTTTTATTTTTAAACACAAAGAGTACCTTTTTGGAAGGGCATGCGTGCAATATCAGAAATCTATATAACTAAAGAGAACAATCGTCCATTCATTCTTCATTCACTCAAAGAAACCCTAAACGATCTCTGACATCATAATGGCCGAGGTATATACGCTCATCGATCTTTTATTTTTCTAGCACTTATCACTTAATTGAATTCAAAGAAAAAAGTATGTTTTTATCAAATTTGAAATCTTCTTGCAGGTTACAGTAATTTGTGTCGACAGTTCTGATTGGTTGAGCCACGCCAACGGGGGAAAGGGTTTGATCAGAGCTCAAGCTGAAGCTATTAACTTCTATTGTAAAGAAAAATTAAAAGTGTGTAACTTTAATTTTTGTACATATATGTATATTCATACATTCCTTAATACGAAAATTGTTGTTGCTGTTACAGATTCATCCACTAAATACGGTTTGCTTAGCAGCAATGGGTGAGACGCCATGTTTAATTAATGAACCTACTCGCGATCTTGAGGAGATCTCGTCTGCCTTGAAACGTACAAATTTATAAATATATATTCATCGACTGCTCTTTTGTATGATATCAGTGATCAACTTCATTAATTCTATATCCTCTTGTGTTGTGACTCAGGTTTGTCATACACTGGTATGATGCATATACCCATTTGTCGGGTTATGCATTATTTTAACCGTAGCGATCTTCCAAAAAGAAGGCTTGTTGTGTTTGCTGGAGGGTATGTATGTTTATAAATGCCTAATATACATAAAGTTGTCTATATCTTCAAGATTTTAATTAGAATGTTAATTTGTTTTGTGTGAGTTCAGTCTTGTACTCATGGGGAGGGAATTCTTGGGAGAGTGTGCAACGGCGTTCAAAGAGTCCAACGTAGCTGTTGATGTTATCAACTTCGGTTTACAGGGGCCAAGAAAGAAGCCATATCTTCAGGATTATTTCCTTGCTGCTGCCGATAATAATGGCAACTGTCGCTATCTTTACGCTCCATCTGGATCACGTATCTCTCTCACTAAACAACTAGAAAGGTTTGTAATTTTATTTCACTCATATTTATTTATTACATGCATCTCCTTTTCTTATTATGTGACATATACATTTTACCATCAGCTCTCCAATCATGCCTCGTGTTGGAGAAGATGAAGATGAAATCGCTTTAGCAGCACTTGCCTGCCTTTCAATGCAAGAGAAGAGAAAACCGCGGGAGTACAGGCCTATCAGAGAATATGAAGATGCTGAAGACATGTTGAGCCACTTGGAATGAAGAAGGATCATCAGTTAGCTAATTCCAAAGGGCTACAAAAGATACACCCTGGCTCCCAGAAGTACAAGGCTCTCGAATTTGCTGCAAATGCTGACCCACATGGAATGAAGATCAGTTAGCTGTTTTCAAAGAGCCAAAAACGATTTACCCTGGCTCCCAGAATGACATTAATCAAAAGGGGAGGACAAAACTAGAAATGAGGGTGTGAGGCCAAGAATCAAGTTGACTGCTGAAGTGTTAATATCTTTTCCTAGAATGTTAATATCTTACTGGATAGCGGATGTCACATAATTTATTATGCATGTATGAGGTTTTTTTTTTTTTTTTTTTTTTTTTTTTTTTGTGCCAATTCATGTCGAAATAGTAGTCATTCATGAACCGGAAAACAAAGTTACACGGTATTTAGAAAAGAATGGTGCATACTTCGACAAGGAGTTTCACAGGACCTGTATGCAGGAATGACAACCTACCTGTATGCAGGTGACAAGTTGAGCATACTACATGAAGCGTGATTTACATTAGATAATTCCAACTGCCCACAAGGTGGAAGTGGAACTAGTTGATCAACTCTCGTTCATTGTGTTGAAACAAGGAGAATTTGGCGAGTAGGATTTGGGTCGTTCATTTTGGTGAGTCCAGAAATGATTGATGATTTGTTTCTGCTATGGCTAAAAGGCAGTGGATGTTAGTGTTTTTCCCGTGTTGGTCAATATGGGTGGCTAGTAGAACTTTCTGTTATTTTAGTTGAATTGGAAGCCTTTTATGTAGTGAAAGCTAAAAAAGAGATTTGCTTTCTTATGTGACTCCGAGGAAGCTGTGGCGTGTATGGATAAAGCAATTGATCCTTCTTAGTGGGCTAACCCATGTGTTGAGTACGATCAAGTTGCTAATGATATAAGGAGACAAATGTTGCTGAAAATGGGGCATATCAACATCAAAGACTGGGGTTGTACTGATGCAGTGCAGTAGAAGCCTAAGAGTATTAATCATAAACACTTGATTAAGAACAAGTTTTTAACTAGCTGATGCAGTGATGCTAAGTTTTTTTAACTGCAATAATTAGATGATTGACATGTCATAATAAACTTATATAAGCCGAAAAGCCTAAAAAAGCGAACTTAATATGCATATCATCAACTATAAACACATAGAATTTCGGGGGTGTTTGTTTCGGTGTATATAGCCGGCATATGGCTTATTTGGTTTTGGGCTTATGTTTCATAAGCACACTTTTTGTGGCTTATTTGGAAACTTTTCGGCTTAGATGAAGTTTATTAGATACTGTTAAAAAAAATAATCAGATAGTCCACATAACTCTTATTAATTTCGTCCAGTCCATAACACTTATAATTTTGAAATCCCAGCCCATCACTGATTATATTCTAGGACAATTTAAATAAAACATCAATCTACCCTAAAATTTATCATATTAACCTTAATATACTCCTCTTGCAGCCACACACACACTTCGTCCCTTTCCTTATCCTACCAAACTCAGACAATGCAAACTACAAAACAACGAACCAAAGAACCAAAGACCTTTGTGTCTTCTCTTGTTCATTCGAAGCATACACGGACCACCACGTGTCGACTTCAAGATCTTATATAAAGGTCTCGGGTAGGTGTGTTTGATGTTATTTTTGGTTTGCATTTAAGATCTATGATGTGTTCTTGTGTTAGATCTTTAAAGATCTATTGTCTTGCAAGACTAGAACCTTAGATCTTTTGCTCCATGTTTGCTCCATGTTCGTATATAGTTGATTAACTTGATTATTGTGGTTATACTCATAGCCAACCATATTGTGACATGTGGCAGATTGGGTAAAGAAATTGAAGGTCACCAAGTGACTGGATCGGTGCTATTATTTTCCAACTTTTGTATAAAATTAATGTAATATTATGTATTTATTAGTTTTGTAGTCCCAATCATCGGTTGATGAAGATCACCAATAAACAGTCTTATGTCATAATAAACTTACATAAGCCAAAAAGTTTTCAAATAAGCCACAAAAAGCGAGCTTTTGAAACATAAGCCCAAAACCAAATAAGCCATAAGCCCAAACAAACACCCCCTTCATCTGGAAAAGACTTAAAACAACAAAATAAACCTAATACATAGCATTTCATTCATTCGTTAAAAACAACGATCAGTTACCAATTTACATCAATTTCAACATCCATTAACCACAAAAACAACTAAACCTAAACACATTTAATTCTAAAACAATCCTTAACCGCTGGTGAACTTGGTGACAGCCCTGGTACCTTCAGAAACAGCATGCTTAGCCAGCTCACCAGGCAAAACCAATCTCACAGCAGTCTGAATCTCCCTGCTCGAAAGCGTATTCTTTTTATTATACCTAACAAGCTTAGAACTCTCAGCAGCCAATTTCTCAAAGATATCATTAATAAAAGAATTCATTATTCCCATTGCTTTGCTTGAAATGCCGATATCAGGATGCACTTGTTTCAAAACCTTGAAGATGTAGATCTTGTATGTTTCCACTGACTTCTTGTGCCTCTTCTTCTTCTTGTCTCCTGACGTGTCCTTTGCTGGGAGCTTCTTTTCTGCTTTGGGTTTTGGTGCCTTCTCTGCCGCTGCTGGCTTCTTCTCCGCGGGTTTCTTCTCTACTGCCTTTGGTGCCAGGCCCGGTTGAGAGCATGGGCAGGCTGGGCCATTGCCTAGGGCCCCATAATTTTGAAGGGCACAAATTTTGAAGTCAATTCCTTATGTATATATATGTTTATGCATGACTCACGAGATCAGTTTTCAATTTTTCTTAAATAATTACTGTTTGTATTACAACTTTTTTGTATATATATTAATAGCGGCATTTTAGTATTAATAAAATTTCTACATTAATCTTTAATTTTGTGTTTATAGGGCCTGCTTTAGCTACGGTGCATGGCTTCCGAAATTCAAAATTCACCGTGTTTGTTAGGCCTACTTTTAGTTACGGCACAGGGCACTTAAAATCCACGGGACGGGCCTGTTTGGTGCCATTGCTAAATAAGATGTGTGTGCTTTTTTAAGGTTTGTTTACTGTGTGTGTAGAGAGATGATGAGATGGAAGTTAGTGTGGGGTTTGGGTTATATAGGGTGTGGAGGTGGGATCTGATTGGTGGGTTTGGTGTCACATGGATCGTGAATAATGGTCGTTGGATTAGGGGGTGTTTTTTGGATGGGTATTTGAAATTCTCGTTTGGGTTTTGAATATTTTGACTTTTCGTGGGTTTTTGGAAGAAACAAACGCAACATATGTTTTCTAGTAGGGCAGAGCAAATCCATCCGAAAACCAACGCGAACCGATAAACCGACTGAAGCCGGAACTAATCTTTTTCGGTTCAGTTTCGATTTTGTGTACTTATTTTGGTTTTTGTCGGTTTCAGTTCGTTTCGGGTCAATTCGGTTTTTGTCGGGTTTTTCAGCTTGAAACCCGAAAACCGACCCAAACCAAGTTATTCGGTTCGGTTTCGGTTTTGATATTTTTTCGGTTCGGTTTCGATTTTGTATACTTATTTTGGTTTTTGTCGGTTTTAGTTCGTTTCGGGTCAATTCGGTTTTTGTCGGGTTTTTCAGCTTGAAACCCGAAAACCGACCCAAACAAAGTTATTCGGTTTGGTTTCCGTTTTGATATATATTTCTCGGTTCGGTTCTCGATTTGAATTTTTTTCTTTTACGATTTTTGGATCTGTTTTGTCGGTTCGGGTCGAGCTTGACCCGATGCTCACCCCTATTTTCTAGTTTCAAATTGTTTTACAAAAAGGATTTAGGGCCGTTTGGTTTGTAGACGGGCTTAGGATTATGATTTTGATTTGAATTTAAATTTGATAGCGCCTGCAAACAAAGATGACCTCAACTTCTCATAGATGGTGTCAATAAAAAAAATTACATATTATAAAAAAGAGAAGGCTCACATAAATATTTATAGTTTAATTTGATAGAAAAAATAAATAAATAAATAAATAAATAATTCTATATAAAGTCAACAAAAAAGAAAATCCAATTTGTTCTCACTTAGCCATGTGAGACATATACACACATCTTTTTTCTAACCCCCATCTCGTAGTATAGTTTTGAAGATGCCCAAGTATTTGGGATTTGGTAGGCCCAGTTTAAACCAATTTTCAAACAAAACATGCTACTTGAACCCAAACCCACATCCTAAGGTTAATCCCTTAATACCAAACACGGCATTAGATTTAAAGAAATCAATTTAAAGTAAAAAATAATTGTTTACTTTGAGTATACGGGTGTTGAAATAGTGATTAAAAGCCATACACCCGGGTTTCATAAAAGCTACTGAAAGGGCAATTTTATATATTTGCTTCTTAAATTCCCAATTTATATATTTCTCCCGCTTCAAGTTTTCGTTGCTTCTCTCTTTTTGAAAATTCATCATTTATCTGAGTTGGGTTGTACACTTTCATTATCCAGAGGTAACAACTTCATCAACCATCCAAGATTCATACATCCTACTGAAAATGGTAAGCAATTTATGTTCGCGATGAATTGTTACAATGTGTGGCCCCTTATAGGGAAGCGCGCATGCAGATGCAAGAAGGAAGCTTTTGCACAACAAATCTTTAGCCAAGAGCTATGGTTTTGTATATTACTTTAACATGTCTATCAATATTTGGTATCAAATTATCAATCTTTCATAAATGGAATTGCTTAAATATGATATGATAGTCAATAACTTGAGAACTCCAGTGAAAACACAATAAAATTTATATAATTTGATGTGTGAACTCCACATGTTCAATGATATGCCAAGTAGTCAAAAATGTATAAGCTCTTTGTACCTATTGTTATTTACCTTTACCTTTTAACTTTATCTTTGAAAAATCTAAGTTGGTGCACATCGGTGGACTCATTTGCCCCTTTGATGAGTTATTCATCTTAGAAAATAACATACTTGACTCTATTAAGGAGTTACAATATCTTTTTTACGTAACCATTAAATAGATGATGATCTTTATAATCTTTAGTTATTATATACGAAAGAAAAGCTGATAAAGTACTACGCTTGAGATTCCATTCATTTGTTTAAAAGAAAAGTCTGAGTGCATTTAATTAAAAAATTATTTAATTTTAACAATTAAACACTTTTTTAATATTTATTTAACGCATTTTTCGATATAAAAGTAAATTTTGTGCTCATAATAACGTGTACCCGGTGGTCACATATTAAGAAAATCCTTTATACAGTAATAACTTATAATATAGCTATTTCAAATACGCTTCAACTCACAAACTATGCTTATTTTTATACAAATACATAAAATTTATAGCAAAAACCCAGTAACATAAAATCATATATGGCTAAGGAAAATAGTGCAACGCGTATTATCTCGCTAACAAACTATGCTCATAAAATCTATAGTATCAATATCAGTCTTTATGAATAACACATCAAACATACTAAAAGAATCAATTACATCTTAAAAGGTCTAAGGGTTAAAATAGACAACAAAGTTAATTAAAAGGTTAATTTTCTAAAAAATGACCACCCACCGACGTTAAAGAGTATATATATTTAGGAATAGCAAGGGTTTGTAAACCATACCAAACTTGCTTGCATTCCACGCTCTCTTTCATCTCTCTCATATTATTGATTTTTAGATTTGTATTATCGATCTTTTAGGTAATCATATCGATCTTATACCTTAATTTGTAATGGCTGTTAAAGGAACAAGAAAGCGTTTCGTCTTCGAGTACGAGTCGTCTGATGATGATATATCTGCAGTTTCTCAACCCTCCAAAATTTCTTGTTTTGAAAAGGGTTGTTATGTCGATGAAAAAACTAGTGCTGAGAATGGTGGTTATGTGAATGTCGAAAGAGACTATTCTGATGATGATGAGGTTGATTGTGTTGAAGAAGAGCGCGTGGCTAAAAGACGTCGTTATGCGAATGATGATTATACTGATGATGAGGCTAACTATGGTGGATATTTGGACAAAGAATGTAGTACTGATGATCACAAGGGTGTCTTTTTCGAACAAGAGTGTAGTAGTTGTGAAAAAGCTGGTGGTAATGTGATCACTGGTTATGAGGCTGATGACTCGGATGAAGAATCTAGTGGTGATCAGAAGGCTCGTCATGTTGACGAAGAGTGTAGTAGTTGTGAAAAAGGTGGTAACGTGACTGGTTATGAGGCTGATGACTCGGATGAAGAGTCTAGTGGTGATCAGAAGGCTTGTTATGTTGACCAAGACTGTAGTTATGAGAAAAGTGGTGATGAGGCTGATGACTCGGATGAAGAGTCTAGTGGTGATCAGAAGGCTTGTTATGTTGACCAAGACTGTAGTTATGAGAAAAGTTGTCGTGTGAGTGGCGAGTTCAATGACAATGAGGGTTGCTATTGGGACGAATTCTCTTGTAGGTATACTAATGATAGGGCGATATACTGTAGTGAGGGGTGGTTTCTCGGATGGAGAGCTTAATGGTGACAAGGTCGTTTGTAATTGTTTAGTTTTGTTTAGCAAGAGTTATTTTGATATGATGTTTTATAATCTCTTTTCGACTTGTATTGTTTAGACCATCGTTTAGTCATGGCCCAATCTGGTATTTTCGATATGGTTCTTGACTTTTTATACCGTTGTCTGTGATTGTAACATTGAAGCAACTTTATAAGTTATTTTACATATTTTGTGTTAACTCCTGCTAGAGATTTTACATATTTTTTATAAGAAAGAGTAACAGTACTGCACAGGTTCTTGCACTTTCATCTGTACTAAGCAACAAAACACTTTTTCAGGAGTTTGTAGAACTGATACCAACAACGCTCCCGTGTCTGTTTGACTTAAAAAGCAAAGCTCAACCTGTTCTTTGAAAAGTCTTTTTCTTAGACTGCGTTTTGATGCCTTGAAACGTAATAAATAGAGGCAACCATATAGAAACTTAATCTAAACAACCGAATGGTGACTCAATTTCACACTCTTAACTAGGGGTGTTATCGGGTTTTGGTGTTCCAGATATTGACCCTAACCCGACCCTATAAAAAATCGGGTTAACGTGCAAGTAGGCTTAGAAACAAAACATTTGTCATTAAATTGCAAATGTTTGAGCAGTAGGCTTAGGGAAAAGAAAAAAAAAAAAAAAAAAAAAAAAAAAAAACGTATGTACATGAGCATTAAAGTGCAGTAGGCTTAGTAACAAAACATTTGCCATTAAATTGCAATAGGTTACTGAACATATGACACGAGTTGTAGGCTTCACAAGAATTAACAATAGTTT
Organism: Artemisia argyi; assembly: GCA_030686995.1. Taxonomy (NCBI): domain Eukaryota; kingdom Viridiplantae; phylum Streptophyta; class Magnoliopsida; order Asterales; family Asteraceae; genus Artemisia; species Artemisia argyi. The sequence goes on along the minus strand of CM060693.1, from coordinate 167,977,439 downwards.
TTTCAATCCTAATTCATACCAGTAAGATTAACAAAATGATGCGCATTGGCAGTGTTATTGGGCTTAAAATGAAAATAAAAACGAAGAAGGCTTATACATTTATCGGGTTATCGGGTTGAACCCGAACCCGAACCCGATAAAGTATGAAAAATATAACCCTAACCCGACCCTATAAGGCTATCTGGTTGGTCGTGTTGACCCGATAGACCCAATAAGCAGAGTTGGACCCGAGTTAACCCAACCCTAAATTAAGTATATCATTTATAAGTCCCAAAAATCTAAAACACATTTACAGTCTAAAAAATGTTTTAAAACTAAGGTGATTCCCATGTAAGAGAAATATATAAGTATTCCCGTGTAAGAACTTGGAGCTAAGTTGTGTATCAACACTTGCTGGTTTATGCAAAAGTCTTGTGAAAACCGTGAAGCGTGAGTCATATTCTATAATTGACAGATTGATTCGACTAATCTTAACATTTCCAGTTTCTACTTGTACAACCGAGAGAGCATTTTCACCAATGAAAATATGCAAGAATAGGCTTCCAATAAGATGTCAGGCGATTTCCTAGCAGAAAACTTGGTGATTTACATAGAAAAAGAAATTGCTAAAAGGTTTACTTATTAAATACATAATTGATGTCACTAAGAATCACAAAAGTAAACGATTCTTATATAAAATAATAGCAAATGAGCAAAATATACGGGATAAATGAATACTTATTTGATCACATCAGATGGAGAAGAAAAACACTCACCCAAACAAAAAGATTTCATCAAGGACACTGACAAATCACACTCAGTGCCCTTGAAATACCGAGAAGATCTTGGTAACTCAATGAAAAATTCTCAATCCATTCATTGACGAGAGACAACAAAACCAATCATCTGAACCAACAAATCCTGGTGATGGCACTCACAAATCCAAGTCTTTGACTGAGGGACAAAAGAAAGATCTCCACGAAGATTCTGACATATAACACTCAGGGTCTGAGAGACAAAAACAAAAACAAACATGCAACACTACGGCCCAAGGTTCGGTTGGTCAATCCGAACCCGAAAGACGAGTCTCCCGTCGGCCGTCGAAGAGGTGGCTAGCGTCAAAAAGGAAGACTACAAGTTTTTAATTTTTATTGTAATGTTTTTAATTTTATTTGAATTATCATGTAATGTTTTTTTTTTAATTATTAATGATTTTTTTAAGTGTTGAGTCACTTATAAGGTCACCATTACGGACATTTGATCAAGTATCTGGGGGAACGACTCTCACTCCAAAAAATTCAGATGTACACAAAATGATGCATGGTTTATAACACTTTAAAGCAAGCAATTTTCATAATTACAACAACCAAAGCATTGTGTACAACAAAAACTAGAATCAAAATTCAGAACACTTTCCTTAGAATTCTACATTAATAGCATTAAAAACACCCCTACACCCAATATTAAAATTATTTAAACACAATATACAACCCTCATTCTACATTAATAGCATTAAAAATACCCCTACACCTAATATTACAATCATTTAAACACAATGTACAACCCTCATTCTACATTAATAGCAATAAAAACATCACTACACCCAATATTACAATCATTTAAACACAATGTACAACTCTCATTCTACATTAATAGTATTAAAAACACCCCTACACCCAATATTACAATCATTTAAACACAATGTGCAACCCTCCATCTTAACTTAGACATGAACCTGTGACCAAGAATCGACTCAATAAAACTCGACTCGATACACAAAGCTGTGACGAAGCAAATTTAGGTGTCGGAATGACATCCCGTGACATTTTTATTAATTCCATTGTAAAAATTTATTTCAGGGTACCCGCCGCTGCAACGCGCGGGTACCCTGCTAGTTTAGTTTTAAAGAGAAACTGAGGTAACGTGGATGTGCAAGAGTGTTCTGGTCACCCATAAGGTCACCATTACTAATAGTCTTACATGATAAGTATATTCTCCACAATTAACTTATAACAAAATCATGTACAGAACATGCGTAACATTTATTATGAAACTTTTGTAAACAAAAAGTAACTTATAGCAAAATCATGTTCAAAACATGCGTAATATACGCAAATTTGGTATCAAAATCCATTGCTGGTGGTAGTTGTATTGGGTTTTGAATCCAAAATTGGATGTTGGATGCTAACATACTCGGTTCGCACAATTCACAAGTGATGAAAATTGTTAGATTTGTCAAAAGTGAGCTCACTCGAGAGAACTTAAACATGGGATTGAGTAGGTAAATAAAAGCTAATGGAAAACCACAAAGATTTATCACCTTTAGAATATGAAGAATTACGGGTTATATAGTTTGATACGTGCACCAGAGACCAAGTCAAGATCATCCATGCACCATCTCCATTTAGTTGACATGTTCATGCATAATTTTAGGAATTAAAGTGGTAACCACCACTGTTGCATACTTGCATTAGTTTCCACTTTCTCTTTATTTCCATGCTCTCCGTAATATTAGGATAGTATGCATTTGTCTTTCTACTATATAAATGTAATGTTGGTTCATGAATAAAAGAAGAAGAAAATTGATTAAAGTCTAGTTCTAGTTTCTCCCTTATTTGCTTGGAGTTTTGCCCGCTCTAAGGGCCTTATCAAATCACTTTCTTATCTACTTCTTGGGAGATTGGCCATCTATAATCGGTCTTCTATCATAGTTAGCCATATACTCGTATATATTACACATGACTGTTGAAGGCTATCTAAGAGTTGTGCTCAATGTTGTCGGACGTTTTTGTTACATCTTTTTTCACATTGTGTCATAAATAGAATGACAATCAAATCTAATGCAATTGATAGAGGTTATTGTGCTTTCAAAATCTGAAACATAACTACAAAAGGCTGCAAAACATTATACCAAGTTCTATAGGTTTGATAGAGTAGTGGGTTAAGAAACAAACTACACTTTTGTACTAGGGGGTAAGTTGTGAAAACAAAAAAAGAAATATATCAGAGACAGGTTTCGATCCTGTGACCTGTGGGTTATGGGCCCACCACGCTTCCGCTGCGCCACTCTGATTGGTTGATTATTATATTCACATTATACTCATATACTAGTGTAACTCGTTTAGCAGTCTCTGCGCGTAGGAACTAGTTTATTTGAAGTAGTTTTCAGTATCGTTTTTGTTTTCTTATATTCTACTTGTGCTCATGTCTTCTTAGCTAATGCTACACAAAATAATGAAATCCTAAAGACATTTTACGGCCTTTGATCCTCCTTTTAGGTGAAGGACATAACATCCCAAACTTACTATGTGTCATGAAGTCGAACGCGGGAGGTTAACAACAAAAAGTTCTATTATACGATATGGAGTGAGATATTAAAAACAAACCCAAGATATGACCATTGTCCAAAGCCGATCACTAAACCAAATAAATGTTGAAAATTTAAGTAATTGACGTTAGTTATCTCACTACACTGGAAGAGGCCGGCGATATTGGCTGAATGAAGAAATCAAAAGGCTGAATGAACAGGAGAAACTGCCATGGTGTGCAATGGATAGTGTTCGAAGAATTGGGATGATCAAAACATCCATTTTTTACAAGTGTTAAATCTTGTCAGCCAGCTTCGTTCATCAGTGAACTAGTGTTAAAGATCATATGACTCGTTTTGTCAAAAGTTTGTGTCGTTTAGGAACAAGGATAACATCTTGAGGCCAGCCTACTTGAAGCATGATGAGGCAAAAAATGAACCACTTTTAGGGGGTCATTTAAGCCCGGAATTGAATTTATTTGATCAAATATTGCCCTAAATCGTTCCTTTTGTGATTTTATGTACTTTGGGAGTGAAATCTGGAAAAGGAAGCAATTCGGACGTTTTTGGAGCATAAAAGTGAAGAAAACGCCAAAGTCTTAATTTTCCTTGCTGGGAACAGTAGGTGACGGCGTCAAGAGTAACATCCTGACGGCGTCAAGAGTAATTTCCATGACGACCCAGTACAGATTTGACGGCGTCACAAGAAAGGGCGTCAAGAGTAAAAATCATGACAGCCTGGAAATGCATAACACATGACGGCGTCAGAAGTAGATCAAGGCAGTCCGAGAAGAGTTTTGGCGGCGAGGTGACGGCGTCACAAGATTGGTCTTGACGCCGTCAGACCCCTTTTCCTATATATAGTTTTCTAATTTTCACATTAAAAAAAAGAGAGAAGTTTTGGAGAAACCCTAAGTACGAACTTGGTGCGAATTTTACAGGTTTTTCAAGGGTTCTAAGCCCTTGATACCTTTCATGTGTAATTGAGATAAGTATTCTTTTAATTCAATCAATATGTCTATGTGTTGGTTGTCTATATCTTGTTCTTGTCTTAATTCCATCATGCTAGGCTAGATCTATCTTGTGTTTGCTTGGATCTAATGAAACCTAGATGTTAATTATGTGTTGATTACTTGTTTATAATTGTCTTGGATGAATGAATTTATATGTTAGGCTTAAGAAAACTGGCAGATCTCCAAATGGTAACATGCTTGAACGTCTTAGGAAACATGAACCGATTACACTAAGGTCTTTATTGGTTGTATTTAATGCATGAGCCACTGTTTATAATCCCTATGGTTGTGTTGGGCATGGTATAGGAGGAGATAAGAGCTCATAGAATTGGGGAGTTATGTGCGATACCCCATGAATGGTATTAAGGAATACAATCCGTCATCCATGCAACTATAACAAGTAATTAACATGTAAAAGATGTCTAGGGAGTAGTGAAATCTAAGTAAACACATTTTCTCCACTTATTGCTATAACATTAGTATAAATTAGTTTATTTTCATTTCTAGTATTTTATTTTGATTGCATCTTTAGTATTGGGTTAGTTGACTAGCAACTAATTCCGCCCAAATCCTTCAAACCCGAGATTTTTACTTGCTTTCTAAAAAATATAAAAATACAAAAAGAATCATCTCTCACCTTTAGAACTAGTATTTAGGTTTTCTAATCCTAGCGACACTATTCCTAGCTGAACGATCAATCCCCCGGTACTTGTCACTATACTATACTACAACGATCAGGTACACTCCCTTGAGAGGTAAAGCCTGGTGCGATTCCCACGTATCAAGTTTTTGGCGCCGCAGCATGGGGAATAGTTATTGTCTAGGTTAGAATCTCTTTTTATTAGGTCTACTTGCTAGATTCCTTTCTAGTAAGATTTTATTTTTATTTTTAGGTCTTCTTTAGTCTATCTTATTTCTTTGTGTTTTTGTTCGTAACTCTTCACCACCCGACATCATGGACGATGGGAACATCTTTGAACCCGTCATCCCACCATAACAAAACCCACCACTAGAACCTCTTAGGCCCCGAACCTTAGGAGAATATTCCCGACCTAGCCACCAAGGCTACCGAAACACCATTGAGCTCACCGGAGCCAATGTGACTCCCTTGCGATCCGACACCATTCGGTTGGTGCAAAGCGGATGTGCATTTCATGGACTTCGTTCCGAAGATCCAAACCAACATCTTAAGGACTTCCTCAAAATCGTAGATTCCATAGACCTAGATGTTGCAACTAGATAGACAACCCGATTACGCCTATTCCAATTCTCTCTACGGGATCAAGCTAGTCAATGGCTTGAGCGTTTACCCGCGGGATCCATCACCACATGGGATGATCTCACCACTCGTTTCCTTGCTCAATTTTTCCCACAGGGGAGAACTACTAAGCTTAGAAATGACATCTTGATGTTCCAACAACGTCAAAATGAATCTCTTTATGAAGCATGGACTCGTTTCAAGGACTTACTTCAAAAAGTCCCTCATCATGGCATAGATCTTTGGCTCCAAGTCCAAATTTTTTATGACCATATCGATCTCTCCACAAGGCGAGCCATTGACCAATCGGCCGGTGGTAAGCTACATGATCTAAGTGCGGAACACTCGTGGGAATTCATAGAAGATCTTGCTCTCTATGACAACGAAAGTTGGAATGATCCCCGTGATTTGAACAAAACGGTCAAGGCAATATCTTTGCCTTCTAGCACTCCCGACCGTAGGATCATGGAACTTGAGGACCAAGTCAAGTTTCTCATGAAATCTTACGAAGCTCCTAAACCTTCAAGCCAAGTGAACAAAATCACTTCTTCATGCGAATTATGTAGTGGTCCCCATGACACTCGTGATTGTGTGGAACTCCCCGGAACAGCTTTTGCGGACTACGCATCCACGCGTACCGACGAAGCGGGAGACAAGTGGTACACTTTCAAGCCCGAGCCGAACCCTTACGGTGATTCATACAACCCCTCTTGGAAAAATCACCCAAACCTTAGGTGGAAACAAAATCAACCTAATTCTTCCAATCCGCCTAATCGTTACCAACCAAACGGTCCACCTTCCAACCGTACTTTCAACAACAATCCTTCTAACAACTATAGTAGTACCAACAATCTTGAAGGATTGATGTCAAAGTTTATGGCATCTCAAGAGGCTCACATAGCTAGGTTTGAAACCGAATTCAACCAACAACAAACGGAGATGACCAACAAGATTGACAACTTGTTGAAAGCCCTCAAGAACCAAGCGTTAGTCACACCTAGGAAGGACACTAGGGACACCAATAACGGAATCCAAATTAAGGATCCCTCATCATCTAAACATGTCCATTTTGTCAATGTTGTCACCATTAAGCCAATAGATAAGGAGATAGAAGAGAGTGACAAGGATGAAGTTAGAGTAGAAGCCGAGACTAAGGATGAGAGTAGGGAAGTTGAGGTTAATAGGAGAGAGGAATTAGAGGAGGTAGAGCCTATAGAAAAATACTTTGATAAGTTGCCCACCAAGGAAGAACGGGAATACCATAAGGATTTATTTGATCATCCCGAGAGACCATATATCCTTGGCAACCCCCTTATCAAAATGGGAGACCCCTCTAACATTAACATACCATGCAATATCGGGCACATGCATATATGGAAAGCTTACATCGACCCTAGATCCCCCGTGAACATCATGATTAGGACTTATTACAATTGGGTGATGAAGAAGCAACTTAATTTTAGGATGATGCCTAATAAGAATCTGATAAGTAATTTTGCAGGAAGAGTGAAGGGATTTCATGTGATTATAGGGAATCTCACCTATGAGATCGATTTTATGATAGTTGAAGACACTCGTCCGGTGATAGATGCTTGCCTAAGCCAAATAATATTTGGAAAACCATTTGTTGAGGCCACTAGGATGAGTTATGATCTGAATTTAGGGATAGTTAGATTCAAGGAAGAGAATGATGAGGTTGCTTATCAAATGCCCTACAAGATTGAGCAATACTGCCTTCTCTCTAATTTCGAAAGGAACACAAGCAAGCGGCTTATTATAGGAATGAGGAGGATAGACGTAGAGGAGTAGAGTATGTAAAGAATAGGATGCTTGGTTTCTACAAAGAATGCTTGCAACTAGGTCCGGAATACAAAACTGGTTTAGAAGATGACCTAGAGAGTGGAACCAATGATGAGGTCACGTAGTAACCCATGACCTTGAGTCTAGCTACAAGACTCGTAAATAAAGAAAAGCGCTTCTTGGGAGGCAACCCATGCTTTGTGTGATTTTGTTTGTTTGTTTGTTATTTGCTTCCGTATGCATGCTTTATTTTTATTGTTGGTTGATCATGTTTCTAAATTAAATAGTGGAAATACTTTACTTTGTTGTTTTGGCCTAGTCTTAACTCCACCTAAAAGTATTTTTGCAAAAGATAAGTGTAAGGGGAAACCCCAAATATGTTTTTAAGAAACAAACCGATCATGATTCTCCAATTAAATGAACATGTGTATTCGTATTTGTTAGAGTCAAATGCTTGTATTGAGTCATAATGAAGTTTTGCAGGATTTTCCAGGAAGTAGGACCAAGTTTTTTCAGAAATTTTCCAAAAACTTAACATAAGAATTTTTGCAGGTCACTTCTGACGGCGTCAAGAGTTAACTCTTGACGGAGTCACGTGTAAAAATCTGGAAATTTTACCGGTTTTGTTTTTCTAACGGAGTCTTATGGTTTTTGTGAATTATTAAGTTTTATAATCTCCAGGAAATCTGCAAACTTCATTCCACAAGCATTATATCTTATCTTGTTTTCTAGGATTTAGAAACTTATATAGGATGCCGCCGATTTTACGCGAGGTTGTTTTGTCTATTTTTTCAGGAATTACAGGTTATGTATGACAAGAAGATGATTTACATTCTGGAAGGGAAGCTTTGATTGTTCATTTTCTTGGAGGAAGATTTAACCTGGCCACCTTATTATCCATACCGAGCGAATCAGGGGAGTATTTGATTTCATTCTCTTTACTTTTTAACTTTTACATTCTTTACTTGAACATTGGGGACAATGTTCATCTTAAGTGTAAGGGGAGGGTAAAAAGATAATACCTTACATATGCACTTTCGCTTGAGTTTGTTTTGTTTAATGGTAGATGTGTAATAAAACTATGAGAAATACTTAGTGCAATTTTAGCGCCAAATTTAAAATTTTTTACAACATTTAGGAGTGAAACTTTAGCCATAGCAAGCTTCTCATGGATAGGAGATTGTATGACTAGCACATAACCGTACTTTCAGAAAAATTTTCCACCCAAATATGTGAGATTCGCCTTTAGATTTGATAGGAAAAGCATTTACTATTAGTGCTTATGAGTGTACCGGTAGCATTTAGATTCTAGAACTTGCGTTAGTGATGCATCCCGAGACCGCTAGTGAGACTACATTCGTGTAGTAGGATTTACTACATGATAAGAGGCATTAGGATCACCCTTGTGTTAAACCCGTATTATAATTACTTGACCATTTAAGTCATATTACTTGGCTAGTTAAGTCAACTAATTTTTCCCACACCCTTAGCATTGTACTAATTTTTAGTACACGAAACCCCTAGTACACCCCTCCGAGCCTATCTTTTCGTTTCTAACTTTAAGCATTTTACTTAAAGGAAGAATTTGTTACACCCCACTTAAATGTACACCCAAATCGCCTTAGCCTTCCGTGTATGCGCTCAATTTTAGTGCATTATTGTTATTTGTTAAACCCTAAGTTAACTATCTAATTGATTACATGGTTGCTAAGTCGAGTCATATCCTTGTACATATTGTTTTGGGACGATTGGGACTCATGGGTAAGTACTTATTTTATGGAGTAATGGGGAAGAACATCATTTATTACCCCCATATGTACGTTAATCTTAAAAGTGCTCCAAGTGTTTTGATTTTCTTAATTCGAGTCATTAGATTAGTTTAATGTAAAGTATGTAAAGATTCAAGTGTAAGGGGAATTTTCATTCCCTATGATGTATTATTTTGGATGGTAGGGTAAGAGTATATGCAAAAAAAAAAAAAAAAAAAAAAAAAAAAAAAAAAAAAAAATCGAAAAAAAAATTAAGAAAAAGAAAAAAAAAATAGAAAAAGGAAAAAGAGAAAAAACATACGGACTACCATCCCGTTTCATTCTATGTTCATTTTATATTTTTGTTATTTTTCAATTATTAGCTTAAGTCGAGTCTAGTCTTGGCTTAGCAACGCCATATTGTACATGTAATTAACCAAGATTGTTAACTCGCCACCAGTAAAACTTCCTTTATCCAACAAAACCGTGTATTTCATATCCCTACACCTAACGTTACAACCTTTTAAAAGACCTCTTTGATAGTTTATCCTAGGTGCTTACGCCATGTGGTGGAGGTTTGATCCTTTCCCAAGCCTATGGTAATCTATTTTGCTATGACAGGTAGTGAGAGATATCTTCCGTTTCCATATTGTAATTTACACTTTATTACACCCGAGAGATGTGAGTATCTAAACACTATTTGTGAGGTGCTAGTATATGACCTCCGTGCTAGTCTATTGGTCTTTAGTGGAACGATTATTTGTTGTAATTACTTTTATATTAGTGTTAAATGACCCCTAACTTGTCTTTTGAGTAGAATAAAAGCGCATTTGCTTGAGGACAAGCAAATCTCAAGTGTAAGGGTATATGATGAGGCAAAAAATGAACCACTTTTAGGGGGTCATTTAAGCCCGGAATTGAATTTATTTGATCAAATATTGCCCTAAATCGTTCCTTTTGTGATTTTAGGTACTTTGGGAGTGAAATCTGGAAAAGGAAGCAATTCGTACGTTTTTGGAGCATAAAAGTGAAGAAAACGCCAAAGTCTTAATTTTCCTTGCTGGGAACAGTAGGTGACGGCGTCAAGAGTAACATCCTGACGGCGTCAAGAGTAATTTTCATGACGACCCAGTACAGATTTGACGGCGTCACAAGAAAGGGCGTCAAGAGTAAAAATCATGACAGCCTGGAAATGCATAACACATGACGGCGTCAGAAGTAGATCAAGGCAGTCCGAGAAGAGTTTTGGCGGCGAGGTGACGGCGTCACAAGATTGGTCTTGACGCCGTCAGACCCCTTTTCCTATATATAGTTTTCTAATTTTCACATTAAAAAAAAGAGAGAAGTTTTGGAGAAACCCTAAGTACGAACTTGGTGCGAATTTTACAGGTTTTTCAAGGGTTCTAAGCCCTTGATACCTTTCATGTGTAATTGAGATAAGTATTCTTTTAATTCAATCAATATGTCTATGTGTTGGTTGTCTATATCTTGTTCTTGTCTTAATTCCATCATGCAAGGCTAGATCTATCTTGTGTTTGCTTGGATCTAATGAAACCTAGATGTTAATTATGTGTTGATTACTTGTTTATAATTGTCTTGGATGAATGAATTTATATGTTAGGCTTAAGAAAACTGGCAGATCTCCAAATGGTAACATGCTTGAACGTCTTAGGAAACATGAACCGATTGCACTAAGGTCTTTATTGGTTGTATTTAATGCATGAGCCACTGTTTATAATCCCTATGGTTGTGCTGGGCATGGTATAGGAGGAGATAAGAGCTCATAGAATTGGGGAGTTATCTGCGATACCCCATGAATGGTATTAAGGAATACAATCCGTCATTCATGCAACTATAACAAGTAATTAACATGTAAAAGATGTCTAGGGAGTAGTGAAATCTAAGTAAACACATTTTCTCCACTTATTGCTCATAACATTAGTATAAATTAGTTTATTTTCATTTCTAGTATTTTATTTTGATTGCATCTTTAGTATTGGGTTAGTTGACTAGCAACTAATTCCGCCCAAATCCTTCAAACCTGAGATTTTTACTTGCTTTCTAAAAAATATAAATATACAAAAAGAATCATCTCTCACCTTTAGAACTAGTATTTAGGTTTTCTAATCCTAGCGACATTATTCCTAGCTGAACGATCAATCCCCCGGTACTTGTCACTATACTATACTACAACGATCAGGTACACTGCCTGGTGGGGGTTGTAAGCTTCTCAAGATCCCTTGAGAGGTAAAGCCTGGTGCGATTCCCACGTATCAAAGCATACTGTGAATGCAACTGTGGAGTATAGTGAGCATTTGAAAGGACGATCTAATGCGTGTTTCTTTTTGTATCGTGCAACTTTTCTTTGGATGTTACTTGTGTGAAGTCATTCCCTGGTACCAGTCCAGCATACACATTTTTCTAAAGGCAATTTTATTGATAACCAGCAAGAAGCTTAAAGAAGAAACTGTTTGAATTATTATATCATGACATTCATATTAATAAACCAAGTACATCAAAGTGAGCATAAGCGGAAGCAATTATAATAGATCGAATAACATGTAATTAATTAATCAATTATATAAATCGTAAACGTACCTTTGTGATTCTAGCCCGAACAAGAATCAATGCAATCTTCCGGAACCAAGAACCCTAATTAGGGTTTATAAGGATTATATGAATTACCCCTTACCTTTTTGTAATTCAATCCAAGAATCAAACAATAGAGTGTTTGATTCACGTTCTTGTACATACGTACTAATTCAAGAAAAGTATTTGCAAGTAATAAACGCAAAACCCTTTTTTTGACACAAGAAAATCGAAACCCTTAGGGGTGTTCGTTTGATGGATCGACCAAGGAGAGAAAGAAAGAAGAAAACACCAAGATGTGTGTGTACAAGTTATGAGAAAAACCTACATCTTGGGTTTGCTTATATACTACACAAAACTTGGAGCTCAAGGCACAAAGGAGGTGGGTTACCCCCTTGGGCCGATCGGTTTTGGCACCCCCCAGGGGTTTCCGGAACCTTCTCTTGTTTCCATGTTTTGTCTAGTATTTACTTTCCTAATCTACGTTTAATAAATAATTAGTCATTAATCAATAATACTAATTATTATTATTTGTTTTGTGTTTAATAATTAATTATAACATTTTATAAATAATTATTACATTTTCTCTTCATACGTACTGTGTGCAATCCCGTGATCTCAAGTTCGATCCTAACACACGACTATTATTATTTTGTCTATAAAACCAACAGCTCCCACTTAGACATATCATAATAGTGTGATCACATCGGTTAGCGTCTTGCAACACGCAGATGCCTCTAGTACAACTTCAGTAAGGCTCCTGGAAAACCTTTTAATGATTTCTCATTATTATTATCCCTTTGTTTCTAATACCGTGTTAAATAAGGATATGGATCTAGGTCATTCCTTAATTAACCATTCTGTTTCTCGTTTTTAGAAATTGACAAGATTACCAAATCTTTTGAACCTTTCAAGAAAGACCTTGGGCGTGGCCACGCAAACACCTTGACAACCCTACGAGGGGCCCAACAGTATTAAACTCCAAAAATTAATTTGAATGAACAAATTCTTTATTGATTACAAGCAAAATACACAAACTTTGTAACACTTCCGAAAACAACCCTTATGACTACCAGTTACGTATAGCGTTAAGTTGTTCCATAAAAATGTACTACATTCATGACCGTTATCTTGTATCTCAAGTCTAAGGATAATTTCTTATGATTTACTTAATGACAAGATCCATAAAGTAACATCATATAGTTGGGATAAGTCCTATATTCAGTATCATCGAATAGGGGTGAGCATGGTCCAAAAACCGGACCGGACCGACCAAGACCGGACCGGACCGAAGACCGAGAACCGGAAAAACCATAGACCGAGACCGGACCGAATGTGGTCGGTCCGGTCTCGGTCCGGTTCGGTCCGGTCCGGTCCGGTCCGGTCTTCGGTCGGTCCGGTCCTATTAGACATATTTTGGCACGTTTTTTCGGTTTTTTGGTCGGTCCGGACCGGACCGGACCGGACCGACCGGACCGAGGACCGAATTAGCCAAAAAGACTAGACCGAGGACTGGACCGAATGTGGTCGGTCCGGTCCGGTTTTGTCGGTCGGTCCGGTCCATCCGGTCCGTTTGCTCACCCTTATCATCGAATATCGTCTGAAATGACATGTCTACGCATCAATATACTTTAAGTATATTATATCAACTTCAGATTTGTCTTAATTTAATAATATTCCCATATTATTAACTGACAACGGACAATTTAGAATAACTCTTATTCATGGATTTAAACATGCAAAAATAGGACAACAATAATTAACAATAGAAATAAACATACTAACATACTTTATTTCATTAAAATAATAATTGTTTACAATATCCTTTATCCAAATACTAATCACAGTTATGCATGAAACTACTAGCTAATTTAAGTCCAATTCCATTGGCTAATTCATTAAGCTTCTCTTTCGCCAAAGCCTTAGTGAACGGATCAGCTAAGTTTTCATCTGTGTGAACCTTCAACAGATTTATTTCACCTTCGTCAACCTTTTCAAGAACAAAGTGATACTTCCGTAGAAAATGTCTGGTGCCTCTCATGACTCCAGGTTCATTGGCAAATATGATTGCAGCAGAATTGTCACAATACATATTAATAGGTAATTCAATTGAAGGCATAACACCAAGCCCAGAAACGAATTTCCTAATCCAAACAGCCTCCATAGCAGCTTCTGAAGCAGCAATGTATTCAGCTTCTGTTGCAGACATCGCAATCGTACTCTGCTTCTTGCTCCTCCAGTCTACAACTCCTCCATTGATAACAAAGACATAACCCGTCTGAGACTTCGAATCATCTTTATTACTTTGAAAGGATGCATCCCAGAAACCTGTAACACAAAGTTCTGCAGCTGGATTTCCACCATATACCAAAAACATATCTTTTGTATTCCTCAAATACTTAAGAATATGCTTAACAGCAATCCAATGTTTATCACCTGGATTCTGTTGAAATTGACTGGTAATATTTTGAGCAAACGCCACATCTGGCCTTGTGCACTTAACCGTATACATAATAGATCCTACAGCCGAAGCATAAGGAACTTTACTCATGCGAGCCACCTCAGCATGTTTTGAAGCACAAAACTCATTACATAAGCCATGTTTTACTTCCATCGGCAAATATCCTTTCTTGGAATTTTGCATATTGAATCTTTTCAATATTTTGTCAATGTAAGCACTTTGACTTAATCCAATTAACCGCCTTGATCTATCTCTATAGATTTTGATTCCCAGAATGTATGTAGCTTCTCCTAAATCTTTCATAGAAAAGCACTTTCCAAGATATGCCTTAACCTTTTGCAAACTTGGAATGTCTTTTCCCATGATCAATATGTCATCAACATATAGAATTAGGAAAGTTACATTATCACTCCCACTAGCTTTGTGATACACACATGGCTCATCAAGATTTTGAGTGAATCCAAACTTTTTAATTTCAGCATCAAACCTCTTGTTCCATTGTCGTGATGCTTGCTTTAATCTATAAATGGATCTTTTAAGCTTGCATACACGATTTGGAAATTCTGGATTTTCAAACCCTTCTGGTTGTGCCATATAGATGTCTTCATCTAGATGACCATTTAAGAAAGCGGTTTTCACATCCATTTGCCAAATCTCATAGTCATAGTATGCCGCTATAGCTATGAGAATTCTTATAGCTCTTATGTCTGCTACAGGAGAAAACGTCTCCTCGTAATCAATTCCAAAAGTTTGAGTAAAACCTTTAGCAACTAGACGAGCCTTATAAATGTGTGCATATCCATCCATGTCAGTCTTGATTTTGTAGAGCCACTTACTCCCAACTACCTTGGCACCAGGAGGTAAGTCAACTTCTTCCCAGACTTCATTATCATGCATGGATTGTATTTCCCCATCCATAGCAGCTTTCCATTTAGCTTTTTGAGGGCTATTAATGGCAGCTCTATAACTAGTAGGTTCATTAAGATCCCCTAGTGTATGCTCATCGACCTCTACATTAAGACATAGACGGTCAGGAGCTTTCACAGATCTTGAAGATCTGCGAATGGGAACTACTTCAACTTCCGGTGGAGGACCCAGACTTTCCGGTTCTATAGGAAGTGTGCTAGTGTTTTCTGAAGGTAATGCATTATTTAGATCATCTTCTAGATCATATACTCTCCCACTGATTTCTTGAACCACAAAATCACTTTCAAGAAAATCACCATATCTTGCAACAAATACTTTGTTCTCAGGTGGGTAGTAAAAGTAGTAACCCATAGTTTCCTTAGGGTATCCTACGAAAATGCATTTTACAGATCTTTGTTGGAGTTTATCTTGTGAGTCACGTTTAACATACGCCTCACAACCCCAGACCTTTAAATAAGACAAGTTCGGAGCTTTTCCAGTCCATATCTCATATGGTGTCTTATCAACCTTCTTGGTGGGAACCATATTCAAAATACGAACAGCTGATTCAAGAGCATAATCCCAAAAAGACAAAGGAAGATTAGTAAGATTATACATTGATCGAACCATGTCCAACAATGTACGATTCCTTCTCTCAGGTACACCATTTTGTTGTGGAGTATACGGAGATGTGAGATTCTGGACAATTCCATTCTCAGTTAAGAAATCTTTAAAATCTTGACTAAGGTATTCACCACCTCGATCAGAACGAAGAGCTTTAATCTTCTTTCCCAATTGCAATTCTACTTCTGCTTTGAAAACTTTAAATGTTTCAAACACCTCATGTTTATGTTTAAGTAAATAAACATAACCATAACGGCTGAAATCATCCGTAAAAGTTAAGAAGTAGACAGCACCTCTCCTTGACACATGTCTAAGTGGTCCACATACATCCGTGTGTATTAAACCAAGTAGATCTGAAGCTCTTTCCATATTATTATGAAAAGGTTTCTTCGTCATCTTCCCAGAAATACAAGATTCGCATTTATCAAATGACTCATCATTGATATTATTCAAAAGCCCTTCACGTTGCAGCTTTTGCATGCGAGTCTTGCCTATATGGGCAAGTCTACAGTGCCAAAGGTAAGACGAATTCAAGTCATACTTCATTCTCTTACTTATGCTGTACATCGAATTATTATTATTGTTGGAAGTCACACAATTATTCATATCAATTTCAAACACACCATTCACAGCAACAGCATTAAAATAAAATACACCATTTAAAGAAACAGAAATTTTATTGCCATCAATAGTATGAGTAAAACCAAGATCCAACAAACATGAAAAGGAAACAACACCTCTAATTATAGAAGGTGCATAATGACAATTGTTTAAACAAAGTACTAAACCCGAAGGTAAAACTAAATCAAACATTCCTATTGCTTCAACTGCTGCTTGTGCTCCATTTCCCACATGCAGAAATTGCTCCCCATAAGCTAGTCTCCTTTCCTCTCTAAACCCCTGCAGTGTATTACAAATATTAATACCACATCCAGTATCATATACCCAGGAATTTAATTTATGAGATAAAGTAAATAATTCAATGACAAATAAGTTACCTGAAGTGTTGGCGCCCATGTGCCCAGTCTTCTTCACCTTATTGTTTCGCAAGTCATCGAGATAAAGAGGACAATTCCTCTTCCAGTGGCCCATCACCTTGCAGTAATGGCATCCTTGATCCTTCTTTGGATTATTCTTGATAGGAGGGTTCTTCTTAGGTTGAGGTGGTTGATAAGCCATAACTTGCTTATTCTTATCAGCCTTCTTCTTTCCTTTACCCTTCTTCTTGTTCGCATTTGGCTTGTTAATTCTACCCCTTGTATAGCAAGAACTTGGGGCGTAGGAGCCTTTGGTGTCAACCCTTTCTCATAATCAATGAGCAGTGCGTGCAATTCACTTATTGTCTTCCCCACGCAATGCATATTGAAGTTCCTCACAAAACCATTAAAATCCTTGTTAAGGGACCTATTGATTAAGTTCACAGCCATATCATTGTCATAGGGTTTCTTAAGTGTTTGTAGTTGATCCATGAAACTTTTCATCTTCAATAAATGAGCACTCACAGGTTCACCATCACCCTGCTTACAACCATGTAGAGCTTCCATCAAATCGTAAATCTCTACATTTGATGGTTTCTCATAGAGTTTCTTGACTTCATCAATCATGTTCATGGGGAAATACTCCTCAAACTGCCTTTAAAGAGGTGTGGACATTGCCCCTAACATCATTGCGGCCACATCAATATGTTCCTTGCAATCAAGATTCCATTTGGCCTTAGCAGCTTCAGTAGCTGCCTCGCCTACAGGTTCTTCAGGACAAGGCTTTTTCTATATTTCGAGTTGACCAGTCACTCGCAGGACAATCCTTAATGAACGATACCAATCATTGAAATTTTCCGAGCCAGTCAATTTTTCTCGTTCAAAATAAGTTTTGAACACAGAACGAAAGTTGGTGTTATCAGTTTGAGCCATTTCTACAGATAAAGAAAGTTCAAAACATTAGTATTTTTGATAATACAATTTTTCAAGAAAATTAAAATACCCATGGAAAATAAATATCCATAGAATAATCTTGAAAACTAGGATCCTCCATAAACATAGTTTCATCACATCAGTTGATCTGCTAGTAATGAAAGTGTAATATGAGGTAACTTGTCGTACAAGTAATTGGCATAACATTTGTCCAATTCCTAGATATATGGGATTTACAATCACAAAACATTTGTATTGTAAGCATGTTTAGTCCCCATCTTAATGCCTTGAGTCCAAGATCTCACTTACTACTCAATTTAAGTCTTCTAACTTAAAAACTGCAAACTCACAAATCCATCACATCAGTTGATCTGCTAGCAATGAATTTATGAAATTTACCTCTTCATTGCAATCTCGCCAAGTTCTCACATGACGTAAATTACAACTTCAAGTGTTCTTAATTAGATGGCATTCGGCTTAATTTTATAAGGGTATAAATATTTTGATGTGATCAAAATAATGTATGAAGAAGCATGCATACAACTTCATAACATTGGTTTTACAAAACATTTTTATTACCAATTAGCTAAGAGTAAAATAACAAAGTTTTGATTGAGGTATCGGTTTCACCAATTAAAGAATAACCATCAATTATCGTCCACTATATCGTACTTTTGCATAAGCCCGAAAGCTTAGTGTTTCGGATAATCATTGTGGAATTGTGGATTATTCACCCTTAAGATGACAATGTACATGTAATGGTTGTTCGGTAAGTCTAATTTACACACAAACGAGCGTTAAGACAGAATGTTGTCTCTCTAAGGCCACAATTTAATGCGTTGCCATCCTTATACCCATCTTATAGTGTGTAAACTTCGGTCGAGCCTATTTAACCATTACGTACAAAAACATCAATCAACCAATCCTTTGAAATTTAAACTCTTAAAACCAAAACAATTTCACCATTATTTAGTCCGTATTATTTTTCTATTCAAAAAATTACCCTTTTCGTTTATAAACATGTCTAACACAATAAATAAACAAAAACAAGTAATATACAATAAAAAACAATACAACTAAATAAACACATATACATAATCATAACAATTAAATATGTATAAAACATGTAGCCACATGCAAATCTTATTCAATAGTCCTATTAATAATCAAATCTAGGTGTATAACGTATTAATTCAATTGAGACTTTCTTCTTCTAGGAAAAAGAGCCACATACATCGATAAATCGATTGCGTAAGCCAAAATTAAATAAATACCACATAGCACATAATTGATTACTTAATATTGGAGTCTTTCCCAATTCGACATCTATTAATAAATATACATGTTTCGATATAACTTAACCATTAATTCATATAACAAAATAAAAAATCCATGCAAATATGCACTTTTTCATGGATTTAGCTTAACAATTAACATATTGCACCAAGATCGTTTACTAAAACGCATAACAATTACATGACATCCTAGGGTTTCTAATCATATTAAAAAATTAAAGGCCATAAACCCTAAAACCCTATTAAGGTCAATCGACCCATAATATATTAGGGTTAGGAATCTAACAAATAAACCCTAAAAACATGTAACTAAACGAAATCAAGATCCAATTTTTATGCGTTTCCATAATTAATTACACATTATAACGGCTCTAGATGCCACTGTTTGAATTATTATATCATGACATTCATATTAATAAACCAAGTACATCAAAGTGAGCATAAGCAGAAGCAATTATAATAGATCGAATAACATGTAATTAATTAATCAATTATATAAATCGTAAACGTACCTTTGTGATTCTAGCCCGAACAAGAATCAATGCAATCTTCCGGAACCAAGAACCCTAATTAGGGTTTATAAGGATTATATGAATTACCCCTTACCTTTTTGTAATTCAATCCAAGAATCAAACAATAGTGTGTTTGATTCACGTTCTTGTACACACGTACTAATTCAAGAAAAGTATTTGCAAGTAATAAACACAAAACCCTTTTTTGACACAAGAAAATCGAAACCCTTAGGGGTGTTCGTTTGATGGATCGACCAAGGAGAGAAAGAAAGAAGAAAACACCAAGATGTGTGTGTACAAGTTATGAGAAAAACCTACATCTTGGGTTTGCTTATATACTACACAAAACTTGGAGCTCAAGGCACAAAGGAGGTGGGTTACCCCCTTGGGCCGATCGGTTTTGGCACCCCCTAGGGGTTTCCGGAACCTTCTCTTGTTTCCATGTTTTGTCTAGTATTTACTTTCCTAATCTACGTTTAATAAATAATTAGTCATTAATCAATAATACTAATTATTATTTTTTGTTTTGTGTTTAATAATTAATTATAACATTTTATAAATAATTATTACATTTTCTCTTCATACGTATTGTGTGCAATCCCGTGATCTCAAGTTCGATCCTAACACACGACTATTATTATTTTGTCTATAAAACCAACAGAAACATATTACAAAGATTTAATACAAGCAGAGATAGGGTCATTTATCCGATTAAGCCACAAGAGTTAGAAGGTTTTAGACCTGTGAACAATCCAAGAAAAAGAAAAAGTTTTGTTGACATCCATGAGGGTATCTTTCCGTGGTGGCTTTTCGTCGAAACAAAACTTGTTACAGTAGCACCAAATTACACGAAAAGTAGTTAGAAATGAATAACCCGATTCAGACAGCTTTTAATCAATGTGGGTAGGTTTGTTGTACAGCCTCAGAAACCAAATTGAAGTGCATAAATAAGTGTTGAGCAGATTGTATGTTGTCATCACAAACCGGGCACAACAAGGAGTGAAGATGGATACCACGTGAGTCTGAGTTAGAACGCCTAGGAAGTATCTCTTTGTTCAAACACCATGCAAGAATGTTGATCTTGATCAGGACTAGCTAACTTCTTCCATCTAGTCTGATTACCACCCGTGAGTAGAGAGATATAGAGTAGATATATTTTCTCATCACATATACAAAGTACATGTTGGAATGGTGAAGTGTGAAGTCCCAGTGATCATCAATAGGAGAAGGGCAATGGTGTTGTAGAAGACCCGTCAGAGTTTCCAGTTGACCCAATTCATGACTCGATCTCAGATTGCGCGTCCAAGCCCAAGTCAATAGAACCGTTGAGCAGACTACAACTCTCATTGATGAGACAGTTTTTGTTGGATTCCAGCAAGTAAAGTCTAGCAAAAGTAGTCTTTAAGCGAGTATCACCAAACCAAATGTCATCCCAGAATCTAAAGATACCACCATTACCGACTTTTCTTAAAATCACATCCAAATCGATATTGGTTTTGAGAAGATTGCGGTTCACTGACAAGATATTTTTCAAGGGACTAACGAGCAGCTGATTCAAAGAGGATTCTTCCAAATCCATACCACTATACGAGCAATAACTGGACACAATCACCTGAAACCAAAGTGCATAAGCATGTCGTCTGTTGGGATCAGTTTACACTCCCTTGTACAGTCGTACAGTTCTGAAAATCCTGAATCATAAGGATTCTCCTAACTTAGTTAAGTATTTTTTTTTTTAAGGATTAAAGCTATGAGTCTATGACTAACGAGGATATACATAGAATTGTTGCTCATTTCTTGTATGCTTTCCAAATAAACTTGGTTTTTCTAGCTTGTACTAAAAGACATGCGACTGGTGTAATCTTTAAAGCCGTCCAACATCGGTATCAGATAAGACATTTGATGCTCTTATAAGTCTAAATTGGTGGACTACTAGTATCCTTCCCAGGGTCGGCCCTGGCTATGGGCAGCGCGGGCGACGGCCCCGGGCATCAAAAAGAGAGGGGGCATCAAGTTTGTGAACCTGTGAATCGGTTTATGTAAAAAAGAAAGAAAAAAATATATATATTCTTGAAAGTCTTAACCTGTGAATCGGTTTATGTAAAAAAGAAAGGAAAAAATATATATATTCTTGAAAGTCTTACTGGTGTGGCTTCTTTGGGCGCCTCTAGTTTAATTAAGAAAGTAAAATATAAAAGATAAAAAGTTGATTCAAGATGTTGCCGGACATCAGGGCCGACCCTGGCTATGGGCAGCGCGGGCGACGGCCAGGGGCATCAAAAAGAGATAGGGCATCAAGTTTGTGAACCTGTGAATCGGTTTATATAAAAAAGAAAGGAAAAAATATATATATTCTTGAAAGTCTTACTGGTGTGGCTTCTTTGGGCCTCTAGTTTAATTAAGAAAGTAAAATATAAAAGATAAAAAGTTGATTCAAGATGTTGCCGGACAATGGTACCCGCGCGATGCGGCGGCGGGTACCTTGTGACTATATTTTCTGATAATGTGATGTTATGCGGCCATATTTTTTAATGATTAATTTGCAAATAACAATAATTTTAGGGTTGGATCAGTTGGAAAACCCCTTACATCTTAAGCTAGAGGTCAATGGTTCAATCCTCACTCCCTACAAAAGGCCGGATGTCTTTTTCTATCTTAGATAGAACTGGAAGCAGCCTCTCTATCTTAGGTAGGGGTAAGGCCGTCTACATCTCAACCTCCCAATACATCATGGAAGACGGTCTTGGGACCCATTAAAAAAAATAAAAAATCAGTGGTATAATTTCATTTACCGTTAACCGAATCTACCACAAACAGAAATCTTGATTCTTTCCTTCAGCACAATCACCTTTGAATTTTCTGACCTACATGCGACCTTTTAGTCATAGTAAGGCGACCGACATTTATATATTTTTTTATTTCAAAATATCCATCTTTTTTACACTATATATATCCCTTACATTTTCATTTTTAATATACACTATTCACATGAAGCAAATATCAAAATTAGCCCAAAATCAACTATACCATACAAATAATATAAGACTCAATTAGTAATTAGTCTAAAACCATTTTCATCCTAAACAAACTTTAATCATCAATATCTATTAAGGCCCATGATAAAACTACCAAACAATTTGTGATATCATTTGGCTAACACAATTAACAACCAAACCGGTATATAACCTAAATGTTAGGACTTATAAATACGTTTTCAAAACCTAAATTACCTCATTACTGCCCTAATTTCCCTCATAAAAATACGCATCCATGATTTGCAGCCACACAAACATCACATACTCTTCCTTTCTTTCTTATCTTGATAACCGAAAATAACCAACAATCTATGTTTGCAAGAAAATCAGACCCTTTTCTTGAATATCAAACAAAAATTCTCTGTAAGGTTTTATGTTGTGTTGACCGTGATGGTGGTTTTGAGATGGGGTTAGAACGAGGTAGATGTAGATGTTGGGTTTTATTGTTGTTGCATACTTTCTGTTCGTGGACCATAGATGGAATAACTTTGATGTTTGTTTTGGCTTGATTGATTATTGTTCTTTTCTTCTTTCGTTTCATCTTCGTTTTTATTTTGATATGTAACAGTACATTTTTTTTTCTTCTTTTGTGGAATGCATTAATTGGTCGAGAGGGTGATTGGTTTGTGAATTTTGGAGTCGTCTGACCTTCATCGATCTTGTGGTTGCAGTGGCGGCGACTCGGTCAGCGCAGGGGCGACCGGTCCGGTCGACCGACCACTATGCCCAGCCTTATGGATTTATTTTTAAGTACTTGGCTTAGTAGCTTGATTAGCTTGTACATTATTGTTAAATGATTGTATATTTTGGTGAAGGGTTAATTAATTAGTGTATTATTTATATGTGTTGAATAGATTGTTGACCTTAAAATCATTATGTTTTACATACTTGTGCTTTGTGTTTTATGACTTGTATTTACTTAAAAGCTATTGTACATTGTGCTTAAATTGTTATAATTTTTTATGAATGGGTGTTTTTAATAGCATTAATGTTGTTTGATAGAATTTTGGTCTTAAAATGACACCACGTTGTTTTTTGTTGTACAATATGCTTACTTTTTTGTAATTCAAAAAATTGAGTGCATTAAAGTGTTATACATTATGGTTAAATTATTGTATATTTTGGTGAAAGGGTGAATTAATTAGTGTATTAATTATATGTGTTGAATAGATTGTTGACCTTAAAATCATTGTGCTTTACATACTTGTGTTTTGTGTTTTATGACTTGTATTTACTTAAAATCTATTGTACATTGTGCTTAAATGATTGTAAGTTTTGGTGAAAGGGTGTTTTTAATAACATTAATGTTGTTTGGTAGAATTTTGGTATTAAAATGACATCACGCTGTTTTTTCTTGTACAATATGCTTATTTTGTTGTAATTTTGAAAATTTGGTGCATTAAAGTATTGTAAACCATGCATTATTTCTTGTAAATCTGAAAATTTTGGAAAGAGAATGCTTCATACATTATATGTAGTATAGATACTTCGATCACCCTGTAACAAATGTTACAATGAAAGAAGGGAAACTTAGAATCACAAGTAGAACATGAATTACCCACAACAGTGTCGTCATGAGTTTTTATAAAGTAAAAAATATCAAATATTTGTCTAAGGTAAAAGAAGTCTTATAACTAGCTATGTGGAACACTAAAATCGTGTCTCATGTATCTTAATTCTATAATGTAAATAGCATAATACAAATATAGTTTAAAATATTACTAATATATATGTAAATCTATAAGAAAAATCGAGAAACTTAGCATCTTGATAAAGTTGATTAGCTTCAGACGGTTTAGATACATAGCCATCCATTCCAGATTTGCTACATTGTTCATGTGCAGCTTGAATAACATCGGCAGTCATGGCCAAAACCGGGACATGCCACTTTGATATATTTGCATAGTCTTGCAACGACAGTTTCCCATGTTGGATATGATTATTTACGTTGTACTCGATCTCACAAATCGTTCTTGTTGCTTCGAACCTGCAAATGTTTGCTTATTTGTCAAGTACCCCCAAAATACCCTTCAATAAAGCAAAAGAATCTTGTAACTCTTACTGGAAACTTTGTTTTAACAGGACTTTTTGGGAAATATGGATCAAAATCATAAATATCTAAAAATACTAAGCATTATATTGTGCTTACCCATCCATTTCCGGCATCTGAATATCCATAAAGCAAGCATCAAATGAATGAGGCGGTTTCAAAAGTGAAATAGCTTTCCGTCCACGATCCGCACACACTACTTCCGCTCCATATTTCTTTAAAGCAGCCGCAGCTACCCGAAGATTCACTTTATTATCATCAACTATTAATATTTTCTTCCCAACCAAAAAGCTTGGACAAGGCTAGTTTTGGGACCTCGCCATTTCTAACAATAGTTTTGTTACCACCCATTGCCTGCTCTAAACATGCTGCCATCATACTTGCCCTTGACAGCTTTGTTATGACAGGTGGTGAAGAAACCGCACCGTTCTGACGGGGCCTACCAATCGATTTACTTAACAGAAACAGCTTTGGAGGAATCTTGTGATCTAAATTTCTTAACTTGTAAACAAAAGCTGCTGAAAAGCTCAGATCTTTATCCCATACATCCTCTTCAATGAAGACCACGTGGATGGTTTGACTTCCGTTGGTCAACATAGAGAGCGTGTTGGTCAAATTAGGAAGGATCTCCACTGTCATTCCTAGGCGTTGGATATGATATCTTGATACCTCGGCTCGTACGGGTCTCGGGTCAACTATGATAGCATGCATGTTACAAAATTCTGACTTTGGCTTTGACTGAATGTTGACTTTTTGGTCATTTGGGTTTGAACAGCCTTTGCTGAAACAGCTGTGAATGTAAAAGTTGACCCGACTTTCGGGACACTATCGAACCCTATTTCTCCGTTCATTAAGTTGGCCAAATGCTTGCTGATGCTTAAACCGATACCTGTTCCTCCGTGTATATGAGAAAATGGAAGGACCCACTTGCATAAAAGGAGTAAAGATACGAGATTGTGCTTCTAGAGGGATCCCGACACCTGTATCTTCTACTGATAGTCCACTTAACGTGACTTTCGGGACACTATCGAACCCAAGGTTCTGAACTTATCCCGGCCACTCGGCCAGCTACGGTTTCTTTCAGCTACTGGTAGTCCACTTAACGTGTCTTTTGATGATGGGTCGGTCTCCATGCCTATTGACTCCATCACTTCTTCAAGAAGATGCACCATTAAAAAGATGTGCCCTTTCTCAGTGAACTAACCATTAAAAAGAATGTATCTCACGGGTCAAATATATATATAGAAGGGAATAGGTCCAGGTGAAAATGAGTTAAAAGTGTATCTCACAATCTATCTATTGTGCCACACCTATCTATTGCAGAAAAACAAATAGAAATGTGTCTTACCTTAATAGAGCTACCCATGAGGTTTGTAATGATTTGACGGAACCTCCCTGGATCACCAATTAATGCTTCCGGGACTTTCTCCGATATGTATACCGCATTACAAGAACGATTCGTGAGATCGAGTACAACGTAAATAATCATATCCAACATGGGAAACTGTCGTTGCAAGACTATGCAAATATATCAAAGTGGCATGTCCCGGTTTTGGCCATGACTGACGATGTTATTCAAGCTACACATGAACAATGTAGCAAATCTGGAATGGATGGATATGTATCTAAACCGTTTGAAGCTAATCAACTTTATCAAGAAGTTTCTCAATTTTTCTTATCGAATTAAGATAAATGAGACACGATTTTAGTGTTCCACATAGCTAGTTATAAGACGTTTTTTACCTTGACAAAATATTTGATGTTTTTTACTTTATAAAAACGCATGACGACACTGTTGTGGGTAATTCATGTTCTACTTGTGATTTTAAGTTTCCCTTCTTGCATTGTAACATTTGTTACAGGGTGATCGAAGTATGTTTATTAACTTGCATATGATTTTTGTAATACTCACTTTTTTATTTATACTCCGTATTAATAAGAATTTGGGGTAGAAAAAAAATCAATTGTGCCACACATATGTATAAAATACCTAGATCCGCCACTCATGATAGGACGCAATGATTGTTGATAATGATCTACCAAATTTACACAAAAGTTTGGCATAAGATATGATAGGACGAAAGAACAACAAGCGTCAATCATCATAGTACTATGATTTACACAATGTTGATAATGACCTACCAAATTTACACAAAAAGTTTGGTATAAGATATGATAGGACGAAAGAACAACAAGCATCAAGCATCATACTACTATGATTTTTGAAGGGAAACTAAAGAGAGATCTTTAGGAAAACCGTAATTGGTTAACTACATCTAGCATTTGGACAATGTATTTAGTGCAATGAATAGTATTGCATTATATTTAGTACTTTTTCCTCAGTACTATTCATTGTATTAAAATAATGCAAGTGTTTAGTGCCAACATTAGATGAGTTTTGTAGCACTTTTGCACTATCTCAGTGCTAAAAAGTAAAAATAATGTCTACATTGAGATGCTCTTATAGAAGCATAAAGTCACATGAAGGTATAACCTTGGCAGTGTTTAAAAAGGCGCGCTTTGACGTCGCAGAAGTACCACCAGGGCGCGAGGCGTAGGCTCGACGTTACAAAATGGACCTTGACGTTTGTTATAGGCGTGTCTTGAAGTAAGGCGTGAAAAGGCGCGCCTTTGTATGGCGTGACGAGTTTTATTTATTGAACTCCAATAAATTTTTTTATTTTTTATTTTAAAAATGAAAAATATTACATGCAAGGATAGTTTCTTAACCTTATTCATTTTGTACAACGCTTTTTGTAAACTCGATATACATGAAATAAGATATAAGTATATAAATATTTTCATATTTTGTGTCATCTTATGTCACGACTTAAAAATACAAAAGCTTGAGGCATCGTCATGCCGCCACGCCATGCCTCACAATATTTTTAACCTTGAACCTTGTTAAGCTTGGTATGCTTGGTATGTTCTGAATTGTGATAATTCACTCTTAGTGGTTGTACAATGGGTCATACTATAAGAACCCCCTTTTCATGTGACATAAGGGGATTTTAGTAAAAAAAAAAAAAAATTTGTCCCCCACTGTTTAAAGTATAACACATTTTTTTTATAAATTTTTGTTTCGTATTTCTGACAGTTTTAAGCGTTTGACTTATTAAATTTTATATTTTCTGTTCCGTATTTTCAGGTTTATAGTTTTTTTTATATAAACAAAAATATTTAAAAAATGCAAAAAAAAAAAATAATAAAATAAAATAAACAAAAAAATGAGGGATTGCCAAATGTAGAAAAAGGGGGTGTGCTTATTACTTGGCTCTTGTACAATATATGCTCAATTATTATAACAAGTAGTCTATCATAGATTCATAGTAATATGTTGCATGCGTGTCAGCGTGTGAATGATCCCCATATCTGATTTCCTATATCTCTCCTTCTCTGCATACGTACATGTAATCAGGGAGCGGACCTATATATTAAGTATGGGGTGATGACGCCCCTCATGGCTAGGCCAAAAAGTTGCCCCCCTAATCGGATTTTTCTAAGTCCGCCACTCATGTTAACTACTCTTTTGCTAACTTATAAAGTTAGTAACTTATAAGAACACACATAAAAAAAGTATAGAAACGTGCATTGTGTTTCTAGATCAAACAGCGCTTTTGGCTATATTAGAAATCATTGTACTTTTTTAGTTTTTACGATTAAAATTCAGTGTTTCACATGCTCTTTGTTTGGTTAAATCTGCGCCCAATTTGTTTGAGATTTGATTGAATAGTTTCATATAAGGACGCATTGTTTTTATTCTGTCAATTATTTTTATTAAAACCATTGGCGAGGAAAAGTCCTAGCCAAAGGCTTGACATAAATGCTGAACACTTATTAATATACTAATGGGCTCAAACTGGAGTTCGAGAATTCTTATTTTTTGTTAATCCCTTCTGGATTTCATTGAATAGTTTGATATAAGGAACCATCGTTTCTATTCTCTCGATTATTTTAAGAAAAACCATTGGCGAGGAAAAGTCCTAGCCAAAGGCTTGACAAAAATATTGAAGACTTACTAATTTAATCTTGGGCACAAACTGTCTTTCGAGAATTCATATTTTTTGTTAATTCCTTTAAGATTGATCATGTGTCATATTATAAAGGGCAAAAGTGAGATTTCATGATATATAATCTTATATACTAAAAGATTAAGTAGTGTTATCAATGTAAAGTGGTCATCATAAATGTTTCATGCATTGATTGTGATATGTGTATGCTTCATGTGTAAGTACCTTGGTTAGAGTTTCATGCTTAAGTTGTAAGTACAAATTCATTGATGAGGGGCAATGACACCAATTATTAGGCTAAAAATTATATGCCAAGGGCAATACCCTTTATGAGGGGCATGCGAAGTGTTGGTGTATTCATTGAGGTATTTATGATTGTAGAGGTTACATGAAAAAAGACATTTGGAGAGTCTATTTTAATTATTAGCATATGCATTACTTGATCTTTAATAGAAAAATTAATTGGATAACTCTTTCAACTTCTTCTTTTGAGTATAAATAGCACAATTTAGCAACCCCACAAAAAATTATTCCATCGCCACATCAAAATTATTCCACCGCCACATCAACTGGAACCGACCAACATCAACTATTTCCGCCGCCGACACCACCGAATCATAATTTAACAAGTGGTGTTTCGAGCTTGGGTAATTTCGGTGGTCATCATAAATGTTTCATGCATTGATTGTGATATGTGTATGCTTCATGTGTAAGTACCTTGGTTTGAGTTTCATGCTTAAGTTGTAAGTACAAATTCATTGATGAGGGGCAATGACACCAATTATTAGGCTAAAAATTATATGCCAAGGGCAATACCCTTTATGAGGGGCATGCGAAGTGTTGGTGTATTCATTGAGGTATTTATGATTGTAGAGGTTACATGAAAAAAGACATTTGGAGAGTCTATTTTAATTATTAGCATATGCATTACTTGATCTTTAATAGAAAAATTAATTGGATAACTCTTTCAACTTCTTCTTTTGAGTATAAATAGCACAATTTAGCAACCCCACAAAAAATTATTCCATCGCCACATCAAAATTATTCCACCGCCACATCAACTGGAACCGACCAACATCAACTGTTTCCGCCGCCGACACCACCGAATCATAATTTAACAAGTGGTGTTTTGAGCTTGGGTAATTTCGTTGTTGTTTTAGTAGTTCCGACGGTGATGTTTATGGTGAATACATTTGTGAAAAAACAAATTCAAAACTTCATCTCCACACAATACATAACAGAAAGAAACACAAATCATCATCGATCTATATAAGAGAAGAACCTATACTACCCAAGACCCTCCAAAGGATCTTGAAGCCAAGGAGTCCCCTGAAACCGTAGATAAGGTTTAGGGTAACGTTTTGTTTTGTTGTTCGATTAAAGGAGAATGATTTGAAGTGGGGTTGTGATTCAGATTTTGTACGTCACAAAAAATGATAAAAATATGTCAATATTTTGTCAAAATACTTTCTTACGAATACGTGAACAAGGTTACAAGTACAAAACACTCACTCACACTGAACACTTCTTGGCATCAATTTTTTAATGAGACCGCACACACCGAAAGAAAGGACATGCATACGAGATTAAAACAAGGTTAATGAGACAGGTTCAATTCGAATCAAGGCATACAAGCGAGACACAAACACACCGCGACACACATGTGCCTCACAATCACCCATGTAGCTGACAATCACGCTGGCACAACGACACACATAAGGTGTATAGTTTATATTATTTCATGTATGATTTTATGTGTGATATAACGAGACAACTAGCATGTATTTTAACATAGTTTAAGTGGTTATTTAGCATGGCTTTAGTCTTGATTAAACATGTATTATGTTGACTGAAAGAGAACCAAAGTAACCAGTGAGTTGACTTACACACATATTTAGTAGGAAAAAAACATGGGTTAACCACAACCTGTAAATAGTTAGTTTTTATCAAGTTATTCTATGCTTTCATGTGATGGTTACTTATGGTTTCATGTATAACGATTTAACAGCAAATCAACATGTTTAAGATTAGTTTTAGATTGTTGTTTTAGTTCAGTTATTCATGAGTATATGTCGAATGGAAACAGAAAACAAGAAGGGTGATGTTGGTGACACCTGCTGTTATGAACAAAGAAAAGAGAACAAGTAAAACGATCACAACGCCCCCCTCCCCCCCACACACACACGAATTCAACACCCAACTGCTACCTCACGAACCACAGCAGCAATCCCCGAACACTTGATCTTTGAGAGAAAAGTAGGAGAAATTTGTGTGTTTATTTATTTATTTATTTTTTTTTTGTCGTATGAAAAGAAAAGGGAGGTGAAGCTGTATAATAACATAGGGATAAGGAGGAGCATGGTTACAAAGTTGGAAACCAGTAAATGCGGTTTAATGTGATTGATTGAAATTGATATCTGTTACGTGATATATGGGCTGAAAACAAGGGGCTCTTATCTTTTAATTTGTGTGAATCGAATATATACTTGAACCAAGGAAAAAAAACGTGTGATATTAGGCTAGAATGAATGGAAATTCAGATGGCATAAGATTAGGAAAGTTTAGTTGTAACAATTTTTTTATTAGGTTATTATTTAAAGTGTATTATTATTACATATATTTCTTTACATGCCATAACATATTAAGAAAAACCATAATAACGCTAAAATAAATAATGACAAGAATGACTAGCCAAGAATACATTATCAATAACTATGTAAAAATACCAATCACCTACGCAAGTTATTTTCAACATAAAATACACGTACATAAACAAAGCTCAAAACCTATACATAAAATTTAACAATAAACTACTTAAACATATTCATCTTAATAGCCTACACTTCTTATTCACAAACAACATCTTGCATTAACAAGCTATAAGATATTAAGAAAAATAATAATAATGCAAAACTAAATAATGACGAGAATGACTGCCTAAGAATAAATTATAAAAAAATTACATTCAGTCCCTGTGCATCGCACGGGTCTTCTTTACTAGTAAATTAAAAGACACTAAATTATAACGAGCTTGTACCATTTTATTTATTAGCGTGAGTTGGATGATTTATTGGTCTTATTTTGTTATAGGTGGTCCAAATCGTACTTTGTAGTCTTTTTACAAGTGAATCTCTAATTTGGATAAGAGTGGAAGGTGCGGTGAGTAAGCAAAATTACTCGTTTGAGCCTCACGGGGTGTCACATCATCTTAACAAACCTCCCCTTACAACCTTCGCTTCACTCACAACTAACTACAACTTACTCATTTGAGCCCTACCACTTACAACTTTATTTTTTTTTTCAAATTATCAAATAAAATAAATTCATTTTATTAAAAATAAAATTACATTACATCACAATAAAAAACATAATAAACGTAAAAATAACGATACGGTAAAAAACGATACAAAATTTATATAGAGTTGTAATTGTCTATGAGATGTGACTTCTCCTCCCACACTTGCAACACTTCTTCCCTAACCATCTTCAAGGCGACATGAAGTTGCAGATCTGTTTCGCCGTTTCTTAAAAGAGTTCTATAAAGAAGAAGATGTAGAAGAGAGAAAGAAAGTTGCAGGGTTTGACCACGAGAGATTTTATTGTATTTGACTTTTATGAATTTATGTGATACGTATGAGTGGGAGTGAAAATACAAAACATGAGGGAAATGCATTTACCTTCATGTGCCATGCACACAGGAGTTTAATGGAATAATTTAACCACCGTTAGTGATAGGGATGGATGGCGTGCAATATTTAAACCATAAGGAGCAAACAAGCAAAAAAAAGATCAGGGGCTGTGGTAGGGATTTGGCACAAACCACAGGGACAAACAGTGTAATTTACTCTTGTTTTAAACTACAATAACTTTTGATCATCTTTGTAGTTATTACATGTATACTTGATAGACTATGCAAGTTACCGAATTTGAAATTTAACCTTGTTAAAATATGTTGAGTTCCTTTCTTTTAAGACCATATTAGCTTGTTATAAAATAGAAAAAAAAGTTAGTAAATATTGATATCATTTTCTTATAATTTTAACCACACAAAATTTATTACAATATAAAAAAAAAAAACACAAATTGCATATAAGTGAATCTAAATTTTACTATCATTTCTATGTTCATGTAATAAATGAACAATGTTTTTACCTAATTCTATTAATCTTAGAGTGGAAGGTGTGGGCTTGTTGTTGCTCGCCATGCCAGCATGGTTGGCTACTCATTCCTCGCCACCACACCCCGAAGCATCCTCATGGCTTGCCGAAATCATCCTCCTCGTTTGCACTGTGTGGGCAGGGAGTGTACGGTTTGTCAGATTTTTTTTCGTTGTTTGTTTATTTTTTTTAAATAGATTGTGATTGTTTATTTTGTGAATGTATACACTTGTTTGAAAATGTAAGTTTTTATAGAACTTGTTATGTTTTATAACGAGTTGTAACATTTTGTAAAGTAGGAAATGAAAATACGTTAAACATCTAAACGAAAATACATTAAACATGGAATTGAAATTACATTATGTTGGAATATGAGAGTCGGACTAGCTCGATACGGCTAAAGGTGTGTGAGCCTATTGGGGGCACACACGATAAAACATTAGAATACGTTATGTATTTCACGGTTAAAGCTCAAATGTGATATGTTTGGACATGAAGTGATCTTGACTGAATTCCTAACTTGTCCTAAAACCTTATGGTCGGATTATGGAAGGATCTGGAAAAGATTAAAACTGTCCAGGTTCATGTCAATGTGATAAGGATTGTGAAGAGTTATGATAAGGCTTAAGTTGGTAGAGTTTTAAGCTTATCATGTATTGTTTTTAGCCTTATCATGAGTAGGTTTTAGAAGCTATAAAAGCCATCATAACCTGCTCACATGTACGACACAGAAAAAAAAGAGAAAGCAATATCACAGAAACTCTGACAATCGATTATATCAAGTTGTCATTGAATACTTGTTTAATCTATTGTCACTTTCAAACCTATAACTTGCATTCTAGTATTCCAAGGTGAAAAGTAGGTTGTTGCAGCAAGAAAAGAAACTAAATACTTTATTGTTTCTTTTGTTATATTCTCGGATAACTAGGAACTGGTTTTATATTGAGCTTTGACACTTGTTGTTTGGGTTTACGTGGTACACGGCTAGCACTCCGGGCGTATTTGTTTGACGTGTTTGTGTGAGCACTCGTAGAGGTGATTGTTTTAATCACTTATTTGATTTATTTTGCGGGTGACTACGAGGGTTAGTTTTCTATTTATTTTTCATGTTTTCTCTTTTCCTTTAATTTGTTTATTATTTGTGTGTTAATCATAATTGCTTAACTAGATCTAATATCCACTGCGTACTCGTAGTTAATTGGTTAACTTGATATATAAATTACAACAGTGGCATCACGAGTCAACTCGTTTAGTGGTTATGGGTTACACAATTTAATAAACACGCGAAAAGGCTGCATGAAATCTAATTTAGTTATTTGTTTTATTTTTGTTTTGACAACTATCATGCAATACTTGTCATTAATTAATAAAAAATACCTAGACACAAATGAATTAAAATTAATTGTTAATTAGATACATAAAATAGCAAAATATATATTAAAAGTTAATTTGTTTGCCATGATTATTTTATGTGTATATTCCGGCTATAAGACCTACGCAATCAATTTTTTTGATGCATGTGGCGATCTAGGCACTTGATGAAAACCTAGTGAGGGTCTTATGGTTCTCCATTTGGGGAAGACTCCTAGTGGACTCGGCTGTTATATGTTTAATTAATGTTCATGTTTATGTAATTGATTCTTTATTTGCATTATTGTTACATGTTTTATACACCTAATTGCATGCAATATGGAATAATACATATCGAAATCATGATATTAATATGGACTTAATTTACACGCCTAAATACCATGCTCATTGTGACCTGCTATTTGATTCGTGGAAAATTGTTTTTGTAAAATTAAGCGACCTAAATTATTGAAACAAGTTTTCATGAAATTAAAAACTGGACGCTATGGACACTTGGGAAGTACGGCTCACCCACTAGAACAAACTATAAGGGGGGTTTAAGGATGGTGCGCACAGTCACACCTAAAGGATTTCCGGTCATTGCCTCGCGCTGACCTGGTCCTCCGCCACCTTGCGAGTTCGATTGGAGCTACCGTGAACCATGATGATCACTACAGTGTCATTACTAAAGTTTTTAAAATAAAGTGCTACAAAGTTGTTTTGCATGCTTCATTGTACACAAATTTTATCACATTTATGTGTTTACCCTATGTGAAAATTTTAAGTCTATGCCAACCAACCAAGGACACGTGCTTTTGGCTTGACCTCTTTGGTCAGACCTTAGGGCCATTCCAAATCCATGGTAAATATTGCTCATTGGTCAGACCTTTAGTTATATTTGCACGTTCTTGTTTGGTCGACTTATTTCGAGTATGCTTGGTCAGACCTTGGACCCGAGGCATAAGATGAGACTAAACATGCTCATGACATTACTACTTGTCTACTAATGTCTTGATCAGTCTCATAAGTCTAAGAGTTGCATTTTATGCAATTAACGCTCGTCGCTTACCTCTTGCCCCATTTGTTTACACATTGGTCAGACCTTTGGTAATAAGTGGGAGGTCAAGTTGGATCTTAGTCTTAATTAGTAATTAATTGGGTAGTTAATTCTATTAAGAATTTAATTATCGAAAATACTAATTATTTGAACTTTTCTTATATTGTAGATGACTACCTCAGTCGGAAACAATTCGGTACTCAGGAGTTTCTTTGAGAAACAAAAACTCACTGGACCTAACTTCATTGACTGGTATCGCCAGCTTCGCATTATACTGTCAGCTGAAGATAAAGAAAATTACTTGGAGCATCCTATTCCTACTGCACCTGTTGCAACTCCTGGACACCCAGTCCTTCCCGAGGCTCTTGCAGCTCACACTGCTTGGATCAAGGGGTCAAAGGACATTGCTGCTTTCATGCTTATGACCATGGACTTAGAAATCCAACGAAATCTAACCCATCTTGGTGCATATGACATGTTACAGGAGTTGAAAAGCATGTTTGCTCAACAGGCAGAACAGGAACTTCTGCAAACCGCGAGGGAATTTCACTCGTGCAAGCAAGAAGAAGGTCAATCTGTAAGCTCATATGTTCTAAAGATGAAGAGCTACATTGACAACTTGGAGCGTCTCGGTCATCCCGTCACTTTGAACCTTGGAGTAAGTCTAATCTTAATTGGACTCTCTAGGGAGTATGACAGCTTTGTGCAAAACTATAATATGCACAGCATGGGGAAGACTGTGAATGAATTACATGCTATGCTTAAACAACATGAGCAGACGCTACCCAAGAAAGATGCTGCACCTGCACTTCATACTATACGTGCAGGAAAGGTCCAGAAAAACCAAGGTAAAAAACCGTTCAAGGCTGCTAAGGGGAATCAAGGGAATGGAAAGTATAAGTTGGCTTATGCTCCTGAGCATAAACCATCTTATGCCTCCAAGCCCAAGAAACCTCCACCACCCAAGAAGGATAGCCCTGCAAAGGACGCGACCTGTCACCAATGTGGTGAAATAGGTCATTGGAGAAGGAATTGTCCCGTGTATCTCGCCGAGTTGCTGAAAAAGAAGAAGTTATCTCCAGGAGCTAGCACTTCAGGTATTTTCACCATAGAACTCTATACTTTTCCTAGTACATCTTGGATTTATGACACGGGTTGTGGTACTCACATCTGTAATACTATTCAGGGTCTCAGGGGAAGTAAGAAGCTGAAGCCAGGAGCTTTAAGTCTGTACGTGGGCAATGGTCAACGGGCAGGAGTTGAAGCTATTGGAAATTATCATTTATGTCTCCCAAGTGGATTAGTAGTTGTTTTGAACAATTGTCATTTTGCTCCCTCTATTACTAGAGGAATTATTTCAGTTTCTCGTTTGTTTGACGATGGTTTTATTAACCGCTTTGAATCGAATAATACAATTTCAGTTTCTAGGAATAATGTTGTTTATTTTAGTGCTATCCCAAGGGATGGTATTTATGAAATTGATATGTCTTGTTCTAAAACAAATGATAGTTCTATGTATGCTGTTAGCAATAAAAGAGCCAAGCTAGACTTGGACTCTACTCTCTTGTGGCATTGTCGTCTTGGACACATTAGCAAGAAACGCATGGAGAAGTTGCAACATGATGGACTTCTCAACTCAACTGACATTAAGTCATTTGAAAAGTGTGTTTCATGCATGTCTGGTAAGATGGCAAGAAAACCCTATTCACATCAAGTGGAAAGGGCTAAGGATCTACTTGGACTAATACACACCGATGTATGTGGCCCATTTAGAATTATGTCAAGACAAGGAGCAAGTTACTTCGTCACTTTTACTGATGACTATAGTCGGTATGGTTATGTTTCCCTGCTGAAACATAAACATGAAGTGTTTGAAACATTTAAAGTGTTTCAAAAGGAAGTAGAAAACCAACTCGGGAAGACCATTAAGTCACTACGTTCTGATCGTGGAGGTGAATATATGAGTCAAGAGTTTTTGGATCATCTTAAGGAGCATGGGATTATTGCCCAACGCACTCCTCCTTACACTCCACAACATAATGGTGTGTCTGAGAGGAGAAATCGAACACTGCAAGACATGGTTCGCTCCATGATGAGTCAGACTACTCTTCCAAAGTCCTTTTGGGATTATGCCCTTGAGTCTGCTGCACGCATTCTCAACATGGTTCCAACTAAGAAGGTTGATAAGACACCATACGAGGTATGGCATGGCAAAGCCCCTAAGTTGTCTTACATAAAAGTCTGGGGTTGTGAGGCACTTGTTAAGCGTGATACACTTACCAAACCTGACAAACTAGAACCCAGATCTATTAAGTGTATCTTCATAGGATACCCAAAGGAAACAATGGGATATTCTTTCTATCTTCCATCTGAGAACAAATATTTGTTGCTCGGAATGCTGAGTTCTTTGAGAGTAATCTTATGGATCAAGAAGCAAGTGGGAGTCTAGAAGATCTTGAAATTTTTCAAGAAGAAGATACAAATCCTTCTGTAGACACTAGCTTAGGTCATGATGAGGATGATCAAGAAATTGATGAACCTCAAAGTGATATCAATCCCATTCGTAAATCCGCTAGGACACGCCGTGCTCCAGATCGAATGTGCTTATACATCGATGCTGAGGAGCATGAGTTGGGGGATCTTGGTGAACCCAAAACCTATAAAGCTGCATTATTGGATCCTGAATCCAAGAAATGGCTTGGTGCGATGAATGTGGAAATACAATCCATGAAAGACAACGAAGTCTGGGAATTAGTTGAGCTTCCTCCTAACTGTAAAACTGTTGGTAGCAAATGGCTCTTCAAAAAGAAGACTGACATGGATGGTGCAGTACACACCTTTAAAGCTCGTCTTGTAGCAAAGGGCTTCACTCAAACCTACGGAATTGATTATGAAGAGACCTTTTCTCCTGTTGCAGACATTAGAGCTATAAGGATTCTTATAGCCATAGTTGCGTTCTATGACTATGAGATTTGGCAAATGGATGTCAAAACCGCCTTCCTCAATGGACATCTTTACGAAGAAGTCTATATGGAGCAACCTGAAGGTTTTGTTAATCCAAAATATCCTAACCGAGTATGCAAGCTCAAGCGTTCCATTTATGGACTTAAGCAAGCATCTAGGCAATGGAATAAACGTTTTGATGATGAGATTAAGAAATTTGGTTTTACTCAGAATCAAGATGAGCCATGTGTATATCAGAAAGCTAGTGGGAGTTATGTCACTTTCCTAATTCTATATGTTGATGACATATTACTCATGGGAAACAACATTCCAATGTTACAAGATGTAAAATCCTATCTTGGAAGATGTTTTGCCATGAAAGATCTAGGAGAAGCTGCATATATTCTTGGAATCAAGATTTATAGAGATAGATCAAGACGGTTAATTGGTTTAAGTCAAAATGCTTACATTGAGAAAATATTGAAGAAATATTTTATGGAAAATTCCAAACGAGGAACTATCCCAATGCAAGAAAAGCTTAAATTGGGTAAATCACAAGGTGCTGAGACACCTGCTGATAAAGAGCGCATGCAAAGAGTTCCCTACGCCTCGGCTATAGGATCAATTATGTATGCTGTGAGATGTACTCGTCCTGATGTTGCGTTCGCTCAGAACATAACAAGCCGATTTCAACAGAATCCAGGTGAACTTCACTGGACTGCTGTTAAGAATATTCTTAAGTATTTACGCAATACTAAGGATATGTTTCTGGTTTATGGAGGTGATATGAAACGAGAGCTCAGGGTTTCTTGCTACACTGATGCTGGATATCTGACAGATGCTGACGACCTCAAATCTCAGACTGGATATGTATTCGTTTTAAATGGAGGTGCTGTTGACTGGAAAAGCACAAAGCAAAGTATTTGTGCAACTTCATCTACAGAAGCTGAGTATATAGCTGCTTATGATGCATCTAAAGAGGCTGTATGGATTCGAAAATTCATTTCTGGGCTTGGCATTGTTCCCACAATTGAAGAACCCATAAATATGTATTGTGATAATACTGGAGCCATTACTATAGCTAATGAAAGTGGAATCACCAAGGGTGCTAGACATTACCGCGCAAAAGTTCATTATCTTCGAGAGACCATTGAGATGGGTGACGTGAAGATATCAAAAGTTCACACAGATGACAATCTAGCTGATCCATTTACGAAGGCTTTAGCATATCCTAAGCATTCTAAATTGACTAGGGACATTGGTTTGATACCAGCTAGTAGTCCCATGTAAATCTGTGTGTAATTAGTATTTGGATAATTTGGAATTGTAAGACAGTTTTATTTTCTGATATATAAAGATACAAGGTATTTGTTATTTTATTCATATAACCTGTTATTCCATATTTGCATGTTTAATCCATGAAATGATTTATCATTCTAAATATGTCCATTGTCGGTTAACAATATGGGAATATTGTTATGCAAGGCAAATGTGAGTGTTGGTTATATTCTATGAGAATGTGGATTGTTCCCGCCAAACTCATATGTATTCACAAGGGATGCATATTGGATACCCCAACTTTCAAACATTTACTTTCGGATCCTTGTCATGAGTAAAATGTTGAAATGGTTTGTTAAGTCATCCTTAGACTTGAGATACAAGCAAGTTCTGTTATGTGTGGATATCACTTTTGTAATTATATGCCAAACGCTGTCCTGAATAAGGTAGTTATAAAAGCTATATTTCGGAGTGATGTGAAGCAGCATCCACAACACTTGTAGTCAACAAAGGATTTGTTACTCCACTTGATATGTGCAGAAAGATACCATGGGCCCTCTCCAGAATTAATCAGATAATTGTTCGGCCGAACCCAAAGGGTAATGCAAGATGATTCTTGATTACATTTGGTATATCTAATTAAATTCAATAACGAGAATCTAAATGGTTAAACTATATGGCATGAGTTAAGATCCATATCCATGGTTTAACGGTATCTATAACAAAGGATGATAAAAGCAAGACATAAATGACCATGCTACTGAGAATGATTTATGAAACTATATCTCAGACACCTTTAGTTTAATAGCGAGTGAGAGCGTTGCTAGACGTTTTCGTCGTTGGTGTTTGTGCTATCTGCTACTCCA
Source organism: Artemisia argyi (assembly GCA_030686995.1). Taxonomy (NCBI): domain Eukaryota; kingdom Viridiplantae; phylum Streptophyta; class Magnoliopsida; order Asterales; family Asteraceae; genus Artemisia; species Artemisia argyi. Next base: position 167,937,291 of record CM060693.1, on the reverse strand, counting down.
ACTCCCAAGTGGGAGCTGTTGGAATATGAGAGTCGGACTAGCTCGATACGGCTAAAGGTGTGTGAGCCTATTGGGGGCACACACGATAAAACATTAGAATACGTTATGTATTTCACGGTTAAAGCTCAAATGTGATATGTTTGGACATGAAGTGATCTTGACTGAATTCCTAACTTGTCCTAAAACCTTATGGTCGGATTATGGAAGGATCTGGAAAAGATTAAAACTGTCCAGGTTCATGTCAATGTGATAAGGATTGTGAAGAGTTATGATAAGGCTTAAGTTGGTAGAGTTTTAAGCTTATCATGTGTTGTTTTTAGCCTTATCATGAGTAGGTTTTAGAAGCTATAAAAGCCATCATAACCTGCTCACATGTACGACACAGAAAAAAAAGAGAAAGCAATATCACAGAAACTCTGACAATCGATTATATCAAGTTGTCATTGAATACTTGTTTAATCTATTGTCACTTTCAAACCTATAACTTGCATTCTAGTATTCCAAGGTGAAAAGTAGGTTGTTGCAGCAAGAAAAGAAACTAAATACTTTATTGTTTCTTTTGTTATATTCTCGGATAACTAGGAACTGGTTTTATATTGAGCTTTGACACTTGTTGTTTGGGTTTACGTGGTACACGGCTAGCACTCCGGGCGTATTTGTTTGACGTGTTTGTGTGAGCACTCGTAGAGGTGATTGTTTTAATCACTTATTTGATTTATTTTGCGGGTGACTACGAGGGTTAGTTTTCTATTTATTTTTCATGTTTTCTCTTTTCCTTTAATTTGTTTATTATTTGTGTGTTAATCATAATTGCTTAACTAGATCTAATATCCGCTGCGTACTCGTAGTTAATTGGTTAACTTGATATATAAATTACAACACATTAAACAACGATACGTTAATTAAAACATTAAACTACGATACGTTAATTAAAACATTAAACTACGTTACGGTAATGATAATAAAACTACGAATCAAGCTAATGAATCAGTCTGAGATATAGCCCTCGTCACTCGAAGCGGAAGACTCTAATAGCACAGGGCCTAACCCCATAGCTCATCGGAATTCTGCTTCACGGTTTAACCGATCCTGACGAGCTTTTGCCCGCGCCTTACGAGCTTTTGCCTTACGTTCTTCTTCCTCTTCAACCTCTCTCAAGACTTGCATATCTTGCTCGAAGAGTTCTTCATCAGTCAACCCAAATGTATTGGGTTGGTTTTGTGGTGGATTGTTTGCCGGTGGATTGTTTTGTGGTGGATTGTTTGCCGGTGGATTATTTACCGGTGGAAACAGAACTTCCGGTGGAGTGTTTTGTGGTGGATTTTCATATGGGAATATAGGAAACAAATCTACTGGTGGAGTGTTTTGTGGTGTGGTTGGTCTACATTTGGGAATATCGGAAATAGATATTATGGTGTGGTGTTGTAAACTGATTCATTATCTGGTGAAGTGTTGTTTGACATTGTTGTATGAATTGTTTGTGAATTGTGTATGATTTGCGTGTGAATTGTGTGTGAGTTATTCTGTGAATGACATTTAAATAGGCAAAAGTTTGAAATTTGAGTTTCAACGTGATTTTGAATTTGAATTTCAAATTAATCCCGCCCATGTGGCTTGATTTTGAATTTGAATTTCAAATTAATCCCGGCTGTTTCAATTTGAATTTGAATTTTACATATACCCCGCTCATTTTTTGAATTTTGAATCTGAATATTAAATATTATCCCGCTTGTTTTGAATTTTGAATTTCAAATTTCAAATACAAATAAACCCCTATATAAAACATACCATACCATGCTATTCTTCACAAAAATCAATTTCTAAACCATTTTACAATGACTAATCGTTAGTCAATTAAAGAAGAAAACTTGCTAGCTGACATGTGAGTTGAAGTTTCCCAAGATAGAGAGATCGCAAATGAAGGCTCTTTTTGGAATGAGGTTGTAGAAAGGTTCAACCTTCAGTCTGACAATGATCATCGTAACCAAAATATGATCACGGGTAAGTGGGCAAGACTTGACTGTGAATGTTAAAAATTCGATGATATTTACAAGCATTTGCAGCGTACAAGCCAGGACAATGATCGTCTCGCGAATGCACACAACATTTTTAAAGAACGCTTTGGGAAAGACTTCAATTATTTGCACGTGTGGTTCATTTTGAGAAACACCCTCATATGGAATAGAAGAAATGCTTAAAGGTGTTTTATGTTTTGTATTTTCGTATCATGTTTATTTGTTTTCCGTATCGTTTTTATGTTTTCCCATAGGGTGTTTATGTTTTCCGTATCGTGTTGTACTATTGCTTTAAGTTTTAATTTGAATAAAATGCTTAACGGCTAGTTTCCCATAAAATATGCTCCAACGGCTAGTCTCCCTATAAATGTCTATTTAACAACAATACATTTTCTCACACAAGTATCACTAATATTAACAAACAAAAACTATGGCCAACGAACCAACTGAGGTGCAAAAAGTTATACTTAACCGATTACGCAACGAACAGGAAAAAGAACTCAAGTTGATTAACAATTTGCTTGGTGAGATAACTCGTATTATGATACAGAGGCATGATCGTGCTCTAGAGATCGAAAGGTTGCGTTAACTGCCTCAAGACCATCCAGCAATCAGGGTCGGTCTACAAACTCTTTTAAGAAACGACGAAACAGATCTGCAACTTCATGTCGCCTTGAAGATGGTTAGGGAAGAAGTGTTGCAAGTATGGGAGGAGAAGTCAGATCTCATCGACAATTACAACTCTATATAAATTTTGTATCGTTATTTTTACGTTTCGTATGTTTTTTATTGTGATGTAATGTAATTTTATTTTTAATAAAATGAATTTATTTTATTTGATAATTTGAAAAAAAAAATGTAAGTGGTGAGACTCGAATGAGTAAGTTGTAGTTAGTTGTGAGTGAAAAAAATATTGTAAGGGAAGTTTGTTAAGATAATGTGGTAACCCATGAGACTCAAATGAGTAATTTTGCTTACTCACCGGTCACCGCACCTTCCACTCTTATCCAAATTAGAGATGAGTTTCACTTGTAAAAAGACTACAGAGTACAATTTGGACCACCTATAACAAAATAAGACCAATAAATCATCAAACTCACGCTAATAAATAAAATGGTACAAGCTCGTTATAATTTAGTGTCTTTTAATTTATTACGTAGTATATATATATCATGAAATCTCACTTTTGCCCTTTATAAGTTTATAATATGACACATGATCTCAAACTAATTGGGCGCAGATTTAACCAAACAAAGAGCATGTGAAACATTGAATTTTAATCGTAAAAACTGAAAAAAGTACAATGATTTCTAATATAGCAAAAGCGTTGTTTGATCTAAAAACACAATGCATATTTCTATACTTTTTTTTATGTGTGTTCTTATAAGTTACTAACTTTATAAGTTAGCAAAAGAGTAGTTAACATGAGTGGCGGACTCAAAAAAATCCGATTTGGAGGGTAACTTTTTGGGCTAGCCATGAGGGGTGCTGCCACCCCGTACCTAATATATAGGTCCGCCCCTAATTATATGTACGTATGAAGAGAAGGAGAGATATAGGAATCAGATATGGGGATCACTCACACGCTGACACGCATGCAACATGTTACTATGGTAGACTACTTGTTATAATAATTGAGCATGAGCATAAATTGTACAAGAGCCAAGTTATAAGCACCCCCTTTTTCTACATTTGGCAATCCCTCATTTTTTTATTATTATTATTATTATTATTATTATTATTATTATTATTATTATTTTGCACTTTTTTTTATATTTTTGTTTATATCAAAAAACTATAAAACTGAAAATACAGAACAAAAAATATAAAATTTAATAAGTCAAACATTTAAAACTACCAGAAATACGGAACAGAAATTTATAAAAAAATGTGTTATACTTTAAACAGTGGGGGACAAAAAAAATCTTTGACTAAAAACCTCTTATGTCACATCAAAAGGGGGTTCTTATAGTATGACCCATTGTACAACCACTAAGAGTGAATTATCACAATTCAGAACATATCAAGCATACCAAGCTTAACAAGGTTCAAGGTTAAAAATATTGTGAGGCATGGTGTGGCGGCATGACGATACCTCAAGCTTTTGTATTTTTAAGGCGTGACATAACACGACACAAAATATGAAAATATTTATATACTTATATCTTATTTCATGTATATCGAGTTTACAAAAAGCATTGTACAAAATGAATAAGGTTAAGAAACTATCCTTGCATGTAATATGTTTCATTTTTAAAATAAAAAATAAAAATTTATCGGAGTTCAATAAAAAAAAACTCGTCACGCCACACAGAGGCGCGCCTTTTCACGCCTTACTTCAAGTCACGCCTATAACCAACGTCAAGGTCCATTTCGTAACGTCGAGCCTACGCCTCGCGCCCTGGTGGCACTTTTGCGGCGCCAAAGTGCGCCTTTTAGAACACTGGCAAAGTTATACCTTCATGTGACTTTATGCTTCTATAAGAGCATCTCAATGTAGACATTATTTTTACTTTTTAGTACTGAGATAGTGCAAAAGTGCTACAAAACTCATCCAATGTTAGCACTAAACACTTGCATTATTTTAATACAATGAATAGTACTGAGGAAAAAGTACTAAATATAATGCAATATTATTCATTGCACTAAATACATTGTCCAAATGCTAGATGTAGTTAACCAATTACAGTTTTCCTAAAGATCTCTCTTTATTTTCCTTTCAAAAATCATAGTAGTATGATGCTTGATGCTTGTTGTTCTTTCGTCCTATCATATCTTATACCAAACTTTTTTGTGTAAATTTGGTAGGTCATTATCAACATTGTGTAAATCATAGTACTATGATGCTTGAAGCTTGTTGTTCTTTCGTCCTATCATATCTTATGCCAAACTTTTGTGTAAATTTGGTAGATCATTATCAACAATCATTGCGTCCTATCATGAGTGGCGGATCTAGGTATTTTATACATACGTGTGGCACAATTGATTTTTTTTCTACCCCAAATTCTTATTAATACGGAGTATAAATAAAAAAGTGAGTATTACAAAAATCATATGCAAGTTAATAAACATACTTCGATCACCCTGTAACAAATCTTACAATGCAAAAAGGGAAACTTAGATGTTGGAATTATAATATCATGACAATCATATATAAATAAACCAAACACATCAAATACGCATATGCGGAAGTGTTATAACAAGATCATATAACATGTAATTAATTAATCAATATTAAATAGTAAACATACCTTTGTAATTCTAGCCCGAACAAGAGTCAATTGCAATCTTCAAATCAAGAACCCTAATTAGGGTTTATGTGGATTATAAGAATTACCCCTTACCTCTTTTGTAATTCAATCCAAGAATCAAACAAAAGTATGTTTGAATCACGTTCTTGTACACACGTACTAAAACAAGTTAAAGTAATGCTAGTTTTTTAGAACACAAAATTAAACCAAAACCTTTTGTTTAATAAAGATAATCGACCAACCCTTTAAGGGTGTTTGTTTGATCGACTACAAGAAAAACAAGGAGAAGAAAACAAGTTTAGGGTTTGTGTGTGTGCACAAGAGCTACAAACAATGAATCCCTAAGCCTTGTATATATAGTGTATGAAACTTCGAGCTCAAGAAAACAAAGGAGGTGCCCTCCTTTTTGGTTTGGCCGATCGGATCAAGGCCCAAGGGGCTTCCGGATGCTTCTTGACTTACCAATTAATCATACACATTCTTTCCTTATATTCATCTAATGATCATTAGTCATTTATCTTAAATACTAAATAATCATTATATATATTTGTGTAATAAATAATTAAATATAAACTTTTACATTTAATTATTAAACTTTAACTCTCATACGTAAAGTGTGCAATCCCGTGATCTCGAGTTCGATCCTAACATACGACTACTAAAATAATGTCCATAATATAACAGCTCCCACTTGGACATATTTTAATAGTGTAATCACATTGGTTAGCGTCTAGCAACACTTCGATGCCTCTAGTACAATCTCGAGTAAGGCTCCTGGAAAAACCTTTTAATGATTTCTCATTATTATTATCCTTTTGTTTCTAATATCATGTCAATAAAGATATGGATTAAAGTCATTCCTTAATTAACCATTCTGTTTCTCGTTGTTTGTGATTGAGCATGATTACCAAATCTTCTGAACATATTCAGGGGAGATCTTGGGTGTGGCCACACATACATCTTACCAACCCTACGAGGGGCCCAGCAGTATTAAACTCCAAAAATAAATTTGAGGGAACAATTTCTATCTTGACTACAAGCAAAACCCACAAACTTTGTAACACTTCCGAAAACAACCCTTATGACTACCAGTTACGTATAGCGTTAAGTTGTTCCACAAAAATGTACTACATTCATGACACTTATCTTGCATCTCAAGTCTGAGGATAACTTCTCATAATTTACTTAAAAACAAAATCCATAAAGTAACATCATGTAGTTGGGATAAGTCCTATATTCGGTATCATTGAATATCATCTGAAATGGCATGACTACGCATCAATATACTTTAAGTATATTATACCAACCTTCAAATTTGTCTTGATTTAATAATACTCCCATATTATTAACTGACAACGGACAATTTAGAATAACATTTATTCATGGATTAAACATACAAATATAGGATACAATATATTAAAAATTAAACATACCATGTATTTAAATTTATTATAATAATTATTTAACATCCCTTATCCAAATACTAAATAGATCAATGCAGGATAACTCTTGTTGATGAATTATGTCTCAAGTAATGACATTCCTACTTGTTGACAAACATAAATCATCCAACTTTGATCTATCGGAATTTTAAGAATACTTATTTCAAGAATTCAATTATTGAAGTTCTTGTATATGCATACTCAAATATTTTGATAATGCCATATTTCATAAATGTGTGACATCCTTAACTACCAATTTATGATAATCAAACTTTCAAACATTTAAAAGTTTGAAGTATTCTTATTCTCTTAATGTATAATGCAACTATGCTTGTAGTAAGCACAACTAGTATATATAGTCAAGGATGAAATCCTTACCATAACTAGTATTGAGTGTCATCTCAATTTTATTAGCATCATTGTATGCTACAACAATATGCTATTAAAACTTCCCGTAAACATTAATATCTATTGTGTAATGTTTGATGCCCTTCAAACTTTCAAGTTTGTTGGCTATAACAATTTTCACAACAATTGAAAAATTGTTCATTTATAGAATTTGAAAGCTTTTCCAGATTTAGGATGTAATTCTATAATCAAACATATTTTTTTATTAGAATATTACACAAGTTATCTAATAACTTTTAATTAGATATTAATATTGCCAAATCATCTTGTAATCAAGCATGATACAACAAAACATGATGTACATGAAAAATCTATGAGTCATACTTAGATTTTATTCATGTCATACATATCTATTTAGACTTTCTAAATAATATATCATGTTATATTAGATTTATTTACCGCTCATGTTTCAACAATATTCATTCCAAGGTTGTATGTCTTATTTTCTAAATCTTACAAGTAAAGTTTTATTCCATTCTAATACTTAACATTTACTTATATGGAATATTACTTTTCATATGTTCTACAACATATATGATTTAAGAAATTAAACATAATACTCACACTAGCTTTTAGGAATACTTAGAAATTATCTTATTTCAATTATAAATCAAAACATGAATTTAATAATTAAACATAAAATAATCTTCTAGATGCATGCATTTATCATCCATGGATTATTGCACTTTGTACACTTCCAAAGATTTATTTGAATTCATAAACTCCTTTCGATCACTTATCGTCCTCGCTCAAGTAATCACTCAAGAAAGAGTTTTGATATTCCATTGTCAATTTCATAAATATGAAAATTATAATCTTTATATATTTAATGTATTTAGAAAAGAATATTCAATCACAGTTAATTGCTTAAGTGAGATTAATAATCTTGTCATAAGACATGCATTAAATACATGTACAATATTGTCCATATGATTTCTATACAAAGATTTAAACCACAATGGTTACCTTATCTTTGAAGAAACTCATCTTCATTTTCTAGTCTTACTATTAAGATAAACCACATTTTTAAAATTGATTATCTTTATGGACAGCATCTTAATCATTCATATCATGTATACTTTACCCAATTTTATATTTGGTAATTTATCATAATGATTATATTGTTTACAATAATCCTGTAAATCATAGCCCTCAGCATATTAATCAAATATCTGAGATATATTACTATTCTATGAATGATAATTACATCATTTTGAGATTTAACATTTAAATGTCAAACTTTATCATGATACTTACAAGTGTATTTTAGAAGATTATGTATCTTGTAATTTTATCTTTTAAAGATCAAAACTCCCACTTGCTTTTAGCAATTTAAAGACTATCTTTAAATACTTAGCAAATAAAGCAACAATACAATATTCTCTTTTGGGATATTACAAATACTTATTGATAGTTCCTGACTTAACTTTGTTAATAACCTCTTCATAAGCAGTTAAACAAATTTAGAACTTCAATTTAAGACTTAATGTGATTCATCACATTCCATCATATGATGATGTCTTATTAATCTTCTAGATTGGAGTTATATTAAATATGTCCAAGTCATACTCAATATTCTAACCTTGAAAACTTTTGAAAGAAAAGAAGTCATAGTTATCTTTAATCAAATAATATAACAAAAGTTTGATTTTCCTAACTGAACATACCATAAACATTTGGCATTTCATTAGTATTAATATTGTAAGACAATCTAACAATATTTAAGATAACCATATTCGTTTTGACTTGTTTATTTACCAACTAATTCATTTTAATGGTACAATAATTTTCAAGCCAATTACATGCTTTATAACACAAGTACTTTTTACAAAGTCACTTCATGTCCATGTCTTTACAAGAAAACATAAACTGTTATAATCCCACTATACGTTATAAGTCATTTAACAATTTAATGGCTTCATGTTTATGTCTTAATTTAAAAAACATAACAAGATAACGTCTTACTTTATTATAAGTCTTGTAACAATTAAAAGACTTTATATTTATATCTTTACAATGAAACATAAACATGTTTAACTAAAGTAATTATGAACACCATCTTTTGGTTTCAATAGTAATTTCAAGTTAATTTATTACTTCACAATAATGTAAATAACATTATTTCTTCATTTATTTATGTCATTCCAAGAACACATAAATATTCAGATTGAAGTAGCATTAGATTACCTAATTAATTTATGTCATTACATGAATTCATAAATCTATAAATTAAAGTAGTCTTGATATCATATTGACACATATTCTAATAGGTATCTAATTTAGAGACTGCAAATTCTCATAGTTCAATTACATCAGTTGATCTGCTAGTAATGAAAATATGAAATTCACCTTGTTGTTGCAATCTAGTTAAGCTCTCACATAACATAAATTGTAACACCAAGTGTTTCTTGAATTAGCTTAGTATAATACATATTAGAACATTATTCTAATTTAGAAACTGCAAATTCTCATAGTTCAATTACATCAGTTGATCTGCTAGTAATGAAATTCACCTTGTTGTTGCAATCTAGCTAAGCTCTCACATTGTAACACCAAGTGTTTCTAGAATTAATATTAGAACATTATTATCTTACCTTGTAGTCAAGAGAATCCATTAAATCATATCTTTATGAGTTGTTTCTTGCACACATTTAAGATAACATTTCTCCCACTTGTGCATGGAACAACCTCATATAGTTGATAAACAACATGCCATGCATTTGTTTATGTGTTCAATATGATTGTGTCATAGATTTTAGCATAACAAGTATATGTAAAACAACAATATCTAGTAAGAAAACGTACAAGACTATCCTTAAAAGTATGAGTGTCTACACTTGAAAAGTAATTAACTTTAGCTACCAAGATGTCAAAGCTTGTAACTCCCACTGAATTAAAGATCATTACAATAATTCCTTATTCAGTAATAAGCACACAATACTCCCACTGAATTTGACAACATTGTAAATGTTTCATATCCAGTGAAAAAGAAAATAGTGTGCTTTTAACTTTCCTACACCTTTGAATGTTCATACATAACAATTACTTATGCATTAAAAGTGTATTTTACTACGTAAATGATGGACTATCCACCAAATGCTATTAACTTGAAAAATTAGGCATGCAATTTCTTCCTTAACAGGTCTACCATCCTACAATGTATGCAGCACCTTTAGAATAGTCAAAACAACTAGTTTGTCTTTAAACATTTTGCGGTAATTAGTCTAGATTCTAATTATAATAACTCATAAAATGTCATACATAATTTTCTGTTAACCAAATATCATATTTGTTACTAAGAATTTAATCACCGAATGAGGATGATGAAATCCCTATGAAAAATGTACGCAATTTTCTTAACTATTAAAAATTTGCTATGAGTTATATTAGAATTTAGACATATCTAATATTCCTATTATCCTTTCTCATTCATGAAAAGGAATAGGATTGTGTCTCACTCTTCCTTCATAGAAAGGAGACTTCTTTTGTCTTTTAAGTAAATATTTCTTAATCAAACATTTGTTTGAAAACAGAACTAGATCAATTTACCAAAGCCCAAAGTGCGTTTACGGTTTAAACGTTGCATTAATACATTAAAACGAATTACTAAATTCAATTTCAGTATTTTCGATAATTAGATCTTTAAGAAAATAAAATACCCATTGGTAAATATTCATATAAACCATAGTATTTTCTTAAAGCTAGGATCCTAATTGACATAGTACCATTACATCAGTTGATCTGCTAGTAATGATAGTATTCAACAAGGTAATTGTCGAACAATAATTGTCAATATCATATTGCAATTCCTAGATTTATGGGATTTACAATCACAAAACTTTTGTAATGTAAGCATGTTTGATCCCCATCTTAATGCCTTGAGTCCAAGATCTCACTTTCTACTCAATTTAAGTCGTCTAACTTAAAAACTGCAAACTCATAAATCCATCACATCAGTTGATCTGCTAGCAATGAATTTATGAAATTTACCTCTCCATTGCAATCTCGCCAAGTTCTCACATGACGTAAATTACAACTTCAAGTGTTCTTAATTAGATGGCATTCGACTTAATTTTATAAGGGTATTAATATTTTGATGTGATCAAAATAATGTATGAAGAAGCATGCATACAACTTCATAACATTGGTTTTACAAAACATTTTTATTACCAATTTGCTAAGAATAAAATAACAGAGTTTTGATTGAGGTATCGGGTTCACCAATTAAAGAATTACCATCAATTATCGTCCACTATATCGTACTTTTGCATAAGCCCGAAAGCTTAGTGTTTCGGATAATCATTGTGGAATTGTGGTTAATTCACCCTTAAGATGACAGTGTACATGTAATGGTTGTTCGGTAAGTCTAATTTACACACAAACGAGCGTTAAGACAGAATGTTGTCTCTCTAAGGCCACAATTTAATGCGAAGCCATCCTTATACCCATCTTATAGTGTGTAAACTTCGGTCGGGCCTAGTTAACCATTACGTACAAAAACATCAATCAACCAATTCTTTGAAATTTAAACTCTTAAAAACCAAAACAATTTCGCCATTATTTAGTCCGTATTATTTTTCTATTCAAAATTACCCTTTTCGTTTATAAACATGTCTAACACAATTAATAAACAAAACAAGTAATATACAATAAAAAATAAAACAACTAAATAAACAAATATACATAATCATAACAATTAAATATGTATAAAACATGTAGCCACATGCAAATCTTATTCAATAGTCCTATTAATAATCAAATCTAGGTGTACAACGTATTAATTCAATTAAGGATTTTTTCTTCTAGGAAAAAGAGCCACATACATCGATAAATCGATTGCGTAAGCCAAAATTAAATAAATACCACATAGCACATAATTGATTACTTAATATTGGAGTCTTCCCCAATTCGACATCTATTAATAAATTTACATATTTCGATATAACTTAACCATTAATTCATATAAACAATTTAAACCATTTAAATTATTACACAATATAAAAATCCATGCAAATATGCACTTTTTCATGGATTTAGCTTAACAATTAACATATTGCACCAAGATCGTTTACTAAAACGCATAACAAATTACATGACATCCTAGGGTTTCTAATCATATTAAAAAAACAAAAACCATAAACCCTAAAACCCTTAAGGGTCAAATCGACCCAAAATAAAATTAGGGTTAGGAATCTAACAAACCCTAAAAACATGTAACTAAACGAATCAAGATCCAATTTTTATGCGTTTCGATAATTAATTACACATTATAACGGCTCTGATACCACTGTTGGAATTATAATATCATGACAATCATATATAAATAAACCAAACACATCAAATACGCATATACGGAAGCGTTATAACAAGATCATATAACATGTAATTAATTAATCAATATTAAATAGTAAACATACCTTTGTAATTCTAGCCCGAACAAGAGTCAATTGCAATCTTCAAATCAAGAACCCTAATTAGGGTTTATGTGGATTATAAGAATTACCCCTTACCTCTTTTGTAATTCAATCCAAGAATCAAACAAAAGTATGTTTGAATCACGTTCTTGTACACACGTACTAAAACAAGTTAAAGTAATTCTAGTTTTTTAGAACACAAAATTAAACCAAAACCTTTTGTTTAATAAAGATAATCGATCAACCCTTTAAGGGTGTTTGTTTGATCGACTACAAGAAAAACAAGGAGAAGAAAACAATTTTAGGGTTTGTGTGTGTGCACAAGAGCTACAAACAATGAATCCCTAAGCCTTGTATATATAGTGTATGAAACTTCGAGCTCAAGAAAACAAAGGAGGTGCCCTCCTTTTTGGTTTGGCCGATCGGATCAAGGCCCAAGGGGCTTCCGGATGCTTCTTGACTTACCAATTAATCATACACATTTTTTCCTTATATTCATCTAATGATCATTAGTCATTTATCTTAAATACTAAATAATCATTATATATATTTGTGTAATAAATAATTAAATATAAACTTTTACATTTAATTATTAAACTTTAACTCTCATACGTAAAGTGTGCAATCCCGTGATCTCGAGTTCGATCTTAACATACGACTACTAAAATAATGTCCATAATATAACAGCTCCCACTTGGACATATTTTAATAGTGTAATCACATCGGTTAGCGTCTAACAACACTTCGATGCCTCTAGTACAATCTCGAGTAAGGCTCCTGGAAAAACCTTTTAATGATTTCTCATTATTATTATCCTTTTGTTTCTAATACCATGTCAATAAGGATATGGATTAAAGTCATTCCTTAATTAATCATTCTGTTTCTCGTTGTTTGTGATTGAGCAAGATTACCAAATCTTCTGAACATATTCAGGGGAGATCTTGGGTGTGGCCACACATACATCTTACCAACCCTACGAGGGGCCCAGCAGTATTAAACTCCAAAAATAAATTTGAAGGAACAATTTCTATCTTGACTACAAGCAAAACCCACAAACTTTGTAACACTTCCGAAAACAACCCTTGTGACTACCAGTTACGTATAGCGTTAAGTTGTTCCACAAAAATGTACTACATTCATGACACTTATCTTGCATCTCAAGTCTGAGGATAACTTCTCATGATTTACTTAAAAACAAAATCCATAAAGTAACATCATGTAGTTGGGATAAGTCCTATATTCGGTATCATTGAATATCATCTGAAATGGCATGACTACGCATCAATATACTTTAAGTATATTATACCAACCTTCAAATTTGTCTTGATTTAATAATACTCCCATATTATTAACTGACAACGGACAATTTAGAATAACATTTATTCATGGATTAAACATACAAATATAGGATACAATATATTATAAATTAAACATACCATGTATTTAAATTTATTATAATAATTATTTAACATCCCTTATCCAAATACTAAATAGATCAATGCATGATAACTCTTGTTGATGAATTATGTCTCAAGTAATGACATTCCTACTTGTTGACAAACATAAATCATCCAACTTTGATCTATCGGAATTTTAAGAATACTTATTTCAAGAATTCAATTATTGAAGTTCTTGTATATGCATACTCAAATATTTTGATAATGCCATATTTCATAAATGTGTGACATCCTTAACTACCAATTTATGATAATCAAACTTTCAAACATTTAAAAGTTTGAAGTATTCTTATTCTCTTAATGTATAATGCAACTATGCTTTTAGTAAGCACAACTAGTATATATAGTCAAGGATGAAATCCTTACCATAACTAGTATTGAGTGTCATCTCAATTTTATTAGCATCATTGTATGCTACAACAATATGCTATTAAAACTTTCCGTAAACATTAATATCTATTGTGTAATGTTTGATGCCCTTCAAACTTTCAAGTTTGTTGGCTATAACAATTTTCACAACAATTGAAAAATTGTTCATTTATAGAATTTGAAAGCTTTTCCAGATTTAGGATGTAATTCTATAATCAAACATATTTTTTTATTAGAATATTACACAAGTTATCTAATAACTTTTAATTAGATATTAATATTGCCAAATCATCTTGTAATCAAGCATGATACAACAAAACATGATGTACATGAAAAATCTATGAGTCATACTTAGATTTTATTCATGTCATACATATCTATTTAGACTTTCTAAATAATATATCATGTTATATTAGATTTATTTACCGCTCATGTTTCAACAATATTCATTCCAAGGTTGTATGTCTTATTTTCTAAATCTTACAAGTAAAGTTTCATTCCATTCTAATACTTAACATTTACTTATATGGAATATTACTTTTCATATGTTCTACAACATATATGATTTAAGAAATTAAACATAATACTCACACTAGCTTTTAGGAATACTTAGAAATTATCTTATTTCAATTATAAATCAAAACATGAATTTAATAATTAAACATAAAATAATCTTCTAGATGCATGCATTTATCCATCCATGTATTATTGCACTTTGTACACTTCCAAAGATTTATTTGAATTCATAAACTCCTTTCGATCACTTATCGTCCTCGCTCAAGTAATCACTCAAGAAAGAGTTTTGATATTCCATTGTCAATTTCATAAATATGAAAATTATAATCTTTATATATTTAATGTATTTAGAAAAGAATATTCAATCACAGTTAATTGCTTAAGTGAGATTAATAATCTTGTCATAAGACATGCATTAAATACATGTACAATATTGTCCATATGATTTCTATACAAGTCCAGGGAAGCTGTGGTGTGTGTGGATAAAGCAATTGATTCTCCATAGTGGCTGAGAATGATCGAGTTGATAATAATAGAAGGGGGACAAATGGTTAAAGATTTTTTTTGGTTAAAGAAAGGGGACAAATGTGGAGGTAGATGTTGCTGAGAACACAGTGCAGGTTAGAGGAGGGGTGTTATGTCTTCGAAGACGGATGGTGTATATGATCTAACAGGTTAGCTGGGATAAACATCCTCTGGTTTATTGGTAAATCTAAAAACCAAAACCGATGCAAAACCATCTAAACATTATCAAAACTCAGCCTTCGTCCTGTAACTTGGTAAATCCATTCTTGTGTCCACTCAATTGCATTTGAAATTAAATTATACTCCCTCCGTCCCATAATTATTGTCCACATTTGACTTTTTTAGTTTTTAGCTTTCAACTTTGACCGTAAATATTTTTCTTTGTGATATATATTACTTGATGCAAAATATATAAATGGATTGAGTTTTAAATGTATTTTCATTCGTATAATTTTCATCAAATATTATATAACACAAATAAAAATATTTAAGGTCAAAATTTCAAAATAAAGACTTCAAAAGTCAAACGTGGACAATAATTATGGGACGGGGGTAGTATCTAATTTTACACATTCTAAACAAAATATTCATTTGTCGGGTCTAATCCTTTTTTTTCCAGGAAAAGCAAATCCAAGCAGTATTTCCTTAAATACTTATTTGTAAGCCGTCTTAAACTCTCTTAATTGCACAAAAATAAACTATGAATGCTTTTAAGAACAAGATTTTAACTACTAGAAATAGAGGATTTGAAGTGCTTATGTTATTGTGATACATAACATAAACAACAATCAGTCACCGATTTACATCAATTTAACCGAACCTAAACAGACAACTTAACCTAATCGCCGATGAACTTTGTTGACATAAATAATGCCTAAAAACATTATTAACATGTTATCAATATCTCTATGTTTTAATTATCACAAAATATAAACTCATAGAACTAAAACTTGTGACATAAACAAGTATTTAGTGATTAATAATTCTCTTTACATCCAAATCACTTAAGATATGAATAAACAAAGTGTTTAGTGCAATTTATGATCAAATGGGTATTTAATTAACTAATACAAAGTTTATTTAATTATATAAACATATTATATATTTTTGAAAAACACTTTTGGTAATAAAGAAAAATGTTTTATTCATACTAAATATATGAATTCAAATTTTTAACCAAAATCAGTTAGTTTTTCACCAAATAAACTTTCCTCACTAAAAGACAAAGAATCTGGCCGTTTCAGCTGGGCGGCCCCCTTAATTATAAAGGGCGGTCCCCTTAATTTTAAGGGGGCCGGCCATGATT
This sequence comes from Artemisia argyi, assembly GCA_030686995.1. Classification (NCBI taxonomy): domain Eukaryota; kingdom Viridiplantae; phylum Streptophyta; class Magnoliopsida; order Asterales; family Asteraceae; genus Artemisia; species Artemisia argyi. The sequence goes on along the minus strand of CM060693.1, from coordinate 167,920,588 downwards.
TAAGGGGACCGGTCACGCTCCTCTGTCAGAATCTGTTGCCTATAAATACCACCTTAAACCTGGATTTTTTCCTCACCTTTTGCACTACAGAACTTTCTGTTCTAGATCTCCATTTCCAATCTATAAATCCTATGATCATACATTCTTAAATCTTTGTTTCAAAGTGATCCAAACATCATTCCATCAAGTGCAAGAGAAGAATACTTCTATCCCTCAAAACAAGAAGTATTACAACTTGTTGTGATCTCCACATCTAAGTTGTTAGTGTATCATCATTGCTATTATTTCATTGTGTGAATAGTTGTGAATATTTGTTAGAAGATAGTGTAATTTGATATATAGTGTGATTGGTTAGAAGAATAGTTGTGAAGAAGATAAGTTAGGAAGAAGATTGGTGTGTAGAAGAATAGGTGTGAAGAAGATTGGTGTGTAGAAGATTGGTGTGAAGAAGTGGTGTGATTAAGTAGTGAATAGGTGTGAACTAGTTGTGTAGAAGTCGTGATTAAGTTGTGAAGATATTGTGGTGTGTAAATTGGTGTGTAAGGTTTTCTCCGCCATAAGGGAGCTTGTTGATATAGTGAAGAAAACTCTCGAGTTAGGTGCTCGGGGAGTGGAGTAGGGCAAGGAAGGTGACCTTGTAGCCGAACCACTATAAATCTCTTGTCTCTCGGTTCGATCTTTCCAACCCTTATCTATTTCTTTACTTATGTTATTATTGCTTTATCGTACATACTTAGTGTTGTTCATATTGTGCACGACTTGATTTCATATAGCATCGAATCTATATTTTATAAAACAAAAAAAAACTTTTAAACAAAATTTCATAACATTTTAAAAACGACGTAAAACTATTCAACCCCCCCTTCTAGTTTTCCGCAATTGGTATCAAGAGCCACGTCTAACAAGATCTTTAAAATATATTGTATTTTAAAACTTGTAACGATCTATGGAATCTTTAAAATATTTAGAAGGGCAATCTATGCAAAGACCACCACTATTTGAAAGTGGCGGATTTTTATATTGGAAAAATAGATTCGAAACTTATGTGAAATCAAAAGATCTTGATCTTTGGCATATTATTACCTTTGGTGATTTTCCTCCTATTCAATATAATGTTGAAACTAAAATGAATGAAATTGTATCTTTTGAAGAACAAAATGATGATTTGAAAAAGAAATTAGCAAAAAATAATGAGGCTAAAATGGTAATTTATAATGCGTTACCACGCAAAGAATATGAAAGAATTTTTATGTGTAAAACCGCCAAAGAAATTTGGGATTCTTTACTAATTACTCGCCAAGGTAATAGCCAAGTCAAAGATAATAAAATAGATCTTCTTGTACAACAATATGAACAATTTATGATTCCGGAAGCGGAATCAATTGATAATGCTTTTGCTAAGTTTAACACTATCATCACAAGTTTAAAAGCACTTGAAGAGACATTTTCTAGTAAAAATTGTGTTAGGAAATTTCTTAGGGCATTGCATCCAAAATGGCGAGCTAAGGTCACGGCAATCGAAGAATCAAAGAACTTGATGACGTTATCACTAGATGAACTAATTGGCAACTTGAAGGTTCATGAAGAAATCATAAGAAGAGATTCGGAAACGGTCAAAGTCAAGAAAGAACAAACCAAATCCATTGCTCTAAAAGCCAAAAAGGAATCTAGTGATGATGATGATTTAAGTGACGAAAGTGAAGACGAAGAATATGCAATGGCCGTAAGAGAATTCAAGAAGTTCTTCAAGAGACGAGGAAGATTCACTAGATCTTCACGAGATGAAAGAAGAGCATTCCAAAGGAATAGAAGTGACAACTACGGGAAAAGAAAGTGCTTTAGATGTGGAAGTCCAAATCATCTCATTGGCGAATGTCTAAAGCCACCGGGTTATGAAAATCAAGGTGCTTTTGTTAGTGGAACATGGAGTGATAATGACAAAGAAGAAGTTGAAAAGCCAAGAGACGAAAAGTGTTTTATGGCAAAAGAAACCGACGAAATATGTTTAGGAATTGACTTGGAACCTGACGAATGGATTAAAGATAGCGGATGTTCGAGGCACATGACGGGGAATCACAATCTATTCTCTACATACAAGGCATACAATGGAGGTAACGTTATTTTCGGTAGTGACTTACGTGGAAAAATCATTGGCAAAGGTACGATCTCTCAAGACTCACTTACTATTGAAAATGTAGAGCATGTAGATAAATTAACATATAATTTGCTTAGTGTAGGACAAATATGTGATAATAAATGTAGAGTCACATTTACCGAAGATGATAGCGAAATAGTTAAGAATGGAAAAATTATAGGTAGAGGAATTAGAAAAGGTGGCATATATGTTATGAAACTAGGAAACAAACCTGAGGATAGGATATGCCTAACGACCCTAGATGAAAACTCTACACTATGGCATAGGAGATTAGGACATGCTAACATGCAACAAATACAATCTTTGGCCTCTAAGGAATTAGTTAGAAATTTGCATAATCTAAAATATGACAAGCATTTTTGTGATGCATGTAAAATTGGAAAACAAATGCTAGTCACAAAGCCAAGAATATAGTATCCACTACTAGGTGCCTAGAATTATTACATACGGATCTTTTTGGTCCATCCGCTGTGCGGAGCTATGGAGGAAACAAATATACCTTAGTAATAGTAGATGACTACTCATGATACACGTGGACTAGGTTTTTAAGTGACAAAACCCAAGCCTTTGAAAAATTCAAAATATTTAGTAAAATGATTCAAAATAAATTAGGATGCTCAATAGTTGCCATTAGGACGGACCATGGTAGGGAATTTGATAACGAAGTACAATTCGGAAAATATTGCGAGTTAAATGGAATATCTCACAATTTCTCCGCTCCTCGTACTCCTCAATCAAATGGCGTAGTAGAAAGAAAAAATAGGTCACTACAAGAAATGAGTAGAACTATGTTAAATGAACAATCCATCCCACAAAAATTTTGGCGTCACGCCGTAGATACATCAACTTATATTTTAAATAGGGTATCAATTAGAAGAATTCTAAGAAAAACTCCTTATGAGTTATTAAGAGGTAGAAAACCAAACTTAAGCTACTTTAGGGTATTTGGAAGTAAATGCTATATTTTAAACACTAAGGACTATCTCACTAAGTTTGATCCAAAATCATATGAAGGAATATTTTTAGGATACTCACAAAATAGCAAAGCATATATAATACTTAACAAACACTCGATGAAAATAGAGGAATCACTAAATGTAACATTTGATGAAACACCACCACCTCCTAAAACTTTACCTTTAGAAGATGATGATTTAGTCGAAGATGAAGCTATTGAGGTTAGTAAAACAAAACCCATAGGAAATGATAATGAAAACATTCACTTAGAAAATAACGAAATTGTTAATATTAAAGAATCTAGATCACATCCATTAGATAATATAATAGGACATCTTAACCAAAGAACCCTTAGATCACAAGCCCAAGATAAAAACAATTTCTTTTGTTTCCTCTCAGCAATAGAACCTAAGAATATTAGTGAGGCTTTAAAGGATGAAAGTTGGATTATAGCTATGCAAGAAGAATTAAATCAATTTAAGGCGAATGATGTTTGGGAACTAGTCCCAAATCCAAAGGATATGACCATCATAGGAACCAAATGGGTATATAGGAATAAGTTAAACGAGAATGGAATAGTTACTAGGAATAAAGCTAGGTTAGTTGTCCAAGGTTATAATCAACAAGAAGGAATTGATTATGACGAAACTTATGCCCCCGTAGCTAGACTAGAATCAATTAGGATATTACTTGCCTATGCTTGCGCCCTAGATTTTAAGTTATTCCAAATGGATGTGAAAAGTGCATTCCTTAACGGTTTCATCAATGAGGAGGTATATGTGGCACAACTTCCAGGATTCATTGACTTCGCAAAACCTGATTATGTTTATAAGTTAAAGAAAGCTTTGTATGGACTCAAACAAGCTCCCAAAGCTTGGTATGATCGATTAAAATCTTTTCTTATTAAACATGATTATTCCATGGGAATGGTAGATAACACTCTTTTCACTAAAAGGAAAGACCCAAATCTCATCATTGTTCAAATATATGTTGATGACATTATATTTGGATCGACTTGTCAAGACATGTGTGATGAATTTGCCAAAATCATGCATGATGAGTTTGAGATGAGTATGATGGGTGAACTTAACTTCTTCCTAGGATTACAAATAAAACAATTAGAAGATGGAATATTCTTTAACCAATCTAAGTACATTAAGGAAATGCTTAAGAAATTTGGCCTAGAAGACTCAAAACCCATGAAAACACCCATGTCTACGGAGGTAAAGCTCACAAAGGACGATGAAGGTGAGTCCGTAGATAACACCAAGTATAGAGGAATGATAGGTAGTTTACTATACTTGACGGCAAGTAGACCCGATATCATGTTTAGTGTCTGCCTTTGTGCCCGTTTTCAAGAGGATCCCAAAACCTCTCACCTAGAAGCGGTTAAGCGTATCTTCCGATACGTTAAAGGCACTATACACTTAGGATTATGGTATCCTAAGGAATCCGGCATAGAAACCATTGTCTATGCGGATTCGGATCATGCGGGAGACTACGTAGATAGAAAGAGTACTAGCGGTATTTGCACGTTTATAGGATGTTGTCTAACGTCTTGGTTTTTGAAGAAGCAAACCGCTCTTGCTATTTCTACCACCGAAGCCGAATATGTAAGCGCCGGAAAGGCATGTCAACAAGCACTATGGATGAAACAAGCTCTCGTAGACTATGGCATTAGGTTAGAAAATGTCCCCATTATGTGCGATAACAAAGGTGCGATAGATTTAAGTAAAAATCCGGTGCAACACTCTAGGACTAAACACATAGAAATACGTCACCATTTTCTTAGGGATAATGTACAAAAAGGGAATATATCTATAGAAAAGGTTGCATCGGAAGACAACTATGCGGATATATTCACAAAACCCCTTAAGTGTGAATTATTCAACCACTTGCGTTTAGGATTAGGAATGATGGAACAAGTTGACTAAATTACATTGAATTAATTCAAATTTATACTTGTATGAAAATTTATTTTTCTTCCATTCCACCTTTTCTGAGTCTAGGAATCTATTTCGCACAAAACTAAAGATTGAGAAGATTTATTTTCTTTGCATAATTTTTTTTTAAACTCAATCAATTTTCTCTAAAAATTATTCTCACAATCTAGGAATCACATGAAGATCATTTTCCTTGCATTGTTGACTAATTCTAAAAACATTGTATTTCAAAATCATGCATAAACTCTCACATAAATTGTCAAGGTATATAATCTAATATATGTCTTTGACATTCATGATCGAGCAAAAATTGAATCAAGGAGATCATTTGGATTGTTTCTTAGGATCGTTATTTCTTTTTGCTTCTAGGAGTCGAAACAATCACAACTCCACATTTGTTGCATATAGACACTCACTAGGACAAATTCACTAGTAATGGTGTCATCTTGATCCATCATTAGTTTTTCACTCACTAATTGCCTTTGCCTTTAATCTAAGATAGGTGCTTTAGGAAGCTTAAGTGTGCTTGCCTTTACTTACCTCCTATTGCTTATTATGTGTTGATTATTTGCTCTTGTGCCTATGTGTTTTTGCATGCATGATATTTAATGATTAGATTAGATGCTATATTGCCTAAAGGAATTGAACTTGCTTGAATCCAAGTCCAAAAACACAACCTTTTTGCAAATTTTTTGCCAAAAACCCAATTCTGGCAATCTGAAAATCACCAGATGGGCAGCCCCCTTAATTTTAAGGGGACCGCCCCCTAATTAAGGGGACCGGCCATCTGATGGATGGGTTTACAGAATCTTTTCTGCTTTTTAGCCCATTTCAACCTACATTTCCCATTTTTCACCAACACATTTTGTCCTAATCCACCAAACAAACCTTATCCATCCTTAAACACACAAATCTTACACTATAAATATCCCCAATCCTCAAAACTCTCCATTCATCCCATCATGAACTCTCCAAACAAACCAAAATCAAAAGCCTTAAGGCTAGCAAGGATGACGGAAAAACCCGTTTGGTAAAGAAAAAGCCCTCGAAACAAATCCATCATCATAAATGAAGTTGGAAGTCATTCCACACCCCTAACTTCTTACTTCCCAAACTTTGCATCAAACCAACAAGGTCATTCATTTGATCCTCTTTACGAACCATACAACATTGGCCAAACATCTTCCTTCAAGCCAAACTACACATCTCAACCTCCAACCACTTATAATGATCCATACAAGTTTGATGAACCATCAAACAACAATTCCAACTACACAAACCCAACTCTTCCATACCAAACCTATGATCCCCTACACATTGCCACGGAAAAACAAAAGTTCCGTGATGAAATAAACCAAATCCATGATCTTAGTGATCTCCTTGCTATGCATCTTGCACAACGCAACAAAGGGCAACCTCCATCATCACCCTATGCAAATTGCCTTCCCCACTCTCTCAACTTGAATCAAGTTACAAACCACACTCACTTTTGCCCTTGTTGCATATTCCTTCAAAAACAAATCCTCTATTTGAGTGAAGATATTTCTTGGATTGAATATCTTCTCACTCGTAATCATCCAATACCACCCTTAACACGATACAACATTGTGAGATCCACTTCTTCCGCTCCATACTCCACTCCATATCCCTCTCAATCAAACATCTAAGCTTTATGCTTATGTTTCCCTTCAAGCAAATAAAACAATCAACCATGGGTTGCAAGCAAGTCCAAGTGCTCTCTTAGGCAATATAGGACTATGTTTTTTCTTTTGTGTTATTTTTATCAATATGCTTCAAGCATATTGAATGTTGTAATGCTTATCATCTCTATAATGCTTGAATGAATCTATGTTTAGTTGCATAATTGTTGCCTTGCATATATGTGTATCTTGCTCTCTTCAAATATTTTTGTAGCAAAGATCTCCATAGCTCGTTCCCTTGGTGCTCTCAAATGAGGGGGAGCATACATCAAGGGGGAGCATTCTACCCGTTTAAACTTCCCTCGTGAAGCTTACTCGGCTTAACCTTTTTAATTTTACAAAAAGGGGGAGAAGAGAAATGTAAACTCTATAATACTTGTCTAAAAACAAGTTTTAGATATATTGAGTTTAAGGTTTTGTAATAATCAAAAAAGGGGGAGATTGTTGACATAAATAATGCCTAAAAACATTATTAACATGTTATCAATATCTCTATGTTTTAATTATCACAAAATATAAACTCATAGAACTAAAACTTGTGACATAAACAAGTATTTAGTGATTAATATTTCTCTTTACATCCAAATCACTTAAGGTATGAATAAACAAAGTGTTTAGTGCAATTTATGATCAAAGGGGTATTTAATTAACTAATACAAAGTTTATTTAATTATATAAACATATTATATATTTTTGAAAAACACTTTTGGTAATAAAGAAAAATGTTTTATTCATACTAAATATATGAATTCAAATTTTTAACCAAAATCAGTTAGTTTTTCACCAAATAAACTTTCCCCACTAAAAGACAAAGAATCTGGCCGTTTCAGCTGGGCGGCCCCCTTAATTATAAAGGGCGGTCCCCTTAATTTTAAGGGGGCCGACCATGATTTAAGGGGACCGGCCACGCTCCTCTGTCAGAATCTGTTGCCTATAAATACCACCTTAAACCTGGATTTTTTCCTCACCTTTTGCACTACAGAACTTTCTGTTCTAGATCTCCATTTCCAATCTATAAATCCTATGATCATACATTCTTAAATCTTTGTTTCAAAGTGATCCAAACATCATTCCATCAAGTGCAAGAGAAGAATACTTCTATCCCTCAAAACAAGAAGTATTACAACTTGTTGTGATCTCCACATCTAAGTTGTTAGTGTATCATCATTGCTATTATTTCATTGTGTGAATAGTTGTGAATATTTGTTAGAAGATAGTGTAATTTGATATATAGTGTGATTGGTTAGAAGAATAGTTGTGAAGAAGATAAGTTAGGAAGAAGATTGGTGTGTAGAAGAATAGGTGTGAAGAAGATTGGTGTGTAGAAGATTGGTGTGAAGAAGTGGTGTGATTAAGTAGTGAATAGGTGTGAACTAGTTGTGTAGAAGTCGTGATTAAGTTGTGAAGATATTGTGGTGTGTAAATTGGTGTGTAAGGTTTTCTCCGCCATAAGGGAGCTTGTTGATATAGTGAAGAAAACTCTCGAGTTAGGTGCTCGGGGAGTGGAGTAGGGCAAGGAAGGTGACCTTGTAGCCGAACCACTATAAATCTCTTGTCTCTCGGTTCGATCTTTCCAACCCTTATCTATTTCTTTACTTATGTTATTATTGCTTTATCGTACATACTTAGTGTTGTTCATATTGTGCACGACTTGATTTCATATAGCATCGAATCTATATTTTATAAAACAAAGAAAACTTTTAAACAAAATTTCATAACATTTTAAAAACGACGTAAAACTATTCAACACCCCCCCCCCCCCTTCTAGTTTTCCACAAACTTGGTGACAGCCTTGGTACCTTCCGAAACCGCATGTTTCGCCAGCTCACCAGGCAAGACCAACCTCACAGCAGTCTGAATCTCCCTACTTGAAAGAGTGTTCTTTTTATTATACCTAACAAGCTTAGAACTCTCAGCAGCCAGTTTCTCAAAGATATCATTAATAAAAGAATTCATTATTCCCATTGCTTTGCTTGAAATGCCGATATCAGGGTGCACTTGTTTCAAAACCTTGAAGATGTATATCTTGTATGTCTCCACTGACTTCTTGTGTCTCTTCTTCTTCTTGTCTCCTGACGTGTCCTTTGCAGCTGGGAGCTTCTTTTCTGCTTTGGGTTTTGGTGCCTTCTCTGCTGCTGGCTTCTTCTCTGCCTTTGAGGCCATTTTCCAGAAGTGTGTGTGTTTTTTAACATGTTTTTACTGTGTGTAAAAAATATATGTGGGGTTGGGTTATATAGGGTGAGGAGGTGGGATTTGATTGGTGGGTTTGGTGTCACACAGATTGTGAATATTGGTCGTTGGATAAGGGGGTCTTTTTTTGGATGGTTGGGATTTGAATTTTTCGTTTGGGTTTCGAATATTTTTTGACTTTTCGCGGTTTTGTACAAGACACGCTAGGATTTAGCTTTTTAGCCGATTTACTTTCTACAATTTGTTCAGTCACGTATTTTGTAGTTAGGGCATGTTCTATGATAAAATTTTATAAAGCTTTAGGCATTTAATATTTCTTGTCACCTCAAAAATTTATATAAACCACTTGAGTTGATAAACCTATTTTTGCTATGATATAAATATTTTAAAGCTTTATATTTGTTTCACATAGCACATACAATAAGGGCCCGTTTGGTTCGTAGACGTGTTTAGGATTAGGATTTGGATTATGATCAAGATTCAGGTTTGGATTTCGATTTGTTATTGGAAAGAGAAAATATAATATTATACATATATATATATATATATATATATATATATATATATATATATATATATATATATATATATATATATATATATATATATATATATATGTATTCGTTTTATAATTTGATATTGAATTTAAATATATATGAAGATCGGAAAGTTGAAAAACTTGTGGTAGAGAATTATCCAATCACAAAACCACTGACAAGCTTTTACAAAACCCACCATGGGTACTCGGATTCAATATATAGGGATAGTGCATTTATATTTGGATTCACTTTGCTATCAACGACAATTAATGGACATGAGTCCTGATTCGGTGCTAAAGCAGTCAACTAAAGTCAAATATCCTAGACCAATACTGCCGGTGAGTATAGTGTTTCCCCGGGTCGTTATGTCCCGACGAGGTGTGGATAGTATAGAAAACGGGTTTGTGATCGGGTGATTCTGAACAGGAAAGGGGTTTGAGTGATTTGTATGATTACGCTAAGGAAATCTAAGTGAAAACAAGTTAAATAAACTAACTTGACCAAAACGTAAAGCTACGCTACCCTAGAACGTATTTAAAATTAAAAACGCGCGTTTAAGTTAAAAATAACGTCAACGCACAAAATAAAAATTAAAACGGGAGCAATTAAAATCCAACGGATATGAAAATTACATTTCTACGATCCTAATGATAAAGGAAAATTTAAAAAAAAAAGAAAAATAATTTTTACACTATTTAATTAATTACTATTAATCAATTACTATAAAACTAATTTAAATTACAATAAATACAAATTGAACAGTAAAAATTCCAAAACTTTTCATGAAAATAATTTATACTATTATTAAGCTAATAAAAATAAGAAAGTGCTAAAAAGATTGCAAATAAGCTGGAAAATAAGCTGTAAAACTAAATAAGCTTAAAAGGACATTTACTACTATAAATAAAAACAAGGAAGAGAAAAATACTAAGTACTAGTTAGGGGAGATGGTGCACGTGTTTGGTCTAGTGTTGACCAGTCAACCCAAAAGGTCAGGGGTTCAACCCCTGCTTCTAACCATTTTTTCAAAACTTTTTATTTTTGGTATTTTCTTTTACAAAAATACTTAACAACTGAAAACAACCACTTTTTATGAAAACAACTTTTTCAAAACTGAGAAATAAGCACTGTGTGAGCTTAATGATCACACAGATGGCTTTTTTTTTCTTGAAAAATAAAATTTGGAATGGAGAAAGCTAACTATAAGCTACAAACTAAAAGCAAAGGTTTAGATAAGCTAGAACAAATTGAGTGGTCTTAGAAAAAAAACTGAGATAACTAGAAAAGACCAAAGAAAAGCTCAATGAGCAAAAATAAGCAATTCCAATTCCTAGTCAGAACCAAACAACCCTTAGGGGGTTACTGCAGGCCTAAGAATGGCTATGAATAAGCTCAGGAGCCAAAACTAAGCTTGTATTCAACAAGCTTGACAGGGAGGCTTCTAAATAAGCCAAGTTTCAAAGGGCAAGGATCACAGACAAGCTCACACTGAGCTTATGAAATTGAGCCTGTGAGCTTGGTACAGGGCATACTTGGCCCAAATGGGCAACCTTAAGGCCAAATAAGCTGACAGAAAAAAAATTATAAAAAATAAAATGAAAATAGTAGCTTGTAAACAAGCTGGGGGATAAGCTACAAACCACTTTTCAAGGCCTAATAACTTGAAACGAAGAAATGAAAAATCCTTGGGTGAGGGGCTGTGGAGGCAAAAGATTTGCAGGCCTGCTCATGGCAGTTGTGATGGTGCTTTTTGGAGGCCTGGTTTAAGTCAACTAAATGAGGTTTAGACTCCACAACAAATTGAAACAAGTACGATACAGCTTATAAGCTACTTCCAAAACCCAAGATTAAGATCTAACTCCTACTTATTTTAGCTAAAAATTAAGGTGGAAAAGGGATAGTTGGGACAGGTTGAAACTGATGTAGCAGGGGTGAGTATTGACTTAGGGAGGTACCAAACTAGATAGTGAGCAAACATATAAACCTATATAGAGCTAAATTGAAGCAACAAAACTACCTTACAAAGCTTGAAACCAAACTACCTATATTAAACTTTTGAGAACAGGTCTTGGATAAAAGAAATGGAAATGGAACAGTAAACCAACAAACCTAATCTAATAAACCAAATTTAACTGAGACACAATTGAAATAACAGGTTTGAAGCAAAGGCAACTCAACTCTTAAAGAAAAGCTTCTAAGCTCAGCTCACTAATGGTCCTAAAATGCAAATCCAAACACTCCCTTAAGGTGGTGACTGTTTGATGATGAGCTTAAAACATAATGGATTTGCACCAAGATTTTGAACAAGCAACTCATACTAATAATGAGAATAACCTAAAAGGGAGTTTTCTGAAGTAAATAAGCAGTGCTTACAAGCAAAACCTGAAAAGCAGTTCAAGCTATACAAGTGAAATAAATTGCAAAATCCTAGCAACTACTACCTCAGTTATGAATAAAGCATGAACCTGAACAATTAACATAAATAGCAACTAGAGAACATGAATGAACCAAGGAACAAGCACATAATAAGCAGTTTGCATAAGCAACTAAATAAGCCAAAACAGAAATTGAGGGAAGTAGTTTCAAAACTTTTAAATTTTCATTAACTGGAAATGCAAAAAACAATACTAGATTGACAAACTTAAAGAAACTAAAACATAATTAACCTATTTTACACTAAATGACCTACTACCCTTCAATGGATACAATTTGACCTATTTATACTAAAAAAAACTAAAAATTAGGGTTCCACTTTGGTCTTGTCACTTCTGTGCTTCTCTTCATCAAATCCCACCGTTGGATTGCTTGTGGGTAATCTCAGCCCTTCAATTCCCTTTTTGACGCCCATTTAGATGTGGACTAGTGACCTGGAATGGATACCCGTGATGGGTTTGGTATCACGTGAAAGGATGGGGGGCTTTTGATGTGTGGTAGGCGTGTAGTAGTGGTGGTGTTGGTGTTGGTAGCTTAATCACAGGGTAAAAGGGGGAGGTTGAAGAAAATTGGACCGTTTGACCCTGGGTTTGACCAAAGGTTTGATATATCAGGGGGTTGGATTGGGCTTGGGGGTTTATGGGCTGGAAAGGGTGTTGGATTTTATTTTTGTTGTATTATTGGGTAGTAAGTAATAAAGGGTCCATTTGGTTTAAGTAAAAACACAAGGACCAATTGTATAAATCTGAAAATTCCAAGGGTGTGTTTTGCAGATTTCCCAAAGTTACCATAAGGACCGTAATTGCCAAGTTCCAATAACCCAAAGACCATAAATGTAAATTTTCCAACTTTTCACATCCAGGGGTGTTTTCCGCCAATTTGAAAACTTGAAGGACCAATTTTGTACATTTTCCAAAGTTTTCTCCCAAGGGCCATATTTGATAACTTTTGACTTTCAAAGGACTCGGGTTGACTTTTCTTTCAAAATTATTTTTCCAGGTACCAATTTTGTCAATTTGTGAAAGTTGAGGGACTGATTTTGACAACTCTTCATATTTTGCTCGTTTTTTGTCTGTTTTCAATCCTTTGTACCTGAAACACACAAAAACATACTCCAAGGATATTTGTGATGTTATTTGACCATTTTGAAGTGTTTTTGATCGTTTTGACTCGAAAATTGGACGAAAAGATATGTGCAAAAAGGCACATATCAAATCCCCCACACTAAGCAATTGCTAGTCCCTAGCAATTTTTTGAAAATTTAATGGATTTGAATTTTCTTTACCAAAAGCCATTACTCCTGGAGTAGCCAAATATTTCGGTTCAAGTAAGAACTATGGTCCACCTGATAACCATGTGATTTTGAGCAAACCACCAGCTGCCAACGGATTTGATTTGTCTTTACCAGAAGCCGTTTGCTTCTGGACTAGCCAACTCTTGATGGACAAAGTCAACATCTTGGTGAGGTGATTACCAATTATGGTTTTCCACTGCCTTTACCACAAGCCATAATCTTGCGGGCTAGCCAACTCTTTCACTTTTTAGGATATGGCGAGTTGAGATACCATATAATTTTGGGCAAACTGTCAGCCATCAACGGTTTTGGGATATCTTTACCAAGAGCCGTTTGCTCCTGGATTAGCCAATCCTTTTGTCGGTTAGACATGGCGGACTGATAACCACAAAATTTTTTAAGCTTAAGTGATTTTTTTTTTTAATTTTTGCCAAAAACGGGGGTACTAGATGGTAAAATGTGATAAAATTCGCTAGAATTCCCCCCCCCCCCCCCCCCACACACACACACTTAGAGTTGAATATTGTCCTTAATATTCAAAGTCCCGGCTATTATGCCGACTCTTTGAATGTAAAAGGGCAACATTACAAGCTAAATGTGGAAACACCATTTTTTTCACTTTATTGGTAACCACAGCAGGGGTAACTCCCCCACACTTAGGGTGAAAACCCCATATACATGCTACTGTTTTTGTTTACCGAGTCGCTAGCTTGACTCGACCCCGAATTCATTGGTTCTTGGGGAAGCAAGATGTGGAAGAAACAATCTCCATCGGACTTTCATTCAAGATGTTTGGACAAACATTTGAAGTACGTGAAAGTTCCACACCGATGAGCTAAGTACCCGACTCTAAATAGTATAAACTATAAGCGGTGATGCCGGGGTCAAATGTAATGTCTTCATTCCCGAAAGAGTGAAGAACAGGAGAAGTAACCCGATAGGTGAAAAAGAGAAAGAAAGTCATGATAAACATCTTGACTAACTCATCATCATCAGGAGGAGGATTCATGGATTCATCATCATGAATCTCATCATTTAAGCTCATGTGATCAAGACATATCCCGGGTGTGTCTAGATCAAAGTAGAAGTTATCATATTCCGGCGGAGATATGATATGAGTGAGTTCACATGAGAACTCCTCAAAGGTGAATGAATCATATTCGGGATTGATGTGACTGAGTTCACAGGAGAACTCATCGAAGGTAAATGATTCATAATCGGGGAGAGAATTATGAGAATGAGAAGTGGTACTGCTACTAATCTTCTCTCCCATAGGATCAAAATGGAAGGCTTAAAATTCCGGTATAGAATCATCGGAGAAAATGTCACTATCCTTAATGGGGATAGGAGATGAAATAGGTTTCTCTTTGAAAGCCTCGATTTTGGAAATGAGAAAACTGGCATTCAATAATGTTGCACAAAGTGCTTCATCTTTGATTTCAGTGTCAGTTTCATCATTCTCTTCTTCTAAGCTGACTGGCTCAGAAGGTAATCCTTCCACATGACTGATGTTTCCAGAAGATAAAGAAATTTCGTCAGTATGTGAAGTACTAAGCTCGATGTTGGGATTATAATTTAAAAGGTTTTCAATTTCTCCCAGATCGGCATTGAAATCAAACAGATCATCATCACTTCCCAATGGAAGTGGATTGATGTGAGCAAGTTCATCTATGAACTCCTCAAGGAGAAGGTCAACATCAGAATGCGGAAGTGATGCTGATGCATGGGAATTGCACCAGGCTTTACCTCTCAAGGGATCTTGAGAAGCTTACAACCCCCACCAGGCAGTGTACCTGATCGTTGTAGTATAGTATAGTGACAAGTACCGGGGGATTGATCGTTCAGCTTAGGAATAGTGTCGCTAGGATTAGAAAACCTAAATACTAGTTCTAAAGGTGAGGGATGATTATTTTTGTATTTTATATTTTTTAGAAAGCAATTAAAAATCTCGGGTTTGAAGGATTTGAGCGGAATTAGTTGCTAATCAACTAACCCAATACTAAAGATGCAATCAAAATAAAATACTAGAAATGAAAATAAACTAAATTATACTAAAGTTGTGAGGAATAAATGGAGAAAATGTGTTTACTTAGATTTCACTATTCCCTAGACATCTTTTACACGTTAATTACTTATTATAATTGCATGGATGACGGATCGTATTCCTTAATACCATTCATGGGGTGGCACACTTAACTCCCCAATTCTATGAGCTCTTATCTCCTCCTATACCATGCCCAACACAACCATAGAGATTATAAACAGTGGCTCATGCATTAAATACAACCAATAAAGACCTAGTGCGCGTCGGTTCATGTTTCTTAAGACGTTCAAGCATGTTACCAATTGGAGATCTGCCAGTTTTCTTTAAGCCTAACATATAAATCATTCATCCAAGACAAGTATAAACAAGTAATCAACACATAATCAACATCTAGGTTTCATTAGATCCAAGCAAACACAAGATAGATCTAGCCTAGCATGATGGAATTAAGACAAGAACAAGATATAGACAACCAACACATAGACATATTGATTGAATTAAAAGAACACTTATCTCAATTACACATGAAAGGTATCAAGGGCTTGGAACCCTTGAAAAACCTGTAAAATTCGCACCAAGTTCGTACTTAGGGTTTCTCCAAAACTTCTCTATTTTTTAATGTGAAAATTAGAAAACTATATATAGGAAAAGGGGTCTAACGGCGTCAAGACTAAACTTGTGACGCCGTCACCTCGCCGCCAAAACTCTTCTCGGACTGCCTTGATCTACATTTGACGCCGTCATGTGATAATCATTTCCAAGCCGTCATGACTTTTACTCTTGACGCCCTACTTCGTGACGCCGTCAAATCTGTACTGGGTCGTCATGGAATTTTGCTCTTGACGCCGTCAGGAAGTTACTCTTGACGCCGTCACCTACTGTTCCCAGCATGGAAAATTAAGACTTTGGCGTTTTCTTCACTTTTATGCTCCAAAAACGTCCGAATTGCTTCCTTTTCCAGATTTCTCTCCCAAAGTACCTAAAATCACAAAAGGAACGATTTAGGGCAATATTTGATCAAATAAATTCAATTCCGGGCTTAAATGACCCCCTAAAAATGGATCATTTTTCGCCTCATCATATACCCTTACACTTGAGATTTGCTTGTCCTCAAGCAAATGCGCTTTTATTCTAGTCAAAATACAAGTTAGGGGTCATTTAACACTAATATAAAAGTAATTACAACAAATAATCGTTCCACTAAAGACCAATAGACAAGCACGGAGGTCATATATTAGCACCTCACAAATAGTGTTTAGATAATCACATCTCTCGGGTGTAATAAAGTATAAATTACAATATGAAAACGGAAGATATCTCTCACTACCTGTCATAGCAAAATAGATTACCATAGGCTTGGGAAAGGATCTAACCTCCACCACATGGCGTAAGCACCTAGGATAAACTATCAAAGAGGTCTTTTAAAGGGTTGTAACGTTAGGTGTAGGGATATGAAATACACGGTTTTGTTGGATAAAGGAAGTTTTACTGGTGGCGAGTTAACAATCTTAGTCAATTACATGTACAATATGGCGTTGCTAAGCCAAGACTAGATTCGACTTAAGCTAATAAATGAAAAATAACAAAAATATAAAATGAACATAGAATAAAAAGGGATGGTAGTCCGTATGTTTTTTTCTCTTTTTCCTTTTTCTATTTTTTTTTCTTTTTCTTTTTTTTTGATTTTTTTTTTCGATTTTTTTTTTTTTTTTGCATACACTCTTACCCTACCATCCAAAATAATACATCATAGGGAATGAATATTCCCCTTACACTCGAATCTTTACATACTTTACAATAAACTAATCTAGTGACTCGAATTAAGAAAATCAAAACACTTGGAGCACTTTTAAGATTAACGTACATATGGGGGTAATAAATGATGTTCTTCCCCATTACTCCATAAAACAAGTACTTTGCCCATGAGTCCCAATCGTCCCAAAACAATATGTACAAGGATATGACTCGACTTAGCAACCATGTAATCAATTAGATAGTTAACTTAGGGTTTAACAAATAACAATAATGCACTAAAAATGAGCGCATACACGGAAGGCTAAGGCGATTTGGGTGTACATTTAAGTGGGGTGTAACAAATTCTTCCTTTAAGTAAAATGCTTAAAGTTAGAAACGAAAAGATAGGCTCGGAGGGGTGTACTAGGGGTTTCGTGTACTAAAAATGAGTACAACGCTAATGGTGTGGGAAAAATTAATTGACTTAAGTGGTCAAGTAATATGACTTAAATGGTCAAGTAATTATGATACTGGTTTAACACAAGGGTGATCCTAATGCCTCTTATCATGTAGTAAATCCTACGACACGAATGTAGTCTCACTAGCGGTCTCGGGATGCATCACTAACGCAAGTTCTAGAATCTAAATACTACCGGTACACTCATAAAAACTAATAGTAAATGCTTTTCCTATCAAATCTAAAGGCGAACCTCACATATTTGGGTGGAAATTTTTTCTGAAAGTACGGTTATGTGCTAGTCATACAATCTCCATGAGACGCTTGCTATGGCTAAAGTTTCACTCCTAAATGTTGTAAAAAATTTTAAATTTGGCGCTAAAATTACACTAACAAGTGTTTCTCGTAGTTTTATTACACATCTACCATTGAACAAAGCAAACTCAAGCGAAAGTGCATATGTAAGGTATCATCTTTTTACCCTCCCCTTACACTTAGGATGAACATTGTCCCCAATGTTCAAGTAAAGAATGTAAAAGTGAAAAAGTAAAGAGAATGAAATCAAATACTCCCCTGATTCGCTCGGTATGGATAATAAGGTGGCCAGGTTAAATCTTCCTCCAAGAAAATGAACAATCAAAGCTTCCCTTCCAGAATATAAATCATCTTCTTGTCATACATAACCTGTAAAACCTGATAAAATAGACAAGACAACCTCGCGTAAAATCGGCGGCATCCTATATAAGTTACTAAATCCTAGAAAACAAGATAAGATATAATGCTTGTGGAATGA
Organism: Artemisia argyi; assembly: GCA_030686995.1. Taxonomy (NCBI): domain Eukaryota; kingdom Viridiplantae; phylum Streptophyta; class Magnoliopsida; order Asterales; family Asteraceae; genus Artemisia; species Artemisia argyi. The sequence goes on along the minus strand of CM060693.1, from coordinate 167,902,349 downwards.
AGTTTGCAGATCTCCTGGAGATTATAAAACTTAATAATTCACAAAAACCATAAGACTCCGTTAGAAAAACAAAACTGGTAAAATTTCCAGATTTTTACACTTGACGCCGTCAGAAGTGACCTGCAGAAATTCTTATGTTGAGTTTCCGTAAAATTTCTGGAAAAACTTGGTCCTACTTCCTGGAAAATCCTGCAAAACTTCATTATGACTCAATACTAGCATTTGAATCTAACAAATACGAATATACATGTTCATTTAATATTGTGGAGAATCATGATCGGTTTGTTTCTTGAAAACATATTTGGGGTTTCCCCTTACACTTATCTTTTGCAAAAATACCTTTAGGTGGAGTTAAGACTAAGCCAAAACAACAAAGTAAAGTATTTCCACTATTTAGTTTAGAAACATGATCTACCAACAATAAAAATTAAGCATGCATACGGAAGCAAATAACAAACAAACAAATAAAATCACACAAAACATGGGTTGCCTCCCAAGAAGCGCTTTTCTTTATTTACGAGTCTTGTAGCTAGACTCAAGGTCATGGGTTACTACGTGATACGGGTGAGTTCCTCATTGAGGACATCTTTGGGATCAAACTTAGGTTTCAACTTCCTATCGGTTTCCTTAGTATGGTATGACCTTTCAAACTTTTCTCCATCCGGATCATACAAAGTCATCCTCATATGCCATGATCTGTCACCTTCTTTAGGTGGCTTGTCCCACCTCCATTTACACTTGTTTCCCTCTCTTTTCCACTTATTCATCTCTATATTAATAGGCATTACACTCAAGAACTCAATCATCTTCCTAAAGACTAATGGGTCCTCAAAGGGATCTAGCTCCTCATCTCTAGCTATGAGTTGTTCTACCGAATGTGTCTTTTCAACGAAATCTTTCTCTAGATAAAATGGGCATTGAGGTCCTATGAAGTTCTTGTCTATCCAAGGTCCATATCTAGATGGTCTCCTATTCATCTCTACCCAATGCGGTGTCGGTTCATCATCACAATCATAACTATGCTTCTTTACATCGTACACCGACCAAGTATCGCCTTCACCTACCGCTATCTTAGACTCCTTACAATCTATCATGGCACTAGCGGTTGCTAAAAATCCTCTTCCCACCAATAATGGGCATGTAGTGTCACTAACCATGTCTAGGACGTGAAAATCCGCTAATATAGTTAACTTTCCTACGTGAACAACTACATCCTTAATCATTCCAACCGAGTGGGCAATACTCCCATCCGCTAGCCCTATCAATACATCCGTTTCCTCTAACTTTCCTAGCTTAAGAGAGGTGAATAAGGATAAGGGAATCAAGTTGAGGCTTGACCCTAAATCGGCTAGTGTGTCGAAAGCTTCGGATCTTCCTATCTTACAAGGCAAAACAAATATACCCGGATCATCAAGCTTTTTAGGCAACTTGTTTTGAACGAAGGCGGTCCCATTTTTACCTAGCTTACACTTCTCATATTTTTCTAGGAGGGCACTATAGTAAGGAGCATGTGCTAAGACATCAATGACGGGGCGTTCAAGGTGAAGTTCTTTGAATTCATCGTCAAGGTCTTGCGTAAGAGGTGTTTCAACTATGCTTTTGACCGGCTCTATATTGGGTGCCTTATTTGATTGGTCCTTTTGAAGAATTTGGTTTTGTTTGAAACACGTGCTTGTGGATTTAACCGAGTAGTATTGTGGGCACGAAGTGGGTGACGAAACTGAAGATATGGAATTAACGTTTAGTTTCGGATTTTTGATTGTGTCGCTTGGAAGTGCTCCCATTTCTCGGTCATTGAGAACTTTCAACAATGCTTCAATTCTAGTGGTCATCTCGCTTTGCTTTTGTTTGAAATCGGCTTCAAACTTAGATATGCGAGCTTCTTGAGATGCCATGAACTTAGACATCAATCCTTCAAGGTTGTTGGTACTACCATGGTTGTTAGAAAGATTGTTGTTGAAAGTACAATTGGAGGGTGGACCGGTTGGTTGGTAACGATTAGGCGGATTGGAAGAATTAGGTTGATTTTGTTTCCACCTAAGGTTTGGGTGATTTTTCCACGAGGGGTTGTATGAATCACTGTAAGTGTTTGGCTCGGGCTTGAAAGTGTACCACTTATCTCCCGCTTCGTCGGTACGCATGGATGCGTAGTCCGCAAAAGCTGTTCCGGGGAGTTCCACACAATCACGAGTGTCGTGGGGACCACTACATAATTCGCATGAAGAAGTGATTTTGTTCACTTGGCTTGAAGGCTTAGGAGCTTCGTAAGATTTCATGAGAAACTTGACTTGGTCTTCAAGTTCCATGATCCTACGGTCGGGAGTGCTAGAATTGTTCGAAGGCAAAGATATTGCCTTGACCATTTTGTTCAAATCACGGGGATCATTCCAACTTTCGTTGTCATAGAGAGCAAGATCTTCTATGAGTTCCCATGATTGTTCCGCACTTAGATCACGTAGCTTACCACCGGCCGATTGGTCAATGGCTCGCCTCGTGGAGAGATCGATATGGTCATAAAAAATTTGGACTTGGAGCCAAAGATCTATGCCATGATGAGGGACTTTTTGAAGTAAGTCCTTGAAACGAGTCCATGCTTCATAAAGAGATTCATTTTGACGTTGTTGGAACATCAAGATGTCATTTCTAAGCTTAGTAGTTCTCCCCGGTGGGAAAAATTGAGCAAGGAAACGAGTGGTGAGATCATCCCATGTAGTGATGGATCCCGCGGGTAAACGCTCAAGCCATTGACTAGCTTGATCCCGTAGAGAGAATTGGAATAGGCGTAATCGGGTTGTCTCTCTAGTTGCAACATCTAGGTCTATGGAATCTACGATTTTGAGGAAGTCCTTAAGATGTTGGTTTAGATCTTCGGAACGAAGTCCATAGAATGCACATTCGCTTTGCACCAACCGGATGGTGTCGGATCGCAAGGGGGTCACATTGGCTCCGGTGAGCTCAATGGTGTTTCGGTAGCCTTGGTGGCTAGGTCGGGAATACTCTCCTAAGGTTCGGGGCCTAAGGGGTTCTAATGGTGGGTTTTGTTGTGGTGGGATGACGGGTTCAAAGATGTTCCCGTTGTCCATGATGTCGGATGGTTACGAACAAAGGCACAAAGAAATAAGATAGACTAAAGAGAACCTAAAAATAAAAATAAAAATCTTACTAGAAAGGAATCTAGCAAGTAGACCTAATAAAAAGAAATTATAACCTAGACAATAACTATTCCCCGGCAACGGCGCCAAAAACTTGATGCGTGGGAATTGCACCAGGCTTTACCTCTCAAGGGATCTTGAGAAGCTTACAACCCCCACCTGATCGTTGTAGTATAGTATAGTGACAAGTACCGGGGGATTGATCGTTCAGCTTAGGAATAGTGTCGCTAGGATTAGAAAACCTAAATACTAGTTCTAAAGGTGAGGGATGATTATTTTTGTATTTTATATTTTTTAGAAAGCAATTAAAAATATCTGGTTTGAAGGATTTGGGCGGAATTAGTTGCTAATCAACTAACCCAATACTAAAGATGCAATCAAAATAAAATACTAGAAATGAAAATAAACTAAATTATACTAAAGTTGTGAGCAATAAATGGAGAAAATGTGTTTACTTAGATTTCACTACTCCCTAGACATCTTTTACACGTTAATTACTTGTTATAATTGCATGGATGACGGATCGTATTCCTTAATACCATTCATGGGGTGGCACACTTAACTCCCCAATTCTATGAGCTCTTATCTCCTCCTATACCATGCCCAGCACAACCATAGGGATTATAAACAGTGGCTCATGCATTAAATACAACCAATAAAGACCTAGTGCGCGTCGGTTCATGTTTCTTAAGACGTTCAAGCATGTTACCAATTGGAGATCTGCCAGTTTTCTTAAGCCTAACATATAAATCATTCATCCAAGACAAGTATAAACAAGTAATCAACACATAATTAACATCTAGGTTTCATTAGATCCAAGCAAACACAAGATAGATCTAGCCTAGCATGATGGAATTAAGACAAGAACAAGATATAGACAACCAACACATAGACATATTGATTGAATTAAAAGAACACTTATCTCAATTACACATGAAAGGTATCAAGGGCTTGGAAACCTTGAAAAACCTGTAAAATTCGCACCAAGTTCGTACTTAGGGTTTCTCCAAAACTTCTCTCTTTTTTAAAGTGAAAATTAGAAAACTATATATAGGAAAAGGGGTCTGACGGCGTCAAGACTAAACTTGTGACGCCGTCACCCCTCCGCCAAAACTCTTCTCGGACTGCCTTGATCTACATTTGACGCCGTCATGTGATAATCATTTCCAGGCCGTCATGACTTTTACTCTTGACGCCGTCAAATCTGTACTGGGTCGTCATGGAATTTTGCTCTTGACGCCGTCAGGAAGTTACTCTTGACGCCGTTACCTACTGTTCCCAGCATGGAAAATTAAGACTTTGGCGTTTTCTTCACTTTTATGCTCCAAAAACGTCCGAATTGCTTCCTTTTCCAGATTTCTCTCCCAAAGTACCTAAAATCACAAAAGGAACGATTTAGGGCAATATTTGATCAAATAAATTCAATTCCGGGCTTAAATGACCCTCTAAAAATGGATCATTTTTCGCCTCATCAGATGCCTCTACATACTCAACTTCTGCATAAGATGTACAATCATCATCAAAGTCGGAGAAAGTATCAAAATGATCTTTTGGATTATCAGGAGGGGAAGGTGAATCACACATATGATCAAAAGTTCCCTGTGACTCTCCTGGGATTGGGACAAGGTTCTCAGCACTAGACTTTATGAATTCGTCCGATTCCTTTTCGGGAATAGTGCTAAGATGCTCATCCCCCATGTTCAGAGAGTAAGTGTGAACTTCGGGTGTGATAACAACAGACTGAGGGAGTTGAGAAGTACTAGCAGTTATGGATTCTTCAAGTTCCATTTGATCAACGGCTAGTGACTTCGTCACATTATTTTCTCCCTGATTTTTCATGGAAGGAACCACAACTGATGAATTTGATGAGCCTTGACGAATATCAAGGGTATCTTCATCATCACTATCGTCATCGTCATCGTAGATGATAGTTTTACGCATTCGAAATCTTACTCTAGTTGCTTCTTCTGCTTCTTCAGCTAGTCTTTCTTTGTAAGACTTCGGACGAGGTTCTTCCGGAGCAGGTTTGTTAACCAAATCCTTAAGATCATTTAGAGTATTTAAAACATTTTGCAAAAGTTCTTGAGGAAATGGTTGAGGTTGTGTTTCAAAAATTTGGTATTGTGGAGGTTGGTCGTGATAATTGTTGTCACAAGGAAAAAGATTCCTAGTTTGACAATCGGTGCTAAAATGCGGACCTCCACAATACTCACAACCGTTTTGTTGTGAAGTTGGTGCATTTTGAAACAATTCGGCATTGCAATTTTGATAACACGGATTATGCTCATATGAAATGAAATTGTTTTGTGGCTCATTGCAAAAGCTCGGATTAGAATCGTAAGCGAATGAATTACTTGAACCACAAAACAAACAACTTCCGTTTTGAATATCATTACCACATCATTCACACGTGCACCAACGACATGGTAGACCGAAAAGTGGCTCACCACAACCGACGCAATGAATAAAAGATTGCCTTAGAGAAGGAATCGGACCATTCAAAGAATCAACAAAATCAACACAATAATCCGAATGATTATCAAGCCTCGAAGAACATTTTGAAAAATCCGGAGGTGGGACAAGTGGTGTGCTCTGAGAGCTAGGAATTTCCACCACTTCCGTTATGGTCCCCGGTTCTTGTTCTTGATAAACGTGAAGATTAGGCAAGTCGTTCTTTTTAGTCACCGCTTTAAGCTCAGTACGTTTACTTGATAAACTCCGAACCGTAAATCGTGAAAGGTGTGGATCAATTATTGACGGTTTGCCATTAATAGCACGTATCTCGGGATGTGAAGGGTAGTTGGAAGAATTTGGTGAATCATTGAGAGAATTTGGACTTATGAACATATTGCAGTAGTACAAAATCTGTTACTACAATTGTTTCCACACTTCTCACAAATACACCGGAAACAACGATAGCCATTCTCAATCGGGCTTTTACAGTGAAAACACGTGTAGCCGAGAGACGCCATAAGAATTATACATGAGAGGGGTATAAGAAGGTAGAATCAAACTGATAGAGGGTAAGAAAAAATATTTTTGGGTTTTTTGTGTTTGTTGAAAACTTATTTAAAATGTTTTTTGGTAATCATTTTGAAAGACCAAATCGTTTCCTCGTAGATCACACAAAGTAATCCTTGAGTAATCTGATATGGTAAAATTTACGATTCGTTTTGTTTTGTTTTTGTTTTTTTTTTCTTTTTTATTTATTTATTTATTTTTTTTATGAAAATATGAAAAAGGATGGTAAATATACAATGAGCGAATATCCAAAGATTACCAATCTTCAAGTACGTTTAGAATATGCGCACAACCTCCCCGGCAGTGGCGCCATTTGATTCGGTGCTAAAGCAGTCAACTAAAGTCAAATACCCTAGACCAATACTTCCGGTGAGTATAGTGTTTCCCCGGGTCGTTATGTCCCGACGAGGTGTGGATAATATAGAAAACGGGTTTGTGATCGGGTGATTCTGAACAGGAAAGGGGTTTGAGTGATTTGTATGATTACGCTAAGGAAATCTAAGTGAAAACAAGTTAAATAAACTAACTTGACCAAAACGTAAAGCTACGCTACCCTAGAACATATTTAAAATTGAAAACGCGCGTTTACGTTAAAAATAACTTCAACGAACAAAATAAAAAGTAATACGGGAGCAATTAAAATCCTACGGATATGAAAATTACATTTCTACGATCCTAATGATGAAGGAAAATTTTTTAAAAAAAAAGAAAATTAATTTTTACACTATTTAATTAATTACTATAAAACTAATTTAAATTACAATAAATACAAATTGAACAGTAAAAATTCCAAAACTTTTCATGAAAATAATTTATACTATTATTAAGCTAATAAAAATAAGAAAGTGCTAAAAAGATTGCAAATAAGCTGGAAAATAAGCTGTAAAACTAAATAAGCTTAAAAGGACATTTACTACTATAAATAAAAACAAGGAAGAGAAAAATACGAAGTACTAGTTAGGGGAGATGGTGCACGTGTTTGGTCTGGTGTTGACCAGTCAACCCAAAAGGTCAGGGGTTCAACCCCTGCTTCTAACCATTTTTTCAAAACTTTTTATTTTTGGTATTTTCTTTTACAAAAATACTTAACAACTGAAAACAACCACTTTTTATGAAAACAACTTTTTCAAAACTGAGAAATAAGCACTGTGTGAGCTTAATGATCACACAGATGGCTTTTTTTCTTGAAAAATAAAATTTGGAATGGAGAAAGCTAACTATAAGCTACAAACTAAAAGCAAAGGTTTAGATAAGCTAGAACAAATTGAGTGGTCTTAGAAAAAAAACTGAGATAACTAGAAACGACCAAAGAAAAGCTCAATGAGCAAAAATAAGCAATTCCAATTCCTAGTCAGAACCAAACAACCCTTAGGGGGTTACTGCAGGCCTAAGAATGGCTATGAATAAGCTCAGGAGCCAAAACTAAGCTTGTATTCAACAAGCTTGACAGGGAGGCTTCTAAATAAGCCAAGTTTCAAAGGGCAAGGATCACAGACAAGCTCACACTGAGCTTATGAAATTGAGCCTGTGAGCTTGGTACAGGGCATACTTGGCCCAAATGGGCAACCTTAAGGCCAAATAAGCTGACAGAAAAAAAATTATAAAAAATAAAATGAAAATAGTAGCTTGTAAACAAGCTGGGGGATAAGCTACAAACCACTTTTCAAGGCCTAATAACTTGAAACGAAGAAATGAAAAATCCTTGGGTGAGGGGCTGTGGAGGCAAAAGATTTGCAGGCCTGCTCATGGCAGTTGTGATGGTGCTTTTTGGAGGCCTGGTTTAAGTCAACTAAATGAGGTTTAGACTCCACAACAAATTGAAACAAGTACGATACAGCTTATAAGCTACTTCCAAAACCCAAGATTAAGATCTAACTCCTACTTATTTTAGCTAAAAATTAAGGTGGAAAAGGGATAGTTGGGACAGGTTGAAACTGATGTAGCAGGGGTGAGTATTGACTTAGGGAGGTACCAAACTAGATAGTGAGCAAACATATAAACCTATATAGAGCTAAATTGAAGCAACAAAACTACCTTACAAAGCTTGAAACCAAACTACCTATATTAAACTTTTGAGAACAGGTCTTGGATAAAAGAAATGGAAATGGAACAGTAAACCAACAAACCTAATCTAATAAACCAAATTTAACTGAGACACAATTGAAATAACAGGTTTGAAGCAAAGGCAACTCAACTCTTAAAGCAAAGCTTCTAAGCTCAACTCACTAATGGTCCTAAAATGCAAATCCAAACACTCCCTTAAGGTGGTGACTGTTTGATGATGAGCTTAAAACACAATGAATTTGCACCAAGATTTTGAACAAGCAACTCATACTAATAATGAGAATAACTTAAAAGGGAGTTTTCTGAAGTAAATAAGCAGTGCTGACAAGCAAAACCTGAAAAGCAGTTCAAGCTATACAAGTGAAATAAATTGTAAAATCCTAGCAACTACTACCTCAGTTATGAATAAAGCATGAACCTGAACAATTAACATAAATAGCAACTAGAGAACATGAATGAACCAAGGAACAAGCACATAATAAGCAGTTTGCATAAGCAACTAAATAAGCCAAAACAGAAATTGAGGGAAGTAATTTCAAAACTTTTAAATTTTCATTAACTAGAAATGCAAATTACAATACTAGATTGACAAACTTAAAGAAACTAAAACATAATTAACCTATTTAACACTAAATTACCTACTGCCCTTCAATGGCTACAGTTTGACCTATTTATACTAAAAAAAACTAAAAATTAGGGTTCCACTTTGGTCTTGTCACTTCTGTGCTTCTCTTTATCAAATCCCACCATTGGATTGCTTGTGGGTAATCTCAGCCCTTCAATTCCCTTTTTGGCGCCCATTTAGATGAGGACTAGTGACCTGGAATGGATACCCGTGATGGGTTTGGTATCACGTGAAAGGATGGGGGGGGTTTGATGTGTGGGAGGCGTGTAGCAGTGGTGGTGTTGGTGTTGGTAGTTTAATCGCAGGGTAAAAGGGGGAGGTTGAAGAAAATTGGATCGTTTGACCCTGGGTTTGACCAAAGGTTTGATATATCAGGGGGTTGGATTGGGCTTGGGGGTTTATGGGCTGGAAAGGGTGTTGGATTTTATTTTTGTTATATTATTGGGTAGTAAGTAATAAAGGGTCCATTTGGTTTAAGTAAAAACACAAGGACCAATTGTATAAATCTGAAAATTCCAAGGGTATGTTTTGCAGATTTCCCAAAGTTACCATAAGGACCGTAATTGCCAAGTTCCAATAACCCAAATACCATAAATGTAAATTTTCCAATTTTTCACATCCAGGAGTGTTTTCTGCCAATTTGAAAACTTGAAGGACCAATTTTGTACATTTTCCAAAGTTTTCTCCCAAGGGCCATATTTGATAACTTTTGACTTTCAAAAGACTCGGGTTGACTTTTCTTTCAAAAAATATTTTTCCAGGGACCAATTTTGTCAATTTGTGAAAGTTGAGGGACTGATTTTGACAACTCTTCATATTTTGCTCGTTTTTTGTCCGTTTTCAATCTTTGTACCTGAAACATACAAAAACATACTCCAAGGATATTTGTGATGTTATTTGACCATTTTGAAGTGTTTTTGATCGTTTTGACTCGAAAATTGGACGAAAAGATATGTGCAAAAAGGCACATATCAGTCCCATGAACCCACCTAAAAACCATAAACCAAACGCCTCCTAAATGTTTTAAGATTATAAAGATGTCTATCGTTTATGACTTTTTCATACCATGTAATCATGAAATAAAAATTCACTATGGTTGAAACTTGAAACAAAACATTAAACTTTTCAAATTTCATAAAACTATTCTTAAAGCTTACATAGTAGATGCTCTTAATTCCTGTCTATTGGCTGAAGCTTCTTCTTGATGTTTAGATAGACTAATTATAAAGCAAAAGAACCTTGAAGTTGCATATGTGTGACTCAATGAGATTATCTAACATTTTACTAACGGTCCTACTAAATAAACTTTATTTCGTTAGCCGCTGGTATGTGTTAATTTACACATACCTTTATACCTAAATACCGGACCAAAACGACCAAAAACCGACCTTAAAATGCCAAATATGTTGTGTTTTTGTGTTTATGTGTATACAGGTACGGATATCGTGAATATAGACAAAAGGAAAGCAAACCCCGACAACACGAGCACAAGATTGGAAAGAAGGATCAAAAGCTAAAGCCGAGGAAGGATTTCTCAAGTTTGGATCACAAATATGGCCAAAGTTTCATAATCAATCCAAAAATTACAACATATTTCACAAATGATCCTTGGAAGTACTTTGCAGATTTGTCAAGATTGGTCCTTGTGCTTTATGAATTTACAAAGTTGGTCCTTGGAATTTATCGAAACCAAAAATAACAATAATTACTACAACTAGGCCTTAGTTATTCCTAACCCAAATTAATAAACCCAAAATCCCTTGCAATACCAAAAGCCCAAACTTCCTTTACACTTTACCCGGCCCATACTCACCTCAGGTCAACAGGCCAACCATTAAAACACACGGGTCAAACAAATTTATTATATTATTACCCGACCCCTTTTCCCCCAATTTACCCAGGGAACAGTAACATGAACCCTAAAACACCCGTACCATTTAATTACTGAGATCAAGAGCTAATTGGTCAATTCAAGAGTGCTTCTAGAATGTCAGATGATGTCAGATGTAAGAAGCACAAGGGAATGTCACGTGGCAGCTCATGGTTGGTTCAAACGCGTCATCAGGTCTAATCCAAGGGTGGAAAATGATATGGGAATGATTGGAAGAGGATCAAGGGCTTAGAATGCATCAAAAGAAACACACCACATGGATTGCCAAGCTGGCAATCCGTGGCTACTTCTCCTCATTGTTAGTATAAATAGAGGTGTTAGGATAGAGTTTGGGGTGTGGAGTTTTGGAATAGCCAAACTCTGCCAAAAATTTTGTACACATTTATGTTTTTAAATAACGTTATTTATATTTAAAACAATAGTAAACTTAGTAAATATTACAAGTTTATGAAAATATTAACATCAAATAACATGTAAATATGGTATTACGAGGCATGCAGAACCCGTGCTACGCACAGGCTTTTAATCTAATTGTTAATCGCGCGTATTGTTTTTGTGTATTGTCGAGTGGATTTGTATTTTTAGTTTAGTATGTTGTATGAAACGTTTTTAGTTTGTTGTTTAAAAATATAAAAATGGTTGATATTGTTTTGGTTTTTTGGTCTTTATATTTTCTAAATGGGGTTGTCGTTATTAAATTGTCATACGCTTGATGTAATTTCCTTTGATTGTTTTGGCCTATTACGTAACCCAACAATAATTTTGCATTATATGGTTTTTGCATGGTAATACGAAGCACACTGGCTTTTTCTTATTTGTTATAGTGTAATTTGCGTTAATTATTTTTGTTATTAGGTTCGTAAGTTGTGATTGTATTACATCTATTGTAAGTATGCCATTAGTTGTTTGGTGATTTTTATATTTAATCTTTTTATAACATATTATTATTTATTTATAAAGTTTATGATTAAAAACTAAAGTTAGCTTCATCTCATTTTATTGTACAACTAATTTCATTGAAAATTAACATTGAAGTCTAACTAATAATAATAAATTTTATCAATAAACTCAATTCCAAATAGCTAACCAAATGAATATTAATTAACACACTATTAATAATTACTAAAACCTTTTAGACTCCACTATTATGTCTTAAACTTAATTTTTTTTTTAATTTACAAATGGGTTCGAGCAAAAATTATGTACTTTTTCTTTTATATTCATTATTCAAGATGCATGCTTACATATACTAATCACGCTAAAAAGTATCATTTAACCATTTGAATGTTGTTTTACATATATGCTCGTGCACATTTTTTTGAATCAATTCGCACATGTGAGCTACATCAATAGAAAACACACATAAATTACTTGTATATGAAAATGTATTAACATAAGACTAAGGATCAAATGAGAATAATCTTTAAAATAAGAAGGATGAGAAATGACTATAACTACACATTAGAGATGCATCAATTTGAATTAGATGCATTCTTAATCTTTTAGATGCATCACAATATATTTTTTAGCAAAAAAGTAGATGCATATACATATATTAGATGCATTTGATCAAGTTAGACGAAACCTATGTATTTTTCGTCTTCTGCGGGTCAAATTTGTTGCTAGTATACTTTGCATCGTTTTCACTTCAAAATCACTTTCGAAACTTATTGTGATGCATCTAAATGAATAAAGATGCATCTAATTCAAGTCGATACATCTTAAATATGAGGTTATAGTTATTTCTCATTCTTCTCATTTTAAGTTTTCTTCTCATTGGATCCTTACCCATTAACATAATACATATATCTATATATATTGCATTAGGTTAAATCATCAATTATTCTTGCAACCTTTTCAACTTCATCTCAATCCATAACCGACTTTTAATTCTCTACTAATTACTAAATATTATGTGATCAATTTCGGCAAGCCTTGCACTTCCATCTCGATGTTGTATATACTTCACATTAAATGCACCGGTTTTGTTTTTCGATAAAAGTTTGAACTTTTGCTTATGTTTAAAACTCAACTTTTTTATTTGATATTATAATTTACAAATGGCTTTAAGTCAAAATTATGTATTTTTTCCTTTCTATTTGTTACTCAATGTGATGTTTTTAATATGTTGTATTTTGCTATTATGGCAAACTCATTTAGTGGGCGTAAATATTGGTTTCTTACTAATGATTCTACATATAGAAAAAGAAAACACTTTGCGATGCGCGGACCTTCTTCTTTTCAATAATAATTCAATTGCACACAATAAATTCATTCTAATATTTCTCAAAGAGAATTCGAAAGCAACTACTTACATAAATTAATCACGTTAAAAAGTATCATTTAACCATTTAAATGTTGCTTTACATACATGTTCATGCACATTTTCTTGAATCAATTCGCACATGTGAGCTACATCAATAGAAAACGCACATAAATTACTTGTATATGAAAATGCATTAACATAATACATATATCTATATATATGCCTATCTATAACAATCACCTAAATATGTATGAAACAAAGAAAATAGTTGGTATCCCAGTCTTTGGTTCCATTTATCTGAGCATGCATTATCTTGTGTGAGTTTCATGGTACCTGCGTATGATAACTAAATTAAGAAAAAAAGAAGGCGAGTTAATTACAAAGATCTAAAAGATGTGTGAACCATCTTCAAAATGTTGCAAAAGAGAACTTACATACCGCTACCAACAATCAAAAATCTAAAAGATGTGTGAATCTGTACATACTAAATGTGATTTTGACTGGTTTATATAGGCATGAATTAGGTTATATCATTAATTATTCTTGCAACCTTTCGCAACTCTTGCACTTCATCTAACCGACTTTAATTCTATACTAAATGCCATGTGATCAATTCGGGCAACCCTTGCACTTCATCTCCTTTCATGATTGTATAGTTATTATGAGACTGCATTGAATTTCGAGCATTAGCTATCTTGTACTATATGCAATGGGACTCCATCTTGAGTATCTTGGTTACTCCACATTAAAATGAATTCGACACAAAAAATGGACCCTAAGATTACCCCTTCCCACTAATTACGACACATTCTCACTTTCATGTCCCTACCAACATACCAAAACTCATCTTTTCATGAATAACAACATCAAATTTTATACATATTTGTAAGATCAAAATTAAAACAAATAATTTGTAAACTTCAATTAATACCATATAGTAACCATTGGTAAAGAGACCCTCAAATCCCTATCAAAAAACATATATTAAAATAAATTCTCAAAATATTAATTTTGTCTAGTTATACTTTCCATCAATTCAACTTTGATTTTGTATTATTTCTAATGTCATGGGGTGGATACATTGCAACCTATTAAACTGCTTAAGTGGAAGGATAAAAAAAATAAAAGCAAGATTCAAGCCACCATTAATATTCATCAAAGTTTTGTCACACTAATTATAAACCTTATTTACAAATGATTTTTATTTTCTTGCATGTCTAATTTTTTGACATTTTTTTCATAAATGTGGAGATATTATCCACTCCGTCTCCATCTTCTACTTTGTTTTGTTATCAACATCTTGATATACCCCGTTAGCATCACTAACCACTTATCAATACCTTCAAGAATAACATTAATAAACTACTAACCAACCCAAAATTTTAAAATAGGTTAGCAGATCTAACCCTCGGTTCCTTCTCAGGCAACAACACATCCATTTGTCTTCCATAAACTTCAAAGCTGGACTATCAACCGACTTCACATGAAAGAAAGTTAACCATTTGCTTACCTTTGCACGTATACCCCCTTGCGTTAATCAAGTCAATATTTCTACATGAACCATTGCACGCAACATTAATATGCATAGTACAATTTCATTGGACGAAGAAATTTTACATTAACCAACTAAATTCAATTCCATAGGTGAGAAGCTACACCAAAAAGAACTTTATCACACTGTAAGAGAAAATATGGAAAAACTATTGACTGAAAAAAATGATCATGTCAATATCTATTTCAAAACTATTTATCTAATTAGCAAGCTTGTTAATTCACAGATCTTGAGCCATAAAAACAGATGGGGTACATACCAAGGTTACGGTTATTGATGCCAATGAGTTCAATGTCATCAATTGCTAGCATGCGATCCATTTCATTCTCATCATGTGCCTAGAAACAAAAAATAGAGATCAAAAGGAAATTGGTTAGTTGGTGCTGCACTGAATTTACACACAAACAATAATAGACTAACAGCAAACATGTGATTCATACAAAATCATCAAACTACACACAAATTAAAGTTTCACACACACACACACACACACATATCATTAACAAAGACCAAATGATATTATTTATAGTATTCAATGATGGTGGTTGAAGGGTTTGTTTTATTTGAAGGCAAATGAAAGGATCAAATGATTAAATGAAAATAAAAGCTAGCAACACTTCGTATGGTTTCAGTCATTTACATTTGAAACACTAAATATAGCTCATATGTACTTACCACTTAAGCATGAACATTAAATCAAGGTACTTACGCATGAAGCCTCCGCATAATGAAACTCTATTTTCTGCATTTAATTCCGAGCATTAGGTAACTTGTACTCTATGCAATCTTGACGCCTCCACATTAAATTTTAGGACTCAATCTTATATGTTTATAGATAGATTATTTCATTTAATACTTCAAAATTTATGTCACCATAGCTTGGGTTAAAAACCCCCATAATTTATTAATGGTAAAAGATGTGCATTCCTCAAGCACATATTGGTTGTTCCCAACATAAAAGTGCTTTAGCTTTCAGTGAAAATTTGTTAAACTAATGAGCACATATTGAAAACATCGAAGCGAAGTAAAGAAAAAGTCTACTATAATCTTCTAAGATTGAAAGTTACAGTTGATGAGACTCATTGTCGACATTTCAAGCTTGTGGTTTTCAAGAGCATGATGAAAGTCCCAATTCAAAAATCCGATGTGATTTTCGCCAAATGTTGAAACTACTAGTTTCTTGTAATGACGAACTTGCCAAAGTTGTGGTAAAGTACACTTCGGGAGACATTAAAAAATAACCTCTTGCTATTATTACAAATAACGTGCGATAACATATTCGTAGTAAGGTGGGAAGTTCTTACTTTTGTGCCATGGTTGATGAATCACATGATGATTAAAAAAAATAACAAATGGATTTTGTCTTTAGATTTTTTGATAAACAATGGGATCACGAAAGAAAGGTTCTTGGATATGGTTCATGTTGTTGATACTTCAGCATTAACTTGAAATACAAATTGTGGGAAACATTATTGAATCACGAGTTTGATAATAGTAAAATTCATGGCCAGGGTTACACGATGCTATTAACGTGATAGGGGAGTGGAATGGATTACAAGCACTTGTTATCAAGGATTGTACTTGTGCGTACTATATTCGTTGTTTTGCTCAAAAGCTACATCTTGCTTTAGTTGTTGCTTTAAAAAGAAGTTATTCGGTTCACCAATGCACCATTCCAACCAACCCTGAACAAACAATCCATTATTTACCTCTTTCAGAAGAAACCTTTAAATACCAACTAAAGGAGTTAGGAGATTGGGTATATAAGGAATCGATAGATGAAGCCTGGGAAAGGCACTGTGAGTTGGCAATTGGGTATGAACATCTGAACGACATAATGAAGCAAGGATTCAAGCATACTCATAAAGACTTTGAGGATTTCAGAAAATAGTTTGCCAAGGTCGCAGAGTTTAATGAAATTAGAAATCTCTGATCTTAAGGCTCCTAAACTCAAAGACTCGATCAATGAAATCATAAGAAACATCAACACTCAGGCTGACAACTACAAATCATTGGCATGGCTGACTGGGCAAAGAATGTCCAAGATTGAAACTACTCGGGCTCAAATGGCTTCAGATATATAAGAGATCAGAAATCCAGTTCTTTAAATTACTTGAACTTACAAAGACAAGTGTTTCAGTTGAAGCTGCATCAGCTCATGGTACCTAATTCCCAACACCTACTGGGGAGAGCACCTACATTCTTCCTTGTACCAAAAGTAATCTCTCCATTTTTTGGAAAGCTTTGAACCTGAAGCCAACAAAGTCATGGTCATCTTTGAACAACACCCCACCCCCTCAAAATATGGGGGGGGGGGGGGGGGATGAAAACCCAACACCCATCTCATCAATCAGGGTCACCACATTCAAGATACTTAATCTTTTGATACTCAACTCTCTAAAGACATAAAGGGAAAAAAGAAGCTGTTTGGAGTGGAAGTTAGCATGACATATGAACTTCAAGATATTGAGCTTGCCATCCCTGAAGTCAAGCTCATTAAACCATCACTTCCAATTTCCACACCTCAAGGTGAATCTTCATTAGCCTCTAGACTTATAACTTATTAGCTAAAAGATGACACACCAATTCATGTCACTTAAGAGGTAATTCAAAAGATATGTAAAGATGAAGAAAGAAAGGGAATTGAAGAGGCCAATAAAGCTGAACTCCTTTGGGTTGCAAAAACACTACTACAAAAACTGCTTTTTCCCACAGATTTTTTCCCACGGAAACAAAACTGTGTGAAATTTCACACGGAATACCGACAAATTACACACCAAACTATTAACCAAATTTCGGTGGGAAATATGTCGTAAATTTCCCACGGATTTCCCACTATTTACACATTTAATTGTTGACCAAGTTTTCGTGTGAAATCCGTCACAAAGTTCCCACGGATTTGCGACAATATTCACACTATTTGTGTTAATTAGACGTCTGTGGGAAACTAGTGGCACATTTCACACGTATTAGCCACGCCCAAAATTATGTGGCAAATTTTATATACATTACTCATGGATTTCACACGTTCTCAATTTGATAAAATAAATATTTAACTAGTCCGTGGGAAATCTGTAGGTCATTAGCCATGTATTTCCCACAAAATGTTGTTTTTCTGTTAGTCGTGGGAAATACGTCGATACTTTCCCACGATTTCCCACAAAAATATTGTTTTTAACTTTTTATGTTTTTGTATACTTATGCATTCCCACATTGCTTAATATGTCTTCTTCATATGTGGTTGTAGTTTCATTATTATATGTGTTTGTTTATTAATGACTATTATGTTAGTATCACAAGTGTATGTGTGGAACGACCCATCGTATATGTTCCGTATGTTTGTTTATAACCTTCGTTGTATCTATATATGTTTTGTTAGGTATACGGATGTGTACATGCATGAACGTGTAACTATATTAGAGAAATTAAAAGAAAACGATTATGTCTGTGGGAAAGTCGTCGGTAATTTTCCACGGA